>CM060912.1:882467198-883717198 GCA_030737875.1 Allium sativum | reverse complement strand
TTTTGATTTCCTTTAATTAAATTCTCTCTCCATTTGCAACACCTATATGTGTGACCCTATAGGTTGTTGTAGCGTTGGCAATAATTTAAACACTTAAACTGTAAATAGTGAGCGGCACCTAGTAGTACATCACTGCTACCCAAGCAACAACAATATCAATGATTCGATATGACCTTTGTGAATAGTGTATCAATATAATTTAGTCCTTTTAACCGTTATATCCAAGATTAAACTGGAGTCATGGATCGTATCATCCTCCTTATAATTTAATCTGTTTTCTTGATCAATGAGTAGACTGTTTAGAATAAATCAATATCTGAGCACGGCCATGCATTTCACAGTCTCACTCAATCAACAGGCCCATGGATATCACTACGAATGTATCGTAGGGTTAAATTCCATCTAGATCATTTATAATTTATATTCGATTCTAGATATATCCAATAATCACCGTTATCATTACTTTGTTACGAAATAACTTTAGATGATATCAAAACACAAATATCCTCGAATAAAATTATAATGATTTCAGGTCTGAGGACCATTATATCACTATCACTATGAGAACAACTTATGATACTTGTTAATTATATTCCATGTAGTTATCTCACGGCGGGTCAGCCCAATACGCTATTCTCCACTACGTATTTATATCTTGACTTTAATATCACGTATATTAATGATCAATGAGACGTGATCTTCAGTCAATCAATATACTAGTCTCAACGTTTTACTGTCGTCCTATATAAACCATAAAACTCGACTAGGGACATTTAAGAATTATAATACTTAATAATTATATAATCTCAAATTCAGTCTTACTCGAACTATATAATTCCATATTATTATTCTAAGGACTTCTATTATATTATTATTTATATTACGCAGTAAATACAATATAATAGAATAATATTTTATTCCAAATAAAATAATAACATTAACAGTGTTATCAATCTCATCAAATGAATTGCCTCTAGGGCATAAAATCTAACAATCTCCCACTTGCACTAGAGTCAATCATTCATGTATCATATACCCATGAAACTAGCGTGACTATTAAACTTCTGCTGCGACAGTGTTTAATTCAGTAAGTCTGCAACATTATAGCTTTTGTAACTTTGCAGATATGTTTATTTCTTCTATGAATAACTTCACATAAGAATTATATTTCTTAAAATATATGTTTGGATTGATGATGAGTATAATGTTTTAGGCCTGAGTAATATAGCCATATTGTTATCGCAATGTATATCATTCGATCAACAATGAATTAAGTTCAATCATGAACTTCTTAATCCAAACATTTTCTTTCTTAGAATTAGTATTTATTTCTGGTTTTTAAACTAACATGGTTTACAATAATTAATGTGTTATCAAATAACATCAGAATTATTGTGTCACTCCCACTCAATTTCTTGTCTATACAAGATTCATTGGTATTTTGTGGTTTCCAAGACATTTCGAAATCTATTTTATTCTCATCGGTATCTTAGAGACTGGCTCTTCTTTAAAAGGATACCAAATTGAGCAATAAACATTTTATTTTCAAAGAATTTATATCCACAAAATAGTTATTTTATTTAGGTCTAATCTTATCAGAGGAAGGAGGTTTAATAAACGTCTTTACATATCAAATCATCGTATTAGATACACTAGGACATTTCCTAGTCCATATCTTATATGGTATCTTCAGATCGTTTTAGTGGGATTTTATACAATTGTTCTACCATATTTTATCCTATAAGGTACGATGTCTCCTGTGAAAACCCGTAACTTCACCGTAGAGGAAAGCGACGGATAGTTCGAGAACAAACCACAACAGAACACATATAGAAGAACGTTTCATTGTATATTACAACAATGCATCAGATTACAAGAATATACAGAGTATAAATGAATATTACACAGAAATATCAGAGATTTAAATTACATTTAAATACATAGCAGCGGAAAATAATACAATACACAACTAGAAGAGATATACGGATACAAAGCTTTCCGGATATCGTTCCAGCTGTAAACCAGGATCCTGTGAATATAAATCTGCAAAACCAAAACTACTAGCTGCCCGTGCGGAAAATAGGGGCACCCAGAGTTTAGGTTAAAACAATAAAATCCAGGTCAGTCATGTGACTGGTGTGAGAACTAAAACAGTTATTATTCTTTATTTTAAATCATTAGGTAAATCAAGGGACCACGCCGTATAACACGGAACGGGTTTCCTCCCAAGAATACCAGTGCATAAAACAAACAGCGCAATGCTAAATAAAGAAAAATGAAGCTGTTATAAGACCCAGGTCCTATCACACAATGCAACGCAAGGGTTTTCCCTTATAACAGCCAAAGAATGCTTGATACGTTTAAACCAAATCATTTGATACTATTATAAGTGCATAGTGTATAAAACAACTTCAAATCATAAGTATCAATCATAGGCGGCATGAGCGCCCCATCCCACTATGTCGCCATATATAGGATTACAACTAAAACCGCAAGATCACGTATTTGGAAATTGGATTTCCGTTTATGAACCGAGGCAAAAGGTAGTCCTCAACCGATTCGAGACTGCCTAGCCCGAGTCTCAGGATCAGAGCTCGAGTGACCCTTGGATCTTCAGGGCCGGTCCACACGGAGTGGATTAAAATGCCTGAACATGCGTTTCTCCGCCCTATGGGGCGTAAACGAGCCAACTAAATGACTCCATCGGTTCGAGAACGACCGATCAATCCGAGGCGCCTCGCAACAGCAACAACCACATAAGTCAAACTCGTCAGGGCGTGTAAAACCACTGACGCCACTTCTAGCTAGGAAGAAACGCATGCCCTCCCTGACGTCCCCTCCCGTTTTTGGTTCATACCGGGTGTGAAACACGCGAGGTAAACGTTACACAAAGCTACGCCACAAAGGCCGTGCTTTGATCATCACCACAAGACTTTGCTTTTCAACAGAAGCCTCGATCAATAGCCACTTAGGCATGCCACACAGGCAATTCACTCCATGCGTTTGATATCCATCAATATATAACCCCTGAGCTCGTACGTCTCAGAGAAGGGCGTTAAGCAAGAGAATAAATTCTCCGCCGCCAAACAGATATATATTTAATAGAGATCAATCACACGGACTAAAATCCAATGTCAGACACACAGTCCATTTACAAGTCCGTTCTGGGTCTGAACGAAACCGGAGGCACCTAGTACCCCGCATATCCATCGATCTCCAAGTACGTCTGGACGATCACCAACTGTTTCCATCTTCTTGGGTGTACAGCCCAATCAAGATCATCAGTTATCACCCAAACGACGTGAAGACTTCCGGCCTTCGACCATCGTCTTCATCTTCGACTTATCGTCGTATCAGTTATTCAGAATGGGATAAACCCGGTCTTTCCGAATAACTCGCGTATATTTTAAATAAGTGTTACACAAACACAACATACGCCTCATTCCAATTCATTAGTCACTAACTGTAAATTAATCAAGAGAATAATTTCCTAAATATTAACCCCGAAGGCCGAAACCAACATCAGATCAATATCCAAAAAACCATTCTGCTTGGCTAACCGACAGTTAGTTTCTAAATTTCACATTCATAGGGAAAGATTCCCATTAATTTTATCAAAGATAAATTCCTTGAATTTATTCTTTAATCCATTTTTGAATATCAATTCAAACTAGTCGGGATTAGCGAACCTTACCGAAGTAATCATTTGTTTTAATTTCCCAATCCCAACCTATTCATCCCATGAAGTAGAACTGGTAATACTTCATATCTAACACCACAGTGTTATCGGTAAATTCAATTACCATTTCACGTTCAAATCTAATTAAAGATTTAACTATCGCCTGGAGCAAAACTGGTGATACTCCATTTTCGATCATTTCAATCTAATTAAAGATTCATTAAAACTCCACTTAGTTTTAATCTTCGACTGGGTTAAAGAATCAGTGTCATTTAAAACACGGTTCACGATAAACCCAAAATCATATTCATTAATTATCGGGTTAAAGAACAAGTGTTATTTAAAACACTGTTCACGATAAACCCAAAAATCAATATCAATTCAATTCCAATTAAATATTATTTAATTGGTACACTTCATTAAATCTAAATAAAAAGATTTAATCATTTCTCAACTGGGTTCAAGAACAGTGTTAGTGAAGACACCATTCACGACAAACCCAAATCACATTCGATATTCAATACAAGGCTCTGAATAGAAAATATATCGGCTTATATTCAATATCGAATTCTACGACTAACAAATGTCGTATTGGAAATAGCGATATAAATATATATCTTTCAAATTTCCATAACAACACCTGTATAATCACGAATTCCAACATCGAAATATTCCGAAGACAATTTCGATTCAAATCCACTCCAATGCAATCATTGGAAATTTTGGTTATTTTCAAAACCCTTTTCAAATTCAATTTATTTATTTAAAAATAAATAGAATTATAATTCTAGTTCAAAACTAGTTCATTTCGATAAAAATCTATTTTTATCCTTTCAAATATGGAGTTTTTCATCCCAATTCTTTCTAAATCATTTCTTATGATTTTACACAAATTATTACTATTTTTAATAATTTTATCAAGGCCTGTACAGTCGATTTCCATCAACGGTCATCGAACTGCACTTACAGCGACCTTTTTCGAATTTGATTTGGACGTATCTCCAAATCCAACCGTTAGATTTCAAATTTCTAACCTTCATTAGAAAGTTCTTTTCGATACGAACCCAATGGTTCCGGTTTTAGGAGAATCCGACGGTCGGATCTCCCGTAATGTCCGTTTGAAATAAATGGTCGAAATTCACGAACTGCCGCGGCGCGGCGCGTTCTATTCAGGCCATTATATTATATATATAATATATATAATATATACTTCGTCGATTTCTATTTAAAACGAATTATATAAATAGTTTTAAATTCGTTTCAAAAGCAATTTCAACTTCCTTTTCAATTCAAATTAAAATTGAATTCTTCTTTATAAATTCGTTTCAAAATTCATTTCTATACAATTCAAATTTCAATTCAATTTGAATTCATTTCAATTCAATTCATTTCGAAATCGTTTTCAATTCAATTCATTTCGAAATCGTTTTCAATTCAATTCATTTCGAAATCGTTTTCAATTCAATTCATTTCGAAATCGTTTTCAATTCAATTCATTTCGAAATCGTTTTCAATTCAATTCATTTCGAAATCGTTTCAATTCAATTCATTTCGAAATCGTTTTCAATTCAATTTATTTCGAAATCGTTTTCAATTCAATTCATTTCGAAATCGTTTTCAATTCAATTCATTTCGAAATCGTTTTCAATTCAATTCATTTCGAAATCGTTTTCAATTCAATTCATTTCGAAATCGTTTCAATTCAATTCATTTCGAAATCGTTTTCAATTCATTTCGAAATCGTTTCAATTCAATTCATTTCGAAATCGTTTCAATTCAATTCATTTCGAAATCGTTTCAATTCAATTCATTTCGAAATCGTTTTCAATTCAATTCATTTCGAAATCGTTTTCAATTCATTTTCAATTCAATTTGAATTCGTTTTCAACTCAATTTCTAAATGAATAAAATCGATATAAATATCGTTCACGTCAAAATGGCGTCAAACTAATCAACACGACTTCATAAATTTCTATTTTCAAATATTCTATTTCAAATATTTCTTTTTCAAAATAGTTGTTATTATCAAAATATTTCGTTCAACACATGACCAATCTCAATGGATGAGTACTGTCAACACATGAACTTTTATTTTATATTATTCTTTATTTTTAAATTTGGAATAAGGCCCAATCAATTACCATATAAAGTTAATTATATGGATTTTCATACAACACATGTATATCATAGCATTGAAAAATAATCAACCATCAACCAAAGTGCACTACACTGTATAAGCATCAAATATAGATATTCAACGCTTATAGCAGCCTGTCAATCAATCGATCGATACATTTAATCAATCAGGATGAGTGAACTTCAAGTTTCATCCCAACACCCGTGTGGGGTTTCAAACAATCAAACAAATATTTTATTCGTGTAGTTGGGCGATGTGTAAAATTTATCGTCCCAATCAATGTCCTTCAAATAGGTGTACATAAACAAACCGTCTGGTTTGTAAATGAATATTTATTTATTCACATTCACGATAAAAATTATATTTTTAACGATAAAACATTTTATTTCAACCTATGAATTTCTATTCAATTCATTTACACAATAAAATGATATTTTTATTTTTCTAACATATTTTAGAAAATTTCGGCGGCATAACGGCACGATACTAGAAACGGGACGAGGCCTAGCCTTATCCCCGGTCTAGTGAAGGCCCACGCCATTCACATATCAATTTTAATCAAATTCCAATTCAACCAATCAATCAAATCCAAATCAAATAATCTAACCAACTACACAACCAAACAAACAAGTCCATGGTATGTGGACGGGTGTCGGGTGCTTCTAATAAGCACCGTCTGCATCCTAGTATATATATATATATATAACTAGAAAAATAGGATTTGAGTGAGAAGTTCTCACATATAGCTATCCTAGCTCCACGGCACTTCATTGATAGAAATCTTCGTTGTTTTCGCATCTTCGTCAGCTTCGTCGCCCGTAGCCACTACATACATAAAAATCGAATTTTTACTTCGCTATTCAATATTTAAAAATCATATTTTTAGTTCGAAGGTCAATATATAAAAATCAAATATTTAGTTCAAAGTTCAATATATAAAAATCGAATTTTTATGGTGCTATCACTTATTTAAAAATCGAATTTTTATTTCAACTTCATATAGAGAAAAATCCGACCTTTTATATAGATAAAAATCCTTATCTTTCATCTTAATAAAAAAATTCCGTCTTTTCCATTTCAAAGATCCAATCTTTTCTTTTACTTTTTAAAGTTTAAATCTTTTACTTTTCAAAATTCAAATCTTTTAAAACCTTTCTTAAAATCAGTTTTTTTTCTTTTTTCCAAATTCAGTTTTTGAAATTATGAAAAATCAGTTTTTAACCTTATAAAAAAATCAGTTTTTAACATTATAAAAAAAAATCAGTTTTTAACATTATAAAAAAAATCAGTTTTTTTATTTTCTATTTATATAAAATAAATTCAGATTTAATTTCTATTTATATAAAATAAAAATCAAATAAATAAAACTTACATAGGGGGGGCTGTCGAGTGGTCGGGGGGCTTCGTCGAGGTTTGCAGATCGGAGGAGGGGGGGTCGGCTTCGTCGAGGTTTGCAGGTCGGAGGGGCGTCGGAGGACTGGCGCCGGAGGTGGCAGGCGGTCTCGACTTCATGGAGGGGTTTGGGGACTTCGGCCAAAACAGAAAGGGAGAGAAAGTGAGAGAGGAGGGGTGGTGGCCGGAGCTGCTGCTTGGGGGGCGGCGGAGCGCTCGATCGGAGGGGGGAGGAGGGTGGATGCGACGGCGGAAGACGAGGGTGGGGCGACTGGATCGGGTTCGAGCTCTCTCTTTTTCTTTCCGTTCGGGTTTGAAATGATACGGGTAAGGGGGCGTTGACCAACATATAGGAGGGAGGGAGGAGATATTTATTTTATTTTATAATTTAATATTATTTTAATTCATCAATTAATTGATTTACACCACGAACTCCAATCGAATCCCAACGACTGTCGTCCCTAGCTAATTACCCCCATCCCGAACACAATGGAATATGTATTTCAGGCCAATTCGATCGTTTCAATCAGTTTCCTTTGAATTTACATTTAAATTACTATATTGAATTTTCAAACATACATTTCAAATTACCGGGGTCACATAACAACTCTATAAATTCCATAAAAATATTTTCTAGCTTCGTATTGACCATACGGTCCTAACAAAACTAGTTTCGTCGAATTCTGAGACCGTTGGAAAAATGGCCAATTTCCAGTCGATTAAAATCAACTGAAACCGGTCAAACGCGTTTTCCTTTGCCACGCTCACATATTGATTCGAAAAATTATGAAATTTGGAATCTAGCAATAACTTTACACCACGGACCCAACAAAAGTGGTTTCGTCGAAATCCGAGGTCGTTTGCAAAATGTCCATTTTTAAGGGCCTGAATTCCATAGCGACTATTCAGAATTTTCAACTGGACATATCTTTTGATTCCCGCTACGAACTTTTGATTTTTCGGATTCGTTGGAAAGATATTATCAAATAGATCCTATCATTTTTGGTTTCACTAAAATCCGGATTGTTTTGCACCCGGTACATTCAATCGAAGTTTGAAATCGAATTATCGAACTACCGCGCCATTTTCAATTCTATTTATAATTATATATAAATATTTATATTCTAACGACGACGCGTATAATATATACGTTCGAATTCTATTCAAAATAAATTTCTCGTCGATATTATTTAAAATAATTCATTTTAAATATTCAAAATTCGCTAAAATTGCCAAAATAAAAATTTTTAACTGGCCCAGATTTTCCGGGTTGTTACAATCTCCCCCACTTAAAACTTTTCGTCCCCGAAAAGGAACAAAGTCGAAAGTGGTTTGATTAACCAACTCTACTTTCAATTTGGCTTCCATTCTCTAACCTTTCAGTTTCTGAGAATTTTCAAATTTTCAAAAATTTGGCTAACTCCCTAAATTTCTGAAAAATTTCGCCATAACCTCCCCTGCAATGGGAGCATCGGGGAATTTCAAATAGCTTCCCCGGTCCTTCAGATCTCAAAAAGAAAAAGAAAAAGCCAAGCGGCTAGCCAATAGGCTCACAAAATCATCATCACCCAAACAAAACAGTAAATTATGTAGTAAACATGTACCTATTTGTCGGGCAAACAAATTTTATTCTCGGCTCTAGCCTCCTTGCTATGACCTGTTCAATGATATATATGTATATGCAAGCAAATGCAACCCATTTTCAATATAATTCAATATGTGATTCAATTAGGCTAAATGGCTAAAAATTAGCAAACAAATAAACAAACAACACAAACATCAATCAATTAGTGAATTATCATTTCAAATTCATAATTTTGATATATAGTCAAAAATCAGATTTTTGATGCCAAATCACAACAATAAGCCCTATCTAATTTTGGTTCTCACACCAGCCTAATGGAAATATATAGATATCACATCTTCGTCACTCGAAAATAAATACTGGTAACGCTGCAGCATTATCAGAATCATCCCCGGGCAACTAGAATGTGATTCTATATCTACCCAATATATTAAAACTTTGAATATACGTTTGCAAGGCGTATATGCAAATTCTTTATATACTGAATTGTCCAAAATCAATATAAATAACTAATCAAATACGAATAATTGATTTAAATTTTCAAAACAAAATTTGTTTTCACTTTAAAAATATACTCTTCACACTCGTTCTAGGATACTACTGATTCCATCTCTAACGAGTCACTCTCATTGGATATTGTTAATCCAATATTTGATGAATTCTTTCGTATGGTTCTAATGTGACTTGTTCTCTGCTTTGTAAACCAAAGCTCTGATACCAACTGTGAAAACCCGTAACTTCCCCGTAGAGGAAAGCGACGGATAGTTCGAGAACAAACCACAACAGAACACATATAGAAGAACGTTTCATTGTATATTACAACAATGCATCAGATTACAAGAATATACAGAGTATAAATGAATATTACACAGAAATATCAGAGATTTAAATTACATTTAAATACATAGCAGCGGAAAATAATACAATACACAACTAGAAGAGATATACGGATACAAAGCTTTCCGGATATCGTTCCAGCTGTAAACCAGGATCCTGTGAATATAAATCTGCAAAACCAAAACTACTAGCTGCCCGTGCGGAAAATAGGGGCACCCAGAGTTTAGGTTAAAACAATAAACTCCAGGTCAGTCATGTGACTGGTGTGAGAACTAAAACAGCTATTATTCTTTATTTTAAATCATTAGGTAAATCAAGGGACCACGCCGTATAATACGGAACGGGTTTCCTCCCAAGAATACCAGTGCATAAAACAAACAGCGCAATGCTAAATAAAGAAAAATGAAGCTGTTATAAGACCCAGGTCCTATCACACAATGCAACGCAAGCCGGGGGATAGGGTTTTCCCTTATAACAGCCAAAGAATGCTTGATACATTTAAACCAAATCATTTGATACTATTATAAGTGCATAGTATATAAAACAACTTCAAATCATAAGTATCAATCATAGGCGGCATGAGCGCCCCATCCCACTATGTCGCCATATATAGGATTACAACTAAAACCGCAAGATCACGTATTTGGAAATTGGATTTCCGTTTATGAACCGAGGCAAAAGGTAGTCCTCAACCGATTCGAGACTGCCTAGCCCGAGTCTCAGGATCAGAGCTCGAGTGACCCTTGGATCCTCAGGGCCGGTCCACACGGAGTGGATTAAAATGCCTGAACATGCGTTTCTCCGCCCTATGGGGCGTAAACGAGCCAACTAAATGACTCCATCGGTTCGAGAACGACCGATCAATCCGAGGCGCCTCGCAACAGCAACAACCACATAAGTCAAACTCGTCAGGGCGTGTAAAACCACTGACGCCACTTCTAGCTAGGAAGAAACGCATGCCCTCCCTGACGTCCCCTCCCGTTTTTGGTTCATACTGGGTGTGAAACACGCGAGGTAAACGTTACACAAAGCTACGCCACAAAGGCCGTGCTTTGATCATCACCACAAGACTTTGCTTTTCAACAGAAGCCTCGATCAATAGCCACTTAGGCATGCCACACAGGCAATTCACTCCATGCGTTTGATATCCATCAATATATAACCCCTGAGCTCGTACGTCTCAGAGAAGGGCGTTAAGCAAGAGAATAAATTCTCCGCCGCCAAACAGATATATATTTAATAGAGATCAATCACACGGACTAAAATCCAATGTCAGACACACAGTCCATTTACAAGTCCGTTCTGGGTCTGAACGAAACCGGAGGCACCTAGTACCCCGCATATCCATCGATCTCCAAGTACGTTTGGACGATCACCAACTGTTTCCATCTTCTTGGGTGTACAGCCCAATCAAGATCATCAGTTATCACCCAAACGACGTGAAGACTTCCGGCCTTCGACCATCGTCTTCATCTTCGACTTATCGTCGTATCAGTTATTCAGAATGGGATAAACCCGGTCTTTCCGAATAACTCGCGTATATTTTAAATAAGTGTTACACAAACACAACATACGCCTCATTCCAATTCATTAGTCACTAACCGTAAATTAATCAAGAGAATAATTTCCCAAATATTAACCCCGAAGGCCGAAACCAACATCAGATCAATATCCAAAAAACCATTCTGCTTGGCTAACCGACAGTTAGTTTCTAAATTTCACATTCATAGGGAAAGATTCCCATTAATTTTATCAAAGATAAATTCCTTGAATTTATTCTTTAATCCATTTTTGAATATCAATTCAAACTAGTCGGGATTAGCGAACCTTACCGAAGTAATCATTTGTTTTAATTTCCCAATCCCAACCTATTCATCCCATGAAGTAAAACTGGTAATACTTCATATCTAACACCACAGTGTTATCGGTAAATTCAATTACCATTTCACGTTCAAATCTAATTAAAGATTTAACTATCGCCTGGAGCAAAACTGGTGATACTCCATTTTCGATCATTTCAATCTAATTAAAGATTCATTAAAACTCCACTTAGTTTTAATCTTCGACTGGGTTAAAGAATCAGTGTCATTTAAAACACGGTTCACGATAAACCCAAAGTCAATTTCATTAATTATCGGGTTAAAGAACAAGTGTTATTTAAAACACTGTTCACGATAAACCCAAAAATCAATATCAATTCAATTCCAATTAAATATTATTTAATTGGTACACTTCATTAAATCTAAATAAAAAGATTTAATCATTTCTCAACTGGGTTCAAGAACAGTGTTAGTGAAGACACCATTCACGACAAACCCAAATCACATTCGATATTCAATACAAGGCTCTGAATAGAAAATATATCGGCTTATATTCAATATCGAATTCTACGACTAACAAATGTCGTATTGGAAATAGCGATATAAATATATATCTTTCAAATTTCCATAACAACACTTGTATAATCACGAATTCCAACATCGAAATATTCCGAAGACAATTTCGATTCAAATCCACTCCAATGCAATCATTGGAAATTTTGGTTATTTTCAAAACCCTTTTCAAATTCAATTTATTTATTTAAAAATAAATAGAATTATAATTCTAGTTCAAAACTAGTTCATTTCGATAAAAATCTATTTTTATCCTTTCAAATATGGAGTTTTTCATCCCAATTCTTTCTAAATCATTTCTTATGATTTTACACAAATTATTACTATTTTTAATAATTTTATCAAGGCCTGTACAGTCGATTTCCATCAACGGTCATCGAACTGCACTTACAACGACCTTTTTCGAATTTGATTTGGACGTATCTCCAAATCCAACCATTAGATTTCAAATTTCTAACCTTCATTAGAAAGCTCTTTTCGATACGAACCCAACGGTTCCGGTTTTAGGAGAATCCGACGGTCGGATCTCCCGTAATGTCCGTTTGAAATAAATGGTCGAAATTCACGAACTGCCGCGGCGCGGCGCGTTCTATTCAGGCCATTATATAATATATATAATATATACTTCGTCGATTTCTATTTAAAACGAATTATATAAATAGTTTTAAATTCGTTTCAAAAGCAATTTCAACTTCCTTTTCAATTCAAATTAAAATTGAATTCTTCTTTATAAATTCGTTTCAAAATTCATTTCTATACAATTCAAATTTCAATTCAATTTGAATTCATTTCAATTCAATTCATTTCGAAATCGTTTTCAATTCAATTCATTTCGAAATCGTTTTCAATTCATTTCATTTCGAAATCGTTTTCAATTCATTTCGAAATCGTTTTCAATTCAATTCATTTCGAAATCGTTTTCAATTCAATTCATTTCGAAATCGTTTCAATTCAATTCATTTCGAAATCGTTTTCAATTCAATTTATTTCGAAATCGTTTTCAATTCAATTCATTTCGAAATCGTTTTCAATTCAATTCATTTCGAAATCGTTTTCAATTCAATTCGTTTCGAAATCGTTTCAATTCAATTCATTTCGAAATCGTTTTCAATTCAATTCATTTCGAAATCGTTTCAATTCAATTCATTTCGAAATCGTTTCAATTCAATTCATTTCGAAATCGTTTCAATTCAATTCATTTCAAAATCGTTTTCAATTCAATTCATTTCGAAATCGTTTTCAATTCATTTTCAATTCAATTTGAATTCGTTTTCAACTCAATTTCTAAATGAATAAAATCGATATAAATATCGTTCACGTCAAAATGGCGTCAAACTAATCAACACGGCTTCATAAATTTCTATTTTCAAATATTCTATTTCAAATATTTCTTTTTCAAAATAGTTGTTATTATCAAAATATTTCGTTCAACACATTACCAATCTCAATGGATGAGTACTGTCAACACATGAACTTTTATTTTATATTATTCTTTATTTTTCAAATTGGAATAAGGCCCAATCAATTACCATATAAAGTTAATTATATGGATTTTCATACAACACATGTATATCATAGCATTGAAAAATAATCAACCATCAACCAAAGTGCACTACACTGTATAAGCATCAAATATAGATATTCAACGCTTATAGCAGCCTGTCAATCAATCGATCGACACATTTAATCAATCAGGATGAGTGAACTTCAAGTTTCATCCCAACACCCGTGTGGGGTTTCAAACAATCAAACAAATATTTTATTCGTGCAGTTGGGCGATGTGTAAAATTTATCGTCCCAATCAATGTCCTTCAAATAGGTGTACATAAACAAACCGTCTGGTTTGTAAATGAATATTTATTTATTCACATTCACGTTAAAAATTATATTTTTAACGATAAAACATTTTATTTCAACCTATGAATTTCTATTCAATTCATTTACACAATAAAATGATATTTTTATTTTTCTAACATATTTTAGAAAATTTCGGCGGCATAACGGCACGATACTAGAAACGGGACGAGGCCTAGCCTTATCCCCGGTCTAGTGAAGGCCCACGCCATTCACATATCAATTTTAATCAAATTCCAATTCAACCAATCAATCAAATCCAAATCAAATAATCTAACCAACTACACAACCAAACAAACAAGTCCATGGTTTGTGGACGGGTGTCGGGTGCTTCTAATAAGCACCGTCTGCATCCTAGTATATATATATATATATAACTAGAAAAATAGGATTTGAGTGAGAAGTTCTCACATATAGCTATCCTAGCTCCACGGCACTTCATTGATAGAAATCTTCGTTGTTTTCGCATTTTCGTCAGCTTCGTCGCCCGTAGCCACTACATACATAAAAATCGAATTTTTACTTCGCTATTCAATATTTAAAAATCATATTTTTAGTTCGAAGGTCAATATATAAAAATCAAATTTTTAGTTCAAAGTTCAATATATAAAAATCGAATTTTTATGGTGCTATCACTTATTTAAAAATCGAATTTTTATTTCAACTTCATATAGAGAAAAATCCGACCTTTTATATAGATAAAAATCCTTATCTTTCATCTTAATAAAAAATTCCGTCTTTTCCATTTCAAAGATCCAATCTTTTCTTTTACTTTTTAAAGTTTAAATCTTTTACTTTTCAAAATTCAAATCTTTTAAAATCTTTCTTAAAATCAGTTTTTTTTCTTTTTTCCAAATTCAGTTTTTGAAATTATGAAAAATCAGTTTTTAACCTTATAAAAAAATCAGTTTTTAACATTATAAAAAAAATCAGTTTTTAACATTATAAAAAAAAATCAGTTTTTTTATTTTCTATTTATATAAAATAAATTCAGATTTAATTTCTATTTATATAAAATAAAAATCAAATAAATAAAACTTACATAGGGGGGGCTGTCGAGTGGTCGGGGGGCTTCGTCGAGGTTTGCAGATCGGAGGAGGGGGGGTCGGCTTCGTCGAGGTTTGCAGGTCGGAGGGGCGTCGGAGGACTGGCGCCGGAGGTGGCAGGCGGTCTCGACTTCGTGGAGGGGTTTGGGGACTTCGGCCAAAACAGAAAGGGAGAGAAAGTGAGAGAGGAGGGGTGGTGGCCGGAGCTGCTGCTTGGGGGGCGGCGGAGCGCTCGATCGGAGGGGGGAGGAGGGTGGATGCGACGGCGGAAGACGAGGGTGGGGCGACTGGATCGGGTTCGAGCTCTCTTTTTTTTTTTCCGTTCGGGTTTGAAATGATACGGGTAAGGGGGCGTTGACCAACATATAGGAGGGAGGGAGGAGATATTTATTTTATTTTATAATTTAATATTATTTTAATTCATCAATTAATTGATTTACACCACGAACTCCAATCGAATCCCAACGACTGTCGTCCCTAGCTAATTACCCCCATCCCGAACACAATGGAATATGTATTTCAGGCCAATTCGATCGTTTCAATCAGTTTCCTTTGAATTTACATTTAAATTACTATATTGAATTTTCAAACATACATTTCAAATTACCGGGGTCACATAACAACTCTATAAATTCCATAAAAATATTTTCTAGCTTCGTATTGACCATACGGTCCTAACAAAACTAGTTTCGTCGAATTCTGAGACCGTTGGAAAAATGGCCAATTTCCAGTCGATTAAAATCAACTGAAACCGGTCAAACGCGTTTTCCTTTGCCACGCTCACATATTGATTCGAAAAATTATGAAATTTGGAATCTTTCAATAACTTTACACCACGGACCCAACAAAAGTGGTTTCGTCGAAATCCGAGGTCGTTTGCAAAATGTCCATTTTTAAGGGCCTGAATTCCATAGCGACTATTCAGAATTTTCAACTGGACATATCTTTTGATTCCCGCTACGAACTTTTGATTTTTCGGATTCGTTGGAAAGATATTATCAAATAGATCCTATCATTTTTGGTTTCACTAAAATCCGGATTGTTTTGCACCCGGTACATTCAATCGAAGTTTGAAATCGAATTATCGAACTACCGCGCCATTTTCAATTCTATTTATAATTATATATAAATATTTATATTCTAACGACGATGCGTATAATATATACGTTCGAATTCTATTCAAAATAAATTTCTCGTCGATATTATTTAAAATAATTCATTTTAAATATTCAAAATTCGCTAAAATTGCCAAAATAAAAATTTTAAACTGGCCCAGATTTTCCAGGTTGTTACATCTCCATTCAGACACACCATTCCAATTTGGTCTTCTAGATGGAGTAAGTTATGAAACAATTTCAAACTCATATTGACAGTCATTAATTAATTGGCTTAACTTTCGAACTGTTCGAAGGATATTTATTTTCCACTAAATTTTGTTTCTAACTTCACTTTGAATTCTTTGAACTTTTCAAAGGATTCTGATATGTATTTCATAAGATATATATATCTATATCTACTAATATCATTAGTAAATATAATGAAGTAATGAGTCCTGCCTCTAGTTTATGTATTCATTGCTCCATATACATCATTATGTACGAGACCCAATACTTATCACTCATTCACTATGTCAAGTGAAAGGTAATCCAATTATTTTACCTAATAAACAAGATCTGTATTATTCATATAATTCAAAATCAAATGATCTCAAAATTCCATCATTATGGAGTTTTGATATATGCTTATTTATTGGGCTAACCGGTAATACTAAAGGTGTGTCGGATTCAAATCACTAAATTTAATCCACTCATTATTAATGTCAAGTACATTATAGTTAAGGATTTACAAAGATCATTAACTATTTGTGAAATTCCATACGATATTTCATTTAAATAAAATGAATAACAATTATTCTTTTATTATAAATGAAATTCAAACTTGTCTAAACAAGATGTATTATAACATTTATTTTTGGCGGAATTTCATAATAATAATTATGTTAATTTTATTAAGCCAGTAAACACAACAAGAATCAACTTTCTATGGATAATCCAGCAACTTTTGTTTCATTTCCATTCGTAAGTCCACTTGTCATTTTATCAGATTTCTACTTATTCAGGAATTTCTTTAAATCAACATACATTTATGTGATTTATATCTAGTATCTAATACTAGGAATGTACAAGTAGATTATTATAACATTTATATCTTATTTAGTTGAAGTCATACTTTGACTTTGGTTTTAGATCCTCTATATTTGTTAGAACAATTACGTTTGATTTGTTTGAGGACAATCCTCAAATTTCAATGTTAGTCAAGAATTTTGATTTAATTCAATTTATATCCTTCTTAAGGATTAATTTAAATTATCGAGTTATTTAATATTTAATATCTAAATTAGATAAAATAATAACTGATTCTGTAATATTTTTTTAATCACAAAATTTTGACAATCAAAATTTATATTAACATAAATATGTAATCTAAACTAAAATACGCTCCCACTCAAATTAACATCCCTTTGTTAATATATGTAAATCATTATATACATATAATGGTGTTCCAAGATCCATATCTAGTTATGCCTTGACCCAGCTTTGGCTAAACTCAAAACACAACCTTTTAGGTAGACATCTTATGTCAATTATATTTTCTATATCACTCTTGGATCGCATGTTGAACATTTTTTTCAGTATTATTCATTTGCTCAAAATGTAGAATAATTCATGCTTTTGTCTCTAAGGCCATAATCGTATTATGCAGCCAAGTTAAGTCAGACCCAATAATAGGTTGGAGCACCACATTTTACTCCATCGCATATAACCAAAATAAAAGATGCACAACGCTTTGGCATTAGTTACATCCAGTGATTTTGGACAGTGATGAGTATATTATTGGAAGACGCCACCATGACTAAATATAACAAAATTTTGCTTTTAAAGGGAATTTTAACTCGTAGTGGCGAACAATATCAAAGTTATTTAATTTCATATATCATAATATATGTATTTTATATTCATAATATAAATTGGATTTAAATAAAATATATGATATATATATATATTTAAATTCAATGTCACGCATAGCAAAGATACCTTTTAAGTAAAATTTAGCAAGATATCATGTTGTAATGATGAAGTGTATAAATTCTTACATACAATTCGCTATATTGCAACCTTTTGCAACTACCAAATAAGTATTTTACTTACATTGTATTTTGCATATAACACATGGGATTGACTGGATAAACATGGTCCAGTTTTACTAACATCCATAATGATAAAACTCATGTACTGATTAATACTTGAATTTGAAACAATTCTATAATTATCTAAACAAATCACAGAGTAATTCAAACATGCCTCAGATACAAAATTTAGATTATAATGAAGTAGACTGAGTATTATAACCAGAATATTTAAATGTTCTGGGACAAAACCCTTTCAAGGATTGCCACAACATGTCATTACACACAGTGTTAACTAGCATCTATTTACATACAACCAGTAAGATCAAATAAACGTGTAAAATAGATTTATACATTGTCACATACAAATGTAAATTAATGCTTTTACACTAATATACAGTCTCACACATTGTCATATGCATATACTTACTTACAATTGCAAAACAATTTTGCAGGAGAGTGCATCATTATGCATACCGGCTGTTTCCAGCATAACATCCTGTTGAGTTGACCCAAGCTCTCCTATTGTACATCATATGTACACATTGGCCTGTAACACTCAAGATGAGATTTTTGAAACTGTGAGTATATGTAACACCCCGTAATTCTGTGACATTAAGATTCATAAATTAAAGTATAATTAATTTTTAAAAGAAAAAAAAAGATCCATGCAGTTGTTTAGTTTAAGTATCGTAACTAACATGAAAAAGAGAAGTAAGGAGAGAACAATAATTATTATTGTTCTAAGACTTATTAACAAAAGCCTCTGTAGCTCAGTTGATTGAGGCATTGGATTTGTAGCATAGAGGTCGGGGGTTCGAACCCCGGCGGTGGCATAATTTTTTATCTTTGTTTTAGAGAGGGCCAACTGAACATGCAAATATATGTACGTATACTAATTCAAAATTTGAAAGGATAAGAACGTACATATAAGGAAATAAAGAAAATATATATATACATATGAGAATATATATATATATATATATATATATGCAAAAATGTATGTATACGAAAGATAAAATTCAAGATAAGGCTACAGTCAATGAAATATGGCAACATCATTTGAATTTTGAAAATAAAATGAAAGTTGTGCGTATATATATACGCGTAAAATGGTCGTTAGAGGAATTGTATACATATAAGAATATTTCATGTGAATAAAACAGTTAAATAAATTCCAGAAATTCAAAAGTTTGAAAATCAAACTTTTACGCCAAAATAGCTTGTGGGACCCAATGCTGACTCAGCACTGCGTGTATGATAAGGTTTGGCTAGATTCATCTACGTACCTGGACTATTTTCTTAACTAGGTTCAATGCTGACTCAGCGCTGCATGTACGATAAGGTCTTGAGCAGCTATATAAACAGCCCTAGTCTTCATTCTCTTTGCACCAATTCTCTTCTATTCTTATGCTGCTAAGATTCATGGCTTCTTCCCCTCCTCTAAATTTTCTTAAATAAATAAAATAAAATATGATTCAAGACAAGGAGATGCTGCTAAAAGACTTTTAAGGAGGGATTCAAATCAAAGTTTCAAGTGAAGAATTCAAAGGCTAGCTCAAACAAGTTTCAAGCAACGACGCATGAATCATAGCCACGCTTTCCTTCTTTTCTAGATCTATTTTCTGTAAGTTGGTTATTTCTAGATCTGAATATTTTGTTTTATTTGTGACATGAAATTAAAGGAATAAAGGAATATGCCAAATCTCTCTCTCTCTCTCTTCGAATCTGTGTTTATACTCTTGGACTGAATTAAGAACTGTTATGATTCGAGGACAAATAAGACTGTAACCGTGACTATGACTATAGAACTGTGGCCTTTGAAAGCATATGCCTTTGGACTATGACATAAGCCTTTGATTTTGGGACATATAAACATTGCCTATGACAATGACTTAGGACCATGGGAATTATTTTCCCTTTTGGACTATGAACATCGCATATGACTATGGACATTTCCTATGACTGTGACTGTGACTACAAGGATTATTTCCTTGACTAGGCCTATACCTTTGATTTGGAAATAAACTATTACTTATGACATAATGCGGACAACTGTGATTTTGACACCCATGATTTATGATTAGGAAAATATTGCTTTAGTTTTGTGATTGAGAAGTTGGGTCTAAACCCAATTATTTATTCTACCTGTTCCTTGGTTTTTCTTTGGTTTTAAGACAGTGGGAATTTACCTATTAAGTTAGGTCTACCCACGTTCTTGAACCTATTTTGCCCATTCTTTGGTTTTAAGACAGTGGGAATTTACCTATTTAGTTAGGTCTACCCATATTCTTGAACCTACATTGTTATCCAAACCTTTTTATGCCAATTATTCCTTCTTGTCATTTTGATTCATTCCCTTTTTATCTACGAATCTAGATTTATTTATAATCTAGGTTGAATCACGATTATTCGAACGGTGGTAATGCGATTTGGGGAAAAACATGGAAATGAATATGAACGTAATTGTAAACTTGGAAATTGGCATAATTTGGAATATGTATTATGACATGCATATTAAAATGAAAACGGGGAAATTGACATGGATTAGGGAATATGTGATTTTGACATATTAAATTTAGCGTTAGTAAGTAAGCTAAATTTTAGGCATAAAATGTAAACTAGAAAAATAATTCTAGTTTTGCCATAAATTGTGAATTAGGATGTTAAACCAAGATTGGGTTAATTAAGGTTGATTTGGAATAAGTATATTAGCACAATTTTGAATTTATTCATAATTGTGAGCAATTGTCATGTTTAGAATAAATTATGGTTAGCGACACTAAATTTGGTATAATTTACATACCAAAAAGTATAAATATGATAAATAAGAGAGAATGGGCCATAATAATAAATGTGACAATGTACATTAAAAGAGTAGTAATGAAATAAGTAAATTAGGAGTAATTTACTTATAGAATTCGTCATAAATGTTAAATTGTTCATTTACCACAAAATATGTAACTTGGTTAAGTTTTGGCCATAAATTATAAACTAGGATATTTAATCTAGTTTCGGCAATGAAATAGGAAATGGCCTAAACTGCATGTTGGGTTAGGACTTGGGCCTAGAATATAAGTATACTAGTAGGCTTGACAAATAAATATAGGCCAAATTTGTCTAAAAAGGGGAAATGGGCTTTTGAAATAAATTGTTAACAATTTATAAACAAAAGAAAAGTATTTTGATAACATCCCTTTTTATAACACATAGACCAGAAGGTTCTAGGGTGACAGAGAGGATAGTGTCTAGGCTTGGGTTTGGAAAATACAAGTTTCCTTCCCTCCCTGGCTATCCCTAACTGATCCGAAGGACGGGATGGTTGTTTTCAAAACCAGATTTGGAAATTAATCAAAACCCTTTGAACTTAGAAAACATGAATATGCCTAACCCGAGGTTAGACTGAGTTGCGGTGTAAACCTGCCCGGAACCGACCGACACATCCAGTAACCGCAGCAATATCTGTCTAATGTGAGAGGTTGCGACTTTAATTTATTAATTAAAGCTAGAACAAGAATGGGAGAGTTAAGTCCATAGAAACACTTAACCAATTTAACACAGTTAAGCAAGAATGGGTGGGTTAAGTCCATAGGAACACTTAACCGACTTAACAAAGTTAAGCTAGAATGGGAAGGTTAAGTCCATAGGAACACTTAACCAACCTAACACGGTTAAGCTAGAATGGGAAGGTTAAGGAACACTTAACCAACTTAGCACAGTTAAAGCTAGAATGGGAGGGTTAAGTCCATGGGAATACTTAGCCAAATTAACATGTTGACTAGACTAGAAGGTGGGGTTAAGTAAAGTTAATACACTTAGCCAATTTAACATGTTAACTAGACTAGAGGTTGGGGTTAAGTAATACACTTAGCCAATTTAATATGTTAGCTGGACTAGACCATAGGGTTAAGTAAACCTGAACGCTTAACCATCAGAATATGATAAATGAATAGGGTTAAGTAAAAAGCATAAAGGGATAACACTTAACCAGTGTAATAGGATAAGGGAAGAGGGTTAAGATAGCTTGAATCGACTAAAGACACTTAACCAACCCAACCTGGCGAGAAAGAAAACTAAGTAGTAAACCTCAGTTGAAAAAGGGACTAAGTAGTAAAACTTAGTTAAGAAAACAAGGAATTTGGAAACTAAGTGGTAAACCTTAGATAGTAGAACTAAGTAGTAATTCTTAGTATAACACGAAGGAGCGGACATCCATCTGGTTTTAAGAAGGCTCCAACGAATTGGGTTACGAAGCCCGAGGCTTCGAGGGGACGTGAGGGTACTCTTGGTATCCCTCTGTGAGGCTGCAGATGATCATCCTGGGATCACAGAGGTTAAGGTCTGCGTTAGAAGAACCGAGGGTATGCCTTGGTTGCAATATATATGTGGCAACCTAAAGACTAGGATGGACCAGCGTGATTCAGTGAGAAGACGGTAGAACTGTGATAGCAACTCGTCGTCTACCATCCTTCTTGAGTCAATCGAGATACGTGAAGCGGAAAGGCGGAGAACTCCAAATGACCATATACTTGCTATCTAGTTATGGTTGCGGATGGCCATAGGATAGTGGGGCACCGGGGGCCGGCGTATAGTTCTCATTTTACAAGGTGTGCCTTTCATTAGCTGAGGGAGGGGTCAAGTGGGACCATAGCCACTGGAATAAAAACAGACCTTAGCATCTGCATCGGCAGATATCTGAAAGCTCCCGATCGAGTTCTGTATTCCTTGATTTGCCCTGTCATAGGACTCGGATCGCAATTACAGGACATGTGCATCTAGACAAGCGATAACGATTCGCGATACATGCGTGGGGAAGCCTAGGAACATATACCACTCTAGGTAGTGTGTCCTAGACTTGGGAGCATTGTTCGACAGGTAGCGTAATCCCTAGTTGGACTAGGTGGCATAAACCCTGAACTCGAAAAGCTTTCAGCAGATAGCGTAAAACTATAGTTAAATCTAGAAAGCACTTGATAGAAAACCCTAGACTAGATCTAGGTAATAAATAATAAATGTATGCCTGAAGACAATGGAAACTACAGGGGTTGGGATCACGTTATCGTTACTAGTTGAACACTAGTTAGGTGGTGCAGAGATATAGAAACCGGTATAACAAGGAAATAGCGAAGCTGCGAAAGTATTAGAGCGTATCCAGTCATCTTAGCATATCTTGTGACTACCTTGTCTAATCTTGTTGACCTTATCGTCATGGTGTAATCTTGTATTCAGTTAATTCATGTCGTTTTGTTTTTCCATGTTCACATGCTAGAAGTTTGTAACGACCCAGAAAATCTGAACCAATTTAAAATTTTTAAATTGGCTAAAATAATGGATTTTAAATATTTAAAATAAATATTTTAAATAATGGCGATGAAAACTGAGTTTGAATCGACAATTGAAAACGAATATAATTAATTATAATTATATATAGAATTGAAAATGGCGCGGTAGTTCGATAATTCGATTTCAAACTTCAATTGAATATACCGGGTGCAAAACAACCTGGATTTTAGTGAGACCAAAAACATTAGTATCTAATTGATGATATCTTTCTAACGAATCTGACCAATCGAAATTTGATAGCGGGAATCAAAAGATATGTCCAGTTGAAAATTCTGAATAGTCGCTATGGAATTCAGGCCCTTAAAAATGGACATATTTCAAATGACCTCGGATTTCGACGAAACCACTTTTGTTGGATCCGCAGTGTCATGTTATTGCTAGGTTTCAAATTTCATAATTTTTCGAGTCAATATGTGAGCGTGGCAAAGTAAAACGCGTTTGACCAGTTTCAGTTGATTTTAATCGACTGGAAATTGGGCATTTTTCAAACGGTCTCAGAATTCGACGAAACTAGTTTTGTTAGGACCGTATCGTCAATACGAAGCTAGAAAATATTTTTCGGGAATTTTTCTAGTTAGTATGTGGCCCCGGTAATTTGAAATGTACGTTTAAAATTCAATATAATGATTTAAATGAAAATTCAACGGAAACTGATTGTAACAATCAAATCAGCTTGCGATACATATCCCATTGTGTTCGGAATGGGGGTGAAACGCTAGGGGCGACAGGCGGTGGGCCTCGTTTCGAGGTCGTATGTAAAAGTCAACCTTTTTGGAATAATTAAATAATTAAAAAATATATATATAAAATATATTCTTTCTCCCCCTTTTTCCTTCTGCTTGCCCCCCCCCCCCCCCCCCGTTCATTATAATTTCAAACGGAAAAGAGAAAAAAAAAACCCTAAATTAGATCGAGCCGCCCGCCCACGACCGCCATCGCCGACGACCACGCCTCCACCTGCCCCCCCCCCCCCTCCATCGATCGAAGCCGCCGACGAAGACCCCGCTCCTCCCTCCATCGCGTTCGAAACCCGAAGCCCCCCCAGATCGTACTATCTCCGACGAAGCCTCTTCCCCCCCCTCGCTCGCGACACTGAAGCCGCCGACGTCGTCTCCTCCCCCCCCCCCCCCCCCCCGCTCCTTTGTAAGTTTTTAATTTAATTTTTATTTATTTTATTTTTATTTTATATATAAACTGATTTTTATATAAAGTTTAAAACTAATATTAGGATAGATTTAAAACTGATATTAGGATAGATTTAAAACTGAATTTAAAGAAAAAGAAAAAAAAACTGTTTTGTTTTAAAAATAAAAACTGAATTTTTAAGAATTTTAAAACTGATTTTTTTTTAGGATTTTAAAGAAATAAAACAGTTTTAAAAATATAGAAATAAAACTGTTTTAAAAATATAGAAATAAAACTGATTTGTTTTTAAAGAAATAAAACTGATTTGTTTTTAAAGAAATAAAACTGATTTTGTTTTTAAAGTATTAAAAACTGATTTGTTTTAAAGAAATAAACTGATTTTGTTTTTAAAAAATGGTTTAAATATTAAATAGGAAAGGTTTAAACTTTAATGGAAAAAGATTTGAACTTTAAATAGGAAAAGTCATATTTTTATATATTGAAAGTCGAAGTAAAAATCATATTTTTATATATTGAATAGCATCGTAAAAATTCGATTTTTACATGTGTAGAGAATACAGGCGAAAGCGACAAAAGGCGAAGATTTCTATAAAGGAAGAGTCGTGCAGTTGGATAGCTATTGGTGAGATTTCTGATTTAAAATTTATATTTTATATGTGTGAAATGAAAGTGAATTGCTATCTATAAATATATATATATATATATATATATATATATATATATACGCCCCCTCGTCCACAAACCATGGACGATATTTATTGGTTGAAATTGTTGTGGAAATTTGATTGATAGCGAATGATTGTTTGGGATTGTTGGTGATTGATATTGGTTGATTGTGGTTGAAAAATACCCATTGGTGGTTGTGAAATATTTGGTTGAAACCACTTAGGATTAGTTTGTGGAAATGAAATAAATATATACATGCCGCCTGCGTGCGAACTAGATGCATGAACCCCATTGTCAAAAACCGCGAGGTTTTAAGGTAGAGCAAGGAGACGTACTAGGGACGGTGCCGGTGTAACTACCCTGCCGTTATGCTGCCGAAATTTTGAATAATATTTGTGTGTTTGAATTATTTTCATATGCTTAAACTATATTTATTCATTGTATAGAAAACATTCATGTGTTGAATTGATATTCATTCGTTGTTTAGAAATTCATGTGTTGAATGGTATTCACATTTTGAAATAAATTGTTCGATAATAAAAATCACATTTTTATCTATATATAGAAACCATAGAAAACATTCATGTGTTGAATTGATATTCATTCGTTGTTTAGAAATTCATGTGTTGAATGGTATTCATATTTTAAAATAAATTGTTCGATAACAAAAATCATATTTTTATCTATATATAAAAACTATTGAAAACATTCATGTGTTGAATTGATATTCATTCGTTGTTTAGAAATTCATGTGTTGAATGGTATTCATATTTTGAAATAAATTGTTCAATAATAAAAATCACATTTTTATCTATATATAGAAACCATAGAAAACATTCATGTGTTGAATTGATATTCATTCGTTGTTTAGAAATTCATGTGTTGAATGGTATTCATATTTTGAAATAAATTGTTTTATGATAAAAATCCTATTTTGTCACCTATATGAACTATATAGAAAAATAGTGTTTTTAAATGAATTGTTTTACAATAAAAATCACATTTTTATTGTATGCATAAATCGTTGAAATGTGAAGTGTTAAAAATAGCCACTTGTTCAAAATAAACATATATGAGATGAAATATTCATTAATTAGCTAATGAAATGATTTGCACCTATTTATGTAACATTAGAATGAATGGAGTTTTTAAACCAAATAGAAATCAAATATGAAGTCGAATAGAAATTGATAAATGATAAGAACTGTATATATATGTACATGCAATATTCATTGAACAGGTTATAGCAAAGGGGCTAGAGAAGAGGAATAAAATTTTGTGCCCGACAAATAGGTACACATTTACTGATTTGTTTGGGTGATGATTTTGAGCCTATTGGCTAGCCGCTTGGCTTCTTCTTTTTCTTTTTGAGATTAGAAGGACTGGGAACGCTATTTGCGATTTCCCGATGCTCCCGGTGCAGGGGAGGTTATGGCGAAATTTTTCCAAAATTTAAGGCGTTAGAAAAATATTTGAAGTGAAAACGATATGGAAATCATTGAATGAACTATATTTATATAAATATATAAATATAAATAAAATTAAAACGAAACGAGGCCGTGCAGTTCGTATTTTGAAACCGTGATTTCAAACGACTAGTACGGGAAATCCGACCATTGGATTTTCCCGAAACCTCAACCGTCGGGTTCGCCTTGGAATAATCTTTCCAACGGCACCAACCTTGTTAAAATCCAACGGTTGGATTGTCTGGAATGTTTAGTTCAAATCTGAAGAAAAACAGCGCCAGAAACGATTATATTTATTTATATATATAAATATAATTATATTTAATCGAATAACGACGCTGCAGTTCGTATTTTGAAATCGAAATTTCAAACGATTGTACCGGGAGATCCGACCGTCGGAATTTCCAGAAACTGGAACCGTTGGATTCGTTTTGAAAAGACCTTTCTAATGATGTAAATTTTGCGAAGATCCAACGGTTAGATTTTCAGATATATGTAAATCAAATCTGAAGGAAAACAGCGCCACGGCCGCCTTATGGCCCGAAGCGTCGTTTTGAATAAAATGGCTATTTTAAAATAAATAAAAATAGCGATAAATAGTTATAAAATATCATAAGCGATATGGAATAGAAATAAACTGAATTTGCTTGATTTGCGTGGCTTTTGATGGTTGAATGTGTTTGGTGTGAAAATTACATTAAAGAACACAATTGGTGTTGTCGAATAATTTAACCATTGAAATAAATCGATTTGAAATTCTAAATATACGTGAATTATTTGGAAAGGCCGAGTTAATTCTCATTTCGAATAATCGACCGACGATTGAAATTCGAAGATGAAGATGGTGGTCGAAGACCGGAGATCTTCACCTCGTTTGGATGGTAACCGAGGTCCTGATTGGGAGGCATCCCGAAATATGGATAATGAGTGGTGATCGTCCAGACGTACGTGGTGATCGAAGGGTTTGCGAGGTATTTAGTGCCTCCGGTTTCGTTCAGACCCAGAACGGACTTGCAAATGGACTGTGTGTCTGACATTGGATTTTATTCTATGTTGATTGATCTCTGTTAAATATACATCTATTTGGCGGCGAAGAATTTATTCTTTTGCTTAACGCCCTTCTTTGAGACGCACGAGCTCAGAGGTTGTATATCGATGGACATCAGTCGCATGGCATGAATTGCCTGTGTGGCATGCTAAGATGCAGTGATCAGGGCTTCTGTTGAAAAGCAAAGTCTTGTGGTGATGATCAAAGCACCGCCTGTGTGGCGTAGCTTTGTGTATAACGTGAATTCGCGAGCCTCACACCCCGGTATGAACCTAAAACTGGAGAAGGACCTCAGGGAGGGCACGCGTTTCTTTCTAGCTAGGGTGGTGTCAGTGACCTACCAGCCCTGACATTTATATACTTTTCACCTATGTGGTTGTTGCTGTTGCGAGGCGCCTCGGTTTGATCGGACGATCCGGGTCCGATGGAGTCATTCGTTGGCTCGTTTACGCCCCAAAGGGCGGGGAAACGTATTGTTCAGGCATAATAATCCACATCGGTGGACCGGCCCTGACGATCTAAAGGCTTGCCTGTGCGCTTGCCTGTGGCTCGGGCTAGAGAGTCACGAATTCGGTAAGGACTATCTTTTGCCTTGGTTCATGACGGAAATCCAATTTCCAAATACGACATCGTGCGGTTTTGATTGTATATATATATGGCGACATGATATATGATACCCATGCCGTCTATGATTGATAGTTATGATTTGAAATTGTTTTCAAAACATATAAACACTAGCAATAATATCAATTGCCTTTGTTTTATTCGTATCAATCATATTTTGGCCATTATAAGGTAAAACTCTATCCTCCGGTTTGCGTTGCATTGTGTGATGGGAACTGAGTCTTATAATGGCTTCATTTTTATAAAAAGCATAGCGATGTTTAAAAGAAAGATTTGTTTTAAAGCACTGGCAATCCAATGGAGTAAACCCGTTCCACGAAAGTGGCGTGGTCCTGTGATTAGCCAATTATATATGTGTTGAGTGGATTTCTCATACCAGTCCCATGACTGACTCGTAGTTTGTTTCACTCTCAAACTCGGGTGCCCCCTTTTTCTACACGGGCAGCCTTGTATTCAGGTTTAGCTGGTTCTTTCTGGATAGCTGGAGCTGAAGATGGATTCTATCATTTATTTCTTTTTATGCTATTCAGCTCCTATTGTACATATTTTGTTTATTTCCGCTGTAGACATTTATGTATAGCTGAACTGTATTTGTACTAAGTAAGATCCTGTATACTGTGTAACTCTGATGATTACTTTTATCCAGTATATTTTGTTGTTCATTATCTGGTGTATTTATTTAATTCTGTTCTGCTATTATATGTTTCTGTGTTATATTCCAAAGATAACCTTGTTTCCGTGAGAACGGGAAATCGGGTCGTCTCATCGTGGTATCAGAGCTTTGGTTAAGCTTAGTTCTGGAATATAACATTTGAACGAACTCGTCAGAAATAGAACCAGTAGTGTTCTAGGACGGGTAACTCTATACAGATAGGATCAGTAATATCCTAGTATGAGTAAAGCAGAATGAAATTACACCTTGATAGACACATTTACATTTGAAGTATGTGTTTCTATATTTTAAAAAAATACCTTTTCTGTGACCTGACACTTGATCTGCCATTTGCAGAAGTACTAGAAAATGAGTGTCAGAAACAGAAGGAATGCAGAACCGGATATTGAGGCCCTATTAATCAAATATCGAAATATGGGTGGAATACCGTTCTCTGGTGAAGAATCTATTATGAAGACACAAGCTTGGATTCGTTCGGCTGAGAAAATCTTCGAAGCATTAAAGCTTAAGGATGACCAGAAAAGATTACTGGCCTCCTGGGCTCTCAAAGATGAAGCTTTGTTCTGGTGGGATTCAGTTATTGAAAATAATCCAGAAGGTGATATCACCTGGGACAGATTCAAAGTAATTTTCTTAGAAAGATTTACTCCTCCCGAAGTGACCGAACGGCTATGCGACGAATTTTCTTATCTAATACAAGGAGACATGACAATTCCCGAATATCATAAGAAATTCAATGAACTTTCTCACTTTGCTCCTCATCTAATTCAAAATCCAAAGAGGAAAAATATGAGGTTTATTCACGGGCTTCAAAGGAAATACCGGAATAAAGTATTGGGGCATGTGAAGCTTCCTTTCTCAGAAATGATTTATATGGCTTATCAATACGAAGATCTAGACAAGAAAGGAATGTTGCGCGACGAAGAAGAAGTTTGTTGTAGTGACATAGCAGAGTCGGAAACTGATATTCCTGAGGCAAGTACAATGTCTGAGATCAGTAAGAAGGCCAGTGCCAAGAGAAAAAGGGCCAAATCAGAGGAGAAACTAGTAACGACAATTGTATGCTCTAATTGCAATAAGCAAGGACATCTCTCGATAAGTTGCCGATCTCTAAAGAAACCAAAAAGGGATGAGTCTAAATCCAAGAATAAGTTTCAAGTGACCCGGGAGTGCAATCTTTGTCATAAGACGGGTCATATAAAGAGAGATTGCTGGATGTTGAAAAAGACCAAAACAGTTCAGGTAAATGAAATGGCAGAAACTTCTGGGCCCGCAGGTGTTCTGAAAAGGCCCGATGTGTTAGAAGGCACGCTAACTGTCAAAGACATCCCAGTTAAAGTACTGTTTGACACGGGCGCGTCAAGAAGCTTCATTGCCAAAGATGCAGCTAAGAAACTGGTTTTGAATTTGAAAAAGCTCAAGGAACCAATGACTGTCCAGAATCCTATTGGGGGTTCCATTGATCTCAGTTGGATTTGTAGAGTACCGGTTTCTTTTTCTCGTTATCGATTTCCTACCATCGCAGCCGTCATGAATTTTAAAGAGTTTGATCTTATCTTGGGGTTAGACTGGTTGACTAAATATGAAGCTGAAGTTAAATGCGCCGACAGAATCGGAAAGGCAAGGATTAAATCAGGTGATTATATAACCATTCCCTGTGAAGGTCAGAATGCTAATAGAAAGGATTTCTGGGCAGCTTTGGATGTTTCTCCCTCCCAAATAGAAAATGTCCCTGAAATCACTGAGAATATTCCTGACCTCATTAAAGATATTCCTGTCGTCAAGAACTATGCGGACGTGTTCGAAGAAGTTGTTCGCTTACCTCCGCAAAGAGAAATAGATTTCAAGATTGCTTTGATTCCCAATGCAAGGCCGGTAGTTCACGCTATTCGAAGAATGTCCTTGAAAGAGAAGGAAGAATTAGACAATCAAACACGACAGCTAGTATGGAAAGGTCTGATCAGGCCTAGTTTCTCTGATTGGGGTGCAGCAGTGGTGTTTGTCCCGAAATCTGATGGTACTCTACGGTTATGTGTGGATTATCGTGATTTGAACAAACAGACAATAAAGAACAAATATCCATTGCCGCGGATTGATGATTTGTTGGATCGATTAAATGGAGCACAAGTATTTTCACGAATGGACCTAGCTACAGGCTTCCATCAACTTCGAATTGCCGAAGAGTGTGTTCCAATGACAGCGTTCAGAGGCCCCAACTTATTCTACGAGTGGTTAGTAATGCCGTTCGGATTATGTAACGCTCCAGCTTATTTCGTCGATCTAATGAACAGAGTATTCAGAGGAGTATTGAACAAATTTGTTCTGGTTTTTATTGATGATATTCTAATCTTCTCTAAATCAAAGGCCGAACATGAAAAGCATCTGGAACAAGTGTTAGAAATTCTCAAACGGAATGTATTAAAAGCCAAGTTTTCCAAGTGTATCTTCTGGCAAGATGAAGTGAAATTTCTGGGCCATGTCGTATCGAAAGATGGAATCGCTGTGGATCCAAGTAAAATCACGGCTATTCAAAATTGGAAACAGCCCAGTACTCCCACTGAAGTCCGCAGTTTTCTCGGATTGGCTAGCTATTACCGAAAGTTCGTTAAAGACTTTTCGAAGATATCTGGTCACTTAACGAAGCTTACAAAGAAGCATTCTAAATTCAAATGGACTCAAGAGAGTGAGGAGGCTTTCGAAGAGCTGAAGTTGAGATTAACGACAGCTCCAGTGTTAACCATCATCGATGGCAACCAAGATTTAAAAGTCTGGACTGATGCTTCTAGAGAAGGCCTTGGTGCAGTGTTGATGCAAAGGGGCCAAGTGATTGCTTATGCTAGCCGTCAACTGAAACCGCACGAGAAAAACTATGTAACTCATGATCTTGAGTTATTGGCTATCATATTCTCTTTGAAAATCTGGAGACACTATCTTCTGGGCGAGAGATTTGAACTGTTTACAGATCACCAGTCGTTAAAGTATCTGTTCACTCAGAAGGACTTAAATTTGAGACAGCAACGTTGGCTGGAGTTTCTTGCAGCATATGACTTCGAAATTATATATACTCCAGGAAAAGCCAATGTCGTGGCCGATGCATTAAGCCGAAAGAATGTAATGATCGCCAGTTTTATCATCACGACTTCATTGCTAGATAAGATATCTGCTCTTCAGGAGGATGATCACTTCATTCAAAAGATCAGAGGGATAATTCAACAAGGCGAACCCTCGAGTTTTCAAGTTGATAATGAGGGGATTCTAAGGCTCAAAGGTCGAATATGCGTTCCTAACATTCCTGAACTTCGAAAGGAAGTATTGGATGAATGCCACAAGTCAAAACTCAGTATCCATCCGGGAGTAAGCAAAATGTATAATGACATCAAACGCACTTTCTGGTGGAAGTCGATGAAAAGGGACATTTCCTTATATGTTAGCCGATGCCCTACTTGCCAGCTAGTCAAAAGTGATCAACAGAAATTGGCTGGATTATTACAACCGCTAGAAGTTCCTGGCTGGAAGTGGGAACATATTTCTATGGATTTCATTGATGTTCTGCCCAGGACCAGAAAAGAAAATGACAGTATTTGGGTGATCGTAGATCGTTTCACGAAAACCGCCCATTTCATACCTGTCAGATCAAACAGAACTGCTCAGAGTCTGGCGCAGATATACTTCAGGGAAATAGTTAGACTACATGGAGTGCCGCTCAGCATAGTAAGTGATAGAGATACGATATTCACTAGTAAATTCTGGGAGGCATTTCAAGTCGAATTGGGAACGAAGTTAAACATGAGCACCGCTTATCATCCTCAGACAGACGGTCAGACTGAGAGGGTGAATCGCATTTTAGAAGATCTATTGCGGGCTTGTATTCTAGACTTTGGTGGATCATGGGAAGACCATCTGCATTTGGCTAAATTCTCTTATAACAACAGCTACCAGGCGAGTCTGACAATGTCGCCATTCGAAGCATTGTATGGTAGACCGTGCCGATCTCCTGCTTGTTGGGTCGATCCTGGAAATAGACTTGTGTTGGGTCCTGATATGATTCGAGAAGCTGCCGACAAAGTCGATTTTATTAAGAAGCGATTACTCGCCGCTCAAAGCCGACAAAAGAGCTATGCCGATAAAAGAAGAAGAGATATATCCTTCGAAGTTGGCGACTATGTATATTTGAAAGTATCGCCGATGAGAGGAGTTGTCAGGTTCGGTAAAACTGGAAAGTTAGCGCCTAAATTTATTGGTCCGTTTCCTATTCTGGAACGGATTGGAACTCTCGCATATAGGGTCAAACTGCCTGACTGGTTGCCTGGAGTGCATGATGTATTTCACATATCTCAACTTCGAAAGCACGTTCATGATCCAGACTTGATCGTGGAAGAAGCAGCTCAGCAGGACATTGAAATTACTCCAGAATTAGCTGTGAGGCGTGAGCCGCTAAAGATTATCGGCAAAGAAACCAAAGAGCTGAGGAACAAGAAGGTTCCCTTAGTCAAAGTGCAATGGAGTGGAGATCCGAGAGATTGTACTTGGGAAACCGAGGAGAGCATTCAGAAAGCTTATCCCAGATGCCGAGTAGATATCTCTGATTGACTCCGGTGCAAGGTATATTTACCATACTTTACCTCACCATTTAATTCTCTATTCTATTATAATTGTTTGAATGATTTTAGAAGAAAAATAGGAATTAATTTGTATGGCTTTGAAAGGTTAAAAACAATTGGATTGATTGTTGTGTCGTGTGATTGTAGATTTATCAAACCACTTTCGACTTTATTCCTTTTCGGGGACGAAAAGTTTTAAGTGGGGGAGATTGTAACGACCCAGAAAATCTGAACCAATTTAAAATTTTTAAATTGGCTAAAATAATGGATTTTAAATATTTAAAATAAATATTTTAAATAATGGCGATGAAAACTGAGTTTGAATCGACAATTGAAAACGAATATAATTAATTATAATTATATATAGAATTGAAAATGGCGCGGTAGTTCGATAATTCGATTTCAAACTTCAATTGAATATACCGGGTGCAAAACAATCTGGATTTTAGTGAGACCAAAAACATTAGTATCTAATTGATGATATCTTTCTAACGAATCTGACCAATCGAAATTTGATAGCGGGAATCAAAAGATATGTCCAGTTGAAAATTCTGAATAGTCGCTATGGAATTCAGGCCCTTAAAAATGGACATTTTGCAAATGACCTCGGATTTCGACGAAACCACTTTTGTTGGATCCGCAGTGTCAAGTTATTGCTAGGTTTCAAATTTCATAATTTTTCGAATCAATATGTGAGCATGGCAAAGTAAAACGCGTTTGACCAGTTTCAGTTGATTTTAATCGACTGGAAATTGGCCATTTTTCAAACGGTCTCAGAATTCGACGAAACTAGTTTTGTTAGGACCGTATCGTCAATACGTAGCTAGAAAATATTTTTCGGGAATTTTTCTAGTTAGTATGTGGCCCCGGTAATTTGAAATGTACGTTTAAAATTCAATATAATGATTTAAATGAAAATTCAACGGAAACTGATTGTAACAATCAAATCAGCTTGCGATACATATCCCATTGTGTTCGGAATGGGGGTGAAACGCTAGGGGCGACAGGCGGTGGGCCTCGTTTCGAGGTCGTATGTAAAAGTCAACCTTTTTGGAATAATTAAATAATCAAAAAAAAAAATATATAAAATATATTCTTTCTCCCCCTTTTTCCTTCTGCTTGCCCCCCCCCCCCCCCCCCCCGTTCATTATAATTTCAAACGGAAAAGAGAAAAAAAAAACCCTAAATTAGATCGAGCCGCCCGCCCACGACCGCCATCGCCGACGACCACGCCTCCACCTGCCCCCCCCCCCCTCCATCGATCGAAGCCGCCGACGAAGACCCCGGTCCTCCCTCCATCGCGTTCGAAACCCGAAGCCCCCCAGATCGTACTATCTCCGACGAAGCCTCTTCCCCCCCCTCGCTAGCGACACTGAAGCCGCCGACGTCGTCTCCTTCCCCCCCCCCCCCCCCTGCTCCTCTGTAAGTTTTTAATTTAATTTTATTTTTATTTATTTTATTTTTATTTTATATATAAACTGATTTTTATATAAAGTTTAAAACTAATATTAGGATCGATTTAAAACCGATATTAGGATAGATTTAAAACTGAATTTAAAGAAAAAGAAAAAAAACTGTTTTGTTTTAAAAATAAAAACTGATTTTTTAAGAATTTTAAAACTGATTTTTTTTAGGATTTTAAAGAAATAAAACTGTTTTAAAAATATAGAAATAAAACTGTTTTAAAAATATAGAAATAAAACTGATTTGTTTTTAAAGAAATAAAACTGATTTGTTTTTAAAGAAATAAAACTGATTTTGTTTTTAAAGTATTAAAAACTGATTTGTTTTAAAGAAATAAACTGATTTTGTTTTTAAAAAATGGTTTAAATATTAAATAGGAAAGGTTTAAACTTTAATGGAAAAAGATTTGAACTTTAAATAGGAAGAGTCATATTTTTATATATTGAAAGTCGAAGTAAAAATCATATTTTTATATATTGAATAGCATCGTAAAAATTCGATTTTTACATGTGTAGAGAATACGGGCGAAAGCGACAAAAGGCGAAGATTTCTATAAAGGAAGAGTCATGCAGTTGGATAGCTATTGGTGAGATTTCTGATTTAAAATTTATATTTTATATGTGTGAAATGAAAGTGAATTGCTATCTATAAATATATATCTATATATATATATATATATATATATATATATATATATATATATATATACGCCCCCTCGTCCACAAACCATGGACGATATTTATTGGTTGAAATTGTTGTGGAAATTTGATTGATAGCGAATGATTGTTTGGGATTGTTTGTGATTGATATTGGTTGATTGTGGTTGAAAAATACCCATTGGTGGTTGTGAAATATTTGGTTGAAACCACTTAGGATTAGTTTGTGGAAATGAAATAAATATATACATGCCGCCTGCGTGCGAACTAGATGCATGAACCCCATTGTCAAAAACCGCGAGGTTTTAAGGTAGAGCGAGGAGCCGTACTAGGGACGGTGCCGGTGTAACTACCCTGCCGTTATGCTGCCGAAATTTTGAATAATATTTGTGTGTTTGAATTATTTTCATATGCTTAAACTATATTTATTCATTGTATAGAAAACATTCATGTGTTGAATTGATATTCATTCGTTGTTTAGAAATTCATGTGTTGAATGGTATTCACATTTTGAAAAAAATTGTTCGATAATAAAAATCACATTTTTATCTATATATAGAAACCATAGAAAACATTCATGTGTTGAATTGATATTCATTCGTTGTTTAGAAATTCATGTGTTGAATGGTATTCATATTTTAAAATAAATTGTTCGATAACAAAAATCACATTTTTATCTATATATAAAAACTATTGAAAACATTCATGTGTTGAATTGATATTCATTCGTTGTTTAGAAATTCATGTGTTGAATGGTATTCATATTTTGAAATAAATTGTTCGATAATAAAAATCACATTTTTATCTATATATAGAAACCATAGAAAACATTCATGTGTTGAATTGATATTCATTCGTTGTTTAGAAATTCATGTGTTGAATGGTATTCATATTTTGAAATAAATTGTTTTATGATAAAAATCCTATTTTGTCACCTATATGAACTATATAGAAAAATAGTGTTTTGAAATGAATTGTTTTACAATAAAAATCACATTTTTATTGTATGCATAAATCGTTGAAATGTGAAGTGTTAAAAATAGCCACTTGTTCAAAATAAACATATATGAGTTGAAATATTCATTAATTAGCTAATGAAATGATTTGCACCTATTTATGTAACATTAGAATGAATGGAGTTTTTAAACCAAATAGAAATCAAATATGAAGTCGAATAGAAATTGATAAATGATAAGAACTGTATATATATGTACATGCAATATTCATTGAACAGGTTATAGCAAAGGGGCTAGAGAAGAGGAATAAAATTTTGTGCCCGACAAATAGGTACACATTTACTGATTTGTTTGGGTGATGATTTTGAGCCTATTGGCTAGCCGCTTGGCTTCTTCTTTTTCTTTTTGAGATTAGAAGGACCGGGAACGCTATTTGCGATTTCCCGATGCTCCCGGTGCAGGGGAGGTTATGGCGAAATTTTTCCAAAATTTAAGGCGTTAGAAAAATATTTGAAGTGAAAACGATATGGAAATCATTGAATGAACTATATTTATATAAATATATAAATATAAATAAAATTAAAACGAAACGAGGCCGTGCAGTTCGTATTTTGAAACCGTGATTTCAAACGACTAGTACGGGAAATCCGACCATTGGATTTTCCCGAAACCTCAACCGTCGGGTTCGCCTTGGAATAATCTTTCCAACGGCACCAACCTTGTTAAAATCCAACGGTTGGATTGTCTGGAATGTTTAATTCAAATCTGAAGAAAAACAGCGCCAGAAACGATTATATTTATTTATATATATAAATATAATTATATTTAATCGAATAACGACGCTGCAGTTCGTATTTTGAAATCGAAATTTCAAACGATTGTACCGGGAGATCCGACCGTCGGAATTTCCCGAAACTGGAACCGTTGGATTCGTTTTGAAAAGACCTTTCTAATGATGTAAATTTTGCGAAGATCCAACGGTTAGATTTTCAGATATATGTAAATCAAATCTGAAGGAAAACAGCGCCACTGCCGCCTTATGGCCCGAAGCGTCGTTTTGAATAAAATGGCTATTTTAAAATAAATAAAAATAGCGATAAATAGTTATAAAATATCATAAGCGATATGGAATAGAAATAAACTGAATTTGCTTGATTTGCGTGGCTTTTGATGGTTGAATGTGTTTGGTGTGAAAATTACATTAAAGAACACAATTGGTGTTGTCGAGTAATTTAACCATTGAAATAAATCGATTTGAAATTCTAAATATACGTGAATTATTTGGAAAGGCCGAGTTAATTCTCATTTCGAATAATCGACCGACGATTGAAATTCGAAGATGAAGATGGTGGTCGAAGACCGGAGATATTCACCTCGTTTGGATGGTAACCGAGGTCCTGATTGGGAGGCATCCCGAAATATGGATAATGAGTGGTGATCGTCCAGACGTACGTGGTGATCGAAGGGTTTGCGAGGTATTTAGTGCCTCCGGTTTCGTTCAGACCCAGAACGGACTTGCAAATGGACTGTGTGTCTGACATTGGATTTTATTCTATGTTGATTGATCTCTGTTAAATATACATCTGTTTGGCGGCGAAGAATTTATTCTTTTGCTTAACGCCCTTCTTTGAGACGCACGAGCTCAGAGGTTGTATATCGATGGACATCAGTCGCATGGCATGAATTGCCTGTGTGGCATGCTAAGATGCAGTGATCAGGGCTTCTGTTGAAAAGCAAAGTCTTGTGGTGATGATCAAAGCACCGCCTGTGTGGCGTAGCTTTGTGTATAACGTGAATTCGCGAGCCTCACACCCCGGTATGAACCTAAAACTGGAGAAGGACCTCAGGGAGGGCATGCGTTTCTTTCTAGCTAGGGTGGTGTCAGTGACCTACCAGCCCTGACATTTATATACTTTTCACCTATGTGGTTGTTGCTGTTGCGAGGCGCCTCGGTTTGATCGGACGATCCGGGTCCGATGGAGTCATTCGTTGGCTCGTTTACGCCCCCAAAGGGCGGGGAAACGTATTGTTCAGGCATAATAATCCACATCGGTGGACCGGCCCTGACGATCTAAAGGCTTGCCTGCGCGCTTGCCTGTGGCTCGGGCTAGAGAGTCACGAATTCGGTAAGGACTATCTTTTGCCTTGGTTCATGACGGAAATCCAATTTCCAAATATGACATCGTGCGGTTTTGATTGTATATATATATATATGACGACATGATATATGGTACCCATGCCGTCTATGATTGATAGTTATGATTTGAAATTGTTTTCAAAACATATAAACACTAGCAATAATATCAATTGCCTTTGTTTTATTCGTATCAATCATATTTTGGCCATTATAAGGTAAAACTCTATCCTCCGGTTTGCGTTGCATTGTGTGATGGGAACTGAATCTTATAATGGCTTCATTTTTATAAAAAGCATAGCGATGTTTAAAAGAAAGATTTGTTTTAAAGCACTGGCAATCCAATGGAGTAAACCCGTTCCACGAAAGTGGCGTGGTCCTGTGATTAGCCAATTATATATGTGTTGAGTGGATTTCTCATACCAGTCCCATGACTGACTCGTAGTTTGTTTCACTCTCAAACTCGGGTGCCCCCTTTTTCTACACGGGTAGCCTTGTATTCAGGTTTAGCTGGTTCTTTCTGGATAGCTGGAGCTGAAGATGGATTCTATCATTTATTTCTTTTTATGCTGTTCAGCTCCTATTGTACATATTTTGTTTATTTCCGCTGTAGACATTTATGTATAGCTGAACTGTATTTGTACTAAGTAAGATCCTGTATACTGTGTAACTCTGATGATTACTTTTATCCAGTATATTTTGTTTTCATTATCTGGTGTATTTATTTAATTCTGTTCTGCTATTATATGTTTCTGTGTTATATTCCAAAGATAACCTTGTTTCCGTGAGAACGGGAAATCGGGTCGTCTCAAATGTACTGAACTTGCTCACGCTTTATGTCTGACTCCGTTTTTCTTTCGTCTTCTTTTCTTTCGTCCCCCCCCCCAGGTAGTTGAGGAGGGAATAGTATAACTCAGGATTAGACTGGACCGTTGCTCTTTCCCAGCTTAAAGATTTGACGAAGTTGTGTTTGGATTCTCTTCCAGATGCTATGGCTGGCTCTTGCTACATTGGGGAATATATAAATGTATTTTCATGCTTCTTTATTTTATAAAGACAGATGATACTCTGATATTGTAAAAGAATCTTGTACAGACTATTTTATCAATAAAGCAAAGTTCTATTTTCCACTGTTTAATAATTTGTCTGTCTTGTAATTTATCTACATCTTTTACCCAAAATGCTCCACAGAACTTAGTGCATTCCCTTTGTGAGTGACACTAACGGACGTGGGGTGTTACACGTGGTATCAGAGCTGAAGGTTACCGGATCAGATAAAAGATTTGAAAAATTATTTTCAAACGGTTTTTAAAGAAGCATTTTTAAAAGAAAGGATTTGTTTTAAAGGCATATTCCCCAAAGCCATACGCATTGTCTCCTCTTCCTCTATTTGAATTCTTGTCTCCTTCTTTCTTGAGTTTCTGTGGCTCCTGGCTTTCTGGGAGGTAACCTCATCGAAGGGCAAAGTAGTGCCCGTCCTCCATCTATAGCCGTATTCGTTCCACTTACGGCCAGTCTTCTTTCAAGTTTATAAGGTTTTTCTGTATGATGGAAGCAGTTTTCGAGAGATTTGCCAACATAGCAATACATGGAAAGGGATGAGGAGTTTGGCAAAAGGGACAAAACCCTATGATAGGGCATATAATTAAAGACAAGGGCAAGGACGAGGGACAAGATTTTTACAAAGACAAGTACATGCTAAGCATACCTAGGAGATAGGTTGTTAAAGTTTCTGTTGGAAAGAATCTAGTTTTCTGTTCATACTCTTTCCTTCGGTTTTAGCGCTTCGCATCTGTTCATATTTGCTTCCATAGTTAAGTCTCTGCACCTTAGTACTTGAATAGTAAGAAGATCCCAATCAGTCTCAAACCCAGTGGGTGGTTCAACCCGTTTATTTTTGGATAGTAGGGTTTGAGAATAGTTATCGAGTTTGTTTATATCATATCACGTAGATCGTTTTAATTCAAAGGAGATATTCCTTGGGTGCTTGTCTGATATTGGTTTAGGCCTTTGGGGCTTGTACTTGAGGAACTTCGAGTTCGACTTGGATGGTTTGCGTGAGAGATGAATAGTTGTGACAGGCACTCTAAAAAGCGCGTAGTGATCTTTCAACCCTTATAGTTATGGCATGGTGGATAAGGGAGAGACCTCTAATCATACACTTGGTACCGTGATTGACATCTATTTATTTTGGAAATGGAGGTTAGGAACTTCACAATCGTGAAGATAAATTGGTTAAGATACATTGGAGTAAAGCTCAAGAAGGCTAGATACTAGCAACATGCCCTTTTTCCTTAAGGGTGCATCCTTGATTTCTCTGTTTAGGAGCTTTACGCGTAGTTGTTTCTCTCTTTCCAAAAGTATATCCTCTAGGTCATATCTGCGATCCTTAGGTAGAAGCCAATGGATGTAAACATGTATTTGAAACATGTTATGGTTGAATGGTTTCAAGTGGTTGCAAATGGTTGCTCGTGGATGCATATGCATACGTATTAGACACTAGATCAAGTTCGAACGCTTTCATATAGCATTTACATATATGCATTTGTTTGTAAGTTGAACTTGATATGATATCATATGGACATTGCATATGGATGTATGGTTGTGCACGCATGTAGTATTTACATGACCAGGGATGCTTGCATACATGATTGGACGCATGGCACTAACACAATTTGCATCAAGGAGGTCAACTGAATCAGTAGACCGCCTGATTTTGCATTAGATAGAGACATATACACACACTATGCATATGAACATGAAAGCATTAGAAATCTTTTAAGGACAATGAATGCCTGTGATTGAATGGTTGAGTAGATGGGTGATTGGATGGTAAGACACATTCTTCCTAACATGAAGATTTCGGGGACGAAATCCTTTTAAGTGGGGGAGAATGTAACACCCCGTAATTCTGTGACATTAAGATTCATAAATTAAAGTACAATTAATTTTTAAAAGAAAAAAAAAGATCCATGCAGTTGTTTAGTTTAAGTATCGTAACTAACATGAAAAAGAGAAGTAAGGAGAGAACGATAATTATTATTGTTCTAAGACTTATTAACAAAAGCCTCTGTAGCTCAGTTGGTTGAGGCATTGGATTTGTAGCATAGAGGTCGGGGGTTCGAACCCCGGCGGCGGCATAATTTTTTTATCTTTGTTTTAGAGAGGGCCAACTGAACATGCAAATATATGTACGTATACAAATTCAAAATTTGAAAGGATAAGAACGTACATATAAGGAAATAAAGAAAATATATATATACATATGAGAATATAAATATATATATGCAAAAATGTATGTATACGAAAGATAAAATTCAAGATAAGGCTACAGTCAATGAAATATGGCAACATCATTTGAATTTTGAAAATAAAATGAAAGTTGTGCGTATATATATACGCGTAAAATGGTCGTTAGAGGAATTGTATACATATAAGAATATTTCATGTGAATAAAACGGTTAAATAAATTCCAGAAATTCAAAAGTTTAAAAATCAAACTTTTACGCCAAAATAGCTTGTGGGACCCAATGCTGACTCAGCACTGCGTGTATGATAAGGTTTGGCTAGATTCATCTACGTACCTGGACTATTTTCTTAACTAGGTTCAATGCTGACTCAGCGCTGCGTGTACGATAAGGTCTTGAGCAGCTATATAAACAGCCCTAGTCTTCATTCTCTTTGCACCAATTCTCTTCTATCCTTATGCTGCTAAGATTCATGGCTTCTTCCCCTCCTCTAAATTTTCTTAAATAAATAAAATAAAATATGATTCAAGATGAGGAGATGCTGCTAAAAGACTTTTAAGGAGGGATTCAAATCAAAGTTTCAAGTAAAGAATTCAAAGGCTAGCTCAAACAAGTTTCAAGCAACGACGCACGAATCATAGCCACGCTTTCCTTCTTTTCTAGATCTATTTTCTGTAAGTTGGTTATTTCTAGATCTGAATATTTTGTTTTATTTGTGACATGAAATTAAAGGAATAAAGGAATATGCCAAATCTCTCTCTCTCTCTCTCTTCGAATCTGTGTTTATACTCTTGGACTGAATTAAGAACTGTTATGATTTGAGGACAAATAAGACTGTAACCGCGACTATGACTATAGAACTGTGGCCTTTGAAAGCATATGCCTTTGGACTATGACATAAGCCTTTGATTTTGGGACATATAGACATTGCCTATGACAATGACTTATGACCATGGGAATTATTTTCCCTTTTGGACTATGAACATCGCATATGACTATGGACATTTCCTATGACTATGACTGTGACTACAAGGATTATTTCCTTGACTAGGCCTATACCTTTGATTTGGAAATAAACTATTACTTATGACATAATGAGGACAACTGTGATTTTGACACCCATGATTTATGATTAGGAAAATATTGCTTTAGTTTTGTGATTGAGAAGTTGGGTCTAAACCCAATTATTTATTCTACCTGTTCCTTGGTTTTTCTTTGGTTTTAAGACAGTGGGAATTTACCTATTAAGTTAGGTCTACCCACGTTCTTGAACCTATTTTGCCCATTCTTTGGTTTTAAGACAGTGGGAATTTACCTATTTAGTTAGGTCTACCCATATTCTTGAACCTACATTGTTATCCAAACCTTTTTATGCCAATTATTCCTTCTTGTCATTTTGATTCATTCCCTTTTTATCTACGAATCTAGATTTATTTATAATCTAGGTTGAATCACGATTATTCGAACGGTGGGAATGCGATTTGGGGAAAAACATGGAAATGAATATGAACGTAATTGTAAACTTGGAAATTGGCATAATTTGGAATATGTATTATGACATGCATATTAAAATGAAAACGGGGAAATTGACATGGATTAGGGAATATGTGATTTTGACATATTAAATTTAGCGTTAGTAAGTAAGCTAAATTTTAGGCATAAAATGTAAACTAGAAAAATAATTCTAGTTTTGCCATAAATTGTGAATTAGGATGTTAAACCAAGATTGGGTTAATTAAGGTTGATTTGGAATAAGTATATTAGCACAATTTTGAATTTATTCATAATTGTGAGCAATTGTCATGTTTAGAATAAATTATGGTTAGCGACACTAAATTTGGTATAATTTACATACCAAAAAGTATAAATATGATAAATAAGAGAGAATGGGCCATAATAATAAATGTGACAATGTACATTAAAAGAGTAGTAATGAAATAAGTAAATTAGGAGTAATTTACTTATAGAATTCGTCATAAATGTTAAATTGTTCATTTACCACAAAATATGTAACTTGGTTAAGTTTTAGCCATAAATTATAAACTAGGATATTTAATCTAGTTTCGGCAATGAAATAGAAAATGGCCTAAACTGCATGTTGGGTTAGGACTTGGGCCTAGAATATAAGTATACTAGTAGGCTTGACAAATAAATATAGGCCAAATTTGTCTAAAAAGGGGAAATGGGCTTTTGAAATAAATTGTTAACAATTTATAAACAAAAGAAAAGTATTTTGATAACATCCCTTTTTATAACACATAGACCAGAAGGTTCTAGGGTGACAGAGAGGATAGTGTCTAGGCTTGGGTTTGGAAAATACAAGTTTCATGCCCTCCCTGGCTATCCCTAACTGATCCGAAGGACGGGATGGTTGTTTTCAAAACCAGATTTGGAAATTAATCAAAATCCTTTGAACGTAGAAAACATGAATATGCCTAACCCGAGGTTAGACTGAGTTGCGGTGTAAACCTGCCCGGAACCGACCGGCACATCCAGTAACCGCAGCAATATCTGTCTAATGTGAGAGGTTGCGACTTTAATTTATTAATTAAAGCTAGAACAAGAATGGGAGAGTTAAGTCCATAGAAACACTTAACCAATTTAACACAGTTAAGCAAGAATGGGTGGGTTAAGTCCATAGGAACACTTAACCGACTTAACAAAGTTAAGCTAGAATGGGAAGGTTAAGTCCATAGGAACACTTAACCAACCTAACACGGTTAAGCTAGAATGGGAAGGTTAAGGAACACTTAACCAACTTAGCACAGTTAAAGCTAGAATGGGAGGGTTAAGTCCATGGGAATACTTAGCCAAATTAACATGTTGACTAGACTAGAAGGTGGGGTTAAGTAAAGTTAATACACTTAGCCAATTTAACATGTTAATTAGACTAGAGGTTGGGGTTAAGTAATACACTTAGCCAATTTAATATGTTAGCTGGACTAGACCATAGGGTTAAGTAAACCTGAACGCTTAACCATCAGAATATGATAAATGAATAGGGTTAAGTAAAAAGCATAAAGGGATAACACTTAACCAGTGTAATAGGATAAGGGAAGAGGGTTAAGATAGCTTGAATCGACTAAAGACACTTAACCAACCCAACCTGGCGAGAAAGAAAACTAAGTAGTAAACCTCAGTTGAAAAAGGGACTAAGTAGTAAAACTTAGTTAAGAAAACAAGGAATTTGGAAACTAAGTGGTAAACCTTAGTTAGTAGAACTAAGTAGTAATTCTTAGTATAACACGAAGGAGAGGACATCCATCTGGTTTTAAGAAGGCTCCAACGAATTGGGTTACAAAGCCCGAGGCTTCGAGGGGACGTGAGGGTACTCTTGGTATCCCTCTGTGAGGCTGCAGATGATCATCCTGGGCTCACAGAGGTTATGGTCTGCGTTAGAAGAACCGAGGGTATGCCTTGGTTGCAATATATATGTGGCAACCTAAAGACTAGGATGGACCAGCGTGATTCGGCGAGAAGACGGTAGCCCTGTGATAGCAACTCGTCGTCTACCATCCATCTTGAGTCAATCGAGATACGTGAAGCGGAAAGGCGGAGAACTCCAAAAGACCATATACTTGCTATCTAGTTATGGTTGCGGATGGCCATAGGATAGTGGGGCACCGGGGGCCGGCTTATTTCTCATTTTACAAGGTGTGCCTTTCATTAGCTGAGGGAGGGGTCAAGTGGGACCATAGCCACTGGAATAAAAACAGACCTTAGCATCTACATCGGCAGATATCTGAAAGCTCCCGACCGAGTTCTGTATTCCTTGATTTGCCCTGTCACAGGACTCGGATCGCACATTACAGGACATGTGCATCTAGACAAGCGATAACGATTCGCGATACATGCGTGGGGAAGCCTAGGAACATATACCACTCTAGGTAGTGTGTCCTAGACTTGGGAGCATTGTTCGACAGGTAGCGTAATCCCTAGTTGGACTAGGTGGCATAAACCCTGAACTCGAAAAGCGTTCAGCAGATAGCGTAAAACTATAGTTAAATCTAGAAAGCACTTGATAGAAAACCCTAGACTAGATCTAGGTAATAAATAATAAATGTATGCCTGAAGACAATGGAAACTACAGGGGTTGGGATCACGTTATCGTTACTAGTTGAACACTAGTTAGGTGGTGCAGAGATATAGAAACCGGTATAACAAGGAAATAGCGAAGCTGCGAAATTATTAGAGCGTATCCAGTCATCTTAGCATATCTTGTGACTACCTTGTCTAATCTTGTTGACCTTATCGTCATGGTGTAATCTTGTATTCAGTTAATTCATGTCGTTTTGTTTTTCCATGTTCACATGCTAGAAGTTACTGAACTTACTCAGGCTTTATGTCTGACTCCGTTTTTCTTTCGTCTTCTTTTCTTTCGTTCCCCCCCCCCCCCCCCAGGTAGTTGAGGAGGGAATAGTATAACTCAGGATTAGACTGGTCCGTTGCTCTTTCCCAGCTTAAAGATTTGACGAAGTTGTCTTTGGATTCTCTTCCAGATGCTATGGCTGGCTCTTGCTACATTGGGGAATATATAAATGTATTTTCATGCTTCTTTATTTTATAAAGACAGTTGATACTCTGATATTGTAAAAGAATCTTGTACAGACTATTTTATCAATAAAGCAAAGTTCTATTTTCCACTGTTTAATAATTTGTCTGTCTTGTAATTTATCTGCATCTTTTACCCAAAATGCTCCACAGAACTTAGTGCATTCCCTTTGTGAGTGACACTAACGGACGTGGGGTGTTACAGTATATTTATGTAATCATCCATGTCACACACAAAGATTTTAGTAATTATATATGAAATATTATAAGATTATACATAACCGAAATACATTTACTTCATATAAAACATATCAGAAAACATTTAACCATTAAAACGTCATATGTGCTTACTGTGTCACACATATCCGAACTGTCGTTACTAATGATCATTTAACCAAGATTTATCATTCATAATGAAGTCAAACTAGTTAAATTTTAAAGCATAATTTTATCATTGGTTTAAACTTAGAATCAAATCCTAAAATGAAGTTAATGATTCAATCAACCAAAAAATATGATTTTCTGATTTTATACTAACAATGAGTCATATTGATCTTGGAATGTACATGCTTTACAGGTGGTTAATGTTTTATAATTAGCAAGTATTATACCCTATGTACCCCTTTCATATTCAAACATTTTGAAATGAAACATAATGAATACATATATCAGGTGCATCTAATGTCCTTTATTTAATCAGTACAAAAACAGGTCCAAAACATTCGAACATATTTATAATTAATGTCATTATCATCTATAAGCTAGAAATATGTGTTCAAGATTGTGCATAATAGCATCACATAATCTAAACAAATTTATAGTAGAATTACATTTACAGGAGATGTTAATATAGCAGCAGATCAACTATCCTTATGTTATGAAACTCCTTTCATATAAATGTACATTTATGCTGCTATTAGCATATATGTTAACATACATTATCAGAATACAATTAGTATCCGCAACATGATATTGTATTTGGGATGATTAAATTTATATGTATTTACCAATGTTATTCAAAATAACCATTCAGATTTCAAATTCTCTATGTCATGGCTTGATTAGAAATTTTGAAACAAAATCATAATACAAGCCCAAAACTTTATCAATAAGTTGCTTTAAAACTTTTGTACTGATCTAAAATCAATCATAAGTTTTGTTAACTTTGATAAACTAATATACTGACTTACAGTTTAAAATATGTGACAGTATAAGTTCACCCAATAATACATATATGCAATGGTAACAAATTAAGGGTGTTAAATTACAAGCCAAATCTGCAATGAAACTTTTGAACAATAAATAGTATTTTAAATATTCAATATATATATATATATATCTGTATATATGTATATCAAATATACATCTATCCTGACATGTAAACCAACCGAAACAAATTCAACTCCCTTTCATCTGAATATATATATCAAGCAATTATATGATAAACATGCAATTATGAATCATCAATGTATGTCGATCCAGAATTCGGGATATGCAGACATATATAATTAAGGCAGGCCATACTTGCCAAGGGTATATGTTTATGGATATCTTTATATATCCTTGCATCAATGAATTTGTACCAATTACTTAATGATTATAGTATTTAGAATAATCAAATAGTTCATTGATGCAAAAACATACATTTTTGATATACTGTTTACAATCTATACCATATTCATGGGATCTAACAGAATACATATATCATATATATATATATATATATATATATAAACAGAGTTAATTCATAAATAACTACGGATTTATATATGTATATTTGTGTGTATATTTATATATATGTATATATTAGAATTACTATATCAAATACAGAATTCAATTATTTAGATACAACTTTTGATCTAATAAAATTCACAAATTTTATATTTCCAACTCTAAATTGTTGTAGGATATCTGTAAATCAAATTTACAGTTCAAATATCAATATACATATATGATCAGTATAGTTAGAAAAAACTTTATCTATATATATATATGTAATATACAATCCCAAGATTCAAGATGATTCAAAATCATTGATGCAATAATGATCATCCACCAAGATAACAATGGTATTAATCAATGAATACAGATCAGTTTCATGTATACATGACTTTTCTTACAATATCATAATACTGAACCAACATTTGATCAGCTATATAATTATATACTAAAAGGAAGTACTTTTATTAGACTTGAACTGCTGCAAGTTTAATATGTAAACAATTTACAAATTATAAATGAATTTAAAACGTCCTGCTTATGCAAACAAGATTTTAGCAAAATTATATCTTGAATCATATTCCAAACAATAAAGCCAAATCCAATTTTAATACATACAACATCATAATTAGTATGTATATATGAGGAGCAAATCAAAATTGGAAATTAAATCCAAGATTAATTCATGAATGACAACAGCATTATCTATTCTCTATTTATTAGAAAATGACTATTATTCAAAATCATGTTTAATTTTTACAGTTAATATGTCATATATTAATTTATGACTTCCCCTTTTACACTTTGTATCAGTATGCAATATAAAAGGCATCATATAAATATAAATACGATTATAAATCCAGTCTAACTGGAATAATAGAAACTGCTATGTAACTTGTAGAACAAATCACTTATATGTGTATACAACTTCTTATCAGTCAGTAAAAAAAATTCATTATCTAATCATATAACTAGATTATAAGATCAGAAAGATCAATTAATAGTCAGGATATATCAGGAAAAACATATTTACAAAAAAATATTTAATCCCTAATTTGACAATCCAAAGTTCATAACTTTATTAAAAAGTCCTAGTATATAACAGAACATGGTAAATGTAAATATAAGATACTCAACTCGAATTTAACCATTAATTCACTTTAGGATTCTATGTCGAATATAAAATCCTATTTACACAGAAACAATTTCTGGGTTGATTTGAGTATTCACGTTTTATGGTTCAAATCAAAATTAAATTATTGTTCTCAACACTTTCGATTTCGCAAGCCTATGCATATTCATTCAAGATGAATTAAACGATTTAACCCAAATTGTTTGAATTCGTATAACATAGCTCTGATAACATTGATAGAAATTTAGGATCGAATTGCAGCGGAATCAATTAAAATCAGAAACCCTAGTTGTGAAAATCGAACAAAATTAAATCAAAACAGGTACCTTTCTTCTTTGAATAGCAAGATCGAACGAAGCCCTAACTTTAATCGTTGAATCAAATTCCAGATCTGATCGAATCAAGTGCTTGAATTTCGAGCACCTCTATTGGAGATCCACAGGTGATGCCCTCGAGAACGACAATCGAAATCGAAGATTGAAGATTCGGTACTAGCCGATTTAATTTGAACGAGATCTAGGGTTTGTAAAATCTGATTTAGTTTTCTGAGTAATGTGTATAAACGATGCGGCCTTATCATTCCTTTATAAAGAGACAAACCTAATAGATATTTCTAACCCTTATACCCGTTCAAAAGGAATTAGTCAAAACTAATTTTTGATTTCCTTTAATTAAATTCTCTCTCCATTTGCAACACCTATATGTGTGACCCTATAGGTTGTTGAAGCGTTGGCAACAATTTAAACACTTAAACTGTAAATAGTGAGCGGCACTTAGTAGTACATCACTGCTACCCAAGCTACAACAATATCAATGATTCGATATGACCTTTGTGAATAGTGTATCAATATAATTTAGTCCTTTTAACCGTTATATCCAAGATTAAACTGGAGTCATGGATCGTATCATCCTCATTATAATTTAATCTGTTTTCTTGATCAATGAGTAGACTGTTTAGAACAAATCAATATCTGAGCACGGCCATGCATTTCACAGTCTCACTCAATCAACATGCCCGTGGATATCACTACGAATGTATCATAGGGTTAAATTCCATCTAGATCATTCATAATTTATATTCGATTCTAGATATATCCAATAATCACCGTTATCATTACTCTGTTACGAAATAACTTTAGATGATATCAAAACACAAATATCCTCGAATAAAATTATAATGATTTCAGGTCTGAGGACCATTATATCACTATCACTATGACAACAACTTATGATACTTTTTAATTATATTCCATGTAGTTATCTCACGGCGGGTCAGCCCAATACGCTATTCTCCAATACGTATTTATATCTTGACTTTAATATCACGTATATTAATGATCAATGAGATGTGATCTTCAGTCAATCAGTATACTAGTCTCAACGTTTTACTGTCGTCCTATATAAACAATAAAACTCGACTAGGGACATTTAAGAATTATAATACTTAATGATTATATAATTTCAAATTCAGTCTTACTCGAACTATATAATTCCATATTATTATTCTAAGGACTTCTATTATATTATTATTTATATTACGCAGTAAATACAATATAATAGAATAATATTTTATTCCAAATAAAATAATAACATTAACAGTGTTATCAATCTCATCAACTGAATTGCCTCTAGGGCATAAAATCTAACAATCTCCACTAGGTGTACCCCAATACCCACTTTCGGTCGGCTCCCTACTCGTAGATACCCGTGCTGGCCCCACAGTGGGGTGTATCACTCCCCTAAAGTGGCAACCAGATACAACTTGAGAATGCACGGCTTATACCTACACGATGCAACAACGTCTTACCTACCAGCCCGGGTCCACACACGCATTTGAAACCCATTGGACTTGCGTTGCCACCGCTCCCCGTTTTGACCTCTTATAGTCAAGCCCAGCATGCGTGTCCCGTCCTCGATTTGGGTCGAGCCCACAAGATACGTTTGGGTTACTGATTGAAATGGGCCCCCACAAGCTACCCACCTAAGCTTGTCCACTAGTACATCCCAATTAATCCTCTTAGTCATGTTCATTTACATGTGTGTTTGGTTAAGTCTTACTAATTGTATTTCACATGCCACTAAGGGCACCCACTAGATTCCTCATGCCACCCAAGGCACCTACTTAACCGCCATGTCCCACCTTACATGTTTAGCTGGTTAAGTATTTCTTAATTCATTCAGGCCATAACCTCATAAAGACCTCTCACATTAGATTGGCATTTATGGCAATTGGATTTGCCGGGTGGGTCCGGGCAGTCTTACACCATAAAAGAGTCTAACCTCGTGTCTTTACAACTGTTATGCTTTAGTTTAGGCCTAGGACATCTCACATTGGGCTGACATTTGTGACCACTGGATTTGTCGGGCTGGTCCGGGCAGGTTTACGTCACAAACGAGTCCAACCTCGTGTCCTAAGCATTGATTATCACTTATAATCTTTTACCCCAGTTTTAATAATTCCCTATTCAAATTATTAATTAAGTCCACTTTTAATGATGCCCATAATTGACTCAATTATGGTCATCCACTCATGGCATGCAAAATCATATCAATTGCACCCCAACTTCTTTATATTAAATCCTTAATATAACCCCTACCCCACGTTTATACGTTCGCTTATTCAACGCAGAATATACGTTAGACTCGAATAGTCTAACTCATAGCACAGAGATAAATCATCACAACATATAGACAATTAAAATGAATCTAATCATAATAGGGGTGAAACTTGCATAAACTACACATGTTAAGGATCTAAAGGTGTCAACTTGTTAAATGTCACAATTTACATGATATGATCATAACCCAAATTTATGTATAAACTTGCATATGGGGTTTTAGGAAACATAATGATGGTATGAACTAGCATAGAATTTCACATATGTCATAGCATAATTCTAGATGTCATAATAGATGTCATGGCATATGTTCATAACTTTTTACTAATCATCCTAAACTTTCATATGTGACTTGTCATATAGATCAACATTAACCAAATAATATCAACATCATGATTTGATTAACATGAACTAATTAGCATAGATAGTAAAATCATGGCTTTTTAGCATGTATGATTCATCACAACTTAGCATAGAAACTCTCAACAAACATAACATCATCATAGCATGATTTACAACATATAGGATATCATCACCACATAGCATAGGATTTATAACATACATGATAGCATAAGAGTTACAACAACGCATATATGACAATTCACATTATCTACTCATAATCCATTCATGACTTAACCTAATTAAAATAATAATAATCTTGTTAAGATCATCACACTCAAAATTTAGAAGAGAAAAGATAGCCTAGATTTGCTTTAGAGTTGAGTAGGATTAGAATTGAATTAGCTTTTCTTCCTTCTTAGTTGGTGGCGGTATGACGGTAGCTAATCTATTTTTCATATGAATTAGGGTGAGAGACTACCTAGGTATTTATAGAGTTTAGGTTTTATTTGGACCGTCAGATCAACTCAGGACTAATCTCAGCCAACCAGATTAGGTCAAAACCCTAATGGGTCATCACTCAGTCAAAAACAGGCTCAGCCAAAACCCTAGCCGACTGACCAGGTCGACACTATAGTCGACCTGGGGGGGGAGGTCGACACTAGTGTCGACTCCCTAGTCGACCTGCCTGGGTGGGAATTTTTCCCGCCCAGCCCGCTTCTGCACTTTCAGTTTGAATTTTAAATTTCCTGCGAGCTGTTTTGAATTTTCTGAAACTTCCGATGGCCATAACTTCTTCATACGAAGTCCAATTCACGCAAACTCGGACTCTATTTCAACCAGAATTCCGAGATGAACACAATGGCGCAACCCGTTTCCCACAATTCTCACGTCTGAGATTAGTTACTCTTAAATTTGTGAATATTAATATTAACAGAATTACGGGGTGTTACAGCTTGTTTCTCTAAAATTGGGATTCTTCTATTTCTGGTAGTAAGCTTAGTAAACTGGAAGAAAATCAACAAGTTATGTCAAGATGGTATGGCCGGGATTCGTTTTGATAACTTATAATATGTACAAAATAACAAATAACAAAAGAAATCAATATGTGAAATACTAACTACTGTGTTTTAATTAGAATACAGTATAGTAATAATACGATGCATGGAATATATAAATAACAAACAGTGCATGTATAAATGCATATTACAAAAAAAGAAGTAAAAGGTAACAAAGTCAATATCCATGTTATTAGGAAGTTGATTTTCTTTTTTCTGGGCCTTATCACGTAATATGTATTTAGTTATGTTAAATTTAGGTGATACAAAATCACAAATAGATGGAAAGTAAATATTTGGTTAATATGGAAATGCATGTATTAATTGATTGCATTTGCATAATATGGAAAGAAATAAATGCAGGCATTAATTTCTTCCACCTATGCTAAAGAAATAGATTGATTTACTTTCTATGTTTGAACATTTGTTGCTATGGTAATTTGTCTCCATTATCTTATTACCATATGTTGGTAATTTAATTGATGACTCACAAAGATTTGCACTGGCTATATATTGAGGGGTAGACTTTAGTGTAAACCTATCCTGGCATAGAGCCAGTGATCCCTAATGGTGTCACTTCTTGTTAAGCCTATTTGAGGTTTGTATATGTAGACTCTTATTTTGTAATCTCTTGTAATTCTCTCATATGGAATAAAATCTCTCTCTTTTGGACTGGACGTACCCTATCTCGATGATAGTGGAACCAATATAAATATTGTGTGTCTCTTTGTTTCTCTGTTATAGTTATTTACTATTTGTTTGATGTAATAGAATAATTGCTATCAGATTAGATTGATGTTCAATTGGCAAATCTAGATCTTGTTTATTGTGTTTTCGCATTCGCGCAATCTTCTCACACGGCAAATTGGTATCAAAGCAAGGCGATTTGTTTTAAATTGTGCATCAATTATTTCTACAAAGGTTGGTAGATTTAGTGGTGGTTATACTATTACTATTTTGGGGAAAAGGAGATTTTGGTGGAGAAGATTATGCTGAGAGAGAAGAGTGTTCCAGGCTTGGAACTTTGATGTAGCTTGAGCTTTGGATTCTCACTAAGGTGGAGTTATATGTTGGTTCAACAATGCCACTCCAAAAGAATGCGACTTCGTAGAAAACAGCTTGGAGAAATTGCTTAGAGGTGGTAGCGACCAAAGACGAACCGCTGGAGGTGTTAGCGACCTTTCCAAGTGTTTGAGGACTTTGTATAACTTCAAGTTCAGTTGAGAAGTGCTTGCATTGTATGAGATTTAGGTGATAAAGAGTTTTATGTGTTGAAGGGACCATTGGGTTTAGAAATTGTATCTGATGTAGCTGATTTTGATGATGGATTTTTACGCCAATAAGACTTATCGACTTTTTAACGCCGTCTTAGAGAGCTCAGTTTATAAAGCTGATTTTGGGGGATTTGGTGCCACGGTGATACATAATCGATTTTGTGATGCCATCTTAAAGGAGGTGCTACATGTAGGTATGTGGAAGCAAATAAAATTATCTTGCATACTGAGTTTTTGATTTTGACTCTGTTTTTTGAATTGGTGATGGAGAGAATTATTTTTGGCCTTGGTAGTGTTGAGATTATTTTGGAATCTGCCTTTTATTTTATCTGGATATTTGCAACAATTTGTTAGCGGGCCGGGACATAGTCTGATCTCGTTAATATGATGTGATGGAGGTTAGCTTTGCTGGAACCCATTTGGCAAATATTCATTTTTGTTTTTTTTATCTCATTGTGAGATTTTAATTTAAGGTGGAGTTTTGTTGAAGAGTTTTATGATGTGAAGAGAATTTGATTGAAGATGGGGTGTTGAAGATATGTGATTTTGCATTAAGGTGGAGTGTTAAATTTAGGTGATACAAAATCACAAATAAATGGAAAGTAAATATTTGTTTAATATGGAAATGCATGAATTAATTGATTGCATTTGCATGAGATGGAAAGAAATAAATGCAGGCATTAATTTCTTTCATCTATGCTAAAGGAACGGATTGATTTACTTTCACCATGTTTGCACATTTGTTGCTATGGTAACTTGCTTCCATTATCTTATTACCATATGTTGGTAATTTAATTGATGACTCACATAGATTTGTACTAGCTATATATTGAGGGGTAAACTTTAGTGTAAACCCATCCTGGCATGGAGCATGTGATCCCCAATGGTGTCTCTTCTTGCTAAGCCTATTTAAGGTTTGGATATGTAAACTCTTATTTGGTAATCTCTTGTAATTCTCTTATATGAAATAAAATCTCTCTCTTTTAGACTGGACATACACTATCTCGATGATAGTGGAACCAATATAAATATTGTGTGTCTCTTTGTTTCTCTATTATAGTTATTTACTATTTGTTTGATGTAATAGAATAATTGATATCAGATTAGATTGATGCTCAATTGGCAAATCAAGATCTTTTTTATTCTGCTTCCGCATTCGGGCAATCTTCTTGCATAACAAGTTATAAAATTTAGAAGATGTGGATAATTTTGGTAAACGTACTGAGATCCTACATTGGTTAAACAGAAAGAATATCTTGCAAGTTGTAAGGTATGCTATTCAAAGCTAATACTCTAATTTCTTTTTAGACATATTTATAAAAACATAGAAAAACAAATAGGTGGAGGCAAAAAAAAGTGCTTAGTCAATTCATCGAAACATTTTTCATGGAAGTCAGTGGAGACTACACGCGTATCAATATAATTTTTTTATGATGACTTTAACCTACGATTAGATAAATAAGCTGTAATAATGAGTTTATCTTACGATTAGACATTTAAGATGAATCCTCTCTCTTTCTATCTGAATGTAGTACTTGATTTTTTATAACATTTCCATAGAGAAATCAAATAAATTTTAGGATATAAAATACCTTTGTTTCGTAGGAATGCTTATGACAGCAAAATGGTTGATACACTCTCTTCCTTTTGTATTATTACTGCTTGGAGTGAACCAAGAAGAAAACGTCAGTATCATTATCTAGAAAGCTGGTAAGCAAGGATGCAGGTTAGTTATTTCAATTTGGAGCAATATATATATATATATATATATATATATATCAATTAATTAATTTAAAACAAAATTGTGGAGTTCCCTAGTATATTTAGGTGAAGATAATCAAGAGTAAATTTATGTGTAATGAATCTCAAATCCGTACTATCTGAGTTGACTAAATACACCGCACGTCCAACCCAAATATCACAGAAATACGAATCATTTTTTTAGAAGAAAAAGGTAGAAGAAGAACAGAAATAACAACACAGAATCTCACAGCGCAGCGGAACAAAATATAATATTTCATAATTTTTGAAATACCAAAATTTAACTGTATAACATACAATTATCGGAGTACAACACTTACAACACAGCGGAAATAAAAATACTATATGTCTAACACTGAAGCCTCCTGCTCCAAGCCCCTTTAGATAGATCTGTAAAATCCTGAACTACTTGATTGCCCATACAAATTTGGGCACCCAAGAGTTTAGGTAAAACAAAACAAAATAAACTTTGGGTCAGTCAGGGGACTGGTATGAGTAAACGATTTAAAACAGTTTGAGAAACTAAATGATATCTCATAAAACCACACTGTATAACACGGAACCGGTTTTTCCCTTATGAGAATCCAAAACGCTTGACTTAACTTTCAAAATCCTTTTGAAAGAAAACGGTAATCTTTATATCAAAACCCTTTTGATATTATAATAGTGTCTAAATCAAATAAATAGAAATCTAGTGGAATTCTTTCATCTCACGCTCCACATACATAATATACAACCAAAACTGCGAGCACTTATTGTGTAATGAATTTCCAACTATGACAAGGTATGGGACTACCTGCCGATAGTGTATCTCTAGAGGCGAATACACTGGGTTCAATAAGAACGTCTTGCAACCCGGCCACACATGACCGACAACTCATTTCGCTTGAGTGTATCGAATGTATATCACCAACGGTTGGGATCAACAAACGTTTTCCCGAATGGGACAACATCGAATAGAATAAGGAATTAAATGAATTTCTCTAGATTGGTGATAATACACCCTAATGGGAGCTACCCACGTAGCCATATGCTGCCTGCCCGATTTTTATCATTTCCCGGTTGTTGAGGCTACGATTACTTTCCATTCATTGATAGCACAATCACTTTGAATGTCACATTATCAGATCCGTTAACCACTAATTGATTGCACAAATATATTACGGATATTATGCTGAGAGAATAAATTCTCCGCCACCATATATATTTATACAAACCAACATATGCGATTGTTGGAAATACTCTATCAAACACTCGTCCATACACTTCGTTCTGGGACTGAACGAAACTGAAGGCACAATTTCTATTAATAGAAAAAGCTCTTGCACTTTACTCCGTCTTCGATTCTTTTTATATAATCTGATTCGCAACCTTACTGCCATTACGGAGTGGTTCTCGGATAATAATCCAACCGGTCTCTCCATATTGACAACGATACTAGCAAATACTTCGATAATCGGTTATTTAACTATCGAAGAAAAACAAACATTCATCCATAACATCAAACAATCACTGGGCCCCTTAATTAATATCTCATTAATTAAACCACTTATTCATTTCCTTACCAATATTTATTTATTAAATAATTTCAATAATCACCTTGGCTTCTTACGCTATTTGGAAAACATTTCCATATGTCGCCATCTTTTATTTTCTATACTTAAAAAATATATTTTATTTATAACTGGAAAACATTCCAATTACTTGTCTCTTTCATGCCCGTTCATTTATTTATATACTCAGGAAATATTTATTATTATACTTCCAAAATTTCCACTTACTTGGGTTAAAACAAATGTTGTGTAAAACATCGTTACAACAACCCAAAACACCGCATTCAACAAACTTTTATTCAAACATTTCTCTTCGAGACTGGATCTTGCTGTTTATCAGTTAAAAATGAAATCAATCAAGTTGGGGGTATAACTATCTCTCAGACCTTGACTGAAAACATCCTTAACTTCAAAACGGACAAGTCCGCTTACCTCGAATAATCAACATCATAAAAACCAATTATTCATTTTTAAACCCGTATACATTTTTTTTCTAATTTTTCCAGATTTAATTACAGATTTTCTTTTTGTTTATAATATTCTATTTTTAAGTTTGTTTCCTTATAGAATTATATATACATCGATACACTGATTTCAAACTATCAAATTTTCTTAAAAATATTCTAACTCCTTAAATTTCCAGAAAATTTCGCCATAACCTCCCTTGTATGGGTCACTGGTACAACTACAAAACGCCTCTCTAGGCCCTTTCCATTCAAATAAAAAATTTAAAATCCAAGCGGCTTCCCGATTCGGCGCATAAAACCTCATATGGAATTTAAACATGTACCTTTTTGTTAGGCACTAAATTTATAAACTTCATTCTCTTCATTCCTTACATGTTTAACACATATGCGTCCATTTCTAATTTATTCCAACTTAATCTGGTCATTTTAACATAATTCGCTAATTTATTCTTTAATCAGCTCTTTTGCCTATTTCATTTTCAATTTGAACATATCAGTTCAGATATAAATATTTACTTGCTTATAAACCCATTAGAAATTCATTTTCAATTCAAGTTTCACATTCGATTTCGAATATAAATTCGTAAATCCCATTCACTTATCCAACGCCTAATTTCGATTCAAAACTCGATTAACTAATTATTCTTCAAATTAGTTAATTCTATTCAATAATTAAAAATCTGATTTTTGTTTCAAAAATTGGTTCACGTACGCCACTGGAGTTCATATTTATTGTATAACTTAAGTCTAGATTTTCTAATTTAAAGTAAGATTTTATTTGTTTAAAATCCTTTTATTTATTAAATAAACCATTATGGTTTTACAATGGTTATGGCGCTGTTTTTCTAAAAAGCTGATTTTGACATAACTCAAAATCTATAAGACGAAATCCAAATTTTTCTCTTCCATTAGAAAACTATTATCAAATAGGTCCTGATGATTCTTGTTTCAAAGAATTCCAACTTAAACCGAGTTCTATATACTCAATTGAAGTTCGAAACGCCAATTTACGAACTACTGCGCTACGGCGAGCTCGTTTTAATTATATTTTAAAAACAAACGTTAAATTTCATTTATATATAAAATTTCAATTTTATTCTAATATATTTTAAATATATATAAGATCGGCTTTTCAAATCTAAAACATTTCGATTTTTCTAAAAAGTCGATTTTCATAACTGAGTCGTAAATTTATTTACAAATCTATTTATTTTAAGATCCCAATTCCTTTAGAAATAAATTATTTTATAAAATTTGATATAATCGAACTCTGATTATAAACCATTTGGATTATTCTCACTTCAATTTATATTCTGAATTCCGGAATAAAATTTATCGTTCTATTTCAAACCGTTTTCCAATTCACTTTTCAATTCATACTTGAAATATAAACTTCTAGATTATCCGACGATAATTTATTTCCCTATTTTTATAAACATGGTTTATAATTATTTTTTTGTTTTAAATATTAAATTAAGCTTCCCTCTCAAATATCTATTTGAACCCCAGTTCCTTTTATATTCCGAATTCCGGAGTAAAAACTATCATTCCCTTTTCCGAAATGATTTCATATTATACTTTTAAATTCATACTTGAATTTAATATTTCAAATTATCTCTTAGTAATTAATTCATTATATTTACAAACACCATTTATAATTTTTCTTGTTTTATATATTTAAACAAGTTCCAAATTCGAAATCTATTTAAATCCAAAATCTTATTTTGGAATATTCTATTTATTTTAACTTATCAATCTATAACATAGAATCTATTTTCTTATTTTGATTAAAAATGTAATCCTAATATTTTTTTTCTAGACATGTTTTATTTAAATAAATTCGAACTAATCGAATTCAAATCATAAATCCTTACGGATTTATTTTAGTTCAATTTATATTCGGAACATCAGAATAAACTTAATTGTTTACTTCTTTAAAACGATTCCCCATTTCTATTTTTAAATTCAAATTTTAATCTAAATATTCAAATTATCAAATGTTAATTTTCCACTTCATTTATAAACATCGTTTATAAATTCATCCCAATCTCCATGCATTAACCAAGGAAAATTATTCCATTTTATTTATAAACATCGTTTATAAATTTACTTTAATTTACTGTATTATTTAATTTATAAACATCATTTATACAATACTCACTTCAATTTCCTATATTATTTAATTTATAAACATCGTTTATAAATTAAATACTTGTTTTATTTATTCAAACAAGTTAATATTTCTCAGTCCATTCGAAATTTGAATTCTATTATTAGAAAAATAGATTTCCCCTTTTAAATCTCAATTATCCTTTTCACGATATTTTTATATATCCACATTTGGGCCCAATAACATTTTAAACACCCAAAACAACCAATTATAAATGACAAGTTTTCTAACACATCATATATGATAATATATATGAAAAACAAATATTGTAAATTAAGTACTTGTTTTATTTATTCAAACAAGTTAATATTTCTCAGTCCATTCAAAATTTGAATTCTATTTTTAGAAAAATAGATTTCCCATTTTAAATCTCAATTATCTTTTTCACGGTATTTTTATATATCACCCAAAACAACCAATTATAAATGACAGGTTTTCTAACACATAATATATGATAATATATATGAAAAATAATAATAATATTTTTAAGGAATCCAGTTGGGTCCCTCCAACCTGTTTTCCTGCATCCACAAACGTTATCCAACATAAATAATACCCATCCTGCTTTGAGGCAGGATATCGTGTTATAGAAGGTCATCCACTATCATAGCGTGGGGCGTATAGGGTCATCCGCTAATGATACTGTGGGCATCCGCTAATGGTACTACGGGGAATATCCAACCACCTATATATATATATATATATATATATATAATAACCACAAACACAAGTCCTAAATAACTAATATATATTTTATAGCCACAATAATATTTCAGTGTATGCAAACAATCAACAAACGATTATTTTAATGAATAAAATAATTCTAAGTGAAAATATGAGTGAGATTTACTCACCGGGATTTTTATTTGTTGAATATCCAGCTTTTTGAATTATATAAATCTCCAGCCGGCTCAAAAAAATCTCTAATTAATCTCAACTCGTATTTTGCTAACCCAAGATGACTCGTGCTTGTATATTTTCTTCTAAACCTCGTATGAATTAAATTATTTAGGATATATGAGTTAAAATAAATTAAATTTTTAATTACAAAAAATTGATTTACTAAAATAAATTTATTACCTAAAGCATGCTATTCATCTCCATCCCTTCCTATATGAAATCGCTGCCTTTTCTCTTCTCACTAAATCACTATTTTGCCTCACTAGTTCCATCGCAACTACCCAGGCTTGCTTTCTGCTGTGTCTTTCTTAATGGAAAATTTTCATACTCCTTCAAGTTATGCCTTCCCAACAGTTTGATTTCGAACCCGAGCAAAGACCCTTAACTCTCTTCATTCCCATCAACTGAAAACTTGAATTCCATGGAAAGACCTGCACTCATCCGATGAAGCTACAAGCATGATCGATACATTTTATATCGAGTTGACACAAATCTCCACTAATCCGACTCTCTGCTTCCCATCGAATCCACTCATTACCTCAGTTGGAAACTTGAACACAGGCCAAAGTCATGACCCTTTAAATCAAATGTTACAGATTTCGCTCAATTTGAAACCGAGTTTCACCGTTCTAGCATAACCGCAATTTCCAGTATTAACCGCGATTCCTTCTTCTAAAGTTGCGACTTCTTCCCTTGATCCACGCTTATCCTTAATCGCGATACCCAAAGCCAGAATTACTGATAACCCAAACCCTTAGCTCACGGGTTCAAAAGTCGAACCGCAATAACATCTGCAACGTACCCGAGATCGAAAAGACCGGAGTGAAGGACGACTCCAAACAAGCTCAAGAATTTAGTTTAGGAATTTAGGTTTTTGTTTTGATTTGTTATCGATTTTTGGAAGAGAGAAAACTCAAAACGAACGGCCATTTTTTTTGATTTTGAAGCTTTCATATCGATTTGAGAAACAAATGAAAAAAACACGGCTTTGATTTGATATTGGTTGTGAAAGAGTAGTGCCCCTTTTATTTCATAGCTTTCGAATTATTTGCAAAACAAATAAAAGTGCTGTGATTTTCATATGAAGAGGACATCATTAAATTTGAAGCTTATGGTTGTTCTGAGGAGCAAAATGGAAAAACAAAAGGGAGGGTGTTGCGATTTATAGCAGAAGACTTACTTAGCTATTAAGGAATTATGTTAGCTTAGGTACAATGAAGTACAACGAATTAAATTCGATTTGAATGTGATTTGATTTAAGAAGATTTTTTATTCTTTTTAAATAGATACTGATTTGATTTTGAAGCTACACATAATCAGATATTTCAGGGTCCATTAATTTAAATCACGAACCGCTATTTTAGCGTATAGACCTTCATTTAAATGTAATAACGATATTCTGAGCTGAACAGGATATATTCTGAATTCTAATTTGAACGTATATATAAAATAACCATAATAAATTAATATAATTTAATTTAAATTTATAAATAATCAGATTCTTCGATAATAAATTATTTTTATTATTGTTTATATTCATGTAACGACCCGCATTCTACGCATCGAAGGATCGTAGAATATTTATTTCTTTCAAATACGAAGTTGTATGGTCATGTAACTTTGGGAGACGACTATTGGGGCCATTTCCCATGTTCATGATTTTTGCCAATTTTTAAATGACCGTTTTGCCCCTAGCTGATCTTGTTTTGACCATAACTTTTGACTGAAAAGGAATTTTGACTTGAAACCACATCCATTCGATCCGGATGATGGTTTAAAATTCCGTAGAATGGTCACATTAGCCAAACGGACTCACCGTTTGGGAGATATGGCTGAATCAAGTTTCATATGGTGAAAAACAGATTAATTGGGCTTAACCGGGTGATTAACAGCTTGGCCCAAAGGGGGATTTCCGGATTTGGAGTATTTAAGGGCTGTTACGATTAGTGATTTCGGTTTTTAGACATTTTCCAGCCTCCATAGACATTTGTTCAACCCTAACAATGGCCTCCAACATCTAAAACACCTTCCAATCATCGTTTAATCAACTATTGGCCTAATCTACATCAAATTGAGGCGGATTAGCAAAGAGATTGAGATAGAGCTGCTGTGTTGCCTTGGGAATAGCGCCAAAACAGAGAATCATTTCAGATCTAAAGTTTATTTGTGGCAAAGGTGAGTGATTTGCAAAGTTTCTCACTAATTACGGTTAATTAAGGGTAATTAGTGGTGATTAACGAAATTAGACATGATACAATTCTGGAAAAATATTTATAAAATTCGGAATGATGTTTTAGACTTCTGTTTAAAGTTTGGGTTGATTTGGTTGAGTTTTTCTAATCATATCATTAGATTCGCCTAAACATGCTTAAGGGAAAATATGGGGTTTTGGCTATGTTTGATCCATTTTAACCTATCAAACTGTTTTTTGGTGTTTGTTGTTGATTGTACATGTTGCTATGACTGTATGGTATGCTTTGTGATTGATTATAAAAGTTAGATTGGCCAAAAACGCCGTCGAATGGCGAAAAACAGTCGCTGGAACAAAGTGCAGTAAATATACCGGACCGAATCGCCCCTACCCTATGCGACCCGACTAGATCGAAGCTCTCAACAACAATCCGCTCCACTTCGAAGGCCACAAACCAGAGACTGACGCCACGAGTTACTTTAAGCAACATGAGCCGTGGACCAAGGGAGACCCACGATCCGACCCCGAGCGTCACCACGATCGGATCCGATGGAGCTGGAGCATTGTCACAAGTCAGTGCAGGGAAGGACGACCACGACCAGGAGCTGGTGACTGCGAACCGAACCGAGGGCGGAGCACGAACCGAACCGAGGGACTGATGAGCACGACCTGAAGCAAAGTGAAGTGAATAAATGAAGGCCGATCCGGATGAAGATGGTGACCAAAACCCGAGATGCAAAGGTAGTCCAAAGGAGAAGCTTGTACTCAGGATCCAGATGGGAACCAACGAGTCGACTTCATGAGTTGGGCTTTGCTGCGGGACGTGTGCTAAGGGGTTGTCAATGTCTATGACTTTGGATCACTATGTATGGGAGGTATGTTGACGGAATCAGGGCCACAGTGGCCTAGGTACGACTAATGGGCTATAGACCAATGAAATGGGGTCATTTGTATAGGTTTGGTCATGACACCATGGGGTAAGCTTGGTAGTAGCAGTAGTCGTACAAGTCGAACCTTGTCATTTCCTCAATTGGTCTAGTGATTTAAAGCGGTGGACATCGTATGCTTTACACACTGAGTGAGAGGTGTGAGGATGGTTGCTATGTTTGATTTGTTTTCTATCACTATGACATGCACACCCCTATCCCCATATTCTTTACACCATCTTTGTAGTGGCACCTTAGAGTATTGTATGGTATGTAGTGCTAACTCTTTGGTTGCAGGTCTAGGTTCAGGTATGGTTTAGTATACCTGTTATTGTTCTGTTTAGATGCTTATCGCTCGTACAAGACTTTTGTCCGACCCAGAGTTTTATGTCTCTTCTTATTACTCTGGGTGCTCTCACGAGCAGACTAGAGACAGGTTAGGTGGTATGCACGGGTAGCTGTACCGGAGACGAGCAGGAGGCTCCCACGTATGACATATATATATATTCTCCTTGTGTTGCTGCGGTCACTACTTTGGGCATTAGTGGTGTACCTTTCTTCCTTTTGTTTAGAGACAGTAATTTGGAAAGTTGTAATAAGTTGTATTTGGATTTCCGCTACTCTGATGATGATGTTGATGTTGGTTTTAATTATCAGCTTATGCACTGTCTCGCATGTTTTATGTCAAGTATATTATTATTTTTATTATATTTTGTTCCATTCGCTGTGAGACATTCTACAGGTTTTCAATTTGTTCATTCTCTTCTTTCCTTTCTTTGGCGACCGTTCTATGCTAGTCGGATATGTGTACAGCGCACTTTCGGAGGAAATGCTGGCTGGTGCGGGGCGGGCCGTCACACTTGGTATCAGAGCCAGGTTGCGTAGTTAACCTAGGGAAGTTATCAGGGAGAGATAGTACACGTATATGAGAGCGCGTATTTGTGATTATTTTGGTTGTCAAAAGCTATATATATACTATTAGTATAGCTAAGGATGAAGTCGCACTGCATTAACACCACAAAGAGGATGGTTAATCGTTTTCTCTGTGCTGATTAAACAATGAGCCGATATGCAAGGGGTACCAGTAGAGGAGCCAATAATGGGAATGATACTGAGATGAGGACAATGTTTACTGACCTCATGAGGGAGATGCTTAGGAATGTGCAGAGGGCAGCTCCCAATGCTGGTAATGGAGGTGGTCCAATAGTGCAGGCGCCTAGGGCCGATTTTGCCAAGCTAAACAAGGACTATACTAGTCTTGGTGGGAAGCCATTCCACGGAATAAAATCGGCTATGGATGTTCAAGATTGGTTGGATAGCTGCGAGCATATCTTCGAGGACTTGGGTATCGAGGATGCGATGAAGAGAAGGCTAGCATCCCGTCAGTTAGAAGGACGGGCAATGAATTGGTGGAATTCTATAAAGGCAGCTACTCCCGAGGATCAGATTACTTGGGATCAGTTTAAGGTTCTCTTTAGCGATAAGTTCATTCCAGCTTCTCAGAAGTCAGTGTTGTTTAAGATATTCTTGGAACTCAAGCAGAATGGCAGAGCTGTGTCGGAGTATATTGCCGAATTTGACACTTTGTTGAAATATGGGTTATCCCTAATAGATACTGCTGAGAAGAAGAACGAGAAGTTCATAACTGGCTTGGGTGGATACTTGGGGGAAAGGCTTATTAACCACATCGATGAGACGTTTGAATCGATTGTGGGGAAAGCTTTAAGATCGGAAAGTCTTTACCCTAAGTTGAAGACTGAGGTCGCATCTGCAGAGGAACCAAAACCGCAAGCAAGCGGTGGAGGCAAGAGTGGTTCTCAGAATAAGAGGAAGCAGAACCAGAATAAGGATGGCCAGAAGAAGAAGAAAGATGTTGAGTGCTTTAGCTGTGGTAAGAAGGGCCACCATGCTAGTAATTGTCGAGCAAAGCCAGCAGACAGGAAGTGCTTCAACTGTTGCCAAGTGGGACATCACAAGGACAAGTGTCCGCAACCCCCTAAAGAAAAGCAGTTGGTGAAAGCATATGACCTTAATGCTATTCCTTCTTCATCGAATGCCCCAACTGCGGTGGAGAAGGGAAAGAATGTTGTTATTCAAGGTATGCTTTCTGTTTATGATGTTCCTGTTAGAGTTTTGTTTGATACCGGGGCTTCCAGTTCTTTCATATCTAGTGACCTGGTAGATAGGTTGGGATTGGAGCCCGAGATTGTCGATAGACCTTTAGTAGTGACGAACCCGATTGGTGGTTCGACTAACCTTAGCATGATTTGTCATAATGTGGTCTTATCGAGTCATGGATGCATGTTTGTTTGTGATTGCTTTGTTTTGGGCTTTACTGAGTTTGGCATTATTTTGGGAGTCGATTGGCTCCAAAGATACGGGGTGGTGGTAGATTGTGAGGGGTTTATGGTGACAGCTAGAGCGGATGATGGCCAGAGGGTAGTGTTTGGTGGTCTACCTAGTGATGGGGTAATGGCTAGTTTTCTAAATTCCCTCGACATCCCGCATGGTGAGTTGTCAGGTTTGCCCGTGGTTGGCCAGTATCCGGACGTCTTCGAGGAAGTGACCGGGCTTCCACCACACCGAGAGATTGAGTTCCGTATTGATTTAGTGAAAGATGCCAGACCTATAGTGATGCCACTTCGTCGTATGGCACCAAGGGAGCAGTGAGAGCTCGGGGTGCAAGTCAGCGATCTTTTGAAGAAGGGATTTATAAGAAGGAGTGTTTCTGAATGGGGAGCACCAGTTGTGTTTGCTACCAAGGCGGATGGTTCCCTTCGGTTGTGTGTAGACTACTGCGAGTTGAATAAGGTAACGAGGAAGAACAAGTATCCTCTACCGCGGATAGATGATTTGTTTGATCAGTTGAGTGGCGTGAGAGTATTCTCACAGTTGGATATCGCGACAGGTTTTCATTATCTTAGAGTGGAAGCTGAGAGTATAGCTGAAACGGCATTTCGGACGCCGCTTGGATTTTATGAGTGGTTGGTCATGCCATTCGGGCTGACCAATGCACCAGCATATTTTGTGGATCTTACGAATAGGGTATTCAGAGATCAGTTGAATAAGTTTGTTTTTTGTTCGTGGACGATATACTTGTTTATTCAAAGATAGAGGAAGAACACAAGGAACATTTGAGGATAGTGATGGAGGTGTTGAGAAAACACCAACCGAAAGCAAAGTTTTCTAAGTGTCACTTTTGGAGGAGGGAAGTGAGATTCTTGGGCCATGTTGTTTCATAGAATGGTATTGCCGTGGACCCTACGAAGGTGGCTACGGTACAAGATTGGTCTACGCCCAAGAATTCAACAGATATAAGAAGTTTCTTGGGATTAGCTAGATATTATCTTAAGTTCATCTAAGACTATTCCAAGATAGCAGCACCGTTGACTCAGTTGACCAAGAAGAATCAAGCTTTCGTCTGGGACGAAAAGTGTGAAAATGCATTCAAGAGTCTAAAGGAAAAGTTGACATGTGCACCAGTGTTAGTCATTCCTAAGGGGAATGAAGAGATGACAGTATATACGGATGCATGTGGTACCGGACTAGGTGCTGTACTGATGCAATGAGGTAGGGTTGTAGCTTATGCAAGTCGGCAATGAAACCGCACGAGAGAAGATACCCTACCCATGTTTTGGAATTGGCAGCGATCGTGTTTGCATTGAAGATGTGGAGACATTATCTCTTGGGAGAAAGATTAGAGTTGTTCACCGATCATAAATCATTAAAGTATCTTTTCTCTCATAAGGATCTAAATCTATGACAACAAAGATGGTTAGAATTCTTAGCTTTCTATGATTTCGATATCGCATATACACCAGGAAAGGGCAATGCGGTAGCTGATGCATTGAGTAGAAGACATGCCAGTCTAGGGGCAATATTTCTAGAATGGAGACAGTTGGAGTACATCGCTGGGTATGATTTCAGACCAAAGTGCGAGTTGGATCCAGAAATATTAGCAAGTTTGACGATCAGACCCACTTTAATTGAGCGGATTGGTTCCAGTCAGAGGGACGATCCTAACCTATAGGAAATCATCTCAAAGTTAGAGATGGGAATCGACAGAGAGATGAACAAATATGGGCTTGATCGAGATGGATGGCTTAGAAAGAATGGAAGACTTGTTGTGCCCAATGTCAATGGATTGAGAGATGAAGTGCTTAGAGAATGTCATCACTCAAAACTGACTATACATCCCGGTGGTAACAAGATGTACCGAGACATGAAGCAGACCTACTACCGGGAAGGGTTGAAAAGAGACATTGGGAAGTTTATATCCAAATGCATGAATTGCCAGCTAGTTAAAGCTGAGCAAAAGAAGCCTAGTGGTTTGTTACAACCATTAGAAATTCCAGAGTGGAAATGGGAACAAGTCTCAATGGATTTCATTGATGGGTTACCAAGAACTAGGTCGGGCCATGATAGCATTTGGGTGATTGTAGACCGATTGACTAAGAGTGCAAGCTTTATACCCGTCAAGTTAAACAAGATAGCAGCTAAGTTAGTTGAACTATATGTAAAGTGGGTAGTGAGATTTCATGGAATACCCAAAGGCATTGTAAGTGACCGAGATCCGTTGTTCACTAGTGGATTTTGGAAAAGCTTACAAGAGGCGTTAGGATCAGAATTACATCTCAGTACTGCGTATCATCCTCAAATCGACGGACGGACAGAGAGGGTGAATCGAGTATTAGAAGACCTCTTAAGAGCTTGTGTATTGGATTTTGGTGGATCATGGGATGACCATTTGCATCTAGTAGAGTTTGCATATAATAATAGTTATCAATCCAGTATTGGTATGGCTCCATTTGAAGCTTTGTACGAAAGACCGTGCAACTCACCGTCATGTTGGTTAGAAACTGGTGAGAAGTTTGTACTTGGACCAGAAGTAATAAGAGAAACATCAGACAAGATTATACCGCGAATGAAGGCTGCCCAGGATAGGCAGAAGAGTTATGCCGATAGGAGGAGAAGAGATTTAAAGTTCTCCATTGGCGACTTGGTGTTTGTCAAGATATCTCCATTGTAGAGCGTGATACGATTTGGCAGGAGAGCCAAGTTAGCACCAAGATTCATTGGTCCATTCCCAGTTCTAGAGCAAATTGGGAATTTGGCATATAAAGTTGAATTACCAAAGAAGATTGCAGGAGTTCATAACGTGTTTCATGTTTCCTAGTTAAGGAAATTCGTCCACGACCTCGATGTGACTATTTCACCTGATCAGTTCGATGATATCGAGGTTGAACCCGAGGCGGTTGGGAACCGAAGGCCTATGCGTATTGTTGGAAACGATACGAAGCAGTTTCGAAGGAAGGTGGTGAAATTAGTCAAAGTTCAGTGGGGTGAGAATGAGAATGAATGTACTTGGGAGACAGAGGAGAGCATTAGGAAGACGTATCCAGAACTCTTCGCCTGGTAAGATTACAGTTTCAATTTAGTCTTTCTGCATGCTAGGATAAGTTTGATTTGTTTGTTTTGCATGATTGATTGTTGTATATGGCTGGTAGGCATGCGGGATCCTTTGTATGTTTTGGGTTAAGGAATTTCGGGGACGAAATTTCTTAAGGGGGGAGAGTGTAATGACCCGCATTCTACGCATCGAAGGGTCGTAGAATATTTATTTCTTTCACATACAAAGTCGTATGGTCATGTAACTTTGGGAGACGACTATTGGGGCCATTTCCCATGATCATGATTTTTGCCAATTTTTAAATGACCGTTTTGCCCCTAGCTGATCTTGTTTTGACCGTAACTTTTGACTGAAAAGGAACTTTGACCTGAAACCACTTCCATTGGATTTGGATGATGGTTTATAATTCCGTAGAGTGGTCACATTAGCCAAATGGACTCACCATTTGGGAGATATGGCTGAAACAAGTTTCTGATGGTGAAAAACAGCTTAATTGGGCTTAACCGGGTGATTAACAGCTAGGCCCAAAGGGGGATTTCAGGATTTGGAGTATTTAAGGGCTGTTAGGGTTAGGGATTTCGTTTTTAGACATTTTCCAGCCACCATAGACATTTGTTCAACCCTAACAATGACCTCCAACGTCTAAAACACCTTCTAATCACCGTTTAATCAAGTATTGGCCTAATCTACATCAAATTGAGGCGGATTAGCAAAGAGATTGAGATAGAGCTGCTATGTTGCCTTGGGAACAACGCCAAAACAGAGAATCATTTCAAATCTAAAGTTTATTTGTGGTAAAGGTAAGTGATTTGCAAAGTTTCTCACTAATTACGGTTAATTAAGGGTAATTAGTGGTGATTAACGAAATTAGACATGATAAAATTCTGGAAAAATATTTATAAAATTCGGAATGATTTTTTAGACTTTTGTTTAAAGTTTGGGTTAATTTGGTTGTGTTTTGCTAATCATATCATTAGATTCGCCTAAACATGCTTAAGGGTAAATATGATGTTTTTGCTATGTTCGATCCATTTTAACCTATCAAACTGTTGTTTTGGTGTTTGTGGTTGATTGTACATGTTGCTATGACTGTATGGTATGCTTTGTGATTGATTAGAAAAGTTAGATTGGCCAAAAACGCCGTCGAATGGCGAAAAACAGTCGCTGGAACAAAGTGCAGGAAATATACCGGACCGGATCGCCCCTACCCTATGCGACCCGACCCGATCGAAGCTCTCAACCACGATCCGCTCCACTTCGAAGGCCACAAACCAGAGACTGACGCCACGAGTCACTTCAAGCATCACGAGCCGTGGACCAAGGGAGACCCACGATCCGACCCGAGCGTCACCCCGAGCCGATCCGATGGAGCTGGAGCATTGTCACGAGTCAGTGCAGGGAAGGAGGACCACGACCAGGAGCTGGTGACTGCGAACCAAACCGAGGGCGGAGCACGAACCAAACCGAGGGACTGATGACCACGACCTGAAGCAAAGTGAAGTGAAGAAATGAAGACCGATCCGGATGAAGATGGTGACCAAAACCCGAGATGCAAAGGTAGTCCAAAGGAGAAGCTTGTACTCAGGATCCCGACGGGAACCAACGAGTCGACTTCATGAGTTGGGCTTTGCTACGGGACATGTGCTAAGGGGTTGTCGATGTCTATGACTTTGGATCACTATGTATGGCAGGTATGTGGACGCATTCAGGGCCACTGTGGCCTAGGTACGACTAATGGGCTATAGACCAATGAAGTGGGGTCATTTGTATAGGTTTGGTCATGACTCCATGGGGTAAGCTTGGTAGTAGCAGTAGTCGTACAGGTCAAACCCTGTCATTTCCTCAATTGGTCTAGTGATTTAAACGGTGGACATCGTATGCTTTACGCACTGAGTGAGAGGTGTGAGGATGGTTGGTATGTTTGATTTGTTTGCTATCACTATTACATGCACACCCCCATCCCCATATTCTTTACACCATCTTTGTAGTGGCACCTTAGAGTATTGTACGGTATGTAGTGCTAACTCTTTGGTTGCAGGTCCAGGTTCAGGTTTGGTTTAGTATACTTGTTATTGTTCTGTTTAGCTGCTTATTGCTCATACCAGACTTTTGTCTGACCCAGAGTTTTATGTCTCTTCTTATTACTCTGGGTACTCTCTCGAGCAGACTAGAGACAGGTTAGGTGGTATGCACGGGTAGCTGTACCGGAGACGAGCAGGAGGCTCCCACGTATGACATATATATAGATATTCTCCCTGTGTTGCTGCGGTCACTACTTTGGGCATTAGTGGTGTACCTTTCTTCCTTTTGTTTAGAGACAATAATTTGGAAAGTTGTAATAAGCTGTATTTGGATTTCCGCTACTCTGATGTTGATGTTGGTTTTAATTATCAGCTTATGCACTGTCTCACCTGTTTTATGTCAAGTATATTATTATTATTATATTTTGTTCCATGCGCTGTGAGACATTCTACAGGTTTTCAATTAGTTCATTCTCTTCTTTCCTTTCTTTGGCGACCGTTCCGTGCTAGTCGGATATGTGTACAGCGCACTTTCGGAGGAAATGTCGACTGGTGCGGGGCGGGCCGTCACAATTCAAATACAATTTTATTGACCATTTGAATTATTTTGACTCTATAAAAAAATTCAAATTGAATTATTTCTGATTCTCGTATTACGATAATATATAGAAACGACCCAAACTCGCCCTTTCAGGAAAGCCCAGATTGAGTTAAGAAAACGACATATCGGAATACAAACAGAAGAACTTTTCATTTCTTATTACAACAATTACATCAGAGTACAAGAATGTAACAGAGTATGAATAAATAATATACATTTGATAAATATCAGAGATTCAAATTACAAAGCAACGGGAAATTAATACATATCACAACTGAAAGAAATACACGGATGCAGAGCTTTCCGAGTATAGTTCCAGTTGTAAATCAGGATCCTGTGAATATAATATTTGAAAAAACCCAACTACTAGCAGCCCGTGTGGAAAATAGGGGCACCCAGAGTTTAGGTTAAAACAATTAACTCCGGGTCAGTCATGTGACTGGTGTGAGAACTAAAATAATTATTAAATCCTTACTTTAAAAATAAAGTAAATCAAGGGACCACACCATATAACACGGAACGGGTTTCCTCCCAAGAATACCAGTGCATAAAACAAATAGCGCAATGCTTTTTGGAAAAATGAAGCTATTATAAGACCCAGGTCCCATCACACAATGCAACGCAAGCAGGAGGATACGGTTTTCCCTTATAATAGCCAAACATGCTTGGTACGTTTGAAACAAATCATTTGATACTATTATAATTGCATGGTGTTTAAAACAACTTCAAATATAAATGTATCAATCATAGGCGGCATGGATACCATCTATCATGTCGTCATACTAGGCTCTACAATCAAAACCGAAATGTCATTATTGGAAATTGGATTTTCGTCATGAGTCTAAGCAAGGGATGTACTCCTAACCGCTTCGAGACACTCTAGCAAATGTCTTAGGACTGCACACTCTGGGCAATCCTTGGATGCTTCAGGGCCGGTCCTCTCTTACATTTGAGGATTGGTTATTCCTGAGCACATGTTTCCCGGTACTATCGCACCTATCCATCGGCTCCGTAGTAACCGATATATCCGAGGCGCCTCGCAATCCAACAACCACATAGGTAAAAATATAATAAATGTCTGGGCTCCATACCATGACACCACCCATAGCTCGAAAGAAACATCGTAATCTCCATGCAGTCCCCTATTCTGTTTTTGACACATACCGAGGTGTGAGGCTCGCGAATTGATGCTATACACAAAGCTATGCTATATTAAAGAAGTGATTTGATCATCAACCACAAGAATCTGCTTTTCAATAGGAGCCTTGATCATTTGCATCTCAGCATGCCACACAGGCAATTCACGCCATGCGGCTGATGTCTATCGATATATAACCTCTGAGCTTGTACGTCTCAGAGAAGGGCGTTAAGCAAGAGAATAAATTCTCCCCCGTGAAACAGATATATATTTAATAGAAATCAATCAACACAGAATAAAATCTAATGTCAGACACACATCCATTTACTAGTTTGTTCTGGTTTGAACGAAACCGGAGACACCTTATTCTTTGTGCCATATGTCCAATACAAGAGAGAGGTCCTCATATATCCGATCGATCTCCAAGTACGTCTGGACGATCACCACTTATTACCTCGTCTTGGGTGTATAGCCCAATCAAGACATCACTAATCATCCAAACAATGTGAAGACCTCCGGTCTTCAACCACCGTCTTCATCGTCCACTTATCGTCGAATCAGTTATTCAGAATGGGTATAAACCCCATCTTTCCGAATAACTCGCGTATATTATAAACAAGTGTTACAAAAACACAACATACGCCTCATTCCAATTCTGATTATTCTTTTATTTAATTATTCATATCCTTTGGGAAAGCTTCCCATTAATTTTATCAAAGATAAATTCTTTAAATTTATTCTTTAATCTTTCTTTGGATATCAATTCAAGCCAAATTAAGGTTATCCAAACTAGTCGGGATTAACAAGCTATACCGAAGTAAGCATTTCATTTATTATCCTAATCCCAACCTATTCACCCATGGAGCAAAACTGGTAATACTCCATATCTCACACCATGCTGTTATTAGTAAATTTAATTACCAATTCACGTTCAAATCTAATTAAAGATTAAACTATCGCTTGGAGCAAAACTGGTGATACTCCATTCTCGATCATTTCCCAAATTTGATAATTTAAATTATCGCATTCATATTTCAATCTAATTAAAGATTCATTAGAACACCACTTAGTTTTAATCTTACCAAAAATCAATATTCATGATTATTTAACTTTGGGAAATCAAACATGCCGCATCGATAATCTACACCGTACTATTGATTTCTGCCTATATATAACCTCTAAGCTCGTACGTCTTAGAGAAGGGTGTTAAGAAAGAGAATAAATTCTTCGCTACTAAACAGATATATATTTAGCAGAGATCAACCATACAGTTCGAAATACAATGTTAGATATGTAATCTTGTTTTTAACTGGGTTAAGGAACTAATGTCATTTAAAATACAGTCCACGATAAACCCAAATCACATTCCATTAATTATGGAATCTTCACGGAAAACAGATCAATATATAATCGATATCAATTTCCGTATCCGACTAATAATATAAATGGAATAATCAAAAAGCCTTTTTAATTCCAAATATATTAATAGTCTTCCTCCACAGAATTCATTTCGGTTATTATCAAATCGAATTCCATTCAATTCCAGTCTAATATATTTAATTGGAAAGCTTTTCGTTGGAAAATTTCTTTTATACCTTAATAAAAAGATTTATAAATTCCAAATCACATTTCGCTGTAAATCGGGTTAAAGAACGAATGTCGTTAAAAACACAGTTCACAATAAATCCAATTTACATTCCATTTTATTCCAATTATTAAATATAATTGGAAACTCTAATAATCTTAATTAAAAGATTTATTCTTTTCACACGGGTTTCAAGAATAGTGTTACTGAAAATACCATTCACGACAAACCCAAAATCTAATTCTGTTATTCAACTCCAATTAAACATTAATTAATTGGAAAACTTCACTAAATCTTAATTAAAAGATTTGGTCTTTTCTCAACTGGGTTTAATAACAGTGTTAATAAAGACACCATTCACGAAAAATCCAAAATCCCATTAGATATTAAATAGGAGGCTCTGAATAGAAATTATATCGGTTTATTTCAATATCAATTTATGAAACCAACAATTATCGTATTGGAAATAACGATATAAATATATCTTCCAAATTTCCATAACAATATCCGTATAATCATGGAATCCAATATCGAAATATTCCGAAGATGATTTCCATTCAAATCCATCCCAAATCATATATTGGAAATTCTGGTTCATTAAAACCCATTCTCAATCTAATTTATTTCTTTAAAAATATTGGATTATTATACTAGTTAATAACTTGTTAATTTTGATAAAAATATATTTTTATCTTTACAAACGTGGAATTTTTCATCCAAAATCTTTCCAAATAATTTATTTTTATTTTACACAAATTATTCATATTTTTAATAATTTTATTAATGCACTTTCAGCTGATTTCCATAAACGGTCATCGAACTTCACTTACAGCGACCTTTTCCAAATTTGATTTGGACATAATTCCAAATCCTACTATTAGATTTCAAATCTCTTGTATTCTTGGAAAGCTTTTTTCGATATGAACCCAACAGAGAAGAATCCGACGTTCGGATCTCCCGTGATGTCAATTCGAAGTCAATGGTCAAAATTCGCGAATGATCACGGCACAAAGCATTCTATTCAGGCCATTTAATATATATAATATATATTATATATTTCGTCGATTTCCGTTTAAAACGTATTTTATAAATCATTTTAAATTTGTTTTAAAAACGATTTCAACTTCATATTCAATTTTAAATCAGAATTGAATATTCCATACCATTGATATATAAATGATAATATTTTCAAAACCTTACATTTTGAAACCACTTCTTTTTTTATATTCATTATAAAAATGAATAAAATCGATATAATATCGTTCGCGTCAAAATGGCGCATATCTAATCAACATGGCTTCATATATTTTAATATTTTCGTGCCCATCCCAAATCGGACATCAAAATCTTATTTTGATCCATTACTAAATATTAGTTATTTTAAATTATTCATTATTCGTCATTTTAAAATATCTGTTAATTTAAAATATTCGTTCTTTCCGAATTGGAATCAGACACAGTCAATTACCATATAATTTAATTTATATGGATTTAATACACACGTGTACACAACAATAATCAAACACAGTCAACCATCATCCAGTGTGCATTACACAACTGCATAAGCGTTAAATATAAATAATTACTGTTTACAACAGTTTGTCAACCCATCGATTGACATACAACTAAACAATTGGGATTAGTGTATGTCAAATATCATCCCAATACCCGTGTTGGGTTTCAACCAACAAATATTGAATATTATTTGTGTAGTTGGGCGATGTGTAAAATTATCGTCCCAATCAATATCAGTTAAATGAGTGTTCATAAACAAATCATTCGATTTGTAAATGAATATTTATTTTCATTCATATACACGTTAAAAATTATATTTTTAATAATAAAATATTTACTTCAACACATGAATATTTTATACAATTCATTTATACAATAAAAATGATATTTTTATTGTTCTAACGTTTTTAGAAAACTTCGGCAGTATAACAGCACGATACTAAAACCGGAATAAAGTATAGCCTTATCCCTCGCCTAATACTGGCTCGTGCCATACACATACGAATTCTAATCAATTCAATTCAAATCCCAAACCAAATCCAAACAAACAAACAACCAAACATCCACGGTTTCAAACAAAGGTGTCGGGTGCTACTAAGCACCGTCTGCATCTTAGTATATATATTTAACTAGAAAATAAATTAGAGTGAGAAGTTCTCACCTTTGAGATCCATTCCTCCAGTTTTATTTTTGAATTTTCGAATAGTTTGGATTTTCCTGAAATTCCAACGCAATCTTTTTCACGCTGTTCATAGTAAAAATCACATTTTTAGTATGATGTTTATATATTTAAAAATCGCATTTTTATATCGCTATATATGTGTGTGTATATATATATATATATAAGATCACATTTTTAATACAGCAAAAAATCGAATTTTTGTATAGCTAAAAATATTATGATTTATACGATAAAAATCTCTAATTTTTTTTAAATCTCATCTTTATATTTTTGGAAATCTTATCTTTATATTTTTAAAAATCTTATCCTTATATTTTTTTAAATCTTATCTTTATATTTTTTAAAATCTCATCTTTATATTTTTAAAATCTAATCTTTATAATATTAACTAAAGCTATATATAGAATAAAAATCACATTTTTATCTCACTAAATATATTATAAAGATCACATTTTTATAACGCTATGCATATATAAAAAATCATATTTTTATACTGCTACTCCATATATAAAAATCTAATTTTTATATTGCTACTTCCTATATAAAAGTATAATTTTTATATTGCTACTTCCTATATAAAAGTCAAATCTTTATCATGTTATTCATATAACAAAAATCATATTTTTATCAAAAATCTATATTAAAAAAAATCATATTTTTATTAAAAATCTATATTATAAAAATCATATTTTTATTTTGTCTACATAAAAATCATAGTTTAATTCACTATATATATAAAAACTGATTTTTTTTAAATTTATGCTAAAAAACGATTGTTTAATTTATAAAACTAATTACATACAAATTAAATAAAAATAGCAATAAATAAAGACTTACTGCTGGGTTTGGGGGTGGTGGTGGGCGCCGGAGGTGCGCTGATGCTCAATGGGGGTAGTAGTGGTGGCACTGGTCTTGTGGTGATCGGCTAAGGGTGGCGACGCTGTTTTTTTTTTGGGTGTTAGGGTTTTGGATGGTGTAGTGGCCCACAAATCCGTACTATATGAGTTGACTAATAACACCACACATCCAACTCAAATTGCACAGAAATACGAGTCATTATTAGAAAGAAGTTAGAGGATGAGAAATAGAAAGAAAGAAATATTAGAATAGAAGAAAACAAAGAAGACAAATCTCACAGCGGAACGAATAAAATATATTATATAACATAACTTTTGAAATACAAATCAGTAACTTTATATACATACCATCATCAGAGCACAACAGTTATTCCTGGAACAGTTATAAACACCCGTTTCCAGATACAAACATGGTTCACAGCGGAATATATGATAGTCTATAGCTAACTGGTGAAGCCTCCTGCTTCCAGCTCTTCCAAGTGAATCTGAAAAATCCCGACTACTTGACTGCCCGTACAAATTTGGGCACCCAAGAGTTTAGTGAAACAAACAAAATAAACTATGGGTCAGTCATGGGACTGGTGTGAGTAAACTCCAACCGTTTGTTTAACTTACAAAATCCATTTGAAAGAAAGGATAATAGTAAGAACAACCCACACATAAACATGGACGGTTTTTACCTTACTATAACCCAAAACACTTTGATACAAAAATCCAATGATATTATAATAGTGTCTAAATCAAATAAATAGAATCTAGCGGAATGCTTGCATCTCACGCTCCACTTACATAGTAAAAAACAAAAACCGCAGGGCGCTTATTGGAGATTGGATTTCCAACATGACAAGGTATGGAACCACCTTCCGATCAGTGTACTCTAGAGGCGATACACTGGGGTTCAACAAGAACATCTTGCAACCCGGCCCACACATGACCAACCACTCATTTCGCTTGAGTGTATCTAATGTATATCACCAACGGTTGGGATCAGCAACTGTTTCCTGAATGGGACAGCATCGAACAGAATAAGGAATTAAATGAATCTCTAGATAGGTGATAATACATCCTAATGGGAGCGACCCACATAGCCATGCTGCCTGCCCGATTTTTGTCATTTCCCGGTTGTTGAGGCCAGAGGCTACGATTACTCTCTATTCATTGATAGCACAATCACTTTGAATGCCACATTGTCAGATCTGTTAATCTCTAATTGATTTGCACAAATATTTTGGATGTTATGCTAAGGGAATAAATTTGTTGCCACCATATATATTTGTACAGATCAACATATTCGATCATTGGAAATACTTTCTCCGACATTCGTCCATATACTTTCGTTCTGGGACTGAACGAAACCAAAGGCACAATTTCTATTAATAGAAAAAGCCCTTGCACTTTACACCGTCTTCGATTATCTTCATATAATCTGATTCACAATGCTACTGCCAATACGAAGTGGTTCACGGATAATAATCCAATCGGTCTCTCCATATTGACAACGATATTGGCAAACACTTCGATAGTCGGTTATTTAACTATCGAAGAAAAACAAACATCCATTCATCCATAACATCAAACAAACCACTGGGCCATTTAATTGATATTTCATTAATTAAATCATTTTTCCATTTCCTTATCAATATTTGTTAACCAAATATTTCAACAATCATCTTGGCCTCTTACACTATTTGGAAAACATTTCTACATCTCACCTTCTTTTATTTTCTGTACTTAGAAAATATATTCTATTTGTATCTGTAAATGATTTCAATTACTTATCTCTTCCCAACTACTTTAATTATACCCAGGAAATATTTACTTTTATATTTCCAGAATTCCACCACTTGGGTTAAAACGAATGCTGTGTAAACATCGTTACAACAACCCAAAATATTTTATTCAACTAAAAATTATTCAAACCCTTCTCTTCGAGACTGGATCTTGCTATTTATCAATTAAAAATGAAATCAATCAAGTTGGGGTAAAATTACCTCTCAGACCTTGACTGAAAACATCCTCAACTTCAAAATGGCAAAACCACTAACCTCGAATAAACACACTATAAAACCCAATTATTCATTTTTAAAAACATGTATATGGTTCGCTTTCTATTTCTAATTTATAGATTTCCCTTTTTGTATACAATATTCTATTTTTGATTTCGTTTCCTTATCGAATTCTATATATATACCGATACATTGATTTCCAACTATCAAATTGTCTTAAAAATATTCTAACTCCTTAAATTTCCGGAAAAATTTCGCCATAACCTCCCTTGTACCGGGTGCTTCGGGATATTTCAAATAGCCTCCCATGGCCCTCACCAATCCAAAGGAAAAAGAAAAAGCCAAGCGGCTTGCCGATACGGCGCATAAAATCTCATATATGAATTTAAACATGTACCTTTTTGTCGGGCACAAATTAAAATCTTCATATACTTCATCCTATACCTGTCTAACACATGTTCACCTGTTTTCAATTCAATTCAACACAATTCATTCGTTCGAATTCAGTTTCGCTCCTTTATTCTTTAATTAGCTATTTTGCCTATTCCACTTCATTGTTTGAACATAACATGTTCAAACAAAATATTTAACTTGCTCATAACCAAATTGAATTTCAATTTCAATTCTAGTTTCCTTTTCGATTTCGAATATAAATTTTCAAAACGAATTCACTTATTCAAAGCTCAATATTAATTCAAATTCTCATTAACTAATTTTTCTTCAAAATTAGTTAAATCTATTTAATAACCAAAAATCTGATTTTTGTTTCAAAAATCATTTCACTTACTTCACTGGAGTTCATATTTATTTTATATCTCCAGTGGGGATTTTTCTAGCGGCAAATTCGGAATTTATTTCTTTAAAATCCTTTTATTTATTTAAATAAACCATTATGGTTTTAAAACGATTTTGGCGATGCTTTTCTGAAAATTTGATTTTGACATAACTCAAAATCTATTCGACGAAATCTAGATTTTTCTTCTCCATTAGAAAACTATTATCAAATCGGTCCTGACGTTTCTTGTTTCATAGAATTCCGACTTCAATTGAGTTCTATATACTCAATTGAAGTTCGAAACGACAATTTACGAACTACCGCGCTGCGGCGAGTTCATTTTTATTATATTTATAAATATAAACGTTTTAACTTCATTTATAATAAATTCAACTCCATTTTGATATATTTTTAATATATATCAAATCAAATTTTTCCCAATTCAACAAAATATTTTCGATTATCTAAAATTGTCGATTTCTCCTTTCTCGGTAATATATTTATTTATACTTCGATTTTCTATATTTAAATTCCATTTGCATTCTATTTGAATTCTATATTCAAATTACATTTCAATTCTATTTCAAATCTCTTATTCAAATTCTATTTGAATTTCTCTTATTCAAACTCTATACTCACATTTCGTTTAAATTTCTATATTCAATTTCTATTTGAAAATTCTATTTTCAAATTCCTACTTGAATCCTGTACTCAAATTCCAATTCAACTCTATATGAATTCTATATTCAAACTCCATTTCACTTCTATTTGAATTCTTATAGTTAAACTCCATTTGCATTCTATTTTTAAATCTCTATATTTAAACTCCATTTGAATTCTATTTTCAAATCTCTATATTTAAACTCCATTTGAATTCTATTTTCAAATCTCTATATTTTAAACTCCATTTGAATTCTATTTTCAAATCTCTATATTTTAAAATTTCATTTGAACTTCCTTTATTCAAATCCATTTGAATTCCTTTGAATTCAAATTCCTTTTTAATTCTATATATTCAAATTCTGTTCAAATTCTATTCAAATTCTTTATATTCAAATTCTATATATTCAAATTCTATTCAAATTTTATATATTCAAATTCTATTCAAATTCTATATATTCAAATTCTATTTGAATTAATTTGAATTAATCGAATTCAAAATCATAAATCCTTACGGATTTATTCAATTTATATTCTGACATCAGAATAAATTCCATCGTTTATTTCTTTAAACGATTTTCCCCACTTCTATTTTTTAAATTCACATTTGAATTTAGATATTCAAATTATCCAAATGATAATTTTTCCCTTTTTATTTACAAACCCTATTTATTTTACTTGTTTATATATTTAAACAAGTCCCGATTTCAATTTCCTTTGAAATAGATATTTCTACTATGGAAAAATAGTTTTTCCCTTTTTCAAATTCAAACTTATAATTTATTTCTAAATTATCCAATGATAATTCTCTTCCCTTCATTTATAAACTTCGTTTATAAATGAATTTCTTGTTTTATTCCTTTAAAACAAGTTAATATTTTTATTCTATTCAAATTTCAAAATCCTATTTTAGAAAAATAGAATTTCCCCTTTTTAACTCTGGAAATTTCCCTTTTTGATATTTTAAATATCAACACTTAGGCCCAGTGATATTTAAACACCAAACAACCAATTATTTATTTTTCTAGTTTTCTAACACATCATATATGACAGTATATATGCAAACAAATAAACAAACAGATAATATATTTTTGAGGAATCCGGTTAGATCCCTCCAACCTGTTTTTCCTGCATCCACAGACGTTAGTCAACAGAAATAATACCCATCCTGCTTCGTGGCAGGATATCGCGGTATAAAAGGGGATCCACTTATATACGTGGGCGTAGGGTCATCCGGTAATGATACTGCGGGCATCCACTAATGATACTGCGGGAATCCAATCACCAAACCAATATATATAATAGTCACCCTAAATAACTAATATATTTAAAACAACCAGAAAGCATTCAAACATGCAACAAACAATTATTTTTAACGAATAAAAATAATTCTAAGTAAAAGGTGAGTGAGATTTACTCACCGTGAATTTAATTCGATCCATTCTGAATCCGAATTTAACTCCAGCTTATGATATCCGCAACTATGAATTTCGCGACCGATTCCATTCAGTAAATCTTGTATTTATTTAAAATGACATTCATTATATAAATCACCTAAGAGTTTAAATAAAAATATAACTACTAAATTAAAAAGAATTACCTTAATTAATTTAACACCTTCCTTCCTAGTGAACACTACAAGCTCTTTAGCCTAAACCCATTCCGTGAACAACAAAAACCCGGCCTCCAACATCACCTTTAGACCATCACCCTGCCACCGAACTAACCAATCATAGTAATTGAAATGTTTCAGTTACCCAGCCTTCACCCTGCAACAACTTCTTCCATTGTCAGCCTGTTGATTGCATCCACATTCCCTCAAAAACAAAGATCGACTGTCTTTCAAATACTGACAGCCCTTTCCACCACAACTGAGCATCCACCGCACCCCAAAATAATCCAGTTCATTACCTTCACCCATCGGTCAATGCACGTCCAACCACCCGGCACACCATCTGATGCTTCGAACTCCATTTTCCCCTAATTCGAATCACACCCCTAAATTCGAACCTGAAGTTCGATCGCACCATCCAGAAAGTCACCACAATCCTTCATCTGACAACACTCCGCCTCCTGACATCGCTACATACCTTATTGCGACCTTCGAACTCCATCGCGACTCGTAGTTCACCCACCAACCCTGGCTACTGTTCGAAACCGAGATCCCGATGTCCCTCCTTATCGTGATGCAATGTGCGAGATGCTTGCGAGTAGTGCCTTAGATCTGAATTCGAAATCGATCGATACTCTTTTTTTTTATAGGAGCAACAAAAATCGAATGGGGGAGAAAGGAATTGCTTTTGAAGGGGGTGGCGTAGGAGGAAGATCGGCGAGAGGGGGGTTGAGTTGGTGCGGCGCCAGGGGAAGGAGTGCGGTGTCCAAGGAGGAGGGCGACGATGGCATGCGTCAGCCATTTTTTGTCGTTCGATTAAAAAAGGAAGAGGGGGATCGAATTGAAGAAAACAGAAGGGGAGGGGGTTTTTGTAAATCAAATATATATATATATATATTTATATTTATATTTTTTTCTATTTAATTTCTCCAAAAGTTGACTTTTTATTCTAACTCCAAATCTTTGACACCCCATGTCCGTTAATGTCACTCATCAAGGGAACGCATTAAGTTTCGTGAAGCGCTATAGGTAAACAGATACAGAATAATTACAAGACATATATAAATAAGACAACAGTGGAAAATTTAAACTTTTATTTCAAGCATAAGTCATAATACCGTGGTCCACAATTTCATAAGTCACAAAAACCATTACAACAAAATAACTTCTGTCTTGCACCATTAGAGTACATAATTAAATAAAAAGCATCATTCCCCTAATGAAAAGAGTTAAGCCATAGTAGAGACAAGAACATGAGCCATACTTCAGAAGTAGTTCCTAGCAAGATGATATCTTATTCCTGATTAAGTCTGAGTGTTTCCTCCCTGAGAACCTGGGGGGGAAACGGAAGAAAGAAGGAGAAACAACAGGGTCAGACATAAAGTCTGGCGAGTCAAGTTACTTTTAGCTAGTAGATAAATAAAAGCAACATGATAGGCTTATAAAGTGGATAAGAGAGATACTACATAAATGGCAGGTGTGACAAGGTAAGTAAGTTAAGGTGTATGTGCCTCACTAATGATTACTCTGCAATATTACTAGTATAATTGAAATGAGATGATCCCATCCACTATAAGTTGGTAGGCTTAGGTCACACGTCTACGTATACCCTAACCCCTACCCTATTCTATCGGCTCCCTGCCCTATAGATATCCTATGCTGGCCCCCACAGTAGGAGGTTTCACTTCCTAAAGTGGCAACCCATGGTGTGCAAAACCATATCTACTAGTGTCACGGTCGTCTTAGCCCCCTTTGTCTGGCCCATGCACGCACATGTCCCTGATCGGTTTGCGCCGCCACACCATCCGTCTCGTTTGGATCTCTTACAATCAATCAGTAAGCGTGCCCCTTCTCCGCCTAGTATGGAGTTTTTTACTTGATACCAACTCCGAGTTACTGTCTTAAATGGGCCCCACACAATATGATACAAGCTCTCCTCTTTGTCTTGTATCCCCCACTAGGTTTTCCACTGACTATGTATACTCTTAGGTGTCTTCAATTACGTAGCCCTATACTAGTTATGCTTACCCTAAAGGGTGTCTTTAATTACATAACTTCATTACATTATCTATCGGTTATGTATACCACTAGGTTTCTTTAATTACATAACCCTATTACTTTATCTACTGGTTATGTATACCACAAGGTGTCTTTAATTACATAACCTTATTACATTATCTATCGGTTATGTATACCACTAGATGTGTTTAATTACATAAACCTAATACATTATCTTCTGGTTTTGTATACCACTAGGTGTCTTTAATTACATAACCTTATTGGGTTAAGTTTGTGGGCCTATATATACATATTACCCACCCCCTCTAATTTACTTAACCACCATTACCCATCCAATTTTACTTAACCCTAACTTAGGTCCATTATCATAGTAAATTGGGTTAAGTAGTCCATTTCATTACCATGTCCAATTATGGTTATAATGGGCTAGACCTCCCACATTAGTCCTACAACGTGTGGATGCTGGATATGCCGGTCGGGTCCGGGCAGTCTTATTCCACAGTTGGGCCTAACCTCGTGTCTTAGCCTGATTCGTATTTGCGTACTTAGACCTGCCACATTAGGTTCAACATTAGTGGCTACTGGATACACCAGTCGGGTCTGGGCCGACTTCCACCACTAATGTAACCTAACCTCATGTCATAAGTACAATTTACAATTCCTAATTGTAAATTACTAAACATTCCAAATTAATCCAAATCTACCTATGTCGTTATACATTACTATTTCTATGTTTTCCCCATTTGAATTACATGTCCCATTTCATATAAACATTACATAAATTATGCCAATTATAATCCCTTTTTCCCCGTTTCCTCTCTAATGTATCCGTACGTATTTTGGCAGCAACTAGGCTATAAAGTAGCTTAGCTATAGCAATGAAAAGGGAATATGACGAAGGTTATAGTTTTAACATATCTTGGCATAAACATAGACATAAGCTGGTTTGATAACAAGGTGAATGGTCATGTAATCATTATGGCAAGGTAGGCATAAAAATGATGAACTTGCAACAACTACGATGTCAAAGCAACCTAATGAGATCTAAATTAATAGTAAGGTGTCCAATTATTTAGATCTAGCATAGCAAGGGTGACATAGTAACATGTTTAGATCTAATGATGGATTCACATGTCAAGTTTACAACATATCTCAATGGATCACAATATGACAGGTGAAAGGTGATTGACATAAAGATCTAGATCCAAGTAATGTTATAACTATCCCAATTAATAGATGTACATCCACCATAATAATGGTTAGAAGTCAATATCCATATACGCAACATAATCAAATCACCACAATTTTATTAGATCTAGGAAAATAGATCTCTCATGACATAGTATATATAGGATATCATATTAACACGGAATCATATACAACATATCCAATTAAAAGCGTACTTTTATTTATCTGAAACTAAAAACAACTAGAACTCACCATGTTAGGTTTAGAGAATTGAGTAAGAACGGATCTAGAATTTCTGAATTGGATTTGTAGAATATGTTGTAGAAAATGGTTCAGTTCGCACTCCAGCAGCATATGGCCTCCATGACTTCCAATGAAGAAAATATGAGAAATAGGACACATATATATAGCTTCCAAACTCCCTGAAATCGAGTGCCATGTAGGCCCTAAGGGTGTCGACACCCATGTAGGTGGGTCGACCTCTAGGTTGACACCCCTTCAGGAGGGTCGGCCCCTAGGTCGACACCCCTCTAGGGGGGTCGACCCTCCTAGAGCGAGAATTAAGCCGCTTAGAGGAATTTTTGAATTTGAATCATCTAGATAGGATTCTGACTCAACTCTGACTCAGATTTGACTCATGTGTATATATAAAATATTTCTATGCGTATACAAACTTAAAACCCTCATAACTTCTTCATACAGTGTCCGTTTTACGTAAACCAAATGTCTATCTTGACCAGAATTTCGAGACGGACGCAATGGTGAAGTCCATTTCCTCTAATTCTGAACATTAGATTAATTATAATTTAATTTATTCTCTTTAATGTCGTTAAAAATTCGGGGTGTTACATTCTCCTCTACTCAAAGGATTTCATCCCCGAAATATCTAAGTTGAGAAGAATGCATATCCTACCATCCATCATCCATCTACTCATCCACCAATCATTGGCATCCGTTGTCCTTAAAGATTTTTAATGCTTATATGAATATATCTAAAGTTGTGTGTATATCTCCCAACACTAATGCAAAGATCAGGTGGTCTACTGATTCAGTTGACCTCCTTAATGCAATGTATGTAAGTGCCATGAATCCAATATGTATGCAAATAAACCTATTGTATCATATAGGTTATATATGTGTGCACACCCATTCGTCCAAATGCGACATCCATATTCCAGTTCATCCCATAAAAGAAAAGAAAACGCACACACATCCATATGCAATATGAAAGTGATTGAGCTGATTTTAGTGCCTAATGTGTGTGTATATGCGTCCACTGGCAACCACTAGCAAACACTTGCATCCTCTTGCATCCATAAAACATAACATGTTTCAAACACATGTTTAAATCTATATGATTCCTATCTAAAGGTTGAAAATACGATGGATAATATATATTCTATTAACAGAAACAGGTACTGATAAAGCTTAGGAAAGGAGTTAAGAATATACCCTAAAAAAGAAAAGGGTACAAAGCACGAATCTTGTCTTCGGTCTCCCAAGTCGCATCTTCTGGGTTATCTCCCCATTGAACCTTTAGCAACTTGATCTCCTTATTGCGCAGCTTCTTAACCTCTAACCCATGAATACGGGTAGGGACTTGTCTGACCGTCGCCTCCCGTTCCACTTCGACTTCTTCCAACATGCTTGGCTCAATAACTTCCACGGTGTCATGCAATCACTTCTGAAGATGGGAGACATGGAAAACGTCATGAACACCAGATAGATTTTCTGGGAGCTTTACTCTGTAGGCCATTTGGCCAATCCTCTCGGTTATGGGAAATGGTCCCACGAACCTAGGTGCCAACTTACCTACTAATCCGAACCGAACCACATTCCTCAGAGGTAATACTTTGATAAAAACTAAGTCTCGCTCTTCAAATTCGATGTCAGTTCTTCTCTTGTCTTCATAGGACTTCTGCCTATCTTGAGCTGTCTTCGTCCGCCATCGAATAAGGTCAATCTTTTCGGACGTTTCCCTAACCATATCTGGTCCATGTAATAATCTTTCTGTAGATTCCCACCAACAAGTTGGCGATCTACAGGGTCGTCCGTACAATGCTTCAAAGGGTGTCATGCCGATGCTAGCCTGAAAACTGTTATTATATGCAAATTCTACTAAAGGAAGATGCTCTTCCCAAGTCCATATGAAGTCTAAGGTATACAGCCTTAAAAGATCTTCTAGAATCCAATTCACCCTCTCCGTCTGCCCATCGGCCTGAGGTTGATAAGCAGTGCTCAAACACAACTGTGTACCTAATGCTTTTTTCAAGCTCCTCCAAAATTCGCTGGTAAAGATGGGGTCACGATCGCTCACGATGCTGGAAGGTACACCGTGAAGACAAACTATCTTTCAGACATAAATTGCTGCCAACCATGATGTCGTCCTATTACTCTTAACTGGAATAAAGTGAGCGCTCTTAGTGAGACTATCCACTATCACCCAAATACTGGTATTACCTTTCTTTGATCTGGGAAAACCATCTATAAAATCCATAGAGACGCTCTCCTATTTCCACTGCGGAACCTCCAATGGATGAAGTAATCCACCGGGCTTCTTTTGCTCAGCTTTGAATTGCTGGCAAACTAAACATTGAGAAACAAATTCGGCCACATCCTTCTTCATCCCTATCCAAAAGAAAACCCTCTTCATGTCCCTGTACATTTTATCACCTCCTAGATGAGTGGTCATCTTAGAATGGTGGGCTTCTTCCAAGAATGCCATTATCAAGTTTCCAGTTTGAGGAACACAAAGCCTTCCGTCTCGTCGCAACCACCCCTTTTCATATATGGCATACCTACTGAGGTGACTAGAAGTCTTCCCTCTTCTGAGCTTATCCATGATGTCTAGGATCTGTGGATCACCTTATTGCGAAGTTCCTATCTGATCTATAAGAGTCGATCGTATCTCTAAGGATGCAAATAAATCAGGTAAAACCTCGATGGAGGGTCTAAAATCAGAAGCTGATATGAACTCCAAGTTCTTTCTTTCCACAAACAGAGGACTCAGGGCCACCCTCTGCCTAGTTAGTGCGTCTGCCACCACATTACCCTTGCTAGGGGTATAAGCAATCTCAAAATCATATGAAGCTAAGAACTCAATCCACCGTTGTTGCCTTAAATTTAGATCCTTCTGTGAGAATAGATACATGAGAGATTTATGATCGGTGTATAACTCAAACTTTTCTCCAAGTAAATAATGACACTACGTCTTTAACGTGAATACTATGGCAGCCAGCTCTAGATCATTGGTGGGGTAGTTCTTCTCATGAACTCTCATCTGTCTACCCCCATAACATATTACTTTACTTTCTTGTATCAGAACCGCACCAAGCCCTGTACCGCATGCATCAGTGTAAGCAGTAAACACTTTACTCCCATCGGGCAAGTTCAAGACTGAGGTTGTTGTAAGAACCCTTTTTAGTCGTTGGAAAGCAACGTCACAGTCTATGTCCTATGAAAATGTCAAATTCTTCTTTGCTAGCCTAGTGAGAGGGGCTGATATCTTCACGAAGTCCTTAATGAACTTCCTATAATAACCTGCCAACCCAAGAAAGCTTCTCACCTCGGTTGCATTTTTAAGAATTTTCCAATATTGTACTACAACCACCCTGGCAGGATCTACAGCTATCCCTTCTTTGGAGACTACATGCCCCAAGAATCTCACCTCCTTTCTCCAGAAATGGCATTTGGAGAGTTTTGCTCTTAACTGATGGTCACTGAGAGTTTTCAAAACTTCTCCCAAATGCTGGGCATGCTCTTCTTCACTCTTGGGGAAGATCAAAAGATCATCAACGAAGACTACGATGAATTTGTTTAGGAACTTCTGAAATACCCTACTCATTAAATCAAGAAAATAGGCGGATGCATTTTTCAACCTAAAAGGCATAACTAGCCATTCAAAGAAACCGTCTGGAGTTCTGAAAGTAGTCTTATCTATGCTGTTCTCAGTCACCCTCAACTGATGGAACCTCATAGCCAAGTCCAACTGAGAAAATACTGAGGCACCAACAAGTAGATCAAATAAATCATCAATCCTCGGAAGCGGGTGCCTATTCTTCTTGGTAAGCTTATTTTATTCTCTATAGTCAACATATAAACGAAGCGAACCATCCGTTTTAGTTGCGAATACCACTGGAGCACCCCACTAAGATATGCTTCGTATGATAAAACCTTTTTCAAGTAGCTCCCCTGCTAGCTTACTTAGCTCCCTCCTTTCCCTTGGAGCTATGTGGCGTACTGGTAATGCAACTGGCTTTGCATTGTCCACCAGATATTTGCGGAAGTCAATTTTACGCCTTGGAGGTAAACCCCGTACCTCATCAAAAACATCCGAATAATATCGAACCACTGGAACAAATTGCAAATCATCTATGCATCTAGAGACTCTAGGAATCTAAACATAACAGACCCTTGAGGGTCACAAGAAACTTCGAGGGTCTTCCCATGACAAGTCGAGAGTCTAACAACCCTCCTCTCACAATCCAGAATGACCCCATACATGGTAAACCAATCCATTCCTAGGATCAACCCATATACCATAAACCTAAGCACATACGCGTCGCATTCAAATTCGACGCCTAACAAATATATTTTCAAACCCCGACAAATCATCGATAAATGAGCCAAACCACCAATGGGGTTTGAAACAACTACGGGATCTACTACCATACTAGTAATTAAGTGTAGAGATTCAACCAAAGAACTAGATATAAACGAGTGTGAAGCACCAGAATCAAAAAGTGTTCTAACTGGACGGTTTGAAAGAGAAACTAAACTTTATATGGAAATTTTTATACCACTTTCAGGAGCACTAATCGCGAGAGAATGCACCTGCCCTCCAGAAGTCCCTGCTCTTTGATCTTGTCCCTGCGATCCCTGTTTCTTTGGGCACTCTTTACAGAGGTGTCCGACCTCTCCGTAATTAAAGCAATTGGCCTTCCTTCTCTTACAATCTTTGATCAGGTGACCCTCCTTTCGATAATTGTTACATTTTCTCTTATCCTTGCCTTTATCATCTTTCCCCCTTTCTTCTGCTATTGCTGCCCTTTCTTGGGCCATACCTTCTTATTCTGCAATGTCCCCTTAGCTTTTGTTTCCTTCTTTTCTCCCTTGTCCTCCTCATGCATTAGGGCCATATCAACAAGCTTTTCAAAGGTGGCCCCCATTGGAAGATGGGATATGGCTAAACATGCAGAGGCTCATTCAGCCCTTTAGCAAACCGCAAAGCCCTTTTGTGCGGTGTATCCACCAATTCCAACCCGAACCTTGCCAGTTGGTTGAACTTGTTCGCATACTCCTTCACCGTCAAATTTCCTTGTTTGAGTGTTAAGAACCTCTTCATCTATATGCTTCTCTCCACTTGGGAATGAAATTTCATTTCGAATCTCTGTTTAAAGTCTTCCCAAGTTTCTACCGGACGTTCAGCTTGGGTGATTTCCCACCAGAATGAGGCTTTGTCCTTTAATAGCCAAGCAGCTAATTGAATTTTGCTTCAGTCCACCACTTCAAAGATTGCGAATAAGTCTTTTGTCTCCTTAATCCAATTCCTAGCTTCTACGAATGTATCGTTCCCATGGAATGACCTTCCTCCCATAGCCCGGAAGTCTCTGCAGATCTTGGCAAAGTTGTCAGCTTTTGGAGGGGGGAGGGGAGGAGGAATGACTTGTGCAACTGGGGGAGGAACTTCTCTTTGGCCTTCGGCCGACGCCGTGGCCTCCAAATACCTCTGAAACCATCCAGGTACTGTGATGCCCTCTGGGAGATTAGGGATGTTTTGTTCCCCAGACATGTTGAAAAAGGGAAAAGGAAGAAATTTAGATAAAGGACCGAAGGATACCACATATGGCTTTTTTGGGGAATGTTTTTCAAAATAGACTTTCCTTTTGAAAATACCTTTCTTTTAAAATCTTTTTGAAAATAATTTTCAAAAACTTTTACCTAATCTGGTAACCTTCAGCTCTGATACCAAGTGTGACACCCCACGTCCGTTAATGTCACTCACTAAGGGAATGCATTAAGTTTCGTGAAGCGCTATAGGTAAATAGATACAGATTAATTACAAGACAGATATAAATAAGGCAGCAGCGGAAAATTTAAACTTTTATTTCAAGCATAAGTCATAATACCGTGGTACACAATTTCATAAGTGACAATAACCATTACCACAAAATAACTTCTATCTTGCACCATCAGAGTACATATGTAAATAAAAAGCATCATTCCCCCAATAAAAAGAGTTCAGCAATAGTAGAGACATGAACTTGAGCCATACTTCAGAAGTAGCTCCTAGCAAGATGATATATGATTCCTGATTAAGTCTGAGTGTTTCCTCCTTGAGAAACTGGGGGGAAATAGAAGAAAGAAGGATAAACAACATAGTCAGACATAAAGTCTGGCGAGCCTAGTTACTTTTAGCCAGTAGATAAATAAAAGCAACATGATAGGCATACAAAGTGGATAAGGGAGATACTACATAAATGGCAGGTGTGACAAGGTAAGCAAGTTAAGGTGTATGTGCCTCACTAATGATTATTCTTCACTACTACTAGTATAACTGAAATGAGATGATCCCTTCCACTATAAGTTGGTAGGCTTAGGTCATACGTTTAAGTATATCCTAACTCCTACCCTAATCGATCGGCTCCCTACCCTGTAGATATCCTGTGCTGACCCCACAGTAGGAAGTATCACTTCCTAAAGTGGCAACCCATGGTGTGAACAACCATATCTACTAGTGTCACATTTGTCTTAGCCCCCTCTGCCCGACCCATGCATACACATGTCCCCGGTCGGTTTGCGCCGCCCACACCATCCGTCTCGTTTGAATCTCTTACAATCAATCAGTAAGCGTGCCCCTTCTCTGCCTGGTATGGAGTTCTTTACTTGATACCAACTCCGGGTTACTGACTGAAAGGGGTCCCACACAATATGATACAAGCTCTCCCCCTTGTCTTGTATCGCCCACTAGGTTTTCCACTGACTATGTATACCCTTAGGTGTCTTTAATTACATAGCCCTGTACTAGTTATGCTTACCCTAAAGGGTGTCTTTAATTACATAACTTCATTACATTATCTATCGGTTATGTATACCACTAGGTGTCTTTAATTACATAACCCTATTACATTATCTACTGGTTATGTACACCAGTAGGTGTCTTTAATTATATAACCTTATTACATTATCTATCGGTTATGTATACCACTATGTGTCTTTAATTACATAACCCTATTACATTATCTACTAGTTATGTATACCACTGGGTGTCTTTAATTACATAACCTTATCAGGTTAAGTTCGTGGGCCTATATATATATATATGTATGTATGTATGTATGTATGTATGTATGTATGTATGTATGTTACCCAACCCCTCTAATTTACTTAACCCACTACTACCTATCCAATTTTAATTAACCCTAACTTAAGTCCATAGTCATATTAAATTAGGTTAAGTATTCCATTTAATTACCATGTCCAATTATAGTTATAATGGGCTAGACCTCCCACATTAGTCCTACAACGTGTGGATGCTGGATATGCCGGTCGGGTCCGGGCAGTCTTATTCCACAGTTGGGCCTAACCTCGTGTCTTAGCCTGATTCGTATTTGCGTACTTAGACCTCCCACATTTGGTTCAACATTAGTGGCTGCTGGATATGCCGGTCAGGTCCGAGTAGACTTCCACCACTAATGTAACCGAACCTCGTGTCATAAGTACAATTTACAATTCCTAATTGTAAATTGTAACAACCCGTAATTTTCGATAACATGTTAAAACGAGAATCAAGGCAGAATTTAATTTTAAATTCTGAATCAACTGAAACAGGCTATGCCATTGCGTTCGTCTCGGAAAAATACGCGAAATAGAGTCCGAGTTTTCGAGAATCGGAGTCCGTATGACCAAGTTATGATCCGTCGAAGTTTTCAGGGTTTTCAAGTTTGAAAATCACCTAGGAAGTTCAAGTTTTGGGGCAGGCGGGAATTTTCCCGCCAAAGCCCATGTCGGCAAGGGAGCCGACAGGGCTATCGACACCCCTGGACCCCAAGTCGACAGGGCTGTCGACTTGGGTGTCGACTGGGTCCAAAAACACAACTCCGTGTTTTGTGGCCTGGTGCACCTGGATGCAGTCTGGTCTGATGGGCCTGTGACGATTTCTGTGGCCTAGATTAATCCTAGATCTAATCCTAGGGCCTAAAACTATCCTAATCTCTATAAAAAGACCCTAAACCTAACCTAAATCCCTAAAAAATCAGACCTAGCAACTAAGTGCTGCCAAAATCAATATTGATCATGGCCTCCATCTCAAATCCCTAGAGCCTATGCATCCAAATCAAGTTCAAATCAAAAGATGCAAGCTTGCTACACCAAATAGAGGCCAAATCGACATCGCTATGCGAGTTTCATGATGGTTCTTCTTCAAAGGAGCCACCTTTCTTCGTCAAGATGATGCATGACCCCTTTTATAAGCCTTGCCTAAGTAAGTTCTAGCTACTTTTGGATCAAAACGGTATTTTTAATGTTGACATGGGATAAAATGAGGCTAAACATGATTATGCGAATCTATATGAACCTTACCATGCCTCTTGTGTTCATATTTATGATCTTAGGCCATGTGAGTGACTTAATCATGCCTCTCATGCTATGCACAACCTAGTTAACTTGCAAGTTTGGATCTTTATGCATGAAATGCTAGCATGAACCCTTTAGGAACCACTTTACTTGTGAAACATTGGCTAAGGCAAGATTTTGGGGCTTATGCATGTTTATGAACCCAAACCCCTTATGCTAACATGCAAGTTTGTGGCCAAATCCTTTATGAGATTATGCATGCTTGTGGCCAATCCCCTATTTTAAGTTGTGAATGTTTATGGCCGAATCCCTTTTGATAATATGCATGTTTATGGCCAATCCCTTTATGATGTTATGCATGTGGAAGCCAAGCCCTTTTTGGCATCATGCATGTTTTGAGACCAATATGTGACATAGTATCCTTACTATGTTGACTCGCTTTGCTTGCGTTGGGAAAACACGATTTTGGGTAGTTAGATAAACATGAACATGTCGCAAAATCTTAACTTGAATATGACATGTGTTTATACTTGAAAATATGACTTGAAAGATAACATGGAAGATGACATGTAAGTATGCATAAAAGCATGAGCTTGGGAATTTACCTATTAAGTTAGGTCTACCCTTTGGGAATTTACCTATTAAGTTAGGTCTACCCAAATGCTTGAAAAACTTGTAACATGTTTTGGAAACATGATGAACTTAGATAATATAAGTATGGCCAACTCGAGGTTGGGTTGAGTTTGCAACGTAAAACTACCCGGAACCGACCGGCCTAACTAGTAGTTGCAAACAATAGGACCCAATGTGAGAAGTTGGTCATGTCGTGCTTAAGACCCGAGGTTAGACTAGGTTGTGGTGTAAATCTACCCGGACCCGCCCGGCTTAACTAGTAACCACAACAAGGTCTAATGTGAGAGGTTGAGGGTGCATTGATTAAATTAATGCCACATAATAGGGTTAAGTTAATTTGATTAATGAGGCTTAACCAAATATGATATGGACAAATGGGTTAAGTAATTTGATTAGGCTAATGATACTTAACAAAACATGATAAGCTTGGGTAGGTTAAGTAACTTGATTTGCCTAATGACACTTGACCATTTTTATACGACTAGTGGACGGGATTAAGTTAACCAACACTTAATCAATCCAACACGATAACGTGATAAGGTTAAGTAAATTTTCTTAATGACACTTAACCGTATAATACGGTTAATGGATGGGGTTAAGATTAGGCTTAACTAATCTAAACATGGTAATCGGATGGGGTTAAGTTAGCCTAGACTTAATTAATCCCACTTGGTAATTTAATGGGGTTAAGTTAAACACTTAACTAATTTAACACGATGATTTGATGAGGTTAAGTAACCTATACTTAACCAATCTAACTCGTTAATTTGATGAGGTTAAGTTAATCTATACTTAACCAATCTAACGTGAAAACATGATAAGGCTAAGTCACGAATCACTTGAATACGCTTGACCGATTTGACTCGGTAATTTGACAAGGTCAAGTTAATTTATATAATTAACCAATCTAAAATGATAATTAGACGAGGTTAAGTTATGGATTGCTTAATATACTTAGCCAACTTGACCCATGGTTTGTAGGGTTAAGTCTTGGACTTGGATACTTAGCCAATTTTGACATGGTTTGTAGACGGGCTAAGTTATGAACTTAAGTGACACTTAACCCATTAGATAAACCCTAATTCGGAGGATTAGGTAAATAACCATAGTTAACAAGGGTAATGGAAATAAGGCTAAGTGGTAAACCTTAGTTAAGGGAAAATAAGTAATAATTCTTAGTCAAGGAAATCTGGACCACTTCTTAGATAGATGAGTAACCCGATACGGTAGGTCATCGTTTAAGTATACGCGTAGGAGCAGGCTATCTGATTTAGATAAAGGCTCCAGCGAACTGGGTAACGAAGCAGCGGCTTCGGGGAACGTGAGGATATTCTTGGTATCCCTCTGTGAGGTCGCAGATGATCATCCTGGGCTCACAAGAGGTTGAGGTCTGCGGTAGAAGAACCAAGAATATGCCTTGGTTGCTATGCGAGCGACCTAAAGACTGGGGTGGATAGCAGTGAGTCGACGGATACATAAGGTGCCCGAGATAGCAAGTTCGCCGATCATCTACCATCTTGAGTCAAGCGTGTACGTACGGAAAGGCAGGGAACACCCAACAGACCATAATTGCAATCTAATTATGGGTGAGGTAGGCCGTAGGATGTGGGCTGGCCGGAGTGTAGTTCTCATGCAAGATTTTCTCTTGTGTTGCCTTTCACTAGTTGAGGGAGGGGTCTCGTGGGACCATAGCCACGTGTAGAAAAGCAGACCTTAGTATCTGCATCGGCAGATAAATCTAAAGCTCCCGACCGAGTCCTGTATTTCTTGTTTTGCCCTGTGACAGGACTCGGATGGCACGATGTGATACATGTGCGTACAGTTATAGAAAAACGATTCACGACGAATGCATGGGAAAAAGGGCGCGGTTGAGGGTCAGCGTAATCCCTAGTGGCCTAGGTGGTTTAACCCAAAACCGAAATAAGAAGGCGTGCAATAGGTAAGCGTAATCCCTAGTGGTGCTAGGTGGCGTAAGTCCTAGTAGTTCAAACGATGATTCATATGGAAGAGCCTAGCTAGAACGAGGGTGACAGTCCAAAACGACTTCAAGGATAATACGACATGAGGAAGCCCGTACGAGGTACGGCAAAGGACTGAACTTATATACATGGAAAGAAACATATGATTTGAGTAACCTATATATGCGATATTAGGTTGACATGGACCATTACACGACTTTGAGCACGGGACATTCATGGTTAACACATGACGCGGGTAGAGATACTAGTACGGGAGGTGCAGAGCAAATATACATGTTAGAACTAGGAAGAATATACATAATAGATACCGTGGGATGTTAGACGGGGTAGATACCTTGGGGTAATGTACTCGATAGAAATCTGACGATGTGATACCTTGACTTATCATAACACCGTAGTTATCATGATACCTTAGTTTACCTTGCTGCAGTAGTTCAACCGACTACCCTGGTTTATCTATCTTGTAGTTATCCTTATGTTTACTTTCAGTTTATGCATGTCATGTTACCTTTACCTGTTTTTATACTGGAAGTAGATAGGACTTACTCAGTCTTTTTGACTGACCCGTTTTGTTTTGCCTCTTTTCTTCCGTTCCCCCCCCCCCCCCAGGTTTCAGGGAGGAAACAATGTTGTTTAGTTCGGACTTCTTCTGCTTGAAGGTCATCATGGATGGCTTGGACTTCTCTTGGCTATGGCTACTTTACGGTTTTACTTGGGGAATAATTTATTAAAAAGTCTTTATGCTTCTTTACTATTGCAAGACAGGTTTTGATGTACTCTAATGTAAAAGGCTTTAGACCTTATTTATTCATGTTATGAAAGTTTGATTTTACTTCCGCTATTTATATATGTTCTGTCTTGTGATATTTCTGTGCATGTTTACCAATAATGCCCCTCTAAAGCTAGTGCATTCCTTTGCGAGTGACCCTAGCGGAGGCGGGGTGTTACATAAATTACTGAACATTCCAAATTAATCCAAATCTACTTATGTTATTATAGGTAACTATTTCCGTGTTTTCCCCATTTTAATTACATATCCCATTTCATATAAACATTACATAAATTATGCCAATTATAATCCCTTTTTCGTCGTTTCCTCTCTAACATATTCGTACATATTTTGGCAGCATCTAGGCTATAAAGTAGCCTAGTTATAACAATGAAAAGGGAATATAACGATCGTGATAGTTTTAACATATCTTGGCATAAACATAAGCTGGTATGATAACAAGGTGAATGTTCATGTAATCATTATGGCAAGGTAGGCATAAAAGTGATGAACTTGCAACAACTATGATGTCAAAGCAATATAATGAGATCTAAATTAACCGCAAGGTGTCCAATTATTTAGATCTAGCATAGTAAGGGTGACATAGTAACATGTTTAGATCTAAAGATGGATTCACATGTTAAGTTTACAACATATCTCAATGGATCACAATATGACAGGTGAAAGGTGATTAACATAAAGATCTAGATCCAAGTAATGTTACAACTATCCCAATTAATAGATGTACATCCACCATAATCATGGTTACAAGTCAAGATCCACATAAGCAACATAATCAAATCACCATAATTTTATTAGATCTAGGAAAATAGATCTGTCATGACATAGTATAGGATGTCATATTAACACAGAATCATACTTTACAACATATCCAATTCAAAGTATACTTTTATTTATTTAAACCTTAAAACAACTAGAACTCACAGCGTTAGGTTTAGAGAATTGAGGAAGAATGGATCTAGAATTTTTGAACTGAATTTGTAGAATATGTTGTAGAAAACGGTTCAGTTCGCACTCCAGCAGCATATGGCCTCCATGACTTCCAATGAAGAAAATACGAGAAATAGGACACGTATATATAGCTGTCAGACCCCCTGAAATTGAGTGCCACATCAGCCCTAGGGGTGTCGACAACCCTGTAGGTAGGTCGACCCCTAGGTCGATACCCCTTCAGGGGGGTCGACCCCTAGGTTGACACCCCTCTAGAGGAGAAGGAATTTTGCCGCTCTGAGGAATTTTTTGAATTTGAATCCTATGGATAGGATTCTGACTCATCTCTGACTCAACTCTGACTCGTGCGTATATATAAAATATGTAAGAACCCATAACTTCCCCGTGAAGAAAAGAGCGGATACTTTTGATAACAACACACATCGGAACACAGACAGAAGAACATTTCATTGTTATTACAACAATTCCATCAGATACAAGAATATACAGAGTATAAATGATTAAATTACATTCGATAAATATCAGAGATTACAATAAATTACATAGCAGCGGAAAAATATACAAAACACAACTGAAAGTAATACACGGATACAGAGCTTTCCGAGCATCGTTCCAGCTGTAGATCAGGACCCTGTGAATATAAATCTGCAAAACCAAAACTACTAGCTGCCCGTGTGGAAAATAGGGGCACCCAGAGTTTAGGTTAAAACAATAAACTCCAGGTCAGTCATGTGACTGGTGTGAGAACTAAAACAGTTATTAATATTGGTTTTAAAGTTAGGTAAATCAAGGGACCACGCCGTATAACACGGAACGGGTTTCCTCCCAAGAATACCAGTGCATAGAACAAACAGCGCAATGCTAAATAAAGAAAAATGAAGCTGTTATAAGACCCAGGTCCCATCACACAATGCAACGCAAGCCGGAGGATAGGGTTTTCCCTTATAACAGCCAAAGCATGCTTGATACGTTTAAAACACATTATTTGATACTACAATAAGTGTATAGTGTCAAAACAATTCAAATCATAAATATCAATCATAGGCGGCATGGGTACCATCTATCATGTCGCCATACTAGTTCTACAATTAAAACCGCAATACACGTATTGGAAATTGGATTTCCGTCATGAGCCGAGGCAAGGGGCAAGCTCCTCTCCGCGTTCGAGACACTCTAGCAAATGTCCCAGGACCCCACTATGATCCTTGGATCTTCAGGGCCGGTCCTCTCTTACTTTTGAGGATTAGTTATTCCTGAACACACGTTTCCTGGTCCTTACAGACCTATATCCGAGGCGCCTCATATCCAACAACCACACAGGTGAAAAGTATATAAATGTCAGGGCTGGTAGGTCACTGACACCACCCTAGCTAGAAAGAAACGTCGTGCTCTCCCTGCAGTCACTATCCCGTTTTTGACTCATACCGAGGTGTGAGGCTCGCGAATTCACGTTATACACAAAGCTATGCCACACAGGCCGTGCTTTGATCATCAACCACAAGACTTTGCTTTTCAACAGAAGCCTTGATCAATTGCCACTTACGCATGCCACATTGGCAATTCACTCCATGCGACTGATGTCCATCGATATACAACCTCTGAGCTCGTATGTCTCAGAGAAGGGCGTTAAGCAAGAGAATAAATTCTCCGCCGCCAAACAGATGTATATTTAATAGAGATCAATCAACACAGAATAAAATCCAATGTCAGACACACAATCCATTTACAAGTTCGTTCTTGGTCTGAACGAAACCGGAGGCACTTTCCTCGCATATCCATCCATCTCCAAGTACGTCTGGACGATCACCAACTGATTCCCTCATCCTGGGTGTACTGCCCAATCAAGATCATCAGTAATCACCCAAACGATGTGAAGACTTCCGGTCTTCAACCACCGTCTTCATCTTCGACATCTCGTCGAATCGGTTATTCAGAATGGGTGTAATCCCGGCCTTTCTGAATAACCCACGTATATAATAAACGAATGTTACACAAACACAACAAACGCCTCATTCCAATTCAGAATATGCTTTTATTCACAAAATCACGTTCTTAGGGAAATGTTCCCATTAATTTTATCCAAGATAAATTCTTCTAAATTTATTCTATAATCTTCCTTTGGATATCATTTCAAACTAGTCGGGATTAGCGAACCACACCGAAGTAATTATTTATTTTATTTCCCAATCCCAACCTATATATCCCATGGAGAAAACTGGTAATACTCCACATCTAACACCACGGTGTTATCGGTAAAATTAATTACCATTTCACGTTCAAATCTAATTAAAGATTTAACTATCGTTTTGGAGCAAAACTGGTGGTACTCCATTCTCGATCACCTTTCAAATTCGATAATTTAAATTATCAATTCACATTTCAATCTAATTAAAGATTCATTAAAACTCCACTTAGTTTTAATCCTTTCAAAAATCAACATCTTGCCTTTAACTGGGTTAAAGAACCAATGTCAGTTAAAACACGATTCACGATAAACCCAAATCACATTCTATTGTTAATTGGGTTAAAGAACAGGTGTTGTTCAAAACACCGCTCACGATAAACCTAAAAACCAATTCAAATTCAATTTCAATTAAATATTATTTAATTGATACACTTCATTAAATCTAAATAGAAAGATTTAATCTTTTTCCCTATTAGGCTTAAGAACAGTGTTAATGAAGACACCATTCACGACAAACCCAAATCACATTTGATATTAAATACAAGGCTCTGAATAGAAAATATACCGGCTTATATTCAGTATCAAATTCTGAAACCAACAAATATTGTATTGGAAACAACGATATAAAATATATCTTTCAAATTCCCATAACAATATTTGTACAGTCACGAAATCCAACATCGAAATATTCCGAAGATAATTTCGATTCAACTCCAGTCCAATTCACATATTGGGAATATTGATTACTTTTAATAATTTTATCAAGGCCCGTACAGTCGATTTCCATCAACGGCCATCGAACTGCACTTACAACGACCTTTTTCGAATTTGATTTGGACATAATTCCAAATCCAACCATTATATTTCAAATTTCAAATTTCTAATATTCATTGGAAAGCTCTTTTCGATACGAACCCAACGGTTCCGGTTTTAGGAGAATCCGACGGTCGGATCTCCTGCAACGTCAACTCGAAGTCAATGGTCGAAATTCACGAACTACCGCGGCGCGGCGCGTTCTATTCAAGCCATTATATATATAATATATATATATATATATTATATATATTTCATCGATTTCCTTTTAAAACGTATTTTATAAATCGTTTTAACTTCGTTTTCAAAACCACTTCAACACTATTTCAATTTCAAATCAAAATTGGATATTTCACATCATTACTATATAAATGATAATATTTTCAAAATGTTATATTTTGAAATCACTTCTTTTCTATATTCATTATAAAAACGAATATAATCGATAAAAATATCGTTCACGTCAAAATGGCGCAACTCTAATCAACACGGCTTTATATATTTCAATAAATTCATTATCCTATTCAACAAATGAATATTTATTCCATTCAACACATGAATCTATATTTCTTTTAACACACGACTAATCTCAACACATGAGTACTGTCAACACATCACTATTTTTGTTATGTAAAATATTTTATAAAACTATGGTATCTATCGTTTGATTTTCAATTAGACTTCTACTGGGAAGTAGTTCTAATTTTAAATATGATAAAGATGTAAATTTCATTGTATAAAATATTTCACTCAACACATGAACATCGTCAACACATGACTATTTTTATATTCAACACATGAATTTTCTTTTATAATATTCCTTATTTTCCCGATTGGAATGAGGCCCAATCAATCACCATATAACGTTGATTATATGGATTCCATACAACACATGTATATAATAGCATTGATAAACAATCAACCATCAACCAAAGTGCACTACACTGTATAAGCATCAAATAAAAATATCTAACGCTTATAACAGCCTGTCAATCAATCGATGGACATATTTAATCAATCAGGATGAGTGAACTTCAAATTTCATCCCAACACCCGTGTGGGGTTTCAAACAATCAAACATAGATTTTATTTGTGCAGCTGGGCGACGTGTAAAATTTATCGTCCCAATCAATGTCCTTCAAATAGGTGTACATAAACAAACCGTTCGGTTTGTAAATGAATATTTTATTTTACTCACTTCCACGTTAAAAATTATATTTTTAACGATAAAATATTCTATTTCAACACATGAATTTCTATTCAGTTCATTTACACAATAAAAATGATATTTTTATTTTCTAACATATTTTAGAAAATTTCGACGGCATAACGGCACGATACTAGAAACGGGACGAGGCCTAGCCTTATCCCCGGTCTAGTGAAGGCCCACGCCATTCACACATCAATCAAGTCCATTCAATTCACCAAACAATTCAATTCAAACCAAATAATCTAACCAACTACACCACAAAACAATTAAACAAACAAGCCATCCATGGTCTGTGGATGACGGGTGTCGGGTGCTACTAAACACCGTCTACATCCTAGTATATATATATATAACTAGAAAAAGAGATTTTGAGTGAGAAGTTCTCACCAACTAGCTAATCCAATCATCTCGACTCTTCTTATGTAGAAAATCTTGTCGTTCTCGCCTTTTGTCACTTTCGTTGCCCGTAGCCGCTACATGTATAAAAATCACATTTTTATTATCTATATTATATAAAAATCTCATCTTTATATCTTCTATAAGCTAAAAATCGGATTTTTATCCTCTCTATAATATAAAGATCATATTTTTATTTATTTCATATGTCAGAAACTGTAGAAGCTTTAAAACGGAGAAAACTCACTTTTTTTCTAACGCCCGGATTCGCTGTTTGGGTCCTAGAATTTGCAAACGAGCTTCAACCTTCACACCATTTTTCTTTCTAGCACAAGCACGCCATTCTGAACAACTATTGCCTAGTGGTCTTCTTGCCGAAAATGTGCCATTTCGCCGGAAATCGCGAAAAGACAGCATTTTGACAGTGTTTGATCAGCAGACTTCGGACGCGTTTTCCCGACAACTCCGCAATGCAAAATAGGACTTATCATATACCAAATCGAAGAGAATTTCGCGCTCTACAACTTTGGTCTTGAGGAACTTTGGCTAGAAACGCACGGTTTGGGAGTTATTCGCGAAATACGGTCAGGGACTTATTTGCAAAACGGGCGATTTTGGTGAAAATGGGTTTTTGGGTGTAGCGGGGCCCACGGCCGGAATTGAGGGGGCTGGAGGGGGGGCGCCGACCTGATGGACGTGGGGGAGGGTGTGGGTGGCGGTGGTGGGGCCCGTGGTGGCCGCGGTGGTGGTGGTTGGTGATTTAGGGCTTAGGGTTTGCAAATTCAGAGAGGAGGAGGAAGAGGAGGAGGAGGAGGTGGCCGGAGGGGGTTGGAGGAGGCCGACGGCGGTCGGTGGAGGTGGTGGAGGGGCGGTGGCAGCGGCATGGTGGTGGAGCTCGCCATTATTGAGTTTTTGAAGAGGAAGAGAGAAATGAAATTATGAAGAAAAAATGGAGTAAAAGTGATTAGCTAGTTTCTCGCGTATCGTCTGAACGCTAGCGATCTCTGATGGCCGCGGATTTCGGACACGAGATAGTAGACGTGAAGACGAGTCCAACGAAACAAGTTTCGTCGAATTCCGAGTTCGTTTGACCATTCAACAAAAATCACAAAAATGCTCAGATAAGCTCTAAAAATGCGATTTTGGCGCACCTTTTCTTCTCGCACGCTCACATGCTAACTCAAAAAATCAAGCCCTCTTGGATTTAACCATTATTAGATGATACGAATCTAAAAAAAAAACGAAATCGAATTCTGAGATCGTATCAATAATGTTCCTTTGTAAAATGACTGCTCGTTTTACCCTGAACTGTTTTAGCTCGCACGGCCACATACTGACTCCGTTCGACGCGCCATTTGGAACTCAACAATGATTTGTCATTGTGAATCCATAAAAATTTATCTCGTCGAATTCTGAGCTCGTATGCAAAATTTCACTTTTTAAGGGCTATGTATTGTTAACCGAACAACTCCAGCCTATAGCCACTATTCCGGATATCGGAATATATCGAAGCTTATACTTTTCGGAGTTCTAAACGGCATTTTGAACTCAATGGAAGTGGTTTCGAGTCCAAATTCATCCGTATGCAAAATATGACTTTTTGGGCCATGTATAATTTACATAGCGACTATTCTGAATTTTCAACTGGGCATAACTTTTGATTCCCGCTATAAAATTTCGATTTTTCGGATTCGTTGGAAAGATATCATCAATTAGATTCTAATATTTTTGGTTTCACTAAAATCCGGATTGTTTTGCACCCGGTACGTTCAATTGAAGTTTGAAATCGAATCATCGAACTACCGCGCCATTTTCAATTCCTTTTATAATTATATATAATTATTTATATTCTAACGACGACGTATATAATATATACGTCGAATTATATTCAAAATAGATTTTCCTGTCGATATTATTTAAAATAATTCATTTTAAATGTTCAAAATTCACTAAAATTGCCAAAATAAAAATTTTAAACTGGCTCAGATTTTCGGGTTATTACAATCTCCCCCACTTAAAACTTTTCGTCCCCGAAAAGGAACAAAGTCGAAAGTGGTTTGATTAATAAACTCTACGTTCGATCTGGCTTCCATTCTCCAACTTTTCAGTTTCTGAGAATTTTCAAATTCTTCAAAAATTTGGCTAACACCCTAAATTTTCGAAAAATTTCGCCATAACCTCCTTTGTACGGGGAGCATGGGAAAATCCCGAAATTTCCATATAGGCCTTCTGATCTCAAAAGAAAAAGAAAAAGCCAAGCGGCTAGCCAATAGGCTCATAAAATCATCATCACCCAAACAAAACAGTAAATTATGGTAAACATGTACCTATTTGTCGGGCAAACAAATTTTATTCTTCGGCTCTAGCCTCCTTGCTATGACCTGTTCAATGTAAGTATATGCATATGCAAGCAAATGCGACCAATTTTCAATACAATTCAATATTTTGATCAAATTAGGCATAATGGTTCAAAATTATCAAACAAATAAACAAACAACACAAAACATCAATCAATTAGTGAATTAGAGTTTCAAATTCATAATTTTTATACATATACAAAAAATCATGTTTTGATGCCAATTCACAACAATGTGTTCTAGCTATATAAGTTTTGGTTCTCACACCAGTCTAATGGAAATATATAGAAATCACACCTTCGAAACACGAACATAAATAATGATGATGTGGCCACATCACCAGAATTATCCCCGGGTGTCTAGAATGTGATTCTATATCTATCCAGTATATCAAAACTTCGAATATACGTTCATGACGCGTATACGCGAAATCTATATATACTCGATTGTCCAAATTCAAAATAAATAAATATTCAAATACGTTTAAAACGATTTAAATTTTCAAAACAAAATTGTTTTCATTTGAAAAATATACTCATCACACTCGTTCGAGGATACTACTGATCCTATCTCTAACGAGTCATTCTAATTGGATATTACTAATCCAATATCTGATGAATTCTCTCGTATGGTTCTAATGTGTCTTGTTCTCGAGCTCTGTAAACCAAAGCTCTGATACCAACTGTAAGAACCCGTAACTTCCCCGTGAAGGAAAAAGCGGATACTTTTGAGAACAACACACATCGGAACACAGACAGAAGAACATTTCATTGTTATTACAACAATTCCATCAGATACAAGAATATACAGAGTATAAATGATTAAATTACATTCGATAAATATCAGAGATTACAATAAATTACATAGCAGCGGAAAAATATACAAAACACAACTGAAAGTAATACACGGATACAGAGCTTTCCGAGCATCGTTCCAGCTGTAGATCAGGACCCTGTGAATATAAATCTGCAAAACCAAAACTACTAGCTGCCCGTGTGGAAAATAGGGGCACCCAGAGTTTAGGTTAAAACAATAAACTCCAGGTCAGTCATGTGACTGGTGTGAGAACTAAAACAGTTATTAATATTGGTTTTAAAGTTAGGTAAATCAAGGTACCACGCCGTATAACACGGAACGGGTTTCCTCCCAAGAATACCAGTGCATAGAACAAACAGCGCAATGCTAAATAAAGAAAAATGAAGCTGTTATAAGACCCAGGTCCCATCACACAATGCAACGCAAGCCGGAGGATAGGGTTTTCCCTTATAACAGCCAAAGCATGCTTGATACGTTTAAAACACATTATTTGATACTACAATAAGTGTATAGTGTCAAAACAATTCAAATCATAAATATCAATCATAGGCGGCATGGGTACCATCTATCATGTCGCCATACTAGTTCTACAATTAAAACCGCAATACACGTATTGGAAATTGGATTTCCGTCATGAGCCGAGGCAAGGGGCAAGCTCCTCTCCGCGTTCGAGACACTCTAGCAAATGTCCCAGGACCCCACTATGATCCTTGGATCTTCAGGGCCGGTCCTCTCTTACTTTTGAGGATTAGTTATTCCTGAACACACGTTTCCCGGTCCTTACAGACCTATATCCGAGGCGCCTCATATCCAACAACCACACAGGTGAAAAGTATATAAATGTCAGGGCTGGTAGGTCACTGACACCACCCTAGCTAGAAAGAAACGTCGTGCTCTCCCTGCAGTCACTATCCCGTTTTTGACTCATACCGAGGTGTGAGGCTCGCGAATTCACGTTATACACAAAGCTATGCCACACAGGCCGTGCTTTGATCATCAACCACAAGACTTTGCTTTTCAACAGAAGCCTTGATCAATTGCCACTTACGCATGCCACATTGGCAATTCACTCCATGCGACTGATGTCCATCGATATACAACCTCTGAGCTCGTATGTCTCAGAGAAGGGCGTTAAGCAAGAGAATAAATTCTCCGCCGCCAAACAGATGTATATTTAATAGAGATCAATCAACACAGAATAAAATCCAATGTCAGACACACAATCCATTTACAAGTTCGTTCTGGGTCTGAACGAAACCGGAGGCACTTTCCTCGCATATCCATCCATCTCCAAGTACGTCTGGACGATCACCAACTGATTCCCTCATCCTGGGTGTACAGCCAAATCAAGATCATCAGTAATCACCCAAACGATGTGAAGACTTCCGGTCTTCAACCACCGTCTTCATCTTCGACATCTCGTCGAATCGGTTATTCAGAATGGGTGTAATCCCGGCCTTTCTGAATAACCCACGTATATAATAAACGAATGTTACACAAACACAACAAACGCCTCATTCCAATTCAGAATATGCTTTTATTCACAAAATCACGTTCTTAGGGAAATGTTCCCATTAATTTTATCCAAGATAAATTCTTCTAAATTTATTCTATAATCTTCCTTTGGATATCATTTCAAACTAGTCGGGATTAGCGAACCACACCGAAGTAATTATTTATTTTATTTCCCAATCCCAACCTATATATCCCATGGAGAAAACTGGTAATACTCCACATCTAACACCACGGTGTTATCGGTAAAATTAATTACCATTTCACGTTCAAATCTAATTAAAGATTTAACTATCGTTTTGGAGCAAAACTGGTGGTACTCCATTCTCGATCACCTTTCAGATTCGATAATTTAAATTATCAATTCACATTTCAATCTAATTAAAGATTCCTTAAAACTCCACTTAGTTTTAATCCTTTCAAAAATCAACATCTTGCCTTTAACTGGGTTAAAGAACCAATGTCAGTTAAAACACGATTCACGATAAACCCAAATCACATTCTATTGTTAATTGGGTTAAAGAACAGGTGTTGTTCAAAACACCGCTCACGATAAACCTAAAAACCAATTCAAATTCAATTTCAATTAAATATTATTTAATTGATACACTTCATTAAATCTAAATAGAAAGATTTAATCTTTTTCCCTATTAGGCTTAAGAACAGTGTTAATGAAGACACCATTCACGACAAACCCAAATCACATTTGATATTAAATACAAGGCTCTGAATAGAAAATATACCGGCTTATATTCAGTATCAAATTCTGAAACCAACAAATATTGTATTGGAAACAACGATATAAAATATATCTTTCAAATTCCCATAACAATATTTGTACAGTCACGAAATCCAACATCGAAATATTCCGAAGATAATTTCGATTCAACTCCAGTCCAATTCACATATTGGGAATATTGATTACTTTTAATAATTTTATCAAGGCCCGTACAGTCGATTTCCATCAACGGCCATCGAACTGCACTTACAACGACCTTTTTCGAATTTGATTTGGACATAATTCCAAATCCAACCATTAGATTTCAAATTTCTAATATTCATTGGAAAGCTCTTTTCGATACGAACCCAACGGTTCCGGTTTTAGGAGAATCCGACGGTCGGATCTCCCGCAACGTCAACTCGAAGTCAATGGTCGAAATTCACGAACTGCCGCGGCGCGGCGCGTTCTATTCAAGCCATTATATATATAATATATATATATATATTATATATATTTCATCGATTTCCTTTTAAAACGTATTTTATAAATCGTTTTAACTTCGTTTTCAAAACCACTTCAACACTATTTCAATTTCAAATCAAAATTGGATATTTCACATCATTACTATATAAATGATAATATTTTCAAAATGTTATATTTTGAAATCACTTCTTTTCTATATTCATTATAAAAACGAATATAATCGATAAAAATATCGTTCACGTCAAAATGGCGCAACTCTAATCAACACGGCTTTATATATTTCAATAAATTCGTTATCCTATTCAACAAATGAATATTTATTCCATTCAACACATGAATCTATATTTCTTTTAACACACGACTAATCTCAACACGTGAGTACTGTCAACACATCACTATTTTTGTTATGTAAAATATTTTATAAAACTATGGTATCTATCGTTTGATTTTCAATTAGACTTCTACTGGGAAGTAGTTCTAATTTTAAATATGATAAAGATGTAAATTTCATTGTATAAAATATTTCACTCAACACATGAACATCGTCAACACATGACTATTTTTATATTCAACACATGAATTTTCTTTTATAATATTCCTTATTTTCCCGATTGGAATGAGGCCCAATCAATCACCATATAACGTTGATTATATGGATTCCATACAACACATGTATATAATAGCATTGATAAACAATCAACCATCAACCAAAGTGCACTACACTGTATAAGCATCAAATATAAATATCTAACGCTTATAACAGCTTGTCAATCAATCGATCGACATATTTAATCAATCAGGATGAGTGAACTTCAAATTTCATCCCAACACCCGTGTGGGGTTTCAAACAATCAAACATAGATTTTATTTGTGCAGCTGGGCGACGCGTAAAATTTATCGTCCCAATCAATGTCCTTCAAATAGGTGTACATAAACAAACCGTTCGGTTTGTAAATGAATATTTTATTTTACTCACTTCCACGTTAAAAATTATATTTTTAACGATAAAATATTCTATTTCAACACATGAATTTCTATTCAGTTCATTTACACAATAAAAATGATATTTTTATTTTCTAACATATTTTAGAAAATTTCGGCGGCATAACGGCACGATACTAGAAACGGGACGAGGCCTAGCCTTATCCCCGGTCTAGTGAAGGCCCACGCCATTCACACATCAATCAAGTCCATTCAATTCACCAAACAATTCAATTCAAACCAAATAATCTAACCAACTACACCACAAAACAATTAAACAAACAAGCCATCCATGGTCTGTGGATGACGGGTGTCGGGTGCTACTAAACACCGTCTACATCCTAGTATATATATATATATAACTAGAAAAAGAGATTTTGAGTGAGAAGTTCTCACCAACTAGCTAATCCAATCATCTCGACTCTTCTTATGTAGAAAATCTTGTCGTTCTCGCCTTTTGTCACTTTCGTTGCCCGTAGCCGCTACATGTATAAAAATCACATTTTTATTATCTATATTATATAAAAATCTCATCTTTATATCTTCTATAAGCTAAAAATCGGATTTTTATCCTCTCTATAATATAAAGATCATATTTTTATTTATTTCATATGTCAGAAACTGTAGAAGCTTTAAAACGGAGAAAACTCACTTTTTTTCTAACGCCCGGATTCGCTGTTTGGGTCCTACAATTTGCAAACGAGCTTCAATCTTCACACCATATTTCTTTCTAGCACAAGCACGCCATTCTGAACAACTTTTTCCTAGTGGACTTCTTGCCGAAAATGTGCCATTTCGCCGGAAATCGCGAAAAGACAGCATTTTGACAGTGTTTGATCAGCAGACTTCGGACGCGTTTTCCCGACAACTCCGCAATGCAAAATAGGACTTATCATATACCAAATCGAAGAGAATTTTGTGCTCTACAACTTTGGTCTTGAGGAACTTTGGCTAGAAACGCACGGTTTGGGAGTTATTCGCGAAATACGGTCAGGGGCTTATTTGCAAAACGGGCGATTTTGGTGAAAATGGGTTTTTGGGTGTAGCGGGGCCCACGGCCGGAATTGGGTGGCTGGAGGGGGGGCGCCGACCTGATGGACGTGGGGGAGGGTGTGGGTGGCGGTGGTGGGGCCCGTGGTGGCCGCGGTGGTGGTGGTTGGTGATTTGGGGCTTAGGGTTTGCAAATGGAGAGAGGAGGAGGAAGAGGAGGAGGAGGTGGCCGGAGGGGGTTGGAGGAGGCCGACGGCGGTCGGTGGAGGTGGTGGAGGGGCGGTGGCAGCGGCATGGTGGTGGAGCTCGCCATTATTGAGTTTTTGAAGAGGAAGAGAGAAATGAAATTATGAAGAAAAAATGGAGTAAAAGTGATTAGCTAGTTTCTCGCGTATCGTCTGAACGCTAGCGATCTCTGATGGCCGCGGATTTCGGACACGAGATAGTAGACGTGAAGACGAGTCCAACGAAACAAGTTTCGTCGAATTCCGAGTTCGTTTGACCATTCAACAAAAATCACAAAAATGCTCAGATAAGCTCTAAAAATGCGATTTTGGCGCACCTTTTCTTCTCGCACGCTCACATACTAACTCAAAAAATCAAGCCCTCTTGGATTTAACCATTATTAGATGATACGAATCTAGAAAAAAAAACGAAATCGAATTCTGAGATCGTATCAATAATGTTCCTTTGTAAAATGACTGCTCGTTTTACCCTGAACTGTTTTAGCTCGCACGGCCACATACTGACTCCGTTCGACGCGCCATTTGGAACTCAACAATGATTTGTCATTATGAATCCATAAAAATTTATCTCGTCGAATTCTGAGCTCGTATGCAAAATTTCACTTTTTAAGGGCTATGTATTGTTAACCGAACAACTCCAGCCTATAGCCACTATTCCGGATATCGGAATATATCGAAGCTTATACTTTTCGGAGTTCTAAACGGCATTTTGAACTCAATGGAAGTGGTTTCGAGTCCAAATTCATCCGTATGCAAAATATGACTTTTTGGGCCATGTATAATTTACATAGCGACTATTCTGAATTTTCAACTGGGCATAACTTTTGATTCCCGCTATGAAATTTCGATTTTTCGGATTCGTTGGAAAGATATCATCAATTAGATTCTAATATTTTTGGTTTCACTAAAATCCGGATTGTTTTGCACCCGGTACGTTCAATTGAAGTTTGAAATCGAATCATCGAACTACCGCGCCATTTTCAATTCCTTTTATAATTATATATAATTATTTATATTCTAACGACGACGTATATAATATATACGTCGAATTATATTCAAAATAGATTTTCCTGTCGATATTATTTAAAATAATTCATTTTAAATGTTCAAAATTCACTAAAATTGCCAAAATAAAAATTTTAAACTGGCTCAGATTTTCGGGTTATTACAAAATATTTCTGTGTGTATACAAACTTAAAACCCTCATAACTTCTTCATACGGTGTCCGTTTTACGCAAACCAAATGTCTATCTTGACCAAAATTTCGAGACGGACGCAATGATGTAGTCCGTTTCCTCTAATTCTGAACATTAAATTAATTATTATTTTATTTATTCTCTTGGATGTTGTTAAAATTCGGGGTGTTACAAAATCAAACCCAACGACCGTCGCCCCTAGCTAAATACCCCTATTCCGAACATAATAGGATATTTTTCGTAACCCAATTCGGTTGTTACGATTAGTTATTCTTTAAATTAAATTATAAATCAATATATATATTTAATTTAAACGTACATTTTAATTTACCGAGGCCACATACTGACTCCGAAAATTCCAGAAAAATAAATTTGGCTTTGTTCTGACGATACGGTCCTAACAAAACTAATTTCATCGAATTTGGAGACCATTTGAAAAACATGTTTAATTTATCATGCTCACATATTGATTCCAAAAATTATGAAAATTGGAATCTAGCAATAATTTGACATTCTGGATCCAACAAAAGAGGTTTCGTCGAAAATGGAGGTCGTTTGCAAAATGGTTATTTTTAGGGCTATACATTATATAAATTCCATAGCGACTATTCTAAATTTTCAGTTGGACATAACTTTTTATTCCCGTTATGAAATCTTGATTTTTCACATTCGTTGGAAAGATATTTTTGAACAGATTCAAATATTTCTTGTTTCACTGAAATCTGATTTATTTTGAATCATGTACATTCAATTGAAATTTGAAATCGAATTTTCAAACTACCGCGCCATTTCAGGCTTGTTTTATAGTTAAGATAAATTTATTCATTTTAACTTCGATTTAAATAAATTTTTAGTCATTATTATTTAAAATAAATCATTTTAAATATTCAAACAACATTAAAATAGCCATAATAAAAAAATTAAATTGGTTTTTATTTTTCGGGTTGTTACAATCTCCCCTACTTAAAATCTTTTCGTCCTTGAAAAGGAACGGAGTTGAAAGTTGTTTAACCAACTAACTCAACTATCATTCTAGCTTTCATTCTTCAACTTTTCAGTTTCTAAGAAATTTCAAATTTTTCAAAAATTTGGCTAACACCCTAAATTTTCAAAAAAATTTGCCATAACCTCCTTTGTACGGGGAGACACTTAAAACCACAACTAGCCATGTAGGGCCCTCAGCAATCCAAATGAAAAATAAAAAGCCAAGCGGCTAGCCAATCAGCTCATAAAATCATATAAACCCAATAAATTAGTAAACATGTACTTATTTGTTGGGCATACAATTTTATTCCTCATCTTAGCCTCCTTGCTATGACCTGTTCATTCTATACACATGTACATATATGCAATTGCAATCAATTATCAAATTAGTTCAATATTTGATTCAATTTGGCTTAATGGTTCAAAATTTTAATTAATCAAACCAAAGATCAAACAACACAATCAGCAATCATTTAGTTTATTATCGTTTCAAACACATAACTTTTTTATATGTACAAAATCATATTTTTGATGCCAATTCACAACAGTAGACCCTATTTAGTTTTGGTTCTCACACCAGTCAATTGGAAATATACAGAAATCCTACTTTTGAAACTCGAAAATAAATATTGACAATGTCGCGACATCACCAAAATTATTCCCGGGCATCTAGAGTGTGATTTTATATCTACCCAGTATAATTGAGACTTGGAATACACGTTAATTATGCATATATTCAAGATCTCCATATACTTAATTGTCCAAATTCAACATAAAATAAATATTCAAATACGTATTATAAGGTTTAAAATTCAAAACGAAATTGGTTTTCATTTTTACTTTTAAAAATAACACTCCTTACATTTGTTCTAAGACACTACCGATCCCATCTATAACGACTCATTCTCATTGGATATTACTAATCCAATCTCTGATGAATTCTTTCGCTTGGTTCTAATGTGTCTTGTTCTCGAGCTCTGTAAACCAATGCTCCAATACCAACGAAGAAATGACCCAAACCCCCCCTTTCGGGAAAGCCCGAATTCAGTTGAGAACACGACAAATCAGAATACAAACAGAAGAACTTTTCATTGCTTATTACAACAATTACACCAGAGTACAAGAATATAAAAGAGTATGAATAAATAATATACATTTGATAAATATCAGAGATTCAAATTACAAAGCAGCGGAAAATTAATACATATCGCAATTGAAAGAAATACACATATACAGAGCTTTCCGAGTTCCAGCTGTAAACCAGGATCCTGTGAATATAATATCTACAAAAACCCAACTACTAGCTGCCCATGTGGAAAATAGGGGAACCCAGAGTTTAGGTTAAAACAATTAACTCCAGGTCAGTCATGTGACAGGTGTGAGAACTAAAACAGTTATTAAATCTTTACTTTAAAAATAAAGTAAATCAAGGGACCACGCCGTATAACACGGAATGGGTTTCCTCCCAAGAATACCAGTGCATACAACAAAAAGCGCAATGCTTTTTGGAAAAATGAAGCTATTATAAGACCCAGGTCCCATCACACAATGCAACACAAGCCGGAGGATAGGGTTTTCCCTTATAATAGCCAAACGTGCTTTGTACGTTTAAAGCAAATCATTTGATACTATTATATGTGCATGGTGTTCAAAACAACTTCAAATATAAATGTATCAATCATAGGCGGCATGGGTACCATCTATTGTCGCCATACTAGGCTCTACAATCAAAACCGAAATGTCATGTATTGGAAATTGGATTTTCGTCATGAGTCTAGGCAAGGGATGTACTCATTATGCTTCGAGACAGTTTAGCAAATGTCTTAGGACTTCACACTCTAGGCAACCCTTGGATGCTTCAAGGCTGGTCCTCTCTTACATTTGAGGATTGGTTATTCCTGAACAAACGTTTCCCGGTCCTATCAGACCTATCCATCGGCTCCGTAGTAACCGATATATCTGAGGCGCCTCACAATCCACCAACCACATAGGTAAAAATATAATAAATGTCTGGGCTCCATACCATGAGACCACCCATAGCTCGAAAGAAACGTCATGTTCTCTATGTTGTCCCTTATTCCGTTTTGACTTATACCAAGTTGTGAGGCTCGCGAATTAATGCTATACAAAAAGCTATGCTATATTAAAGCGGTGCTTTGATCATCAACCACAAGACTCTACTTTTCAACAGGAGCCTTGATCATTTGCATCTTAGCATGCCACACAGGCAATTCCCGCCATGCGACTGATGTCTATCGATATATAACCTCTGAGCTCATACGTCTAAGAGAAGAGTGTTAAGCAAGAGAATAAATTCTCCCCCGCCAAACAGATATATATTAAATAGAAATCAATCAACAAAGAATAAAATCCAATGTCAGACACACATCTATTTACTAGTTCGTTCTGGGTCTGAACGAAACTAGAGGCACCTTATTCCTCATCCCATATGTCCAATACAGGAGAGAGGTCCTCGTATATCCGGTCGATCTCCAAGTACGTCTGAACAATCACCACTTATTACCTCATATTGGGTGTACAACCCAATCAAGACATCAGTAATCTTCCAAACGATGTGAAGACCTTCGGTCTTCAACCACCGTCTTCATTGTCGACTTATCGTCGAATCAGTTGTTCAGAATGGGTATAAACCTGGTCTTTCCGAATAACTCGCGTATATTATAAAGAATTGTTACAAAAACACAACATATGCCTCATTCCAATTCTGATTAATCTTTTATTTAAATATTCATATCCTTTGGGAAAGGTTCCCATTTATTTTATCAAAGATAAATTCTTTAAATTTATTCTTTAGTCTTCCTTTTGATATCAATTCAAGCCAAATTAAGGTTATCCAAACTAGTCGGGATTAACGAGCCATACCGAAGTAATCATTTCATTTATTATCCTAATCTCAACCTATTCACCTATGGAGCAAAACTGGTAATACTCCATATCTAACACCACGGTGTTATCGGTAAATTGAATTACCCATTCACATTCAAATCTAGTTAAAGATTTAAGTATCTCTTGGTGCAAAACTGGTGATACTCCATTCTCGATCATTTCCCAAAATTGATAATTTAAATTATCGCATTCATATTTCAATCTAATTAAAGATTTATTAAAACTCCACTTAGTTTTAATCTTCCCAAAAATCAATATTCATTATTATTTAACTTTGGGAAATCAAACATGCCGCATCGACAATCTACACCATACTATTGATTTCTACCTATATATAACCTCTAAGCTCGTACGTCTTAGAGAAGGGTGTTAAGCAAGAGAATAAATTCTCCACTACCAAATAGGTACATAAATTTAGCAGAGATCAACCATACAGTTCGAAATACAATGTTAGACATGTAATCCTGTCTTTAACTAAGTTAAAGAACAAATGTCATTTAAAACACAGTTCACGATAAACCCAAATCACATTCCATTAATTATGGAATCTTCACGGAAAACAGACCAATATATAATCGATACCAATTTCCGTATCCAACTAATAATATAATTGGAATAACGACAAAGACTTTTAAATTCCATATATATTAACAGTCTTCCTCCACAGAAGTTCATTTCGATTATTATCAAATCGAATTCCATTCAATTCCAATTTATTATATTTAATTGGAAAACTTTTCTTTGGAAAATTTCTTTTAAACCTTAATAAAATGATTTATAAATTCCGAATCTCATTTCACTGTAAATCGGGTTAAAGAACGAATGTCGTTAAAAATACAGTTCACAATAAACCCAATTCGCATTCCATTTTATTCCAACTATTAAATATAATTGGAAACTCTAATAATCTTAATTAGAAGATTTATTCTTTTCACACGAGTTTCAAGAACAGTGTTACTGAAAACACCATTCATGATAAACCCAAAATCCAATTCTTTTATTCAATTCCAATTAAATATTAATTAGGAAAACTTCACTAAATCTTAATTGCAAGATTTGTTCTTTTCTCAACTGGGTTTAAGAACAGTGTTAATAAAGACACTACTCACGACAAACCCAAAATCCCATTTGATATTAAATATGAGGCTCTGAATAGAAATAATATCGGCTTATATTCAATATCAAATTCTGAAACCAACAAATATTGTATTGGAAATAACGATATAAATATATCTTCCAAATTTCCGTAACAATATCCGCATAATCACAGAATCCAATATCGAAATATTTTGAAGATGATTTCCATTCAAATCCATCCCAATTCATATATTGGAAATTCTGGTTCATTAAAACCCATTCTCAATCCAATTTATTTCTTTAAAAATATTGGTTATTATACCAGTTAATAACTAGTTCATTTTGATAAAAATATATTTTTATCTTTACAAACGTGGAATTTTTCAACCAAAATCTTTCCAAATCATTTATTTTGATTTTACACAAATTATTAATATTTTTAATAATTTTATTAAGGCCCTTTCAGTCGATTTCCATAAACGGTCATCGAACTGCACTGACAACGACCTTTTTCAAAATTGATTTGGACATAATTCCAAATCCAACCGTTAGATTTCAAATCCCTTATATTCATTGGAAAGCTTTTTTCGATATGAACCCAACGGTTCCGGTTTTAGGAGAATCCGACGGTCGGATCACCCATGTTGTCAATTCGAAGTCAATGGTCGAAATTGTCGAACGGTCGCAGCGCGTTCTATTCAGGCCATTTAATATATATAATATATAAATTGTTTTAAATTTGTTTTAAAAAAAAATTAACTTCATATTCAATTTTAAATCAGAATTGAATATTCCATATCATTAATATATAAATTATAATATTTTCAAAACATTACATTTTGAAATCACTTCCTTTTCGATATTCATTATAAAAATGTATAAAATCGATATAAATATCGTTCACGTCAAAATGGTGCACATCTAATCAACATGGCTTCATATATTTCAATATTTTCTTGTCCATCCCAAATCAGACATCAAAATCTTATTTTGATCAATTGCTGAATATTATTTTAAAATATAAGTTATTTTAAAATATTCATTATTCGTCATTTTAAAATATTCGTTAATTTAAAATATTCGTTCTTTCCGATTTGGAATCAGACACAGTCAATTACCATGTAATTTTATTTATATGGATTTCATACACACGTGTATACAACAATAACCGAACACAGTCAACGATCATCCAGAGTGCATTACACAACTGCATAAGCATTAAATATAAAAAATTATTGCTTACAACAGTGTTTCAACCCGTCGATTGATATACAACTAAACAATTGAGATTAGCGTATGTAAAATATCATCCAAATACCCGTGTGGATTTTCAACCAACAAATATTGAATATTATTTGTGCAGTTGGGCGATGTGTAAAATTATCCTCCCAATCAATATCAATTCAATGAGTGTTCATAAACAAATCGTCCGATTTGTAAATGAATATTTATTTTCATTCATATACAAGATAAAAATTATATTTTTAACGATAAAATATTTATTTCAACACATGAATATTTTATACAGTTCATTTATACAATAAAAATGATATTTTTTGTTGTTCTTATATTTTTAGAAAATTTCGGTAGCATAACGGCGCGATACTAAAACGGGAATAAGGTCTAGCCTTATCCCTCACCTAACACTGGCTCGCGATATAAACATACCAATTATAATCAATTCAATTCAAATCCCAAACCAAATCCAAACAAAAAAATCCATCAAAACAAACAACCAAACATCCATGGTTTGAAACAAAGGTGTCGGGTGCTACTAAGCACCGTCTGCAACCTAGTATACATATTTAACTAGAAAATAAATTAGCACGAGAAGTTCTCACCTTTGGGATCCACTCTTCCAGTTTTATTTATGAATTTCTGAACAGTTTGGATTTTCCCGAAATTCCAACGCAATTTTTTTCATGCTGGTCATAGTAAAAATCACATTTTTAATATGATGTTTATATATTTAAAAATCGCATTTTTATATCGCTATATATATACACACATAAGATCACATTTTTAATATAACTAAAAATCGAACTTTTATCTAAACTAAAAATTGAATTTTTATATAACTAAAAATATTATGATTCATATGATAAAAATATCAATTTTATATTTTTTAAAAATCTCACCTTTATATTTTGAAAAATCTTATCTTTATATTTTTTAAAAATCTTATCCTTATATTTTTAAAAATCTTATCTTTATATTTTTTTTAAATCTCATCTTTATATTTTTAACTAAAGCTATATATAGAATAGAAATCACATTTTTATCTCACTACATATATTATAAAGATCATATTTTTTTATAAAGCTATGCATATATAAAAATCATATTTTTATACTGCTACTATATTATAAAAATCGTATTTTTATTACAAATCTATATTATAAAAATCATATTTTTATTTTGTCTACATAAAAATCATAGTTTTAATTCACTATATATATAAAAACTGTTTTTTTAATTTATGCTAAAAAAAGATTTTTAAATTTATAAAACTAATTCCATACAAAATAAATAAAAATAGAAATAAATAAAGACTTACTAGCGGGTTTGGCGGTGGTGGTGGGCGCCAGAGGTGCGCTGATGCTCGGTAGGGGTAGCAGCGGTGGCGTTGGTCTTCTGGTGATCGGCTAGGGGGTGGCGGCGCTGTTTTTTTTGGGTGTTAGGGTTTTGGAGAGGCCGTGGTTTGGAAGCGGTGGCATAGGAGGAAGATCAGCGAGAGGGGGGAGGGGATAAGGTGGTGCAGCGCTAGGGGAAGGGGGGGCGAAGTCCAAGGAGGAGGGCGATGATGGCCTGCGTCGGCCATTCTTTTCCGTTCGATTAAACGAGGAAGGGGGGTCGAACTGAAGAAAACAGAAGCGGAGGTTTTTTTTTCAAATCAAATATATATATGTATATATATTTCTATTTAATTTCTCCAAAAGTTGACTTTTTATTCTAACTCCAAATCAAACCCAACGACCATCGCCCCTAGCTAAATACCCCTATTCCAAACACAATGGGATATGTTTTGTAACTTAATTCGACTGTTACAGTCAGTTTTTCTTTAAATTAAATTATAAATCAATATATATTTAATTTAAACGTACATTTTAATTTACTGGGGCCACATACTAACTTCGAAAATTCCAAAAAAAAAATCTGGCTTTTCTTTGACGATATGGTCCTAATAAAACTAATTTCGTCGGATTTGGAGACTGTTTGAAAAACGGTCATTTTCCAGTCGATTAAATTCAAACTGAATTGACCAAACACGTTTAAATTTTTCACGCTTACATATTGATTCCAAAAATTAGGAAAATTGGAATCTAGCAATAATTTGGCATTCCAGGTCCAACAAAAGTGGTTTCATCGAAAATGGAGGTCGTTTGCAAAATGGCTATTTTTAAGGGCTATATATTATATAAATTCCATAGCGACTATTCTGAATTTTCAACTGGACATAACTTTTTATTCCCGTTATGAAATCTGTATTTTTCACATTCGTTGGAAAGATATTTTTAAACAGATTCAAATATTTCTTGTTTCACTGAAATCTGATTTATTTTGAATCCTGTACATTCAATTGAAATTTGAAATCGAATTTTCAAACTATCGCGCCATTTCAGGCTTGTTTTATAATTGAAATAAATTTATTCGTTTTAACTTAGATTTAAATAATTTTTTAGTCGTTATTATTTAAAATAAATCATTTTAAATATTCAAAATTCATTAAAATAGCCAAAATAAAAAATTTAAATTGGTTCTGATTTTCCGGGTTGTTATCAACTTAATATTTAAACCCATATTAAATCTTTAAAATAAATCGACCAAAAATTCGGGTCGTTACATTCTTTCCTCCTTAAAAAAGTTTCGTCCTCGAAATTACTAAGGTAGAAAAATGCTACTACTTATATTAACTTTTCAAAAACACACTTATGTCGAAATTCAATTCTTCGCATTTCAACAATTTTAGTTCCAACCACTTTTTTTTTCATACATATCGCACATCCTATATGCTCACATTCATTTTTTTTTTGTGAATGATTTACAATCAATTTATTCACATCCAATACCTATTCCATTCATATGAATTTAAATTCATTCTAATTAATTTATTCACTCTGATCCATTTAACTTACTAAGTTAAATTTTAAATTCCAGAAATTTTGAATTCCCGGGTTTTTCATTATAAATCCTTTTGAAATCACACAATATATACCTATATTTATAACCATTTCAAATTCAAAACATTTGAATTTTCCAAATCAACTTGTTTTCATTCAAACAAATTTTCATCAAAAACTTTTATAAGGTAGCAATCCATCACTTAGAAACTCGAAAATGAACACGGATGTTGCTGCAGTTACCATTAGAATTATTATCCAGCCACTGAAGTAAGTTCAATGCTTTATTACTTTCAAAATCCATCCAAAAATGGTTTTCATTCAAATTCCTTCCAAAACAAAGTTATATTGTTTTAATATACTTCAGAAAATATTTTCCAACTTCCCAGGATTTAAATTCCAAATTCTGGTTCGAATTCAATTTCAGTTCATCACATTTGTATATATTATTCATATACAAGTTCTATTTGGTTATGTATAACCATTCCAATTTTATAATCTCATTTGATTATAATAATAACAACCAACTCATTATTATATATTATAATAATTTAGAAAAATTATTCCTTTTCTATCAATATAGAATTCTGAGTAAAATTATTTCATTTACCCACTTAAAAACAATATCGCATTCAATCTTCAATTTAAATATTAACAAACTCTTATCGACGTCGTGGCATCCCACGATTCGACCAGAATTCATAAACCACTCAACAAACTAGCCAACACAATATAAAACAATTTTTCAATATCAATTAACAAATGCGTTCTCTCGTACATATACACTAAACTCATTCTAGGGTACTATTGACCCTATCTCTAATGAGCACAACCCCACCAAAGCCTAGGTATTCACTCAAACCTAAGCTCTAATACCACTGTAATGAACCACAAATCTGTACTATCTGAGTTGACTATATACACCACACGTCCAAACCAAATATCACAGAAATATGAATCATTTTTTTAGAAGAAAAAGATAGAAGAAGAACATAAATAACAACACAGAATCTCACAGCGTAGCAGAATAAAATATAATATATCATAACTTTTGAAATACAATATTTTAACTGTATAACATACAATTATCAGAGTACAACACTTACAATATACGAAAATAAAAATACTACATATCTAACACTGAATCCTCCTGCTCTAATCTCCTTTAGATAGATCTGTAAAATCCTGAACAACTTGACTGCCCATACAAATTTGGTCACCCAAGAGTTTAGGTAAAACAAAATAAGCTTTGGGTTAGTCATGGGACTAGTACGAGTAAACGATTGAAAACAATTTGAGAAACTAAATGATATCTCATAAGACAACGCCGTATAACACGGAACGGGTTTCTCCCTTATGAGAATCTAAAATGCTTGATTTAACTTTCAAAATCCTTTAGAAAGAAAACGATAATCTTTATATCAAAACTCTTTTGATATTATAATAGTGTCTAAATCAAATAAATAGAAATCTAGTGGAACGCTTTTATCTCATGCACCACATACATAATATACAATCAAAACCGTGAGCACTTATTGTGTAATGAATTTCCAACTAGACAAGGTATGGAACCACCTTCCGATAGTGTATCTCTAGAGGAGAATACACTGGGTTCAACAAGAACATCTTGTAACCCGACCACACATGACCGACCTCTCATTTCGCTTGAGTGTATCGAATGTATATCACCAACGGTTTGGATCAGCAACCGTTTTCCCGAATGGGACAGCATCAAAGAGAATAAGGAATTAAATGAATTTCTCTAGATAGGTGATAATACACTATAATGGAAGCTACCCACATAGCCATGTTGCCTGCCCGATTTTTATCATTTCCCGGTTGTTAAGGCCTGAGGCTACGATTACTTTCCATTCATTGATAGCACAATCACTTTGAATGTCACATTGTCAGATCCGTTAATCACTAATTGATTGCACAAACATATTCTGGATATTATGCTAAGAGAATAATTTCTCCGCCCCCATATACATTTTTACAAACCAACATATGTAATCATCGGAAATACTCTGTCAAACACTCATCCATACACTTCGTTCTGGGACTGAACGAAACCAAAGGCACAAATTATATTAATAGAAAAATCCCTTGCACTTTACTCCATCTTTGATTCTCTTTATATAATCTGATTAGCAATAATACTACAATAACAGAGTGGTTCTCGGATAATAATCCAACCGGTCTCTCCATATTGACAACGATACTGGAAAATACTTCGATAGCCGATTATTTAACTATCGACGAAAAACAAGCATTCATCCATAAGATTAAACAATCATTGGGCCCCTTAATTAATATCTCATTAATTAAATCACTTCTTCATTTCCTTACCAATATTTATTTACTAAATAATTTCAATAGTCCTTTTGGCCCCTAACGCTATTTGGAAAACATTTCAATATATCGCCATATTTTATTTTCTATACTTAAAAAATATGTTCTATTTATAATTGGTAAACATTCCAATTACTTATCTCTTTCATACCCGTTCAATTATTTCTATACTCAGGAAATATTTATTATTATATTTCCAAATTTCCACTTACTTGGGTTAAAATGAATGTTGTGTAAAACATCATTACAACAACCCAAAACACTGCATTCAACTAACTCTTATTCAAATATTTCTCTTCGGGACTGGATCTTGCTGTTTATCGGTTAAAAACGAAACCAGTCAAGTTGGGGGTATAACTACCTCTCAGGCCTTGACTGAAAACATCCTTAACTTCAAAACGGACAAGACCACTTACCTCGAATAATCAACATCTTAAAGACCAATTATTCATTTTTAAACCCATATACGTTTCTCTTTCTAATTTTTCCAGATTTAATTATAGATTTTCTTTTTGTTTATAATATTCTATTTTTAAGTTTGTTTACTTATCGAATTATATAAACATCGATACATTGACTTCTAACTATCAAATTTTCTTAAAAATATTCTAACTCCTTAAATTTCTGGAAAAAATTTCCATAACCTCCCTTATACGGGTCACTCGGTATAACTACAAAACGGTTCTCTGGGCCCTTTCCATTCAAGAAGAAAATTAAAAGGCCAAGCGGCTTGCCGATTCGGCACATAAAACCTCATATGGAATTTAAACATGTACCTTTTTGTTGGGAACTAAATTTATAAACTTTATTCTCTTCATTCCATATCTGTTTAACAATATGCGTCCATTTCTAATTTATTCCAACTTAATCTGGTCATTTTAACTTAATTCACTAATTTATTCTTTAATCAGCTCTTTTGCCTATTTCAATTTCTATTTGAACATATCAGTTCAGATATAAATATTTACTTGCTTATAAACCCATTTGAATTCCATTTTCAATTCAAGTTTCATATTCGATTTCGAATATAAATTCATAAACCCTATTCACTTATCCAACGCCCAATTTTGATTCAAAACTCGATTAACTAACTATTCTTCAAATTAGTTAATTCTATTCAATAACAAAAAATTTGATTTTTGAAACTTTCATATTCGATTTCGAATATAAATTCATAAACCCCATTCACTTATCCAATGCCCAATTTCGATTAACTAATTCTTCTTCAAATTAGTTAACTCAATAATTAAAAATCTAATTTTTGTTTCAGAATTCAGTTCACTTACTCCACTTTAGTTCATATTTATTGTATAACTCAAGTCTAGATTTTCTAATAGAAATTCAGAATTTATTTGTTTAAAATCCTTTTATTTATTTAAATAAACCATTATGGATCAATAATGGTTATGGCGCTGTTTTTCTGAAAAATTGATTTTGACATAACTCAAAATCTATAAGACGAAATCCAAATTTTTCTCTTCCATTAGAAAACTATTATCAAATAGGTCCTAACGATTCTTGTTTCAAAGAATTCCAACTTAAATTGAGTTCTGTATACTCAATTGAAGTTTGAACGCCAATTTATGAACTACAGCGCTACGGCGAGCTCGTTTTAATTATATTTTAAAAATAAAAGTTAATTTTCATTTATAAATAAAATTTCAACTCTATCCTAATATGTTTTAAATATATATAAGATCGGTTTTTCAAATCTAAGTTAAACATTTCGATTTTTCTAAATCGTCGATTTTCATAACTCAGTCGTAAATCTATTTACAGTCTATTTATTTTAAGATCCCAATTCCTTTAGAAATAAATTCTTTTATAAAATTAGATATAATAAAATTCTGATTATAAACCACTTGGATTTTTCTCACTTCAATTTATATTCCGAATTCTGGAATAAAATTTATCGTTCTATTTCAAACCATTTTCCAATTCACTTTTCCATTCATACTTGAAATGGAAACTTCAAAATTATCCGACGATGATTTATTTTCCTATTTTTATAAACATTGTTTATAATAATTTTTCTTGTTTTAAATATAAAAACAAGCATCCCTTTCAAATATCTATTTGAACCCCAATTCCCTTTATATTCTGAATTCCGAAATAAAAACTATCATTCCCTTTTCCGAAATGATTTCAAATTATACTTTTAAATTCATACTTGAATTAAATATTTCAAATTATCTCTTGATAATTAATTCATTATATTTATAAACGCCTTTTGTAAATTTTCTTGTTTTATATATTTAAAAAAGTTCCAAATTCGAAATCTATTTAAAACCAAAATCTTATTTTGGAATATTCTATTTATTTTAACTTATCAATATATAACATAGAATCTACTTTCATATTTGATTAAAAATGTAATCCTAATATTTTTTCTAGACATATTTTATTTAAATAAATTCGAAATAATCAAATTCAAATCATAAATCCTTACAAATTTATTTTAGCTCAATTTATATTCTGAACATCAGAATAAAATTCAATGTTTACTTCTTTAAAACGATTCCCCATTTCTATTTTTAAATTCACATTTTAATTTAAATATTGAAATTATCAAAAGATAATTTTCCACTTCATTTATAAAAATCATTTATAAATTCATCCCAATCCTCATGTATTAATCAAGGAAAATTATTCCACTTTATTTATAAACATCGTTTATAAATTTACTTCAATTTTCTGTATTATTTAATTTATAAACATCGTTTATAAATTAATCGCTTCAATTTCCTGTATTATTTAATTTATAAACATCGTTTATAAATTAAATACTTGTTTTATTTATTCAAACAAGTTATTATTTCTCAGTCCATTCGAAGTTCGAATTTTATTTTTAGAAAAATTGATTTTATCTTATAAATCTCAATTATCCTTTTCATGATATTTTTATGTATCCACATTTGGGCCAAATGTTATTTTAAACACCCAAAACAACCAATTATAAATGATAGGTTTTCTAACACATCATATATGATAATATGTATGAGAAACAAATAATAATATTTTTGAGTAATCCAGTTGGATCCCTCCAGCCTGTTATCCTGCATCCACAAATGTTAGCCAACATAAATAATACCCATCCTGCTTCGTGGCAGGATATCGCGGTATAGAAGGTCATCCACTATCATAGCGTAGGGAGTATAGGGTCATCCGCTAATGATACTGCGGGCATCCGCTAATGGTGTTGCGGGAAATATCCAACCACCAATATATATATATATATATATATAATAACCACAAACACCAATCCTAAATAACTAATATATATTTTATAGCCACAATAATGTTTCAGTGTATGCGAACAATCAACGAACAATTATTTTAACGAATAAAATAGTTCTAAGTAAAAATATGAGTGAGATTTACTCATTTGGATTTTTACTTGTGGAATATCCAGCTTTTTGAATTATATAAATCTACAGCTAACTCAAAAAAATCTCTAATCAATCTTAACTCGTATTTTGCAAACCCAACATGACTCGTGTTTGTATATTTTCTTCTAAACCTCGTATGAATTAAATTACTTAAGATATATGATTTAAAATAATTTAAATTGTTAATTACAAAAAATTAAATTAGTAAAATAAATTTATTACCCAAAGCATGCTATTCATCTCCATCCCATCCTGTATGAAATCGCTGCCTTTTCTCTTCCCACTAAATCACTATTTTGCCTCACTAGTTCCATCGCAACTAACCCAGGCTTGCTTTCTGCTGTTTCTTTCTCAATGGCAAATTTTGATACTGCTTCAAGCTATGCCTTCCCTAAAGTTTGATTTCAAACCCGAGCAAAGACCCTTAACTCTCTTCATTCCCATCAACTGAAAACTCGAATTCCACGGAAAGACCTGCATTCATTCGATGAAGCTACAGGCGTGATCAATACTTTTTGTATCGAGTTGACACAAATCTCCACTAATTCGACCCCCTTCTTTCCATCGAATCCACTCATCACCTCAGCTGGAAATTTGAACACAGTCCAAAGTTGTGACCCTTTAAATCAAATGTTATAGCTTTCGATCAATTTGAAACCGAGTTTCACCGTTCTAGCATAACCACGACTTCCAGTATTAACCGCGATTCCTTCTTCTGAAAGTTGCGACTTCTTCCCTTGATCCACGCTTATCCCTAATCGCGATACCAAAAGCCTGAATTTCTGATAACCAAAACCCTTAGCTCGTGGGTTCAAAAGTTGAACTTCAAGGATATCCACATCGCACCCAAGACCGAAAGGACCAGAGTGAAGGACGACTCTAAACAAGCTCAAGAATTTAGTTTAGAAATTTAGGTTTTTTTTTTGATTTGTTATAGATTTTTGGAAGAGAGGAAACTCAAAAGGAACGACCATTTTTTCTGATTTTGAAGCTTTCATACCGATTTCAGAAACAAATGAAAAAAACACGACTTTGATCTGATATTGGTTATGAACGAGTAGCGCCCCTTTTATTTCGTAGCTTTCGACTTGTTTGCAAAACAAATAAAAGTGCTGCGATTTTCATACGAAGAGGACATTGTTAAATTTGAAGATTGTGGTTGTTCTAGGGAGTGAAATGGAAAAACAAAAGGGAGGGTGTCGCGATTTATAGCAGAAGACTTACTTGGCTATTAAGGAATTATGTTAGCTTAGGTTCAATGAAGTACAACTAATTAAATTCGATTTGAATGTGATTTGATTTAAGAAGATTTTTTATTCTTTTTAAATAGATATTGATTTGATTTCAAATCTAACCACAATCAGATATTTCGGTGTTCATTAATTTAAATCACGAACCGCTATTTTAGCGTATATTCTGAGCTCAACAGAATATAATAACGATATTTGAGCTCAATAGAATATATTCTAAATTCTAATTTGAATGTATATATAAAATAACCATAATAAATTAATATAATATAATTTAAATTTAGAAATAATCAGATTCTTCGATAATAAATTATTTTTATTATCATTTATATTCAAATATATTTTTATTGATCATCTGAATTATTTTGACTCTATAAAAAATTTCAAATTGAATTATTTATGATTCTTGTATTACGATGATATATATATATATATATTTGAAATAAATCTTATTTTGATTATTAATTCGATAACTCAATATAAAATTAATTTATATTATCAACTCAATATTTAAAACCATATAAATATTTAAAATAAATCAACCAAAAATCCGGGTCTTTATATTCTTTCTCCCTTAAAAAAATTTCATCCCCGGAGTTTCTAAGGTAGAAAAATGCTACTACTTATATTAGCTTTTCAAAAACCCACTTATATCAAAATTCAATTCTTCGCATTTCAACAATTTTAGTTCCAACCACTTTTATTTTTCATTCATATCGCACATCCAATATGCTCATATTCATTTTTTTGTCTTAATGATTTACAATCAATTTATTCACATCCGATACATATTCCATTCATATGAATTTAAATTCATTCTAATTAATTTATTCACTTTGATCCATTTAACTTACTAAGTTAAATTTTTAATTCCAGAAATTTTGAATTCCTAGGTTTTTCATTACAAATCCTTTTGAAATCACACAATATATACCTATATTTATAACCATTTCAAATTCAAAACATTTGAATTTTACAAATTAACTTGTTTTCTTTCAAACAAATTTCCATCAAAAACATTTATAAGGTAGCAATCCATCACTTAGAAACTCGAAAATGAACATGGATGATGTTGCAGTCATCATCATAATTATTTTCCAGCCACTGAAGTGAGTTCAATGCTTTATCACTTTCAAAATCCATCCAAAAATAGTTTTCATTCAAATTCCTTCAAAAACAAAGTTATATTATTTTAATATACTTCAGAAAATATTTTTCAACTTCCCAGGATTTAAATTCCAAATTATGGTTTGAATTCAATTTCAGTTCATCACATTTGCATATATTATTCATATACAAGTTCTATTTGGTAATATATATCCATTCGAATTTTATAATCTCATTTGATTATAATAATAACAACCAACTCATCCATATATATTATAATAATTTAGAAAAATTATTCCTTTTCTATCGATATAGAGTTCTGAATAAAATTATTTCATTTACCCACTTAAAAACATTATCGTGTTCAATCTATCGCGTTCAATCTTCTGTTCAAGTATTTAAAACTCTTATCGATGGCGTTGCGTCCCGCGATTCGACCAGATTTCATAAACCACTCAACAGACTAGCCAGCACAATATAAAACATTTTTTTAATATCAATTAACAAATACGCTCTCTCGTATATATACACTCAACTCATTCTAGGGTACTACCGACCCTACCTCTAATGATCACAACCCCACCAAAACCTAGGTATTCGTTCAGCCTAAGCTATGATACCACTGTAATGAACTGCAAATCCATACTATCTGAGTTGACTACATACACCACACGTCCAGCCCAAATATCACAAAAATACAAATCATTTTTTTAGAAGAAAAAGGTAGAAGAAGAACATAAATAACTACACAGAATATCACAGCACAACGAAATAAAATATAATATATCATAACTTTTGAAATGCAAAATTTTAAATGTTTAACATACAATTATCAGAGTACAACACTTACAACACAGCGGAAATAAAAATACTATATATCTAACACTGAAGCCTCCTGCTCCAAGCTCCTTTAGATAGATCTGTAAAATCCTGAACTACTTGACTGCCCATACAAATTTGGGCATCCAAGAGTTTAGGTAAAACAAAAAAAAATAAACTTTGGGTCAGTCATGAGGCTGGTATGAGTAAATGATTTAAAACAATTTGAGAAACTAAACGGTATCTCCTAAGACCACACCGTATAACACGGAATGGGTTTTTCCCTAATGAGAATCCAAAACGCATGATTTAACTTTCAAAATCCTTTTGAAAGAAAATGATAATCTTTATGTCAAAACATTTTTGATATTTTAATACTGTCTAAATCAGATAAATAGAAATCTAGTGGAATGCTTTCATCTCACGCTACACATACATAATATACAATTAAAACCGCGAGCACTTCTTGGGTAATGAATTTCCAACTATGACAAGGTATAGAACCACCTTCCGATAGTGTATCTCTAGAGGAGAATACACTGGGTTCAACAAGAACATCTTGTAACCCGGCCACACATGACCGACCACTCATTTCGCTTGAGTTTATCGAATGTATATCACCAAAGGTTGGGATCAGCAACCGTTTTCTCGAATGGGACAGCATCGAATAGAATAAGGAATTAAATGAATTTCTCTAGATAGGTGATAATACACCCTAATGGGATCTACCCACATATCCATGTTTCCTGCCCGATTTTTATCATTTCCCGGTTGTTGAGGCTTGAGGCTACGATTACTTTCCATTCATTGATAGCACAATCACTTTGAATGTCACATTATCAGATCCGTTAATCACTAATTGATTGCACAAATATATTCTGAATATTATGCTAAGAGAATAAATTCTCCACCACCATATATATTTATACAAACCAACATATGTGATCATTGGAAATACTCTGACAGACACTCATCCGTACACTTCGTTCTGGGACTGAACGAAACCGAAGGCACAGTTTCTATTAATAGACCATCCCTTGCACTTTACTCCGTCTTTGATTCTCTTTTTATAATCTGATTTGCAACGCTACTGCTAATATGGAGTGGTTCTCGGATAATAATCCAACCGGTCTCTCCATATTGACAACGATACTGGAAAATAGTTCGATAGTCGGTTATTTAACTATCGAAGAAAAACAAACATTAATCCATAATATCAAACAATCAATGGGCCCCTTAATTAATATCTCATTAATTAAATCACTTTTTCATTTCCTTACCAATATTTATTTACTAAATAATTTCAATAATCAACCTGGCCTCTTACGCTATTTGGAAAACATTTCCATATATCGCCATCTAGTATTTTCAATACTTAAAAAATATATTCTATTTATAATTGGAAAACATTCCAATTACTTGTCTCTTTCATGCCCGTTCATTTATTTCTATACTCAGGAAATATTTATTATTATATTTCCAAATTTCCACTTACTTGGGTTAAAAAGAATGTTGTGTAAAACATCGTTACAACAACCCAAAACACTGCAATCAACTAACTCTTATTCAAACATTTCTCTTCGAGACTGGATCTTGTTGTTTATCTGTTAAAAACAAAATCAATCAAGTTGGGGTACAACTGTAATAACCCAGAAATCCGAGCCAATTAAAATAGAATATTATATGAAGCCGTGTTGATTAGATTGACGCCATTTTGACGCAAACGATATTTATATCGATTATATTCGTTTTTATAATGAATATTGAAAAGTGATTTCAAAAATCGAATATTTTGAAAATGAATTCGAATTGAAATTGAATAGAAATGAATTTGAATTGAAATTGAATAGAATTGAATTCGAATTGAAATTGAATTGAATTGAGAACGAACTGAAATTGAAATAAAAAAATCGATTTAAATTGAAATCAATTTGAGATGAATTTAAAACGAATTTATATTGAAAAATTCAATTTTGATTTGAATTTGAAATGAAGTAGAAATCGTTTCGAAAAAAATTTAAAACGGTTTTTAAAATCCGTTTTGAAAGGAAATCGACGATATATATATATAATATATATATATAATATATATATATAATGGCCTGAATAGAACGCGTCGCGCCGCGATAGTTCGCGAATTTCGACCATTGACTTCGAATGGATATTGCGGGAGATCCGACCGTCGGATTCTCCTAAAACCGGAACCATTGGGTTCGTATCGAAAAGAGCTTTCTAATGAATATTATAAATTAGAAATCTAACGGTTGGATTTGGAATTATTTCCAAATCAAATTTGGAAAAGGTTGATGTAATTGCAGTTCGATGGTCGTTGATGGAAATCGACTGTACGGGCCTTGATAAAATTATTAAAAATATCAATAATTTGTGTAAAATCATAAGAAATGATTTGTGAAGAATTGGGATGAAAAACTCCATATTTGAAAAGACAAAAATAGTTTTTTATTGAAATGAACTAGTTTTGAACTAGAATAATAATTTATTTATTTTTAAAATAAATAAATTGGATTTGAAATGGTTTTGAAAATAACCAGAATTTCCAATAATTGCATTGGAATGGATTTGAATCGAAATTGTCTTCGGAATATTTCGATGTTGGATTTCGTGATTATACAGATATTGTTATGGAAATTTGAAAGATATATAAATATCATTATTTCCAATACGATATTTGTTGGTCATAGAATTTGACATTGAATATAAGCCGAAATATTTTCTATTCAGAGCCTTGTATTTAATATCAAATGTGATTTGAGTTTGTCGTGAATGGTGTCTTCATTAACACTGTTCTTAAACCCAATTGAGAAAAAGATTAAATCTTTTTATTTAGATTTAATGAAGTGTGCCAATTAAATAATATTTAATTGGAATTGAATTAGGATTGATTTTTGGGTTTATCGTGAACGGTGCTTTAAATAACACTGGTTCTTTAACCCGATAATTAATGGAATGTGATTTTGGGTTTATCGTGAACCGTGTTTTAAATGACATTGGTTCTTTAACCCAGTTAAATACAGGATATTGATTTCTGTAAAGATTAAAACTAAGTGGGGTTTTAATGAATCTTTAATCAGATTGAAATGGTCGAGAATGGAGTATCACCAGTTTTTCTCCAAGCGATAGTTAAATCTTTAATTAGATTTGAACGTGAAATGGTAATTGAATTTACCGATAACATCGTGGTGTTAGAGATGAAGTATTACCAGTTTTACTTCATGGGATGAATAGGTTGGGATTGGGAAATAAATGATTACTCCAGTGTGGTTCGCTAATCCCGACTAGTTTGAATTGATATTCGAAGAAGATTAAAGAATAAATCTAAAGAATTTATCTTTGATAAAATTAATGGGAACCTTTCCCAAAGTATACGAATATTTGAATAAAAGAATATTCTGAATTGGAATGAGGCGTATGTTGTGTTTGTGTAACACTTGTTTATTATATACGCGAGTTATTCAGAAAGACCGGGTTTATCCCATTCTGAATAACTAATTCGATGTGGTGTCGAAGATGAAGACAGTGGTTGAAGACCGGAGGTCTTCACGTCGTTTGGATAATTACTGATGATCTTGATTGGGCCGTACACCCAAGAAGAGGGAATCAGTTGGTGATCGTCCAGACGTACTTGGAGATCGATGGATATGCGGGGTACTAGGTGCCTCCGGTTTCGTTCAGACCCAGAACGAACTTGTAAATGGACTGTGTGTCTGACATTGGATTTTAGTCTGTGTGACTGATTTCTATTAAATATATATCTGTTTGGCGACAGAGAATTTATTCTCTTGCTTAACGCCCTTCTCTGAGACTTACGAGCTCAGGGGTTATATGTTGATGGATATCAAATGCACGGAGTGAATTGCCTGTGTGCCATGCCTAAGTGGCAAATGATCAAGGCTTCTGTTGCAAAGCTAAGTCTTGTGGTTGATGATCAAAGCATAGCCTGCTTCGCACAGCTTTGTGTAGCGTTAATTCGCGAGCCTCACACCCCGGTTGTGAACCATAAACGGGAGAGGACCTCAGGGAGGACATGCGTTTCTTTCTAGTTAGAAGTGGCGTCAGTGGTTTTACACGCCCTGACGAGTTTGACTTATGTGGTTGTTGCTGTTGCGAGGCGCCACGGTTAGATCGGACGATCCGGGTCCGATGGAGTCATTCGTTGGTTCATTTATGCCCCAAAGGGCGGGGAAACGCAGTGTTCATGCATTTTAATCCTCATCGGTGGACCGACCCTTATTCAGAAAGACCGGGTTTATCCCATTCTGAATAACAAATTCGACGTGGTGTCGAAGACGAAGACGGTGGGTGAAGACCGGAGGTCTTCACGTCGTTTGGATAATTACTGATGATCTTGATTGGGCCGTACACCCAAGAGGAGGGAATCAGTTGGTGATCGTCCAGACGTACTTGGAGATTGATGGATATGCGGGGTACTAGGTGCCTCTGATTTCGTTCAAACCCAGAACGAACTTGTAAATGGACTGTCTGTCTGACATTGGATTTTAGTCTGTATGAGTGATTTCTATTAAATATATATCTGTTTGGCGGCGGAAAATTTATTCTCTTGCTTAACGCCCTTCTCTGATACGTACGAGCTCAGGGGTTATATATTGATGGATATCAAACGCATGGAGTGAATTGCCTGTGTGGCATGCCTAAGTGGCAAATGATCAAGGCTTCTGTTGGAAAGCAAAGTCTTGTGGTTGATGATCAAAGCACAGCCTGTGTGGCACAGCTTTGTGTAGCGTTAATTCGCGAGCCTCACACCCCGGTTGTGAACCAGAAACGGGAGAGGACCTCATGGAGGACATGCGTTTCTTTCTAGTTAGAAGTGGCATCAGTGGTTTTACATGCCCTGACGAGTTTGACTTATGTGGTTGTTGCTGTTGCGAGGCGCCTCGGTTAGATTGGACGATCTGGGTCCGATGGAGTCACTCGTTGGCTCATTTACGCCCCAAAGGGCGGGGAAACGCAGTGTTCAGGCATTTTAATCCACATCGGTGGACCGGCCATGACGATCCAAGTGGCTTGACTGAGTACTAGTCCTGAGGCTCGGGCTAGAGAGTCTCGAATCGGTGAGGACTATCTTTTGCCTCGGTTCACAGATGGAAATCCAACTTCCAATACGTGACTTTGCGGTTTTATTTGTAGAGCCTAGTATGGAGACATAGTGGGATGGGGCGCTTATGCCGTCTATGATTGATACTTATGATTTGAAATTGTTTTGACACTATACACTTATAGTAATAATAAAACATGAAACTTCACGTAAAAAGCATTCTTGGCTATTATAAGGTAAAAACCCTATCCTCCGGCTTGCGTTGCATTGTGTGATGGGACCTGGGTCTTATAATAATTTCATTGTTCTTTATTTAGCATTGCACTGTTGTTTATGCACTGGTATTCTTGGGAGGAAACCCGTTCCGCGTTATACGGCGTGGACCCTTGACTTACTGAACTTTAAAATAAAGATTAATAACTGTTTTATTTCGCACACCAGTCCCATGTCTGACCTGGAGTTTATTGTTTAATCTAAACTCTGGGTGCCCTTATTTTGACATGGGCAGCTAGTAGTTTTAGTTTTGCAGATTTATATTCACAGGATCCTGGTTTACAGCTGGAACGATATCCGGAAAGCTTTGTATCCGTATATCTCCTTCTAGTTGTGTTTTGTACTATTTTCCACTGCGATGTATTTAAATGTAATTTAAATCTCTGTTATTTTCTGTGTAATATTTATTTATACTCTGTATATTCTTGTATTCTGACAGAATTGTTGTAATATACAATGAAATGTTCTTCTGTCTGTGTTCTTTTATGGCTTGTCCTCGATTCAATCTGGGCTTTCCTCACCCGGGAAGTTCGGGTCGTTTCAGCTGGTATCAGAGCTTTGGTTTACAAAGCTCAGAGAACAAGACACAATAGAACCATACGAAAGAATTCATCAAAAATTGGATTAGTAATATCCAATAAGAATGACTCGTTAGAGATAGGATCAGTAGTATCCTAGAACGAGTGTAAAGAGTGTAGTTTTGAAAAATAAATGTGAAAAAAAATTTTTGTTTTGAAATTTTAAATCAACTATTCGTATTTGATTATTTATTTTATATTATATTGAATTTGGACGATGCAGTATATAAAGATTTTGCATATACGTCTGATCCGCGTGTGTTCGAAGTTTAAATATACTGAATAGATATAGAATCACACTCTAGTCGCCCGAAGATGGTTCTGATGATCGCTATAGCGATCGCATCATCAGTATTCATGTTCGAGTTTCGAAAGTGGGATTTCTATATATTTCCTATTGACTAGTGTGAGAACCAAAATTAGATAGGGCTTATTGTTGTGATTTGGCATCAAAAATCTGATTTTTGGCTATGCATCAAAGTTATGAATTTGAAAAGATAACCAACTAATTGATTGCTGAATGTGTTGTTTGATTATTGTTTTGATTAATTAGAATTTTGAACCATTATGTCAATTTGAACCAAATAAGTGAATTGTGTTGAAAATTAGTCGCATTTGCTTGCATATACATGTACTTACATTGAACAGGTCATAGCATGGAGGCTAGAGTAGAAGAATAAAATTTGTTTGCCCGACAAATAGGTACATGTTTACCATAATTTACTGTTTTGTTGGGTGATGATGATTTTATGAGCCGATTAGCTAGTTGCTTGGCTTTTTCTTTTTCTTTTGGATTGAAGAAGGCCATGGGAGACTATATGAAATAAACCGAAGTCCCCGGTGTATGGGAGGTTATGGCGAAATTTGTTGAAAATTTAGGGTGTTACCCAAATTTTTGAAAAATTTGAAAAGTTTTTAGAAACTAAAAAGTTGAAGAACTTAAGCCGTAAAGAAAACAATGAAAGTTGAATGGATTAGTTAAACAACTTTCGACTTCGTTCCTTTTCGGGGACGAAAAGTTTTAAGTGGGGGAGATTGTAATAACCCAGAAATCCGAGCCAATTAAAAAAAATTATTTTGGCAATTTTAGCGAATTTTGATTATTTAAAATGAATTATTTTAAATTATAACGACGCGAAATTTACTTCGAATAGAAATAGAACGTATATATTTATATAGATCGTCGTTAGAATATAAATATTTATTTATATATATAAAAGGAATTGAAAATGGCGTGGTAGTTCGATAATTCGATTTCAAATTTCAATTGAACATACCGGGTGCAAAATAAACCGGATGTTAGTGAAACCAAAAATATTAGAATATATTTGAGAATATCTTTCAAACGAATCCAAAAAATCAAGATTTCATAGCGGGGATAAAAAGTTATGCCCAGTTGAAAATTCAGAATAGTCGCTATGGAATTCTGGCCCTTAAAAATGGCCATTTTGCAAACGACGTTGGTTTTCGACGAATCCACTTTTGTTGGATCCGTGATGTCAAGTTATTTATAGGTTTCAAATTTCATAATTTTTCGAATCAATATGTGAGTGTGGCGAAGGAAAACGCGTTTGACCAGTTTCAGTTGATTTTAATCGACTGGAAAATGGCCATTTTTCAAACGGTCTCAGAATTTGACGAAACTAGTTTTGTTAGGACCGTATCGTCAATACGAAGGTAGAAAATATTTTTCGGGAATTTTTAGAGTCTGTATGTGGCCCCGGTAAATTGAAATGCATGTTCAAATTCAATATACAGAGTTATATGTTGATTTTGATGAAAACTGATCGAAACGATCGAATCAGCTTACGGTACATATCCCATTGTGTTTGGAATGGGGGTAATTAACTAGGAACGATGGTCGATGGGTCTCGTTTCGAGTTCGAATAAAAAAATCAACTTTTTTTTGAAAATTAAATTAAATATTTTATAAAACCTTATCTCCAACCCTTGGTCAAAACCCCCCCTGGTCGTTCAAATCAAAATCGCGCTGACCAAAAGAAAAAAAACATCGAACCCTAAATCGCTCCACCCACCTCGCCTCCGCCACCAACATTCGCCCCCCCTCCCTCCTTTCTTCCCCCTTCGCTCAGTCCTCCTCTCCTCTCTCGTTCGAAGACCGCACCCTTCTCCCTCCCCAAATCGGACCCCCAACTTCGAGGAACCCGCAACCCATCACCGCAGGTGGCTCCACCGCCAGTCAGCGTGTCAGGCGAAGCGCCCCTCCCTTTGCCGCCATGAGCCGCTAGCTCCGACCGCCGTGAGCACCATTCAGCACCCCAAATCGAACAGGACCTCCTCCTCAACTTCAGACGTGTCTGCCTCGTCGCCAAGTCCCGTCCAGACCCGGCAGCCCAACACCGATCGCAAACCTGTGAGTTTTAATCCTCCATACATTTATTATTCCTTAGTTTTTGTAATTATAAATATATGATTTCTTAGTTTTTGTAAATAAAAAGAAGGGATTTTTATTAATTAGCAAAGACAAGAGTCTTTAGTTAGCGAAGTTATGAATTTTTATAATGATAAGGTCTTGATTTTAAGTGTTTAAAATATGATTTTTATATGGTAAAAATATGATTTTTATATGGTAAAAATATGATTTTTATTATATGTAGATATTAAAGATATGATTTTTATATTTTTTGAACAATAAAAATATGTTTTTTATATTATATAGATAATAAAAATTCAATCTTTATTATGTAGGAGATATAAAAATATAATTTTTATTATGTAGAAGAAGTAAAAATATAATTTTTATATAAAAAGAAGCGTTGTAAAAATATATATGAAATTTAAATATGATTTTTATTTATTGAAATGAAGTGATAAAAATATATTTTTATATATGAACAGCGTGAAAAGGAATGCATTGGAATTTCAAACCGATCCAGACGGTTCAGCAGTTCAACAGCAAAGCACGGCGGAGTGGAACCCTCTGTGAGCACTTCTCACCTTTAATTTAAATTTTCTAGTTAAAATATATGTTAGGATGTAGACGGTGTTTAGTAGCACCCGACACCCGTCGTTCACAGACCATGGACGGCTTGTATGCTTGTTTGTTTGATTTTGATGTGTAGTTGATTGTGTGATGTGCTGTGAAATGAAATAAAATATTTATATAGTTGAAATATTTTATAGTTGAAAATAGAATTTTTAACGTGTATTTGAAATGAAATAAATATAAACAAATCGGACGATTTGTTTATATACACACATTTGACTGATATTGATTGGGACGATAAATTTTACACATCGCCCAACCGCACAAACAAAATCTGTGTTTGATTGTTTGAAAACCCCACACGGGTTTTGGGGTGATATATGACATACACTAATCCCAATAATTAGTTGTATGTCGATCGATTGATTGACAGACTGTTATAAGCGTTGAATATTTATATTTGATGCTTATACAGTGTAGAATGCACTTTGGATGATGGTTGATTATTTGTCATTGTTGATATATACATGCGTTGTATGAAAATCCATAGAAATAAAATCTATGGTAATTGATTGGGCCTCATCCCATATTTGAAAATAGAAATATTTGAAAAAGAAATATTTGAAATAGAATATTTGAAAATAGAAATATTTGAAAAAGAAATATTTGAAATAGAATATTTGAAAATAGAAATATTTGAAAATAGAAATATTTGAAAAAGAAATATTTGAAATAGAATATTCGAAAATAGAAATATATAAAGCCGTGTTGATTAGATTGACGCCATTTTGATGCAAACGATATTTATATCGATTATATTTGTTTTTATAATGAATATTGAAAAGTGATTTCAAAAATCGAATATTTTGAAAATGAATTCGAATTGAAATTGAATAGAGTTGAATTCGAATTGAAATTGAATTGAATTGAGAACGAACTGAAATTGAAATAAAAAAATCGATTTAAATTGAAATCAATTTGAGATGAATTTAAAACGAATTTATATTGAAAAATTCAATTTTGATTTGAATTTGAAATGAAGTAGAAATCGTTTCGAAAACGAATTTAAAACGGTTTTTAAAATCCATTTTGAAAGGAAATCGACGATATATATATATATATATATAATATTATATATATATATATAATGGCCTGAATAGAACGCGCCGCGCCGCGGCAGTTCGCGAATTTCGACCATTGACTTCGAATGGATATTGCGGGAGATCCGACCGTCGGATTCTCCTAAAACTGGAACCGTTGGGTTCGTATCGAAAAGTGCTTTCTAAAGAATATTAGAAATTAGAAATCTAACAGTTGGATTTGGAATTATGTCCAAATCAAATTTGGAAAAGGTTGCTGTAATTACAGTTCGATGGCCGTTGATGGAAATCGACTGTACGGGCCTTGATAAAATTATTAAAAATATCAATAATTTGTGTAAAATCATAAGAAATGATTTGTGAAGAATTGGGATGAAAAACTCCATATTTGAAAAGATAAAAAATAGTTTTTTTTATTGAAATGAACTAGTTTTGAACTAGAATAATAATTTATTTTTTTTAAAATAAATAAATTGGATTTGAAATGGTTTTGAAAATAACCAGAATTTCCAATAATTGCATTGGAATGGATTTGAATCGAAATTTTCTTCGGAATATTTCGATGTTGGATTTCGTGAATATACAGATATTGTTATGGAAATTTGAAAGATATATAAATATCGTTATTTCCAATACGATATTTGTTGGTCGTAGAATTTGACATTGAATATAATCCGATATATTTTCTATTCAGAGCCTTGTATTTAATATCAAATGTGATTTGGGTTTGTCGTGAATGGTGTCTTCATTAACACTCTTCTTAAACCCAGTTGAGAAAAAGATTAAATCTTTTTATTAAGATTTAATGAAGTGTGCCAATTAAATAATATTTAATTGGAATTGAATTGGGATTGATTTTTGGGTTTATCGTGAACGGTGTTTTAAATAACACTGGTTCTTTAACCCAATAATTAATGGAATGTGATTTTGAGTTTATCGTGAACCGTGTTTTAAATGACATTGGTTCCTTAACCCAGTTAAAGACAGGATATTGATTTCTGTAAAGATTAAAACTAAGTGGGGTTTTAATGAATCTTTAATTAGATTGAAATGGTCGAGAATGGAGTATCACCAGTTTTGCTCCAAGCGATGGTTAAATCTTTAATTAGATTTGAACGTGAAATGGTAATTGAATTTACCGATAACACCGTGGTGTTAGAGATGAAGTATTACCAGTTTTACTTCATGGGATGAATAGGTTGGGATTGGGAAATAAATGATTACTCCAGTGTGGTTCGCTAATCCCGACTAGTTTGAATTGATATTCAAAGAAGATTAAAGAATAAATTTAAAGAATTTATCTTTGATTAAATTAATGGGAACCTTTCCCAAAGTATAAGAATATTTGAATAAAAGAATATTCTGAATTGGAATGAGGCATATGTTGTGTTTGTGTAACACTTGTTTATTATATACACGAGTTATTCAGAAAGACCGGGTTTATCCCATTCTGAATAACTAATTCGATGTGGTGTCGAAGATGAAGACAGTGGTTGAAGACCGGAGGTCTTCACGTCGTTTGGATAATTACTGATGATCTTGATTGGGTCGTACACCCAAGAGGAGGGAATCAGTTGGTGATCGCCCAGACGTACTTGGAGATCGATGGATATGCGGGGTACTAGGTGCCTCCGGTTTCGTTCAGACCCAGAACGAACTTGTAAATGGACTGTGTGTCTGACATTGGATTTTAGTCTGTGTGACTGATTTCTATTAAATATATATCTGTTTGGCGGCAGAGAATTTATTCTCTTACTTAACGCCCTTCTCTGAGACGTACGAGGTCAGGGGTTATATGTTGATGGATATCAAATGCACGGAGTGAATTGCCTGTGTGCCATTCCTAAGTGGCAAATGATCAAGGCTTCTGTTGCAAAGCAAAGTCTTGTGGTTGATGATCAAAGCATAGCCTGCTTGGCACAGCTTTGTGTAGCGTTAATTCGTGAGCCTCACACCCCGGTTGTGAACCAGAAACGGGAGAGGACCTCAGGGAGGACATGCGTTTCTTTCTAGTTAGAAGTGGCGTCAGTGGTTTTACACGCCCTGACGAGTTTGACTTATGAGGTTGTTGCTGTTGCGAGGCGCCACGGTTAGATCGGACGATCCAGGTCCGATGGAGTCATTCGTTGGTTCATTTACGCCCCAAAGGGCGGGGAAACGCAGTGTTCAGGCATTTTAATCCTCATCGGTGGACCGGCCCTTACGATCCAAGTGGCTTGACTGAGTACTTGTCCTGAGGCTCGTGCTAGAGAGTCTCGAATCGGTAAGGACTATCTTTTGCCTCGGTTCACAGATGGAAATCCAACTTCCAATACGTGACTTTGCGGTTTTATTTGTAGAGCCTAGTATGGCGACATAGTGGGATGGGGCGCTTATGCCTTCTATGATTGATACTTATGATTTGAAATTGTTTTGACACTATACACTTATAGTAATAATAAAACATGAAATTTCACGTACCAAGCATTCTCGGATATTAAAAGGTAAAAACCCTATCCTCCGGCTTGCGTTGCATTGTGTGATGGGACCTGGGTCTTAAAATAGTTTCATTGTTCTTTATTTAGCATTGCGTTGTAGTTTATGCACTGGTATTCTTGGGAGGAAACCCGTTCCGCGTTATACAGCGTGGTCCCTTGATTTACTGAACTTTAAAATAAAGATTAATAGCTGTTTTAGTTCTCACACCAGTCCCATGACAGACCTAGAGTTTATTGTTTTAACCTAAACTCTGGGTGCCCTTATTTTGACACGGGCAGCTAGTAGTTTTGGTTTTTCAGATTTATATTCACTGGATCCTGGTTTACAGCTGGAACGATATCCGGAAAGCTTTGTATCCGTATATCTCCTTCTAGTTGTGTTTTGTATTATTTTCCGCTGTGATGTATTTAAATGTAATTTAAATCTCTGTTATTTTCTGTGTAATATTTATTTATACTCTGTATATTCTTTTATTTTGATGGAATTGTTGTAATATACAATGAAATGTTCTTCTGTCTGTGTTCTTTTGTGGCTTGTCCTCGACTCAATCCGGGCTTTCCTCAACGGGGAATTTCGGGCCGTTTCAATAACTACCTCTCTGACCTTGATTGGAAACATCCTTAACTTCAAAACGGCAAGACCACTTACCTCGAATAATCAACATCATAAAAACCAATTATTCATTTTTAAACCCATATACGTTCCTTTTTCTAATTTTTCCAGATTCAATTATAGATTTTCTTTTTGTTTATAATATTCTATATTTAAGTTTGTTTCCTTATCGAATTATATATACATCGATACATTGATTTCTAACTATCAAATTTTCTTAAAAATATTCTAACTCCTTAAATTTTTGGAAAATTTCTCCATAACCTCACTTGTAGGTTCACTCAGTAAAACTACAAAACGGCTCTCTGGGCTCTTTCCATTCAAAAAAAAAAAAAAATTAATAAGCCAAGCGGCTTGCCAATTCGGCGCATAAAACCTCATATGGAATTTAAACATGTTTCTTCTTGTTGGGCACTAAATTTATAAACTTTATTCTCTTCATTCCATACCTGTTTAACACATATGCGTCCATTTCTAATTTTTTCCAAATTAATCTAGTCATTTTAAGTTAATTCGCTAATTTATTCTTTAATCAGCTCTTTTGCCTATTTCAATTTCTATTTGAACATATCAGTTTAGATATAAATATTTACTTGCTTATAAACCCATTTGAATTCCATTTTCAATTCAAGTCTTATATTTGATTTTGAATATAAATTCACAAACCCCATTCACTTATCCAACGCCCAATTTCGATTCAAAACTCGATTAACTAATTATTCTTCAAATTAGTTAATTCTATTCAATAATTAAAGTCTGATTTTTGTTTCAAAAATATGTTCACTTACTCCACTTGAGTTCATATTTATTGTATAACTCGAGTCTGGATTTTCTAATGGAAATTCAGATTTTATTTGTTTAAAATCCTTTTATTTATTTAAATAAACCATTATGGTTTTATAATGGTTATGGTGTTGTTTTTCTGAAAAATTGATTTTGACATAACACAAAATGTATAAGACGAAATCAAGAATTTTCTCTTCCATTAGAAAACTGTTATCAAATAGGTCCTGGCGATTCTTGATTCAAAGAATTCCAACTTAAATTGAGTTCTATATACTCAAATGAAGTTCAAAACACCAATTTACGAACTGTTGCGCTGTGGTGAGCTCGTTTTAATTATATTTTAAAAACAAACGTTAAATTTCGTATATAAATAAAATTTTAACTCTATTCAAATATATTTTAAATATATATATAAGATCGACATTTCAAATCTAAGTTAAACATTTTGATTTTTCTAAATCGTCTTTTTTCATAACTCAGTCGTAAATCTATTTACAACTCTATTTATTTTAAGATCCCAATTCCTTTAGAAATAAAGTATTTTTTAAAATTCGATATAATCGAGTTCTAAATATAAACCATTTGGATTTTCCTCGCTTCAATTTATATTCCAAATTCCGGAATAAAATTTATCGTTCTATTTCAAACCGTTTTCCAATTCAATTTTCAATTCATACTTGAAATATAAACTTCTAAATTATCCAACGATAATTTATTTCCCTATTTTTATAAGTATTGTTTATAATTATTTTTCTTGTTTTAAATATTAAAAAAATCTTCCCTTTCAAATATCTATTTGAACCCCAATTCCTTTTATATTCCGAATTCCAGAATAAAAACTATCATTCCCTTTTCCAAAATGGATTCAAATTATACTTTTAAATTCATTCTTGAATTTAATGTTTCAGATTATCTCTTGATAATTAATTCATTAAATTTAAAAACATCGTTTATAAATTTTCTTGTTTTATATATTTAAACAAGTTCCAAATTCGAAATCTATTTAAACCAAAATCTTATTTTGGACTATTCTATTTATTTTAACTTATCAATATATAACATAGAATCTATTTTCATATTTCGATTAAAAATGTAATCCTAATAATTTTTCTAGACATATTTTATTTAAATAAATTCGAACTAATCAAATTCGAATCATATATCTTTACGGATTTATTTTAGTTCAATTTATATTCTGAACCCCAAAATATACTTTATCATTTATTTCTTTAAAACGATTCCCCATTTCTACTTTTAAATTCACATTTTAATTTAAATATTTAAATTATCAATTGATAATTTTCCACTTCATTTATAAACATCGTTTATAAATTCATCCCAATCCCCATGCATTAACCAAGGAAAATTATTCCATTTTATTTATAATTTTCGTTTATAAATTTACTTCAATTTACTGTATTATTTAATTTATAAACATCATTTCTAAATTAATCACATCAATTTCCTGTATTATTTAACTTATTGTAACACCCGAATTTTCTGTGAACATAAGAGAAACAAATCAGAGAATAATTAAATTGTAACAAAATAATTAAGGGAAACGGGTTGCGCCCTTGCGTTCGTCTTGAAATTCTGCTTGGAATAGAGTCCAAGTTTGCATAAATCAGACTCCGTATGAAGAAGATATGGCCTTCAGAAGTTTCAGTAAAAATCAGCCCGGAATTCAAAATTCAAAATTCGAAATTCAAAACAGACACCCGAGCTGGGCGGGAAAATTCCCGCCCAGGGCCCAGGTCGACACTAGGGTCGACCTGGGGGTCAACCTGGCTAAACCGGTCGACACTAGGGTCGACCTTCCCTCTTTTCCAGATCTGTAGACAGATCCATTTTTCTGCACCTGGACGGCTTTCTGACTGGATTCATGAGCTCTAACCTATTTAAACACCCCCAAACCCATCTTTCTCTCCACACAATTTCCTTCTTCCTATACTATGCCTCTATTCTAATTAAAAATGAAAATGGCGTCGCTACTCTGCTAGAATCAAAACTAGAACTAGTGCATCTTCTTCCAAACTGAATAGGAATAAAAGAACAACTAGTCTACATCAAAGGAGCGCTATTCAGTTTCAGAACACAGATTCCAAAATACAAGAATCGTTCCCTTTTTGTGAGTACAGTTATTTTCAGATATAAACTTTTATTATGATCTTGGCATGGTTATAAATCTGAATCTGAGGTTATGCATATTCTTATCTGTCAGATCTGTTTTTCTGTGTATCTCCCTTTTCTTTTTGTTCTATAGCCAGGTTACTACGAGCCTGCGCCAAATCTCATAAGAGATTAAAGCATGAACGCTAATTTTGGGACAAATAATGAATATTGCATAATTGGACATGACTGATCTGTGACTGATTTGAGAAATGAACATAGGTTGTAAATTAAGATCTAGAATCAGTGCATACTATGTATAAAAACTTTGATTTGGAAGAAGAATTATTATATGATAGCATATGACTTTGGATTTGGAATATAATGCATATTATAATGCAAGATCTGATTTTGAGGACTTAATACCTGATTAAAATTTAAGATCTAGATTTTGGGGCATATTTTATATCACGATCTATGACTTGAAAAGGAAAAAAAAGAAGATATATGTGACTTAGGCATAAAGATCTATATTAAAATAGGTTAACTATTAATGTGAATGCGCCTAGATATGGATTTTAGGATATTTGGCATCATAGGCTAAAATTTGGCATAATTCATATTGTTTGGGACTTTTTAGAGAATATTCTGTACTGTGTAAAGTTTAATTAAAATTTGGGGCATATGTTGTATTATGAATTATGACCATGATTTAGGCATGTAAATTTAGGCAAGATATGTAAATAGAACTTTAAGAAATATTTAATCCGTTAAATCTACTGAATTGCCTAATTTGCTATCTGTTATCTGCTGAATTTCCTAATCTGCTAAATTTATTATCTACTTAATCTGTTGAATTGCCAAATCTGCTAAATCTGTTATCTGCTTAATCTGTTGATATGCCTAATCTGCTAAATCTGCTGAATTGCCTATTCTGCTAAATCTGTTATCTGCTTAATCTGTTGAATTGCCTAATCTGCTGAATTGCCTAATGTAACACCCCATGTCCATTAATGTCATTCATAAAGGGAATGCATCAATGTCCATGAAGCGTTATTGTTGTATAGAACAGATAAATTACAAGAATAAATAAATAAAACAACACAGCGGAAGATAAAACTTATTTCATAGCGTCATAATTCAAACAATCTTACATAAGTAATCTCCAAAAACCATTACAACGGGATCAATAGTCTTTTCCAAAATCTTCAAAGTACATAAAGAAGCAAATACTTAAATAACATAAATGCATAAATCCCCACTGAGCATAAGCAAAGCCATAAGGATGAGAGAGTCCAAAGTGATACATCTACTCTCTTCAAGCAACTGAAGGAAATCGGCACTAAGTTGTAGTATTCCCTCCTTGCAAACCTGGGGTGGAGGGAAGGAAAGAAAAGAGGTGGAGACAAACAGGTCAGACATAAAGTCCGGCAAGTCCAGTAATTTTAACAAATAATAGGTAAGGTAAATGATCAAGACATAAGTAGGCATCATGATATGGCTGTAACATAGATAAGGTAGATAAAAAGGATGGACAAGATGATTCCGTTCCTAAATACTAAGACAATCCTACACCTTGGCTAAGCGAATAACCCTCCAAGTACTAACCCCGAAGACCGAAGTCAACATCAGACTAGCACCCAAAGGACCATCCAACTCAACCAACATGTATTTCGTTACACCGCACTTTTGCTAAGTTACACCACATTACTTAATTACACCGCACATCTTCTACTCTCTATTTACTAAAGGTTGATCCCTTCCCACTAACTGTACCCACATGACAAACTTGGTAGTTACTTGTACCTAGCTGCTATCGTAGGCTTGCTCCTACCACCGCTAAGGTACCCTTACTCTACCCATTTGATCATCTCCCTAAACCATGTAGGCACCCGTGATGGCCCCACAGTGGGGTGTATCACTCCCCAAAGTGGCAACCCCGATAACAACATGAAATTCACGGCCATACCTACACGATGCAACAACGTCTTACCTACCAGCCCGGACCCATGCATGCACATGAACCCATTGGACTTGCGTTGCCACCGCTATTCACGTTTTGACCTCTTACAATCAAGCCCAGTAAGTGTGCCCCAACCCTGGCCTAGTACCGGGCCCAATTAGATACTCAAATGGGTTACTGGTTGAAACGGGTCCCCATCCGACACAAGCCTCCCACCTATGCTTGGTCCCCACTAGGTTTTTCTCCTACTTAACCATTTTAATTTAAATGTCCATATCTTACAAATGCTATGGTTAAGTCCAAACTTACATGTCATAATTTACATGTCTTATCTTATTCCGGTTAAGTCCATATTTACATGTTATAATTTACATGTCACCCCACCTAACCCTCTAACCATACCCATGTCTTATTATGGTTAGTATTCCTTAATTCATTCCTTATGACGAACGGTGCATGACCTCCCACATTAGACCGAACACTTTGTGGCCTCTGGATTTGCCGGGCAGTTCCTGGCAGTCTTACGCCACAAACCGGGTCTAACCTCGTGTCATTAACCGTTACGCCTACAATTCATTCCTTTGACCTCTCACATTAGACGTCCAATTGTGGCAGCTGGATTTGCCAGGCGGTTCCGGGCAGTCTTACGCCACAATTGCGCCTAATCTAGTGTCAAAGCTTCATTAATAATCGTATTTCACCCATACCCAATTTTCATGTCATGTATATCCAATTAAACATATAATCATGTTTATAATATTGTCTATTCCAAATTGTCACTAATTACATATTAATTAGCCTCAATTACAAATTTACAATTATAGGCAATTTCATCAATTCTATGTAATTCATACCCAAATATGCCAATTTCACATATTATCCAGTTATCCAAAATATCCGATAATATCCAATTTTCCATATTTCACATATTCCTATCGTTCCCACGTATTCGCATTCGCGCGTATTTTTAACATAGGTTCGAAGGTAGCCTAGATCCAAAATAAAAGGAATAGGGTTAAGAAGAGAGAATCAAATCACAGAAAATTCGAATTTACACAACATCATGAAATAAAGGGGCATATAAACTGGCATAGAGGCATAATGACAGATTCAAAATGAATAAACTAATAAAAGGTATGAACTTTACATAGAAACATAGGCATATGATGACATGAATCAAAAAGGTGAAGACTTGGATGAGATTTAAATTACGTACATACATATGAATCCTCTTTACAACTTCATCATGTTACTTTTAATCCCATTATATTGTAAAAATCACCGTACTCACCTTTCGTGGTTAAAGAATAGAATTATGCACTAAAATTGGTGTAGAAACGTTGCAGTGTTGCTGATTTATCTTCATGAATTGTCGTAGAAGCTCTAATCTTTAATTTGAGTTGAAGTTGAATACTTGAGATTTGATTTAGAGGCGGCGGCTAGGGTTTAAGAGAGAGTTTGACAGCACAATGGTGTCATAGATAATATTTATGAATTTGGTTACGTCTTAGGGTGTATATATAGGTGTAGGAAGTTATTTAGGCCTTAGGATTAACCCTAGAACTGATCTGGACCATCAAAAATCGTCCCAGTCCAAAAAAATAGCACCATCCAGCAACCTGGCCGAACCAGGTTCGACCCCCCAAAGGGGGAGGTCGACCCCTAGGTCGACCTGGGAGTACCCAGGTCGACACTATGGTCGACCTCCCCCTTTGGGAGGTCGACCTCCCTGGTCCGCCTGCTCAAATATAATTTTTTTTCCTTATCTTCCGATGGCTATATCTCCTTCGTCCGGACTCCGTTTTTTGAAAACTTGGACTCTATTCATTGCAGAATTCCGAGTCGAACGCAATGGTGCAACCCGTTTCCCTTCATTACTCTTTTAAAAATTAAGTGTTCTTAAATTTAGTTAATTCAATCATTCAAAATTCGGGGTTTTACATTCTCCCCTACTTAAAGGATTTCGTCCTCGAAATCTCTAAGTCAAGAAGAACGTACCCTACCATCCAATCATCCATCTACTCAACTAGCAACCATGGTCCTTAAAAGATTTCTAATGCTTTTCATGTATACATGCATAGTGTGTGTATATGTCCGTATGCTAATGCAAAATCAGGCGGTCCACTGATTCAGTCGACCTCCTTAATGCAAATAATGATAGTGCCATGTATGCAAAGAACTCTATACATATCATTACTACATGTGTGCAAAACCATTCATTTAAATGCAACATCCATACGATACACATATTCAATGTACATTCATTTTACTAAATACATCCATTTATATGCAATATGAAAGTGACTGAGCCGATCTAGTGCCTAAAGTGTGTGTATATGCATCCACGAGAAACCACTTGCATCCACATGCATCCACCATACATAACATGTCTCAAACACATGTAGACTCCCACCAACATGTAGGCGAATGACACGGCCGTCCATAAAGAGCCTCGAACGGTGCCATGCCAATGCTAGACTAAAGCTATTATTATATGCGAACTCCACCAACGGAAGATGTTCGTCCCATGTACCTCCGAAGTCTAAGACACACAACCTCAAAAGGTCCTCTAGAATACGATTCACCCTCTCGGTCTGGCCGTCCGTCTGAGGATGATATGCGGTGCTCAATCATAATTGAGTCCCTACCGCCTCTTGCAAGCTCTTCCAAAATTCGCTAGTAAAGATAGGATCGCGATCGCTCATTATACTAGAAGGAACACCATGCAAATGAACCATCTCTCGAATGTATACGGAGGCTAACCATGGAGCAGTCCTCTTACTCTTCACGGGAATGAAATGGTCGCTCTTAGTAAGTCTGTCTACCAGGACCAAAATTCCCGTATTACCCATCCTCGATCTCGGTAACCCGTCAACAAAGTCCATCGAGACACTCTCCCACTTCACTTGTGGGACCTCCAATGGGTGAAGCAACCCACCGGGCTACTTTTGCTCTGCTTTTACTTGTTGGCACACCAAGCATCTAGCGACAAACTCGGCCACATCCCTCTTCATACCGGCCCAAAAGTAAACTCGTCTCATGTCCATGTACATCTTATCCCCGCCGGGATGAATGGTCATCTTCGAACGATGTGCATCATCAAGAATGGTCTTCCTCAAATTCTCATCTCGTGGTACACAAAGTCTACCGTCCCTACGTAACCAACCCTTATCATTTAGGGTACACCTACTGAGATGGCTCGATGACTCCCCCTTATGAGCTTCTCTACTAACTCAACCAACTGTGGGTCATCTCGCTGTGCCTCACCAATCCGTCCTAAAAGCGTAGTTCTAACCTCTAAGGATGCAAGCAAAGCGGATACAAAGTCAATGGAAGGTCTAAAGTCAAACGTAGAGATGAACTCTAAGCTTCGCCGCTCAACAAACAACGGACTTAAGGACAACCTTTTCCTATATAAGGCGTCTGCCACCACGTTACCCTTGCCAGGGGTATATGCCATCTCGAAATCGTAGGACGCTAAGAATTCCATCCACCTTTGCTGCCTTAAGTTCGAGTCCTTCTGAGAGAACAAGTATTTTAGCGATTTGTGGTCTGTGAACAATTCGAATTTCTCGCCAAGAAGATAATGGCGCCAAGACTTAAGCGCGAAAACAATAAAGGCCAACTCTAGGTGTGACGGCCCGCCCCGCATCAGTCGACATTTCCTCCGAAAGTGCATTGTACACATACCCGACTAGCACGGAACGGTCGCCAAAGAAGGGAATGAACTAACAAAAACCTGTAGAATGTCTCACAACGCATGGAACAAAATATAATAAAAATATACTTGACATAAAACAGGTGAGAAAGTGCATAAGTTGATAACTAAAACCAACATCAACATCATCATCAGAGCAGCGGAAATCCAAATACAGCTTATTACAATTTTCCAAATTACTGTATCTAAACAAAAGAAAGAAAGGTACACCACTAATGCCCAAAGTAGTGACCGCAACAACATAGGGAGAATATCTATACATATATGTATCCTACGTGGAAGCCTCCTGCTCGTCTCTGGTATAGCTACTCGTGCACCACTAGCTAACATGTCTCTGGTCTGCTCGTTTAGGAGCACCCAGAGTAGTAAGAAGAGACTTAAAACTCTGGGTCAGACAAAAGTCTGGTATGAGCGATAAACAACAAAACAGAACAATAACAGGTATAATCCAATCATACCTGAACCTGGACATGCAACCAAAGAGTTAGCACTACATACCGTACAATACTCTAAGGTGCCACTAACATATGGTGTAAGAAACACGGGGGTGGGGGTGTGCATGTCATAGTGATGTCAAACAATCAAGCATAGCAACCATCCTCACATCTCTCGCTCAATGCGTAAAGCATACGATATCCACTACCTTGGTCACCTAATCCATTGGGCCATGACGGAGTCCAACCCCGTACAACTATCACTACAAGCCCACTATCCGTCTCTTAGTGGTGAACCAAAGTTATGAATACCGACTACCCCTTTGCACACGTCCCGTAGCAAAGTCCAATCATGAAGTGAAATCGTTGGTTCCCAACTGGATCCTGAGCTCTAACTTTCTATTTGGACTGCCTTTGCATCTCAGGTTATTGGTCTTCTTCCCCGGATCGGTTCGGCTTCCCTTTCTCTTTACTCCGGATCGTACTTTCCAAGGTCATTCGGTTCGGATCCATGCCTCCTCCTCGTGATGGTTCGGATTGTAGTCACCCTGGCGGATCAGGTCGTCATCACCCTTAATGGATCGGGTCGGGTCTTCAAATCATTCGCCATCCATCGGTTCGGGTCGGGTTACTTCTGGCGGATCGGGTCGGAGTACTTCTGGCGGATCGGGTCGGAGTACTTCTGGCGGATCGGTTCGGTCGTGATCCTCCAAGTTTCAGATCAACTCGGGGCATACAAGCTCGGTTCGAATGCAAGGGGCGGATCGTGGATGGCCCACACGAACGGTTCGGTTCGGACCTCCCCATCCAATCCGGTCCGGTCTCTGTGCAATTCCTGCAATTTGTCCAGCGAGTTGTTTACGCCATTCGACGGCGTTTTCGACCATTCTAACTATTATAATCAATCACAAAGCATACCATACAGTCATAGCAACAAGTAGAAGTGACCTCAAACACCAAAACAACAAGATGATAGGTTAAAATGGATCAAACATAGCCAAAATCTCATATTTTCCCTTAAGCATGTTTAAGCAAAACTAATGATATGATTAGCAAAACTTAACCAAATAAATCCAAATTTCTAACAGAGGTCTAAAACATTATTTTCGAATTTATAAATATTTTTCCAGAATTTATTAGTGTATAAATTCGCTAATCAACACTAATTACCGTTAATTAACCATAGTTGGTGAGGAACTATGCAAATCACTCACCTTTGCCACAAATTAAACTATAGATCTGAAATATCCTCTGTTTTGGGTCGAATCCCAATGCTTAGCAGCAGCTCCAACTCTGATTTGACACTAATCTTCCTTGATTTGGTGTAAATCTTCTTAATTAGTGATTAGAAGGTGATTTGGGGTGTTTTTAGAAAGTGGAGCCCATGGCTAGGGTTAAAGATATGTTTGTGGCAGCTGGAAAATGACTAAAAACCGAAATTCCTAACCCTAGCAGCCTTTAAATACTTCTAATCCCGAAATCCCCCAATGGGCCTAGCTGTTAATCACCCGATTAAGCCCGCTAATGATGTTTTTCACTTTCTGAACCTTAATTCAGCCATATCTCCCAAACGATAAGTCCGTTTGGCTAATACGACCACTCTATGGAATTGTAAACCATCATCTGAATCTAATGGAAGTGGTTTCAGGTCCAAATTCCTTACCAGTTAAAAGTTATGGACGAAACAAGATTGGCTAGGGGCAAAACGGTCATTTAAAAATTGGCAAAAATCATGAACATGGGAAATGACCCTAATAGTCGTCCCCCAAGGTTACATGACCATACGACCTTCTATGATGATGAAATAAATATTCTATGATCCTTCGATGCGTAGAATGCGGCTCGTTACACTCTTCCCCCCTTTTGAAATTTTTCCCCCGAAATTCTGTAACTAAGAACAAACAACGGATCTCGCATGCCTACCAGCCATACACAACAATCAAACATGAAAAACAAACAGAACCAATCTGTCCTAGCATGCGGTTTACTAACAAGGGAAGAATCATCGCCGCTAAAATCTTACCAGGCAAAGAGCTTTGGATACGACTTTCTTATGTCATCCTTTACTTCCCAAGTATAGTCTTTCTCTCGCCATCGATTCTCATCTCTACCCTAGAGGTGATTTCCAATAGGTTAAGATCGTCTCTCTGACTGGAACCGATCCACTCAATCCAGATCGATCTAATCGTCAAGCTTACTAGCGTTTCTGAATCCAATTCGCACTTAGGTCCGAAGTCATCTCCCGTGATATACTCTAGTTGCTTCCATTCCAGAAACATAGCCTCTAAACTGGCATGTCTCCTACCTAATGCATCAGCTATCGTACCCAGTCCGGTACTATGTCATCCGTCTATACTGTCATCTTCTTAGGTAATTCAACCCTATATGCCAAATTTCCAACTACATTCCAAATGTCCTTTCAAGTCCAACTTGAGTCCTTCCTACATTCGTACTGCACGTCCAACGTACATTCACCTCCTAGAGGCAAACTAGACCCATCCAATGAACCTAGGTACTCCACTTATACCCGTAATGCACGTCCAACGTACATTCACCTTCTAAATGTGAACTAGACTCATCCAATGAATCTAGGTACTCTACCTTCGAGTCCAAGTCCAACTTGAAGCTCCTATATCCGCTGAATCTCCAAGGTCAACAAACACTCCACAATGCCCAACATACTTCAAGTCTAACGTAAAGTATCTTACACCCATCATATCACCATGATCAACGAACTTATCCTATTTCCATTCAACAGGATCCTACAGGTGATACTCAAGAGAAGAAAGGTAGGAACAAACACAACAACCATAGCATCCATCAAACAAATCCTATCTATCACCTGCTAAAGTCATGAATACGTCGATACCTGTATGTCTGGTCCAACGAACACCAATAACTAATGGAAGCCATGCCTCCAAACGGACTACCATACGTACAACGTACGTTTATCCTCCAAGGATAACTAGATCACGTCCAACGGATCTGAGGTAAGTGGGCGTCCCCAGATACCCCTGCTTTTAGTCCGCCTGAAAGACCCGAGTCCCACCCAAGTCTATCCATTATCTTGCTTCACTCTCGAGTCCAACTCGAGCCAATCCAATTCCTTGCAGCCTTCTCGAGTCCAACTCGAGTCAATGTATTACCCATAAACTCAGACCTAGTCTTGAGTATCCATTACGTACAAACCCCTAGTCCAACGTGAGTCGTCTCCCTATTCATTGCATCTCAAAGATCAACGAACACCCATTTTCTTTTATGAATTCAAGTCCAACTTGAATCATCCTAATCTTCGTTGCATCTTCCATGATCGACGAACACATCCTATTTCTTCAAAGTTCGACTATCCAAAGAAAACATCAGTATAGGGTCCTAAACAATCCATTACTTTGTATCTTTCTCGAGTCCCACTCGAGTCATCTCATAACCCTATTGAGTCTAACTCGGGGCAGTCCATACCATCGAATAGTCTTATCCTGTCACAGCTACCCATTACTCCTCGAGTAAACCAAGATATCATCCAATGAAAATCACAAAAACTACTTATCTCTCACGCAAACCATCCTAGTCGATTTCAACATTCCCCGAGTACAAGCCCCAAAGGCCTAAACCAATATCAGACAAGCACCCAAGGAAATATCTCTCTCGAGTTCAGAAAATCTACATGAGTTGATATGAGCAAAACATCCAAACACTCAAGCATCCATAACTAACTCTGGCTATCCTTGCCAATCTTGCTTGAGACTATCGTCGATCACATGGCCAAGTCCTGACTAAACTAATGTACATCCAATGTACATTTGCTTCTCTAACTCCCGTTATCATCTTCATTATAAGGTAGGCGATCCAATACCACCTTTCGTCCATCATCCATTATAATGGTCATCAAAAACTCTTTACAATCTACTATCACTCTATACCTTTAAGGTCAATCGGCTCCCAAAATCAAGCTAGACCTAGTAAAGCTTAAAAAAAAGCAATCACAACAAACATACATCCATGACTCGATAAGACCAAATTACGACAAATCCTACAAAGGCTAGTCAAACCACCTATCGGGTTTGTCACTACTAAAGGTCTATCGACTACCTCGGGTTCCAATTCCAACGTATCTACCAGGTCACTAGGTAGAAGGAAAGGGGAAGTCCCGATATCAAACAAACTCGAACAGAAACATCTTAAATAGCAAGCATACCTCGGATAATGACACCTTTTTCCTTCTGCGCCGCAGTTGGGGCATTCGACGAAGAAGGAACAGCGTTGATAGCATATGCTTTCATGATCAGCTTCTCCCTAGGAGGTTGTGGACAATCATCCTTGTGATGTCGTGGCTGGCCACAGTTAAAGCATTTCCTTTCCCCAGGCTTTTCTCGACAATCTCTGGCATAATGGCCCTTCTTGCCACAACTAAAGCACTCGCCATCTTTCTTATTCTTCTTATTCTGACCATTCTTGGTTTGGTCTTGTTTCCTTATTCTGGGAATTATTCTTGCCTCCACCGCCTGCTTGCGGCTTTGGCTCCTCTGCAGATGCAATAGCAACCTCAGTCTTTGTCTTAGGGTAAAGACTCTCTAACCTTAATGCTTTCCCCACAATCGATTCAAACGTCTCATCGATGTGGTTAATAAGCTTTTCCCTAAGTACTGATCCAAACCTGTTATAAACTTCTCGTTCTTCTTCTCGGCAGTATCTATTAGGGATAACCCATATTTTGATAAAGTATCGAACTCAGCAATATATTCCGAGACTGCCCTACCATTCTGCTTAAGATCCAAGAACTTTCTAAACAATTCTGACTTCTGAGCAGCTGGGATAAACTTATCATTGAAACGAGTTCTAAATTGATCCCAAGTGACTTGATCCTCTGGAGTAGCAGCCTTAATAGCATTCCACCAATTCATTGCCCGTCCTTGCAGCTGACGGGATGCTAGCATTCTCTTCATCGCATCCTCGATACCCAAGTCTTCGAAGATTCGCTCACAGCTATCCAACCAATCTTGAACATCCGTAGCCGATTCCGTTCCATGGAACGACTTCCCACCAAGATTAGTATAATCCTTGTTCAGCTTGGCGAAATCGGCCCTAGGCGCCTGCACCGCTGCACCATTACCGTTAACAGCAGTAGGAACTGCTCGCTGAGCATCCCTAAGCATCTCTCGCATGAAAGTAGTAAACATCTTCCTCATATCAGGAACATCCCTATTGTTTTCTCCTGAACCCGTACTCCTTGTATTTCGGGACATCGTTCAATCTGTAAAGAGAAAACGATTTACCATCTCAATGCGGTGCCCGTGCAGTGCGACTTCATCCTTACATCTACTAATACATATATATATAGCTTTTGAAAACCAAAACAATCATAAATACGCGCTCTCATATACATATACTATCTCTCCCTGGTGTCTTTCCCTAGGTTAACTACGCAACCTAGAACTCTGGTACCAAGTGTGACGGCCCGCCCCGCATCAGTTGACATTTCCTCCGAAAGTGCGTTGTACACATGCCCGACTAGCACGGAACGGTCGCCAAAGAAAGGAAAGAAGGGAATGAACTAACAAAAACCTGTAGAATGTCTCACAGCGCATGGAACAAAATATAATAATAATATACTTGACATAAAACAGGTGAGACAGTGCATAAGCTGATAACCAAAACCAACATTAACATCATCATCAGAGCAGTGGAAATCCAAATACAGCTTATTAGAATTTTCCAAATTACTGTCTCTAAACAAAAGAAAGAAAGGTACACCACTAATGCCCAAAGTAGTGACCGCAGCAATACAAGGAGAATATATATATGTATCCTACGTGGAAGCCTCCTGCTCGTCTCCGGTACAGCTACTCGTGCACCACCAGTTAACCTGTCTCTAGTGTGCTCGTTTAGGAGCACCCAGAGTAGTAAGAAGAGACATAAAACTCTGGGTCAGACAAAAGTATGGTATGAGCGATAAGCTACAAAAAAGAACAATAACAGGTATAATCCAATCATACCTGAACCTGCAACCAAAGAGTTAGCACTACATACCGTACAATACTCTAAGGTGCCACTAACATATGGTGTAAGAAACACGGGGTTGGGGGTGTGCATGTCATAGTGATGTCAAACAATCAAGCATAGCAACCATCCTCACATATCTCGCTCAGTGCGTAAACCATATGATATCCACTACCTTGGTCACCTAATCCTTTGGGCTATGACGGAGTCCAACCCCGTACAACTATCACTATCAGCCCACTATTTGTCTCTCAGTGGTGAACCAAAGTTATGAATACCGACAACCCCTTTGCACACGCCCCGTAGAAAAGTCCAATCATGAAGTGAACTCGTTGGTTCCCAACTGGATCCTGGGCTCTAACTTCCTATTTGGACTGCCTTTGCATTTCGGGTTATTGGTCTTCTTCCCCGGATCGGTTCGGTTTCCCCTTCTCTTCACTCTGGATCGTGCTCCCCAAGGTCATTCCGTTCGGATCCATGCCTCCTCCTCATGACGGTTCGGATCGTAGTCACCCCTGGCGGATCGGGTCGTCATCACCCTTAACGGATCGGGTCGGGTCTTCAAATCCATCGCCATCCATCGGTTCGGGTCGGGGTACTTCTGGCGGATCGGGTCGGAGTACTTCTGGTGGATCGGTCCGGTCGTGATCTCCTCCAAGTTTCAGATCAGCTCGGGGCATACATGCTCGGTTCGGATGCAAGGGGCGGATCGTGGATGGGCCACACGAACGGTTCGGTTCGGACCTCCCCGTCCGATCCGGTCCGATCCCTATGCATTTCCTGCACTTTGTCCAGCGAGTTGTTTACGCCATTCGACGGCGTTTTCAACCATTCTAACTATTCTAATCAATCGCAAAGCATACCATACAGTCATAGCAACAAGTAGAAGTGACCTCAAACACCAAAACAACAATATGATAGGTTAAAATGGATCAAACATAGCCAAAATCTCATATTTTCCCTTAAGCATGTTTAAGCAAAACTAATGATATGATTAGCAAAACTTAACCAAATAAAACCAAATTTCTAACAGAGGTCTAAAACATTATTTTTGAATTTATAAATATTTTTCCAGAATTTATTAGTGTATAAATTCGCTAATCAACACTAATTACCCTTAATTAACCATAATTAGTAAGTAACTATGCAAATCACTCACCTTTGCCACAAATTAAACTATAGATATGAAATATCCTCTGTTTTGGGTCGAATCCCAATGCTTAGCAGCAGCTCCAACTCTGATTTGACACTAATCTTCCTTGATTTGGTGTAGATCTTCTTAATTAGTGATTAGAAGGTGATTTGGGGTGTTTATAGAAAGTGGAGGTCATGGCTAGGGTTAAAGATATGTTTTTGGCGGCTGGAAAATGACTAAAAACCGAAATTCCTAACCCTCGCAGCCTTTAAATACTTCTAATCCCGAAATCCCCCAATGGGCCTAGCTGTTAATCACCCGGTTATGCCTGCTAATGCTGTTTTTCACCTTCAGAACCTTAATTCAGCCATATCTCCCAAACAGTAACTCCATTTGGCTAGTGTGACCACTTTACGGAATTGTAAACCATCATCCGAATCTAATGGAAGTGGTTTCAGGTCAAAATTCCTTACCAGTCTAAAGTTATGGACGAAACCAGATCAGCTAGGGGCAAAACGGTCATTTAAAAATTGGCAAAAATCATGAACATAGCAAATGACCCTAATAGTCGTCCCCCAAAGTTACATGACCAAAAGACCTTCTATGATGATGAAATAAATATTCTACAATCCTTCGATGCGTAGAATGCAGGTCGTTACACTAGGTCATGTGTAGGGTAATTTTTCTCATGCACTCTCAACTGCCTTCCCCCATAGGCTATTACCCTCCCCTCTTGTATTAAGACTGCGCCTAGTCCTGTCCCACAAGCATCGGTATAAACGGTAAATGGCTTACTCCCATCTGGCAACACAAAGACGGGCTGTGGTCAAAGCTCTCTTTAAATGTTGGAACGCATCATCACAATCTACGTCACACGTGAAAACTAGGTTCTTCTTCGTCAAGCGTATCAATGGGGCTGATATCTTTGCGAAGTCCTTGATAAACTTCCTATAGTAGCCAGCTAACCCCAAGAAACTCCTCACCTCAGTAGCATTTTTAGGGACCTTCCAATCTTGGATGGTCACCACCTTCGCGGGATCCACAGCTATCCCTTCTTTGGAAACCACGTGCCCTAAGAATCGCACTTCCTTTCTCCAAAAGTGGCATTTAGAAAATTTAGCTTTAAGGTTATGCGCTCGAAGGGTCTCCGACACTTCCCTAAGATGTAGGGCATGCTCTTCCTCGCTCTTAGAAAGATCAAGATGTCATCCACAAAGACCACCACGAATTTATTAAGGTACTCCCTAATCACCCTACTCATCAAGTCAACAAAGTATGCGGGGGCGTTTGTCAAACCGAAGGGCATCACAAGCCACTCATAGAAACCGTCCGGAGTCCTAAAGGCAGTCTTGTCTATGCTATCCTCGGCCACTCTCAACTGATGGAAACCAGTGGCTAAGTCCAACTGCGAAAACATTGAGGCGCCAACTAACTGATCGATGAGATCGTCAATCCTCGGCAGTGGGTGCCTATTCTTCTTAGTAAGCTTATTAAGTTCTCTATAGTCCACACAAAGTCTAAGGGACCCATCTGCCTTCGTGCCAAATACTACTGGAGCACCCCACTCCGATATACTACGTCTTATGAATCCCTTCTCAAGCAACTCCCCTACTTGCTTATTGAGATCCCTCCTCTCACGAGGAGCCATGTGGTGTACTGGCAGAGATACTGGTTTTGCATTGTCTACAAGATAAATACGAAAGTCTATCTCACGTTTGGGGGTAGACCCCTCACCTCATCGAAGACATCAACATATTCACGGACTATACAAACAGAATGTAAATCATCATTGGATGCGTCAACTGACTCATGATAACTAAGCATCACTGATCCTTTAGGATCACAAGAAATATCAAGGGTCTTTCCACTACGAGTCAACAATTTTACTACCCTTCGTTCACAATCTAGGATGGCACCATATCTGGCTAGCCAATCCATCCCTAGAATCAACCCATAGCCCATGAAACCAAGCACAAAAGCATTACATTCAAAACTAATGCCTAAGATAGACAATCTCAAATCCCTACAAACCATGGATAAATGAGCCGACCCACCAATAGGATTTGAGACTACAATAGGATCCACAAAGAGACTAGTATTTAAGTGCAGTGTTTCAACTAATGATGTAGAGATAAACAAATGTGATGCGCCAGAATCGAATAAAGTACGGATAGGATGATCAAACAAGAAAATCAAACTTTCGACAGAAATTTTTTCTACCTTCTTCCTGTCCCGGTGCCATGAGAGCGTGAACCTGCCCTCCCGGAGTAGAACCTGCCCTCTGCCCTTGCTTCTTAGGTGTAACGACCCGCATTTTGGCCGTCAAATATTTAAAGTAGTTTTAAATATTATATTGGGAATATTAATGGAATTTAAAATTTAATTCGTTATTGAAACGAAGTTGAACGTTATAATGTATATATAATATAAAATCGAGCTTGAAAATGGCGTGCAGTTCGTAAATTCGAGTTTTGAACTTCAACTGAGAATACAGGATTCGATATAAGTCGGATTTCTGTGAAACAAGACACGTTGGAACCGTATTGACGATAGTTTTCATATGAAAGAGAAAAATCCATATTCCGTGTTATAGTTTGATAGTTATGGCCAAATCAAAATTTGAAATAGTCGCTATGGAAAATCGTTATTTAATTATAGGCCTTTAAAATGGCCGTTTTGCAAACGGACTCAGATTTCGACCAGACCAGTTTCATTAGAACCGTATCGTTAAATTGTTGTCAGAAAATCAAACTGCGTGGAAAACCGATGTCGTATATGGCTACGGTAGCCGTAAACGCCCATATAATTTCTATAGCGCGTAATTAATTAAATAAAAGGATATTTGGCATAACTTGAGCAGACAATCAAGTTAGGCCACGAAACCAGTTCCGTTGAATTCGTATCGTCGATTAGAGTCAGAATAAGTATATAGTTTGTTATTTTTAGAGACCGGAAAATTTGGTGTTAAAAAGGGTAGGGCGGTTCAGGGTAAAAATAGCCTTCCAGGGCAACAGTCTCAGAATGCGACGAAATTAGTGTCGTTGGGTTCGTATCGAAAAGTTATTGTCGATGTTCGCAGTTTCAAGTGGATTTGATTTATCTGGTGAGCGTGGAAAAATTAAACGTGTGTTCATTTCTGGTTTCATAAAGGAAATTTTTTCATATGACCTCGGATTTCGACGAAACTTGTCCCATTGGGTCCGGAATACCTTTTTACACTAAGATTAGCCTTTTTATCAGAAAACGAAAGTCGTATAAAAGGACTGTTTTGTGGAAAGCTTCGTGTAAGTGGGGATATGTTAAAATAATAATATAATTATGTCCACATTCACCATTCTTGTCCCGCAAACCTTTTATTCTTGTCTGCCAAACTACCATACCGTGCCGACCAAGGTATTGAAATTGTCACCCAACATAACAGCTAAGCTATGAATTTCTGCAAATCCTATAAACTAAATGACTTGGCTTCCACGTTGTTTCTCTTATAAAAAGGACCTCGCCACTTCTTTTCTCTTTAATCCTTCGTCCTTCTGAAGTCAGAAAAAAAAAAAAGTATACCGCTTCTAAAAAAAAAAAAAAAAAAAAAGAAGGCCGCTGTCCCATAAACAAAGAAGGTGGCGTGAGTGACATGGCGTGGAGGGGGGACGGGAAGACCAGAGTAGTAGGCGGATGGTATTATGGAGGGGTAATTGCATGGGGGACTCGAGAAGCAACAGGGGGCGTTGTGGGATGGGAGGAAGTGGTGCGGCATACGAGGTTGAGGTTGGACGTGGGATCATGAATGCATGGGTTGGGTTTCGGCCTTATTATAAAAATAAAAAATAAAATGGAAGTAACGAAGGGCTGGAGAGATAGTAGAGGATGAGGGCGGAAATAGAAAGGAGCATTTTGAAGAACTGGGAGGATTAAGAAACGGGTTGACCTGGGTCTTTTACTCATGAGGGAAACGGGACTAAAATGTTGAAAAAGGGTTACGGACAGAGTGAAACGAGAAGATCTCGTTTTGTTTAAACGTTGAAAAGGGAATCACGAGAGCAAGATACCAGCAAGGAACGAGGCCTTGGCGTGTTTGAACAACAGGAAACGAAGGAACGAAGTGGTTTGGGAAAATTCAGTTAAAGTAAACGGTTGCTGAAGCGGACCGGTTATCGACAAAAAAAAAAAAATCAAGGTGAGTTAAACTCACTCAGTTACCCTTTTTATATTTTATATAAATTGGGTGTTTTTATTTTGTGTGCTCTGCTTGCCAATAATTGACTGTTTTGCTAGTTAGACAATCGTTTGTTGATTTAACCGATGAAATTAAACCGTGTTTAATTTCAGTGAAATACCAAATCGTTATTTTTAACGATTGGTTCCAATAAAGGAGGACTCACCTTGGTTGGTCACGTTTATTTATAAACGTGTTTAAATGGTTGAAGTGTTTGAATTGCTTGTGGTTGATGTTGAATGGTTGCTATTTAGTGTTATCAGTTAAACAAAACTGAATGGTCTGATTTGAGATAACCATTTGAATACAGGGAAGAACAGGTTGGAGGGATCCAACCGGATCCCTCAAATGTATTATTTATTTTCATATTATCATATATGAACTGATCTGTTTGTGTGATTGATTGGATGGTTGATTATTGACTGAATATTCGACATCTGTCTGGTTTAAACCAATGGGCGATATTGGTTAAGTGTTTGGCAGAGTATGGCCTTTAAAAATCAATCGTGTTATAAATATTGATTCACCGTCAGGTAAATCAATAAAGATAAAGTTATAAAATTTACTTTATAACTAGAGTTGGATTTTTAATGTATTATTTTGAATAAAGTTTTATAAAAGAAAAGTGAATAAATATTCAAGACTTTGATTTGTTCTGATGTTAATCAGATCTACAAATATAAGAATAAGGGATGAATCGAAAGGGTTAAACTTTGATCATTGTTGTGTAAAGAGAACAATTAATGGGATTTATTTAAATTAATTATATTTTTAATTAATTTAAAGCAAGGATTGTTGAAATCGGTTAATGAGATAATCAAGTTTTGAGTTAATTAAATCGACCGTTTGGAATTAGAATTGTTTACCAAGTTAATGTGTTTTGACTAGAATAGTTAAATGAATATTGTTTGAATTTAAAGGGATTAACTACTAAAGAAGTAAATGTTGAAATAAGTTATTATTTTAATTTATGATAAATTTAGGAATATATTTTTAAATGGGAATTCAGTTAAAAGGTTACCGAATGTGAGATGCAAGCCAATTGAATGGTGAAAGGAAATAAACGTACTCAATTATATGAATTAAGTGAAAGGAGATTACGATAAAAAGGGTTTATTATAAACCAGAGGTTTTAAGTGAGATTCAAAGTGTTAAGAAGTTAATTTTACATTAACGTTATTTGAAAACGAGATCTAGTAAAAAGAAGAATTTTAAATGAGATTTCAAAATGGGAAAGTGGAATATAGTTATTCGAGATAGAAGTAGCCAAACATAATTATTCGGCTAAGTTGCCATTTCGTACGACTGCTAGCGTAATTCGCAGGGCTGCAGATAGCCTACGGCGGTCGGATGTTTCCTGAGGGAATCAGGCGTAACCATTGTAATCGCTGTGATCTAGAGTCAAGCGAATGGAGTTAAGATGAATGTTAATTAATCAATTAGAGTTATTCAAATATTGTATTTTTGAATATTAAAAGGATTGGAAGTTTCAAATTTAACAAAAAGGAAATTAGTTTGTTAAAGGCCAAGTGATGCTGAATGCTGAATCAGTGAACTCATTGGAGTGTCATGATTGAAACACTGTATATTTTGATAGTTAAAACACCGACTATCAAATCTGTCCAATACGAGTGTTGGTACGGAAAGACCGGGATCGAATTTATATTCGAAAACCATTCCGACCAACAAATACGTGAAGATATCAGAAGATGATCGAGATGGAGCATTGAAGACCGTGGATCTTCATAAACGGAAGGACCACTAATGTTCTCTGCCTGGCAAGCAGAGATAAGCTGTGATTCTGTCGTAGTTGGAATCTACGGATTGCAAGGACTTCTCGCTACTGATCCATGGGGTGATTCCTATATGGATGCGGTAGGAGAGTGCCTTCGGTTCATCCTGTTCCTGGATGACGTATATGGACGAATGTCTGACAGAGTATTTCCAAAGGGTCACGTACGTTGATTTCTTCAAACGTACGATAGTTGTTGGCGGAGAATCGCCATTCTCTAGTTTTCAGCTAGAGTATTTTTGTGGACGTCAATTAGTGATATCTGATGGATTTGACGATGTGGCATTCAAAGTAAATGGCGACCAGATGTCAAAAGTTAATTCTGGCCTCAAGCCTCTTCAACCGGGAAATGACAAAAATCGGGCAGGCAGCATGGCTATGTGGGTCGCTCCCATTAGGGTGTATAATCACCTATCTAGAGGAAATCCTATTTGTTTCTTAAATCTATGTTCGATGCTGTCCCTTTTCGGGCAGACGGTTGCTGATCCCAACCGTCGGTGGTATACATTCGATACACTCAAGCGAAATGAGTGGTCGGTCATGTGAGGGCTGGGTTGCAAGAAGTTCTTGTTGAACCCAGTGTATTCGTCTCTAGAGATACACTATCGGCAGGTGGTCCCATACCTTGTCAAGTCAGAATCCAATTTCCAATAAGCGCCTGCGGGTTTTTGATTGTATACTATATATGTGGAGCGTGAGATGCAAGCGTTCTACTAGATTTCTATTTACTTGTATTTAGACATTATTATAATATCAGACAAGATATTGATTTCAAATTGTTTTGGGTTATCGTAAGGTAAAAACCGTCCGTGTTTATGTGTGGATTTGGTCTTACGATTATCCTTTTCTTTTAAAAAGATTTTGAACTTTAAAATCATGATTGGATGGTTCACCCTTATTACTGTGCGAGTTTATCTCACTCTGGTTCACCAGACTGACCCGGTGTTTTGTAAATGCTCGGGTTAGACCGGGTTGTACAGGTTCAGGTTATCGACTGCTATGAAGAGACGAGCTGGAAAAGTCCAGACGTATGATATTATTACTATTCCGCTGTGTGTTATATGAGGACGGCTTAGTATCACTGTCCAGATGTTGATGTACTCTGATATTGTAAGTATTTTCAAAGTTCTCAATAAAGATTTATTTCTGTATTATATTTTGTTCCGCTGCGATGTGAGACTCTGTGTGTTGTGTTCTTCTTCTTCTTCTATTCTAATATTTCTATCTTATCTCTTCTCACCCTCTAACTTCTTTCTATTAATGATCTGGAATGTTCGATGTCTGAATAGTCAACATGGTAGTTTGATGTTGATTTTCGGAGTCGAAAATCCCGGTTCGTTACAGTGGTATCAGAGCTGAAGGTTAAGTGATTACCTTGGCTCTATGGCGTGACTCAGTAGAGATGGGGTTAGTAATACCCTAGATTGAGTTTGAGTGTATATATATGAGCGCGTATTTGTAAATTGATATAAAAAACTGTTTATATTGTGTTGGTTGGTTTGTCGAGTAGTTTATGAATTCTGGTCGATACAGTAATGCAAACTGTGTCGATAAGTGTTTCTAAACTCTTGAACAGAATAATTCGACACAGTATGTTTTTGAAAAAGGGTAAATGAAATAATTTTACCCAAATGGTATTTTAATATAAAGGAATGATTAATATTTGAAATATTATAATATTTTGGTTGTGTTGGTTGATAATAATTGAAATAGTTATATAAATAACCAATTAGAATTCGTATAACATGGAATCAGATGAATTAAATCTGAAATAAAAATCAGAATTTGAAATTAAAATTCCTAAAAGTAGGAAAGATGATTGCAAATGAACTTGGATTGAATATATGAGATTTTAAAATCCTGGGAGATTTTAATTTTGTTACAAGCATTGAAAGGGATATTTTGAAATGGATTTCAAAATGGAAGTGTTTAGAAATGGTTTTGAAAGTGATATAGTATTGAACTCACTTCGACAACTGGAAAATAGATTCCGATGATGTGCGCGCCATTATCGGTGTTCATTTTCGAGTTCTAAGTGACGGATTACTACCAAAAGTTTTGTTTTGAATTGCTTTGAAAAAAAACAAGTTGTTTTGGATCCTGAAAGGAATATTTGACTTTGGAAAGAGCTGAACTGTTTAAAAACTCTCAGGGGAAAGTGTTTGAACAAGAACAAAACTAAATAGAAATTTGGGAAAACAAACATAAATTGAATTGAAACCGATTAACTGGAAATTGAATCGGGAGATAATATATCGAGTAGAATCATATTTTGAAATTTGTGAGACAAGAATCTGAAATAGTGTTGGTTGGAATTGATGATGGATGATGATTGAATTAAGAATGAGATTTGGCTTGGACGCATGAAGGATTTGGTTATGAAGATAAAGTTGGAATTTTGTTCGGGAATGCATTTGTATATGGTGACAAAGTAGCAGACGGAGATGATATAATGATATGCCCGACAAAAAGGTACACGTTTATTTTTATGGGTTTGGTGATTTATGAGCCTATTGGGCAAGCCGCTTGGCTGTTTATTTTCTTTTGAATTGGAAAAGGCCTAGAAAGGGCAAGTTGTGGTTGTACCGATTGAGCCGTACAGAGGAGGCGCTGGCGAAATTTTTCGGAAATTTAAAGTGTTAGAAAATTTTCGATATTTTTGAAAATATTTATTCACAGTATTGAATTGGTTTCTAATTTAATATAAAATTAGATTTGAAATTAATAAGTTTATAACGTTCTTTCTTACCTTAGCAATTTCGAGGACGAAATTATTTTAAGGGGGGAAGAATGTAACGACCCGCATTTTGGCCGTCAAATATTTAAAGTAGTTTTAAATATTATATTGGGAATATTAATGGAATTTAAAATTTAATTCGTTATTGAAACGAAGTTGAACGTTATAATGTATATATAATATAAAATCGAGCTTGAAAATGGCGTGCAGTTCGTAAATTCGAGTTTTGAACTTCAACTGAGAATACAGGATTCGATATAAGTCGGATTTCTGTGAAACAAGACACGTTGGAACCGTATTGACGATAGTTTTCATATGAAAGAGAAAAATCCATATTCCGTGTTATAGTTTGATAGTTATGGCCAAATCAAAATTTGAAATAGTCGCTATGGAAAATCGTTATTTAATTATAGGCCTTTAAAATGGTCGTTTTGCAAACGGACTCAGATTTCGACCAGACCAGTTTCATTAGAACCGTATCGTTAAATTGTTGTCAGAAAATCAAACTGCGTGGAAAACCGATGTCGTATATGGCTACGGTAGCCGTAAACGCCCATATAATTTCTATAGCGCGTAATTAATTAAATAAAAGGATATTTGGCATAACTTGAGCAGACAATCAATTAGGCCACGAAACCAGTTCCGTTGAATTCGTATCGTCGATTAGAGTCAGAATAAGTATATAGTTTGTTATTTTTAGAGACCGGAAAATTTGGTGTTAAAAAGGGTAGGGCGGTTCAGGGTAAAAATAGCCTTCCAGGGCAACAGTCTCAGAATGCGACGAAATTAGTGTCGTTGGGTTCGTATCGAAAAGTTATTGTCGATGTTCGCAGTTTCAAGTGGATTTGATTTATCTGGTGACCGTGGAAAAATTAAACGTGTGTTCATTTCTGGTTTCATAAAGGAAATTTTTTCATATGACCTCGGATTTCGACGAAACTTGTCCCATTGGGTCCGGAATACCTTTTTACACTAAGATTAGCCTTTTTATCAGAAAACGAAAGTCGTATAAAAGGATTGTTTTGTGGAAAGCTTCGTGTAAGTGGGGATATGTTAAAATAATAATATAATTATGTCCACATTCACCATTCTTGTCCCGCAAACCTTTTATTCTTGTCTGCCAAACTACCATACCGTGCCGACCAAGGTATTGAAATTGTCACCCAACATAACAGCTAAGCTATGAATTTCTGCAAATCCTATAAACTAAATGACTTGGCTTCCACGTTGTTTCTCTTATAAAAAGGACCTCGCCACTTCTTTTCTCTTTAATCCGTCGTCCTTCTGAAGTCAGAAAAAAAAAAAAAAGTATACCGCTTCTAAAAAAAAAAAGAAAAAGAAGAAGGCCGCTGTCCCATAAACAAAGAAGGTGGCGTGAGTGACATGGCGTGGAGGGGGGACGGGAAGACCAGAGTAGTAGGCGGATGGTATTATGGAGGGGTAATTGCATGGGGGACTCGAGAAGCAACAGGGGGCGTTGTGGGATGGGAGGAAGTGGTGCGGCATACGAGGTTGAGGTTGGACGTGGGATCATGAATGCATGGGTTGGGTTTCGGCCTTATTATAAAAATAAAAAAAAAATGGAAGTAACGAAGGGCTGGAGAGATAGTAGAGGATGAGGGCGGAAATAGAAAGGAGCATTTTGAAGAACTGGGAGGATTAAGAAACGGGTTGACCTGGGTCTTTTACTCATGAGGGAAACGGGACTAAAATGTTGAAAAAGGGTTACGGACAGAGTGAAACGAGAAGATCTCGTTTTGTTTAAACGTTGAAAAGGGAATCACGAGAGCAAGATACCAGCAAGGAACGAGGCCTTGGCGTGTTTGAACAACAGGAAACGAAGGAACGAAGTGGTTTGGGAAAATTCAGTTAAAGTAAACGGTTGCTGAAGCGGACCGGTTATCGACAAAAAAAAAAAAAATCAAGGTGAGTTAAACTCACTCAGTTACCCTTTTTATATTTTATATAAATTGGGTGTTTTTATTTTGTGTGCTCTGCTTGCCAATAATTGACTGTTTTGCTAGTTAGACAATCGTTTGTTGATTTAACCGATGAAATTAAACTGTGTTTAATTTCAGTGAAATACCAAATCGTTATTTTTAACGATTGGTTCCAATAAAGGAGGACTCACCTTGGTTGGCCACGTTTATTTATAAACGTGTTTAAATGGTTGAAGTGTTTGAATTGCTTGTGGTTGATGTTGAATGGTTGCTATTTAGTGTTATCAGTTAAACAAAACTGAATGGTCTGATTTGAGATAACCATTTGAATACAGGGAAGAACAGGTTGGAGGGATCCAACCGGATCCCTCAAATGTATTATTTATTTTCATATTATCATATATGAACTGATCTGTTTGTGTGATTGATTGGATGGTTGATTATTGACTGAATATTCGACATCTGTCTGGTTTAAACCAATGGGCGATATTGGTTAAGTGTTTGGCAGAGTATGGCCTTTAAAAATCAATCGTGTTATAAATATTGATTCACCGTCAGGTAAATCAATAAAGATAAAGTTATAAAATTTACTTTATAACTAGAGTTGGATTTTTAATGTATTATTTTGAATAAAGTTTTATAAAAGAAAAGTGAATAAATATTCAAGACTTTGATTTGTTCTGATGTTAATCAGATCTACAAATATAAGAATAAGGGATGAATCGAAAGGGTTAAACTTTGATCATTGTTGTGTAAAGAGAACAATTAATGGGATTTATTTAAATTAATTATATTTTTAATTAATTTAAAGCAAGGATTGTTGAAATCGGTTAATGAGATAATCAAGTTTTGAGTTAATTAAATCGACCGTTTGGAATTAGAATTGTTTACCAAGTTAATGTGTTTTGACTAGAATAGTTAAATGAATATTGTTTGAATTTAAAGGGATTAACTACTAAAGAAGTAAATGTTGAAATAAGTTATTATTTTAATTTATGATAAATTTAGGAATATATTTTTAAATGGGAATTCAGTTAAAAGGTTACCGAATGTGAGATGCAAGCCAATTGAATGGTGAAAGGAAATAAACGTACTCAATTATATGAATTAAGTGAAAGGAGATTACGATAAAAAGGGTTTATTATAAACCAGAGGTTTTAAGTGAGATTCAAAGTGTTAAGAAGTTAATTTTACATTAACGTTATTTGAAAACGAGATCTAGTAAAAAGAAGAATTTTAAATGAGATTTCAAAATGGGAAAGTGGAATATAGTTATTCGAGATAGAAGTAGCCAAACATAATTATTCGGCTAAGTTGCCATTTCGTACGACTGCTAGCGTAATTCGCAGGGCTGCAGATAGCCTACGGCGGTCGGATGTTTCCTGAGGGAATCAGGCGTAACCATTGTAATCGCTGTGATCTAGAGTCAAGCGAATGGAGTTAAGATGAATGTTAATTAATCAATTAGAGTTATTCAAATATTGTATTTTTGAATATTAAAAGGATTGGAAGTTTCAAATTTAACAAAAAGGAAATTAGTTTGTTAAAGGCCAAGTGATGCTGAATGCTGAATCAGTGAACTCATTGGAGTGTCATGATTGAAACACTGTATATTTTGATAGTTAAAACACCGACTATCAAATCTGTCCAATACGAGTGTTGGTACGGAAAGACCGGGATCGAATTTATATTCGAAAACCATTCCGACCAACAAATACGTGAAGATATCAGAAGATGATCGAGATGGAGCATTGAAGACCGTGGATCTTCATAAACGGAAGGACCACTAATGTTCTCTGCCTGGCAAGCAGAGATAAGCTGTGATTCTGTCGTAGTTGGAATCTACGGATTGCAAGGACTTCTCGCTACTGATCCATGGGGTGATTCCTATATGGATGCGGTAGGAGAGTGCCTTCGGTTCATCCTGTTCCTGGATGACGTATATGGACGAATGTCTGACAGAGTATTTCCAAAGGGTCACGTACGTTGATTTCTTCAAACGTACGATAGTTGTTGGCGGAGAATCGCCATTCTCTAGTTTTCAGCTAGAGTATTTTTGTGGACGTCAATTAGTGATATCTGATGGATTTGACGATGTGGCATTCAAAGTAAATGGCGACCAGATGTCAAAAGTTAATTCTGGCCTCAAGCCTCTTCAACCGGGAAATGACAAAAATCGGGCAGGCAGCATGGCTATGTGGGTCGCTCCCATTAGGGTGTATAATCACCTATCTAGAGGAAATCCTATTTGTTTCTTAAATCTATGTTCGATGCTGTCCCTTTTCGGGCAGACGGTTGCTGATCCCAACCGTCGGTGGTATACATTCGATACACTCAAGCGAAATGAGTGGTCGGTCATGTGAGGGCTGGGTTGCAAGAAGTTCTTGTTGAACCCAGTGTATTCGTCTCTAGAGATACACTATCGGCAGGTGGTCCCATACCTTGTCAAGTCAGAATCCAATTTCCAATAAGCGCCTGCGGGTTTTTGATTGTATACTATATATGTGGAGCGTGAGATGCAAGCGTTCTACTAGATTTCTATTTACTTGTATTTAGACATTATTATAATATCAGACAAGATATTGATTTCAAATTGTTTTGGGTTATCGTAAGGTAAAAACCGTCCGTGTTTATGTGTGGATTTGGTCTTACGATTATCCTTTTCTTTTAAAAAGATTTTGAACTTTAAAATCATGATTGGATGGTTCACCCTTATTACTGTGCGAGTTTATCTCACTCTGGTTCACCAGACTGACCCGGTGTTTTGTAAATGCTCGGGTTAGACCGGGTTGTACAGGTTCAGGTTATCGACTGCTATGAAGAGACGAGCTGGAAAAGTCTAGACGTATGATATTATTACTATTCCGCTGTGTGTTATATGAGGACAGCTTAGTATCACTGTCCAGATGTTGATGTACTCTGATATTGTAAGTATTTTCAAAGTTCTCAATAAAGATTTATTTCTGTATTATATTTTGTTCCGCTGCGATGTGAGACTCTGTGTGTTGTGTTCTTCTTCTTCTTCTATTCTAATATTTCTATCTTATCTCTTCTCACCCTCTAACTTCTTTCTATTAATGATCTGGAATGTTCGATGTCTGAATAGTCAACATGGTAGTTTGATGTTGATTTTCGGAGTCGAAAATCCCGGTTCGTTACATTAGGACAGTCCTTCATAGCATAACCCGCATCACCACAATGATAACAAGCGAACTTCTTCTTCTTTCTACAATCTTTCTTCAAATGGCCGGGTATCCCACAGTTGTGATACTTCCTCATTTCTTTACCACCTTTCTATTGTTGTTGGGCTTTCTTTGTATCCCCCTTCTTATCTTGCGGCCTAAGAGTACTTACACCCATCTCTTCTTCATGCATGTATGCCATATCAACAAGCTTTTCATACGTAGCCCCCATTGGAATGTGTGACATAGCCAAACTGTGAAGCGGTTCATTTAGGACCTTTGCAAACCTCAAGGCCTTTTTGTGAGGTGTATTCGCCAACTCTATCCCAAATCTCGCCAACTTATTAAATTCGGTCACATACTCCTTCACGGTTAAGTTTTTCTGCTTCAATATCAAGAACCTCTCCATGTACATACTCTCCTCAGCTTGAGAAAGGAATTTCAACTCAAACTGTAACAACCCAGAATTTTGGGACCAATTTAAAAAATTTATTTTATAAATTTGAATAAATTTAGAGCATCTAAATTAATTCATTTTAAATAATAACGACGGAAAATTTATTTTAGCCGAAGTTAAAAAAAAGTTATATATATATGGAAATATATATATATATACGTATATTTCAACTGATTTTGATTGATCTGGTTGTGATGTTGGATCTAAACATATGTTGTCCATTAAAATATTGTCTATACCATATTAGTTAGAATAAAAATATTCACTTGTTAATAATCTGTTATGTTAATCGAATTTGGTCATTTTATATAAAATTGTTAGGTTAATCGAAATTGGTCATTTTATATAGAATTTTTGTGTTAATCAAAATTGGTCATTTTGGTTAGAATATGTAGTGTAAACAAAAAATAACATTTTGGTTATCAATGTTACACTAGGATAAAATTTACTTTTTGTTGTAAATTATCATGTTGAATAAAATTAACATTTTTGTTGTAAACCATCATGTTGTGTTATTGGATTTGTTAATTAACAATTATGTTAATTAGAAAAATAGTGAAACCAAATCATTATGTTATGTTAAATTAGATGTGTCATATAATTTGTATATATGTTATGTTAAATTAGATGTGTCATATAATTTGTATATATGTTATGTTAAATTAGATGTGTCATATAATTTGTATATATGTTATATTAAATTAGATGTGTCATATAATTAGTATAAATGTTATGTCAAATTGGAGGTGTCATTTAATTAGTATAAATGTTATGTTAAATTAGATGTGTCATTTAATTAGTATAAATGTTATGTCAAATTAGGGGTGTCATTTCATTAGAATAAATGTTATGTTAAAATAAATATGTCTATACCTTTCTATCACTTTATAGCACGTACCACATGTTGTACTTACAAAAATTACATTATCATACATTTGTTTGTACTCGCATCTATGTCACATGTTTGTCAAATCAAATTGATAATAAACCAATAAATACTAATTATATTCTCCCTGTTAATTAAATAATACTAAGAAAGGAAATGAAAGTTTCCTTCTCTAACTACCCTCATTAATTAAATAATTTAAAAAAAGGAAATGAAACGTTTTTCTCTCCCCTTCATTAATTGATTACATTAAACGAAAGAAAATAGGAAGTTTCATCTCTAAATAAATTTAAGTAGTAAATAAATAAAAATTTAATAATATATAATATTATATATACCCTCATAATCCTATAACCCTAATTCTTCATATTCTCCACCATCCACTATGAATGGCTGAAATTGCCAATCTTTGATCTCTTAATTTCTCACAAACCACCACAAATTAAAAAGAGGATCTCAAAGCTAAAACCAAAGAGGATCTCGAGGCCTTTAAGATCATACGACTAAGATCAGAAAACGTTAGGTGTACTGTTCGATTTTGCCCCACAAAGGAGAGCCGCTCGCACGCAAATCTAAGGCAGTGGGGACCACCGAGAGCAAAGTGGCTCCAGTTGGAAGTAGACGGCGGAAATGGCTTCAGCGTGGTAGTTTCAGATCGGTAGGATGGCGTCTCAGGCAGCGTGCGTTTCTAGGTTGAGGCAACGAAGTTGGGTTCCGTCGGCTTCCAGTAATAACATACGATAGAGGAAGAAGGTTTAATTGCTTCATCATGTAATTAAATCTAATTAATTATGTAATTTAATTAAATATTGTATCCAATGTATAAAAATTGATATCTCATTCATACGACTTCAGAAATTGATGAAATGGAATGCGTTAGAATCGCAAAAATGAGATCTATCTCATGGAACTGACCAGATCTGAAACTGAATTGAAAATTCAGACAAATCAATGTGAGAAATTCTATTCCTTTATTTATATAATTAAAATTTGTTAATCATAATTTTAGTGTTACACATGTGCTGTAATATTTGCGGAATGTTCGTGATTGGATTTAAATTTGTTGGATGCGCTTTGATGATGTGTTAATGTGATGGAATATTTTTGTCATATTAGAATTGACAAAATAATCATGTCCTTTATGTTAAATCAATATTGGCAAAATAAAACTTTCATTTTGCCAGTATACGTTGGGTTGAAATTAACATTTTTGTTAATTAGATTACGGTGGAACAAAGATTAACATTTTGTTAATTAGATTATAGTTAATCGAAAAGTTACATTTTTGTTCATTAAATTAGTTGAACTAGAAATATGTCAATTTGTTATTATAAAATTGATGAGAACACATATATCATTTTGTTGTGACGGGAAGATTGAAAACAAAAATATAACATTTTTGTTGTAACCAAATAGTGTAACCAAATCATCATTTTGATTTATTAAATTCGTTGATTCAAGAATTAACAATTGTGTTAATTAGATTTGTCAATTCTAAAGGATTAACAAAGGTGTTGATTAGAAAGATAGTTAAAACAAATGTATCATATTTGTTAAAATGAAACAATTGAAAACGAATATGTCATTTTGTTATTGTAAAATTTTTGTAAACAATCTTATCATTTTTTTTATAATAAATTAGATAAAACAAAAATATCATGTTAATTGAAATAAAATAGTTGAAACCAAAATATCATTTTTGTTAATTAGAAATCGTTAACAAATAAGATTATCATTTTTATTTGTTAAATTAGATATTTAAAAAAAATTGTTTACATATAAAATACTCTTTTATATGATATTAGAAAACAAAGAAAAATGTTAACATATGAATTACTTTGATCATTAAAAAGGATTAAAGAAAAGAATAAACATTTTTGTCCATTTAGAAATGATTAAACAAAAAGATACACCTTTGTTCATTGAAAAGAAAATGACAATATTTGTGTCCATTAAAAAGAAAGTATACATTTTTGTTAGTTAAAAAAAAACATACATTTTAGGTATGGATAAAAGATAGAATTGAAAAGTACCATTGTACTTACATTCTACATATAAATAAAAATATGAAATTAGAAACATGATTATAAAAAGAACATATCTTTTTATTTACAATTTAGTTGTAGATAAAAATATGATTATAGGAAATTGATTATAAAAGGACATTTTTGCTTACATGTTAGGTGTAAATCAAAATATGATTATTAGAGGACATTTTTATCTTTATGTTAGGCATAAATGAAAATATGATTATAAAAGTCATGAATAAAAAGGAAGTGCATTTTATATGCATCTTTTTGTGCTAATAAAAACATAAGAAAAGAAATTACATTTTATTTGCATCTTTATACGCAAATAAATACATAAGAAAACAAAGCATATTTTATTTGCATCCTTTATATGCAAATAGAAACAAAGGAAGAAAATATACATTTTTATCTGCCCTTTTTATATGCAAATAAAACATAGGAAAATAAAACATTTCTGTTAGAAACTGTCTTGTTAGATAAAATAAAACATTTTGTTAGGAATTCTCATATTAGGATAAAAATTGTAATTTTATGTTTAATTAGAATTGATAAAATATAAATGTCATGCATGTTTAATTAGAATTGATAAATATAAATGTCATGCATGTTTAAATTGATAAATCATAAATGTCATGCATGTTTAATTAATAATGAAATGTAATTTAGGATATTTGGAAGCAAAATATTTTTAACTATTTAATAAAAAGATCAAATTTTTATTATGTAAAATATTTTAATAAAGTTATATTTTAAAATAGGAGATATCTTAAAATTAAGATATTTTGAAATGAAGGATGTTTTAAAATAATATTTCCCAATGAAATAATTATAATTATAAATTATAATTGTTCTTGGACACGAAGTTAGGTCACATTTGTGGTGGAAGTCTACCTGGAACCAACCGGCATATCCAGCAGCCACAAATGTTGGGCCTAATGTGAGAGGTCCAAGTGCACAAATACGAATTGGGCCAAGACACGAGGTTAAGCCCAACAAGTGGAATAAGTCTGCCCGGAACCAACCGGCATATCCAGCATCCACAAGTCGTAGGCCTAATGTGAGGGGTCTGGCCCATTATAAAACATAAATGGGTGAGAAACAATTTAATATGAAGTTCATTTATAAAATAAAGATTTCATAGGAATTTACATTTTCCTATGTAAATAAAGAATGAAATTGAAATTTGTATTTTTAATGAAATCAAGGGTTGAAGTAAAAGATTTCGTTTTAAAATAGAAATAATGCATTAAAAGAAAAGTGTACATTTTTAATGCAAGTCATGAAACTAGAAAGATGATCATATTTTTGAAATAAAAATATGTTTGCATCAAACACCACATTTTTGACATAAGATAATAAAATAAAGAGGAAAGTTACATTTTTCTTAATGTAAATAAAAATTAGAAAAGTTTTACATTTTTATGTAATTAAGTTAGAGAACATAAAAATTACATTTTTATGTAATTAAGTCAATTTCCATGTGAATTAGATTAAAGGTGAAAAATTTATATTTATCATGTAAATTATGATAAAGGAGGAAAATTACATTTTTAATGTAATTTAAAATTTAAAGAAAGGAAAATACATTTTCTATTTAAAGGAAGAATTTCATTTTCATGTAATTAAGGTTTAAAATAAGAGTTATATTTTCATGTAATTAAGATTAAAGGTAGAAGTTACATTTTTCATGTAATTTAATAAAAGTAAAGGTACATTTTTAGGAATAGGTTTTTTTTATTAAAAAGGGTAGATTTAAAGCGACATTTTATTGACATTCTATATTCAATAAAAAGCTTAGAATTAAGAGAAGTATTTTTTTGTCATTCTAGGGACAATAAAAAGAGTAGAAGTAAAATTGGCATTTTTATCGTCATTTTAGATGCGATAAAAAGAATGGATTTTATTAGTTGAAACCGCTAAAGGAATTATAAATTATATTTGTATATAGATAAATAAATATAAATTAAAATTAAACGAATCGCACGTGGCAGTTCGCGTTTCGGCAATCGTAACCTTAAACGATTATACTATAAGATCCGACCGTCAGATTTTCCCAAAACTGGAACCATTAGGTCCGCTTTGGGAAGATCTTTCCGACGATATAAATTTTGATAAAATCCAACGGTTAGATTTCAAAAAAAAAAATGTGTAAATCAAATTTGGTTGAAAACAGCGCCAGGGCCGCCGATCGACCCAAAGCGTCGTTAAATGAATATGGCCATTTATATATAATATATATATAGCGATAAATCGTTGTTAAATACTATTAACGATATGAAATGGTTTCATACTATATTTATGCGAGGATCATTTGAAAGGACCGAGTTCAATCTCGTTTCAAATGATTATACGACGATCTAAGTCGAAGAGTTGAAGGCGGTGATTGAAGACCGACAATCTTCACCTCGAATGGATGTGTTGCTACTGGGGCCCATGATTGGAGTAGCTACCTTGAAGGGGAGTCAGGGGTAGCCGTCCGGACGTAGTGTTGATTGTTCGGATATGCGAGGTATAAGGTGCCTCCGGTTTCGTTCAGACCCAGAACGGACTTGTAAATGGATCGTATGTCTGACATTGTATTCCTTTATACTGTATTCATTGATCTCGGCTAAATATATATCTGTTTGGTGGTTAACACCCTTCTCTGAGACGTACGAGCTTACAGGTTATATATTGGTAGGAATCAATGGTATGGTATGGATTGACAATGTGGCATGCCAAGATGCATGGATCAAGGCTTTTGTTGAAAAGCAAGGCCTTGTGGGATGATCAAAGCATAGCATGTTTAGGTGTAGGTTTGTGTATAGCGTGACTTCGCGAGCCTCACACCCCGGTATGAGTCAAAAACGGGATATGGACCGTAGGTAGTGCACACGTTTCTTTCTAGCTATGGGTAGTGTCGGCGCTTAAACTGGCTGCCATTTTACTTATGTGGATGATGGATTTTGAGGCGCCTCGGATTTATAGGCCGGAAGTGGTCATACTATAGGTTCAAAGGAACCGGGAAACGTGTGTTCAAGAATTGCCAATCCACTACCGTTAGGTGGGGACCAGCCCTACCGCATCCAAGGGTTGCCCATAGGTGTGATCCTGAGGCATTTGCTAGAGTGTCTCGAATCGGAGAGGACGATCGCTAGCCTCAATTTCATGATGGAAACCCAACTTCCAATACGACACCATGCGGTTTTGATTGTAGAACTAGTATGGCGACATGATTTATGGTACCCATGCCGTCTATGATTGATACATTATGATTGAAATTGTTTCTAAAATATATATACACTAATAATAATATCAAATCCGTTTTTATCGTATTAAGCATTTTTGACCATTATAAGGTAAAACTCTATCCTCCAGTTTGCGTTGCATTGTGTGATGGGACTTGAGTCTTATAATGGTTTCATTTTTCTAAAAATCATTGCGTTGTTTAACGATTTACTTTATTTTATGCACTGGCAATCCAATGGAGTAAACCCGTTCCTCGTTAGCGGCGTGGTCCTTTGATTAGCCTTATTATTAGATTAGTTAAGTTAGATTTCTCATACCAGTGCCATGACTGACCTGTAGTTTGTTTCACTTAGCAAACTCGGGTGCCCATATTTTTCACACGGGCAGTCGAGTAGCTTGTTTTGCAGATATATATCTTTTAGCAGGATTCTGGATCGAAGCTTAAAGCTGTGTCCAAAGCATAGAAAGTCTTCCGTTGTGTACTTTATTTTTAATGTAAAATTTATCTTCCGTTGTATTTATTCTATTCGATGTACTCTGATATTCAGTACTCTGATGTTCTATTATCATGATGTAATAAAAGTCTGCTGTTATTTGTTTTAATGTGTTGTATTCCCAAAGTTAAAGTATTCGAGGATTTCCAACCTTTGAATCAGACTTGTCTGGTTTATGGTCGATTCAAAGAGCGGGAATTTTCGGGTCTTTACACAAACCTTCCCCTAAAATCTGCCCACGTCTCTACAGCACGCTCTCCATTAGTAACCTCCCACCAAAACGAAGCTTCGTCCTTCATCAACCAAGCAGCCAATTGGACCTTCTTACAATTGTCCAAATCAAAAATGCCAAACAGATCCTCCACTTCTTTCAACCAATTTCTAGCTTCAATGAACGTTCCAGACCCACTAAAGGGTTTTCCACCCATCGAACGAAAGCCTTTACATATCTTGGAGAAAGCATCTCCACGCGGAGGAATGACTGTAGTTGGGGGAGGAGGAGGAGGAACGTTACCCAGACCTGCGGCAGCGGACCTAGCCTCGAGATATTGACGAAACCAACCGGATACATGAACACCCTCTGGTATCTCAGATGCTCCATACATGCTGAAAAGAAAAGGAAAGGGTTTCAAAACAAGGCAAGCGAAAGAGAGATGTATGGCTTGCGGGGATTATGCTCTTTAAAGTAAACTTTCCTTGAAAATAGCTTCTTTAAAACAAGTTTTTGAAAATACTTTCTAGGAAAATAATACTTCTGTAAACACTTTTCAAAACTTTTTATCTGTTCTTGTAACCATAGCTCTGATACCGCGTGTAACGCCCCATATCCATTAATGTCACTCATAAAGGGAATGCATCAATGTCCATGAAGCGTTATTGTTGTATAGAATAGATAAATTACAAGAATAAATAAATAAAACAACACAGCGGAAGATAAAACTTATTTCATAGCATCATAATTCAAACAAGCTTACGTAAGTAGTCTCCAAAATCCATTACAATAGGATCAGCAGTCTTTTCCAAAAACTTCAAAGTACATAATGAAGAAAATACTTAAATAACATAAATGCATAAATCCCCACTGAGCATAAGCAAAGCCATAAAGATGAGAAAGTCCAAAGCGATACATCTACTCTCTTCAAGAACATGAAAGAAATCGGCACTAAGCTGTAGTATTCCCTCTTTGCAAACCTGAGCGGGGGGGGGGGGGGGGGAGGAAAGAAAAGAGGTGGAGGCAAACGGATCAGACATAAAGTCTGGCGAGTCCAGTAATTTTAACAAATAATAGGTAAGGTAAATGATCAAGACATAAATAGGCATCATGATATGGCTGTAACATAGATAAGGTAGATAAAAAGGATGGACAAGATGATTCCGTTCCTAAATATTAAGACAATCCTACACCTTGGCTAAGAGAATAACCCTCCAAGTACTAACCCCGAAGACCGAAGTCAACATCAGACTAGCACCCAAAGGACCATCCAACTCAACCAACATGTATTTCGTTACACCGCACGTTTGCTAAGTTACACCACATTACTTAATTACACCTCACATCTACTAGTCTCTATTTACTAAAGGTTGATCCCTTCCCACTAACTGTAACCACATGACAAACTTGGTAGTTACTTGTACCTAGCTGCTATCGTAGGTGCCGGTTTGCTCCTACCACCGCTAAGGTACCCTTACTCTACCCATTTGAATGGCTCCCTAAACCCCGTAGGCACCCATGCTGGCCCCACAGTGGGTTATATCACTCCCCAAAGTGGCAACCCCGATACCAACATGAAATGCACGGCAATACCTACACGATGCAACAACGTATTACCTACCAGCCCGGACCCATGCACGCACATGAACCCGTTGGACTTACGTTGCCACCGCTATTCACGTGTTGACATCTTACATTCAAGCCCAGTAAGCGTGCCCCAACCCCGGACTAGTACCGGGCCCAAATAGATACTCAAACGGGTTACTGGTTGAAACGGGTCCCTATCCGACACAAGCCTCCCACCTATGCTCAGTCCCCACTAGGTTTTTCTCCTACTTAACCATTTTAATTTAAATGTCCATGTCTTACACATGCTACGATTAAGTCCATACTTACATGTCATAATTTACATGTCTTATCTTATTCCGGTTAAGTCCATATTTACATGTTATAATTTACATGTCACCCCACTTAACCCTTTAACCATACCCATGTCTTATTATGGTTAGTATCCCTTAATTCCTTCCTTATGACGAACGATGCATGATCTCCCACGTTAGACCGAACACTTTGTGGCCGCTGGATTTGCCGGGCGGTTCCGGGCAGTCTTACGCCACAAACCGGGTCTAACCTCATGTCATTAACCGTTACGCCTACAATTCATTCCTTTGACCTCTCACATTAGACGTCCAATTGTGGCAACTGGATTTGCCGGGCAGTTCCGGGCAGTCTTACGCCACAATTGCACCTAACCTCGTGTCAAAGGTTCATTAATAATCGTATTTCACCCATACCCAATTTTCATGTCATGTATATCCAATTAAACATATAGTCATGTTTATAATATTGCCTATTCCAAATTGTCACTAATTACATATTAATTAGCCTCAATTACAAATTTACAATTATAGGAAATTTCATCAATTCCACGTAATTCATACCCAAATATGCCAATTTCACATATTATCCAGTTATCCAAAATATCCAATTTTCCATATTTCACATATTCCCATCGTTCCCACGTATTCGCATTCGCGTGTATTTTTAATATAGGCTCGAAGGTAGCCTAGATCCTAAATAAAAGGAATAGTGTTAAGAAGAGAGAATCAAATCATAGAAAACTGGAATTTACACAACATCATGAAATAAAGGGGCTTATAAACTGGCATAGAGGCATAATGACAGATTCAACATGAATAAACTGATAAAAGGTATGAACTTTACATAGAAACATAGGCATATGATGACATGAATCAAAAAGATGAAGACTTGGATGAGATTTAAATTACATACATATGAATAATTTTTACAACTTCATCATGTTACTTTTAATCCCATTATATTGTGAAAATCACCGTACTCACCTTTCGTGGTTAAAGAATAGAATTATGCACTGAAATTGGTGTAGAAACGTTGCGGTGTTGCTGATTTATCTTCTTGAATTGTTGTAGAAGCTCTAATCTTTAATTTGAGTTGAAGTTGAATACTTGAGATTTGATTTAGAGGCGACGACTAAGGTTTAAGAAAGAGTTTGACAACATAGTGGGGTCATAGATAATATTTATGAATTAGGTTAGGTCTTAGGGTGTATATAAAGGTGTAGGAAGTTATTTAGGCCTTAGGATTAACCCTAGAACTGATCTGGACCATCAAAAATCGTCCCAGCCCAAAAAAATAGTACCATCCAGCAACCTGGCCGAACCAGGTTCGACCCCCCAAAGGAGGAGGTCGACCTGGGAGTACCCAGGTTGACACTATGGTCGACCTCCCCCCTTGGGAGGTCGACCTCCCTTGTCTGCCTGCTCAAATATAATTTTTTTTTCTTATCTTCCGAGGGCCATATCTCCTTCGTCCGGACTCCGTTTTTCGAAAACTTGGACTCTATTTCATGCAGAATTCCGAGATGAACACAATGGTGCAACCCATTTCCCTTCATTCCTCTATTAAAAATTAAGTGTTCTTAAATTTAGTTAATTCAATCATTCAAAATTCGGGGTGTTACACCTAATCTCCTAAAGTTGTTATCTGCTAAATCTGTTGAATTGCTTAATCTGTTGAAATCTGATTAATTATAAATTGGAGGCTCGATCTAAAATTGAGCAAGACATGTTAATAGAACTTTGGATAATCTACCATAGCTGGTAAAGAAGTTAAATCTGCTAAATAGACATAATTAGTCTGATATTTTCTGTAAAGTGGCTATGACACGAGGTTAGACTCCGTTTGCGGTAGAAGCCTGCCCAGAACCAACCGGCTTAACCAGCGACCGCAAACTGTCAGTGTAATGTGAGAGGTCGTAGACATAACTAAAATATGCTTAGACACGAGGTTAGGTCTGGCTTGTGGCAGAAGTCTACCTGGAACTGCCTGGCATATCCAGCGGCTACAAGCTACCGACCTAATGTGAGAGGTCTGTGCATTAATAATTAATTAATGCAAATCTAAGATAAATATGATACCTAAAACATGTTGGGTGGATAGGGTTAAAACAATTGGTCTGATGAATCTAATAAACCTGTTTCGTAAATATGTAGGCCCAATACAAAGTTAAGTAAAACAATCTGTAAGCCTGTTAATCTGTATATTTGATCCGTTAGTCTGAAATCTTGTTAATCTGTATATCTGATCCGTTAGTCTGAAAAGTTGTTAACTTGATTGTCTGATCTGTGAACTAGTAACATGAACTCTGTCTGAAATCCGTAAATAAGTTAATCTGAAACCTGTTAGTCTGGGGACACAAGGTTAAGAGGGGAAATACTTGTGTCATCTATTGTTTAGGACCCATATTAGTCAGTAACCCTTTCTGGTATCAAAACATTGACCCCACACTATGTAGGGGTTCGGGCACGCTTACTGAACTAATTATAAGAAGTTCATTCTGATAATGGCGAGGGGTGTTGATGGTGCGTTCCAACCGGGTCATGTGCGTGGATGGATCCGGTCTGCTCTGAGGATGTAAGACACCGTGACATCTGTAAATAGGTCTGTGCCAATAGGTTGCCACTTTAGGGAGTGATACACCCTACTGTAGGGCCGACATAGGGTATTTATGTATTAGGGAGCCGATCGCTTGGGGGTAGGACTTAGGGTACACTTAGTTCTGTCTGTTTCTATTGGTACAGCCTGATTCTGTTGGTACAGCCTGTTTCTGTTGGGTGGCAACACCTGTATGTTTCTGTGTGATACCGTCTATTGGGGTGGTAAAGGCCCATTACTAGTGTACACTAATTCTAACATTCTGTTTCCGTAAGGATTAATCTGTTTCCGTCTCTGATTCTGTTTCCGATTTTGTTTCCATACCTTCTGTCTGTTGGGGTGGTAAAGGCCCATTAGTTGGGTTGGTAAAGGCCCATTATTAGTATTCTGCTTCTGTACCTTCTGTCTGTTCGGGTGGTAAAGGCCCATTACTAGCATTCTGTTTCTGTAGACATTTTTCTGTTTCCGTTTCTGTTTCAGTTTAGACATTAGGTTAACACCTAATCCTGTTATACTAGTATTAGTGCAGAGAAGTGAGGACTAAGTAAAAAAAACTTAGCTTAGTATCTGTCATTCTGTTAACCTGCTATTCCTGTTACGGTTATCTCTCATCCAGTTTTATTTACATGTCATGATACTATTATCTGTTTATATACTGAAAGTCACTGGACTCACCAGACTAATGTCTGACCTAGTTTGTTTCGCCTCTTTTCTTTCCGTTCCACCCCCCAGGTGCTTAGGGTGGAAACGTAGGAGCTTGATTCAGATTCTCTCTGCTTGAAGTGTTTGAAGTATTGCTTGGCTTTGGCTCTATCTTTCCATGGCAGTTTATGTTGGGGATTATGACTTTAAAAAAAAACTATGCATTCTGAAGGCTTTTGTACAAGACCGATATTTTGTACTTGAATTCCGATATTGTGATTTGAAAAGATGTAACCAAACTTATTTCTGTTTCTGTTGTAATAAAGTTATAAAATTTTCAAGTACTGCTTTATTTGTCTTGTAAATTTCTATTCTGTCTACTAAAACGCTCCATCAAAGTTAAGGCATTCCCTTTGTGATTGACCTTAACGGAGGTGGGGTGTTACACTTGGTATCAGAGCTGAAGGTTACCAGATTTGATAAAAAGTTTTGAAAACTATTTTCAATAAGGTTTAAAAAGGAAGTATTTTCAAATGTACAATTTATTTTGAAAAACATAATCCCCAAATCCATAGCCTATCTTTTTATACTTTGTTTTGAATCTTTCCTTTCCTTTCGTTTCAGCATGTCTGGGGATCTTAACCTTCCGGAGTGCGTACCGATACCTGGCTGGTTCAGGAGGTACCTAGAAGCTAGGGCTAATGATGCGGGCCCAACAAACTTCCCTCCTCCCCCAGCTGCAGCGGTTCCTCCTCCTCCTCCTCCGCGCGTGAATACTTTCCCGAAGATATGTAGAGACTTTCGAGCCATGGGTAGGAAGAACTTTAATTGAACTGAATCCTTCGTGGAGGCAAGGAACTGGCTCAAAGAAACTGAGGATTTGTTCGTTATCTTCGAGGTGGACGATAGGCAGAAGATACAATTGGCGGTATGGTTACTTAAGGACGAAGCTTCTTTTTGGTGGGAGGTCACAAATGGAGAGCGTCCGGTAGAGAGATGGATGGATTTCAGGCATAGGTTCGAGATGAAATTTCTCTCACGAGCGGAAGAGAGTCTATACGTAGAGAGGTTCTTGGCATTGAAGCAAGGGAATTCATCAGTGAGAGAGTACGTCAACAAGTTTAATCAGTTGGCAAGATTCGGCTTAGATTTGGTAAATACACCGCATAAGAAGGCACTAAGGTTTGCTAAAGGTTTGAACGAGCCGCTACACGGATTGGCAATGTCCCACATTCCTATAGGGGCTACTTTCGAGAAATTAGTAGACATGGCATTGATGCATGAAGAGGTGTAATAACCCGGAAAATGCGGGCCAGTTTAAAATTTTTATTTTGGCAATTTTAGCGAATTTTGAATATTTAAAATAGATTATTTTAAATAAAATCGACGAGAAAATTTATTTTGAATATATTTAGAACGTATATATTATATACGTCGTCGTTAGGAAATAAATATTTATATATAATTATAAATAGAATTGAAAATGGCACGGTAGTTCGATAATTCGATTTCAAACTTCAATTGAATGTACTGGGTGCAAAACAATCCGGATTTTAGTGAAACCAAAAACATAAGAATCTAATTGATAGTATCTTTCCAACGAATCCGAAAAAGCGAAATTTCATAGCGGGAATCAAAAATTATGTCCAGTTGAAAATTCTGAATAGTCGCTATGGAATTCAGGCCCTTAAAAATAGACATTTTGCAAAGGACCTCAGATTTCGACGAAACCACCTTTGTTGGGTCCGTGATGTCAGGATATTGCTAGGTTTCAAATTTCATAATTTTTCGAATCAATATGTGAGCGTAGCAAAGGAAAACGCGTTTGACCAGTTTCAGTTGATTTTAATCGACTGAAAAATGGCTATTTTTCCAACGGTCTCAGAATTCGACGAAGCTAGTTTGCTTTGGACCGTATCGTCAATACGAAGCTAGAAATAATTTTTCTGGATTTTTCCGAGTTCGTATGGGGCCCCGGTAATTTGAAATGTGCGTTCAAATTGAATATATACTGATTTATATTTTAAATGTGGCAAAAATTGATTGTAACGGTCGAATTGACCTGCGATACATATCCCGTTGTGTTCGGAATGGGGGTAGAACGCTAGGGACGACAGTCGTTGGGTTGGATTTCGAGTTCAAATTAAAAGTCAACTTTCAAGGAATAAAATATTAATAAATTAATTATATAAATAATACGATCCCACCCTTCCCTCTCTAAACCTAGCCCCCCTAAATTAAAGTAAACCAATCATTCAGGAACCCCCACCAATTCGATCGACGAAACGCCTCCGCCCCTCACCCAGACTGTCGCGCCACCACCCCGCACCCTCTCTCTTCTACTCTGCCTCCCTCCACCATCCTCATCGCGTGAACCCCCATTTCCACGCTTAGCCCCAAATCGAAGCACCCAGACCCGCCGGAGCCTACCGCTGCCACCCACACTTCCCTGCGCCACAGCCCCACTGCACCGAGCCACCACCGAACACCAGAGGCCGCCTCCTCGAGCACACCTCCGACGACGTAGCAAAGACCCCCCCTGCGAGCTCCTCTTCTCCAACCTTCAATAAATGAAAAGTAGTGAGTTTCCTTTTTTTTTCTATTTATTTTTATTTCTATTTTAGTTTGTTTAAAACTGAAATTATATAGATTTTAAAACTAATTTCTATTTACCAAAGTTTTGATTTTTTATATAGGATTTTGAAATAGAAATTCAATTTTTAAATATATGATTTGGTGGTAGAAAAATATGATTTTTATATAGAAGAAGCGTGATTTCTATATAGAAGTGTAAATAAAAACATGATTTTTCTTTTAAAGCAAAGCTATGATTTTTATCGAAGTAAAAGAAAGATTTTTATTCGTTCATTAGCTAGGAAAAAGAAGTGGTTTTTAAAGTATTAAAAATATGATTTTTATATTTTTAAAGTATTAAAAATATAATCTTTACGATATAGATGATGTAAAAATGTGAATTTTACAATGATATATTTGAAAAGGCGAAATCTTTATATTTGAAAAGGAGAAATCTTTATGGTTGAAAAAGAGAGATCTTTATCTATATGATAATGATGTAAAAATAGAATTTTTGTCCATATAGCGTAATAGTATAATAAAATTTTTATTTTTATATATTGAATAGTATAATAAAAATTCGATTTTTATATATTGAACAGCGAAGTAAAAATTCGATTTTTATATATTGAATAACAAGGTAAAAAATCGATTTTTATATATTGAATAGCGAAGTAAAAAATTCGATTTTTACATATGTAGTGGCTACAGCAACGAAGATGAAAAAAATGCGATAACGATGAAGATTTCTATCAAAGAAGAGTCAAGAAGATTGGATAGCTATTGGTGAGGATTTCTCACCTTTCAATTTCATTTTCTAGTTATATATATACTAGGATGCAGACGGTGTTTAGTAACACCCGACACCCGTCATCCACAGACCATGGATGGATTGTCTGTTAAATTGTTTGGATGTGTTGTTGGTTAGATTATTTGATTGAAATTTGAGTTGTTTGGTGAAATGAAATTGATTTGATTGATGTGTGAATGGCGTGGGCCTTCACTAGACCGGGGATAAGGCTAGGCCTCGTCCCGTTTCTAGTATCGTGCCGTTATGCCGCCGAAATTTTCTAAAATATGTTAGAAAAATAAAAATATCAATTTTATTGAATAAATGAACTGAATAGAAATTCATGTGTTAAAATAAAATGTTTTATCGTTAAAAATATAATTTTTAATGTGAATATGAATATAGTGAATGTGAATAAATAAATACTCATTTACAAACCGGACGGTTTGTTTATGTACACTGATTTGACTAACATTGATTGGGACGATAAATTTTACACATCGCCCAACTGCACAACTAAAATCTGTGTTTGATTATTTGAAACCCCACACGGGTGTTGGGATGAAATTTGAAGTTCACTCATCGTGATTGATTAAATATGTCGATCGATTGATTGACAGGCTGTTATAAGCGTTAGATATCTATATTTGATGCTTATACAGTGTAGTGCACTTTGGTTGATGGTTGATTATTTTTCAATGCTATTATATACGTGTGATGTATGAAAATCCATATAATTAACATTATATGGTGATTGATTGGGCCTCATTCCAATTTAGAAAATAAAGAATATTATAAAATAAAGGTTCATGTGTTGACTGTACTCATCCGTTGAGATTAGTCATGTGTTGAACCAAAAAATTTTAATAATAAAATTTACATCTTTATCATTATAAAATAAAGGTTCATGTGTTGACTGTACTCATCCGTTGAGATTAGTCATGTGTTGAACGATATATTTTAATAATAAAATTTACATCTTTATCATTATAAAATAAAGGTTCATGTGTTGGCAGTACTCATCCGTTGAGATTAGTCATTTGTTGAACGAAATATTTTAATAATAAAATTTACATCTTTATCATTATAAAATAAAGGTTCATGTGTTGGCAGTACTCATAAGTTGAGATTAGTCATGTGTTGAACGAAATATTTTAATAATAAAATTTACATCTTTATCATCATAAAATAAAGGTTCATGTGTTGGCAGTACTCATCCGTTGAGATTAGTCATGTGTTGAACGAAATATTTTGATAATAACAAATATTTTGATAATAGGAAATATTTGAAATAGAATATTTGAAAATAGAAATATATGAAGCCATGTTGATTAGATTGACGCCATTTTGACGTGAACGATATTTATATCGATTTTACTCATTTTAAAACGAATGTTGAAAAACGATTTCGAAATGAATATTATGAAACGATTTCGAAATGAATATTTTGAAATGATTTCGAAATGAATATTATGAAATGATTTCGAAATGAATTGAATAGAAAACGAATTTGATTTCAATTGAATGTATAACGAATTTGATTTCAATTGAATATATAACGAATTTGATTTGAATTGAAAACGAATTTGATTTCAATTGAATATATAACGAATTTGAATCAAATAGAAAACCAATTTGAATTGAATCGAATAGAAAACCACTTTGAATTGAATCGAATTGAAAACGAATTCGAATTGAATTTAAAACGAAGTGAAATGAATTCAAATTGAATTGAAACTTGAATTGAATATAAATGAATTTTAAAACGAATTTATAAAGAAGAATTCAATTTTGCTTTGAATTGAAAAGGAGGTTGAAATTGTTTTTGAAACGAATTCAAAACTATTTATATAATTCGTTTTAAATAGAAATCGACGAAATATATATTATATATATTATATGTATTATATAATGGCCTGAATAGAACGCGCCGCGCCGCGGCAGTTCATGAATTTCGACCATTTATTTCAAACGGACATTACGGGAGATCCGACCGTCGGATTCTCCTAAAACCGGAACCGTTGGGTTCGTATCGAAAAGAGATTTCTAACGAATATTAGAGATTCAAAATCTAATGGTTGGATTTGGAGATACGTCCAAATCAAATTTGGAAAAAGTCGCTGTAAGTGCAGTTCGATGGCCGTTGATGGAAATCGACTGTACGGGCCTTGATAAAATTATTAAAAGTAGTAATAATTTGTGTAAAATAAGAAGAAATGATTTGGAAAAATTTGGGATGAAAAACTCCATATTTGAAAATATAAAAATAGATTTTTCTCGAAATGAACTAGCTTGAACTAAATTTAAAACCCGATTTTTTTTTAAATAAATAAATTAGATTAAAAAAGGGGTTTTAAATAATCGGAATTCCTAATATATCTGATTTGAATTGAACTAGAATTGATTTGTGGATTTATCGTGAATGGTGTTTTAAATAACATTAGTTCTTTAACCCGATAATAAATAGAATGTGATTTGGGTTTGTCGTGTACTGTGTTTTAAATAACACCTAGTTCTTTAACCCAGTAAAAGGAGTTTTAACGAATCTGCAATTAGGTTGAAATGTGAATCTATAATCTAAATTATCAAATTTAGAAAATGAGCGAGAATGGAGTATCACCAGTTTTGCTCCACAACGATAGTCAAATCTTTAATTAGTTTTGAACGTGAAATGATAATTAATTTTATCGACAACACTGTGGTGTTAGATATGGAGTATTACCAGTTTTGCTTCATGGGATGAATAGGTTGGGATTGGGAAATAAATAATTACTCCGATGTGATTCGCTAATCTCGACTAGTTTGGAAAAACCATAATTTGGTTTGAAATGACATCCAAAGGAAGATTAAAGGATAAATTTTAAAGGATTTATCTTAGATAAAATTAATGGGAACCTTTCCCAAAAGATGTGAATATTTAAATAACAGAATATTCAGAATTGGAATGAGGCGTATGTTGTGTTTGTGTAACATTTGTTTTAAATATACGCGGGTTGTTCGGAAAGGCCGGGTTTATACCCATTCTGAATAACCGATTCGACGATATGTCGAAGATGAAGACGGTGGTTGATGACCGAAAGTCTTCACATCGTTTGGGTAATTACTGACGATCCTGATTGGGCTGTACACCCAAGAGGATGGAAATAGTTGGTGGTCGTCCAGACGTACTTGGAGATGGATGGATATGCGAGGAAAGTGCCTCCGGTTTCGTTCAGACCCAGAACGAACTTGTAAATGGATTGTGTGTCTGACATTGGATTTTATTCTGTGTTGATTGATTTCTGTTAAATATATATCTTTTTGGCGGCGGAGAATTTATTCTCTTGCTTAACGCCCTTCTCTGAGACGTACGAGCTTAGAGGTTATATATTGATAGATATCAATCGCATGGCATGAATTACCTGTGTGACATACTGAGTTGCATAGATCAAGGCTTCTGTTGAAAAGAAAAGTCTTGTGGTTGATGATCAAAGCACAGCCTACGTGGCAGCTTTGTGTATAACGTGAATTCGCGAGCCTCACACCTCGGTATGAGTCAAAAACGGGATACGGACTGTAACACCCCGCCTCCGCCAGGGTGGCTCTTGCAAGCACTCTGACTTTGGAGGGGCTTTTGAATCGGGTAAACATGCATAATGATATATCATGGCAGAACAAGAACATATGTATATATGTAAACACAGTAAGTAATATGGATAAAACAGCGGAAGATTTTCAAACCATTTCAAATCAAGTCTAGTACATCATAATGTCAATTTTCCAAATAAATAAGTCTAGTACATAAAACAACATCATCTGAAACTGAAAAGAAAAACATAAAGTAGCTATCCCCAAAGCAGAAAAACCATAGCGAGCTCAAGTCCAACGCATACATGAGCTATCCAAGAAAAACAGGTAAGATCCAAGCTAAGCTCCTGTATTCCCTCCCTGAGAACCTTGGGGGGGGGGAACGGAAGAAAAGAGGCGAAAGAAAACAGGTCAGTCAAAAAGACTGAGTAAGCCCTACTACAATCAATGTAAACTGATAAAGTTAACTGACATGAGCAGCAGGTATGAACATAAGGATAACAACATGATGATCAAGGTAGATAAAGGTGTCATCGCATAATCAGGATTAAGGTTTTGCACCACAGGTGTACTAGCAAACTAACATGACTTGAATAAACAAGTATTGATCCCTTGGCCCATGCTTTGGCCCAACATGAAGTGACCCTAATACAAGGTCCAATAACATGAAGTGACCTTAATACAAGGTCCAATAACATGAGGTGACCCTCCTGCGAGGTCCGACCCAACGGTCTAATCGATCGGCTGCCTAAGCCTAACTCGTCACGTGTTGGTGTCAATACGGCCAAATAACATGATTGTAGTCAGACTGTGTCGGGTCTCCCGTCGGGTGTATCAAGCCCTAGGGTGGCAACCCCTGGACACCATAAACATGAGTGCACAGTCTCGATCTACTGGTACCCGTGCTTGTTTTCTCCGGCTATGGACTATGTGCATGACCAGAGTCCGCCTAGAACTATACCGGCGTACCCCCTGCCGTCGCTTTTTGGCCCCTTATCTCCAGTTCAGTAATCATGCCCCCACCCTAGCCTAGTCCCTAGGGCCATGATGATACAAACTAGGGATTACTGAAGGAGTGGACCCCCATTGCTAGGATTTTTCTAGTGGGTTAAGTACGGTTTAACCCCTTTGCTAATCATGGATTAACTTGGTTAAGTGTAACGACTAGTTCACGACTTAACCCCGATTAATCTACCAAGCTCAAATTGGTTAAGTATTAAATGGTCCATGACTTAACCCTAATCATGAGGCATTAATTAATTAATGCGCCTTAACCTCTCACATTAGACTTTGTTGTGGTTACTAGTTAAGCCGGGCGGGTCCGGGTAGCTTTACACCAGAACTTGGTCTAACCTCGGGTTCAAGGTACAATACGGCCAACTTCTCACATTGGGTCCTATTGTTTGTAGCAACTAGTTAGGCCGGTCGGTTCCGGGTAGGTTTACGCTACAAACTCAACCCAACCTCGAGTTGGTCACACTTACCTTTTCTAAGTGTCATGTCCATCATGTTTCCAAAACACATTACAAATTTTCAAGCAATTGGGTAGACCTAACTTAATAGGTAAATTCCCAATGGGTAGGCCTAACTTAATAGGTAAATTCCCAAGCTCATGTTTTTATGTCTTTTAAGTTTACCCAACCCCAAACGCAATCCCATCGCTTACATATCGCACTAGCGCATAAAGGATAGAAAGAGGGAACTTGGCAAAATCATGACATAAAAGTGTAAAAGCCACAAGTTCAACATGGTGGCATATGAAATGTTCATGTGTTCACACACTTGCATATCACATTTTTAGGCCCAAAAGCATGCATAAAACCAAACTTGGCATATTCATAATACATGGTGCTAAATGACATGTAAAAATGGCCACAAGTTCGCATTTGGCCTCACATGCAAGTTATCATAAGTGATATGATAACTTACATGTTGCCAAAATGCAACCTTTGGCATAAAGCTTGAAGCTTTATGTTCACATACTCAAAATAAGCTTGCATAACATGATAACATGAACCATATGACCAACCCAAACTTGCATAACATACTTGCATATCATATGACACTTGCATAACAAACTTGCATAATAAAACTTGCATAACATATGACAACTTGCATATCATACTTGCATAAACAAACTTGCATAACATATGACAACATGCATATCATACTTGCATAAACAAACTTGCATAACATATGACAACTTGCATATCATGCATTTAACTTCAAAGTTCAAGTATGAGAGGAATAGGGCTTACAATGCTTATGCGGACTCAAATGAGTATAGCAAATGTAAGAAACCCCTTATGCAACTATTTAAACCCCAAAAATGCAAGCAAACTTGATCAAGACTCCTCCTTTATGGTGCAAATATAGCAACTTGAGTTGAATGCAAGCTAAAGAGGATCATACAAGTCTAAATACACTTGTATACATGGAAATCTCTTAGAAATTGATTTAGGAATTTGATGAAGAGAGTGGAGGCCATGAGAGGATTGATTTTGCCATAGTTTAGTTGCTAGGATGAATAATGAGGATTTAGGGTAGGTTAGGGTCTTATTTATAGATTAGGCTAGTGATTTAGACCATAGGATTAAACCCTAGTTCTCATCTCAACCCTCCAAATCGAATCTGGCCCCCAAGCTCAACACAAACCCAAACTGGTGCACCAGGCAGAACTGGGCGTCTGAGCCAAGTCGACAGGGCTGTCGACCTGGTCAGACCAAGTCGACTCCCAAGTCGACAGGGCTGTCGACTTGGGTTCTGTGGCGGGAATTCTCCCGCCTGGCCCAAACTGGCCCAATTCCCAATTTTCAGATTTGAAATTGAAATCTGTTTTTACTTAGGAATTTTCTGAAAACTTCGTTGGGCCTTAATCGGGTCATACGGACTCCGAGTTTCGAAAACTCGGACTCTATTTCACGTATTTTTCCAAGGCGAACGCAATGGCATAGCCCGTTTCCCTTGATTCAGATTTTAGAATTAAATTCTGCCTCGATTTATGTTATAACAGGTTATTGAAAATACTGGTTGTTACACGGACCGCTGGGAGAGCACGACGTTTCTTTCTAGCTATGGTGGTGTCAGTGACTTACCAGCCCTGACATTTATATACTTTTCACTTTGTGGTTGTTTGAATGAGGCGCCTCGATTATAGGTCTGTAATGACCGGGAAACGTGTGTTCAGGAATTGCCAATCCTCTAACGTAAGTGAGGACCAGCCCAGCCGCATCCGGGGTTGCCCAGAGTGCGTAACCCTGGGACATTTGCTCGAGTGTCTCGAACGCGGAGAGGAGCTTGCCCCTTGCCTCGACTCATGACGGAAATCCAATTTCCAATACGTGTATCGTGGTTTTAATTGTAGAACTAGTATGGCGACATAGTAGATGGTAGCTATGCCGTCTATGATTTATATTTATGATTGAAATTGTTTTGACACTACACACTTATTATAGTATCAAATGATTTGTTTTAAACGTACCAAGCATGTTTGGCTATTATAAGGGAAAACCCTATCCTCCGGCTTGCGTTGCATTGTGTGATGGGACCTGGGTCTTATAATAGCTTCATTTTTCGAAAAAGCATTGCGCTGTTTATTCTATGCACTGGTATTCTTGGGAGGAAACCCGTTCCGTGTTATACGGTGTGGTCCCTTGAATTACTTTCTTTTAAAATAAAGTTTTAATAACTGTTTTAGTTCTCACACCAGTCACATGACTGACCTGGAGTTTATTGTTTTAACCTAAACTCTAGGTTCCTCAATTTTCCGCACGGGCAGCTAGTAGTTTTGGTTTTGCAGATTTATATTCATAGGATCCTGGTTTACAGCTGGAATGATATCCGGAAAGCTCTGTATCCGTATATCACCTTCAGTTGTGCTTTGTATTATTTTTCCGCTGCTATGTAATTTATTGTAATCTCTGATATTTATCGAATGTAATTTATTCATTTATACTCTGTATATTCTTGTATCTGATGGAGTTGTTGTAATAGCAATGAAATGTTCTTCCGTCTGCGTTCTATTTTGTCTTGTACTCAACGCTATCCGCGCTTTCCTTCATAGGGAAGTTCGGGTCATGTCAGTTTGGTATCAGAGCTTTGGTTTACAGAGCTCGAGAACAAGACACATTAGAACCATACGAAAGAATTCATCAGATATTGGATTAGTAATATCCAATTAGAATGACTCGTTAGAGATAGGATCAGTAGTATCCTAGAACGAGTGTGAAGAGTATATTTTTCAAATGAAAACAATTGTGTTTTGAAAATTTAAGTCGTTTTACATGTATTTGAATATTTATTTATTTTTAATATGGAAAATCGGGTATATAAAGATTTTGCATATACGCGTCATGAACGTATATTCAAAGTTTTAATATACTGGATAGATATAGAATCATACTCTAGTGGCCCGAAGATGATTCTAATGGTTGAGTACTCGTCGTCAGGATTTATATTCGAGTGACGAAGGTGTGATATCTATATATTTCCATTAGACTGGTGTGAGAACCAAAACTTATATAGATAGATTTATTTGTTGTGATTTGGCATCAAAAACATGATTTTCAGTATATGTAGTAAAATTTATGAATTTGAAACGTTAATTCACTAATTGATTGATGTTTATGTTGTTTGTTTATTTGTTTGATAATTTTGAACCATTTAGCCTAATTGAATCAAATATTGAACTGTATTGAAAATTAGACGCATTTGCTTGCATATACATATACTTACATTGAACAGGTCATAGCAAGGAGGCTAGAGCAGAGAATAAAATTTGTTTGCCCGATAAATAGGTACATGTTTACTATAATTTACTATTTTGTTTGGGTGATGATGATTTTATGAGCTGATTGGCTAGCCGCTTGGTTTTTCTTTTTCTTTTTGAGATCAGAAGGCCTATATGGCAATTTCGGGATTTTCCCGTGGCTCCCGGTGCAGGGGAGGTTATAGCGAAATTTTTCGAAAATTTAGGGTGTTAGCCAAATTTTTTGAAATTTAGAAAATTCTCAGAAACTGAAAAGTTAGAGAATGGAAGCCAGATCAAGCGTAGAGTTGATTAATCAAACCACTTTCGACTTTGTTCCTTTTCGGGGACGAAAAGTTTTAAGTGGGGGAGATTGTAATAACCCGAAAAATGCGGGCCAGTTTAAAATTTTTATTTTGGCAATTTTAGCGAATTTTGAATATTTAAAATAGATTATTTTAAATAAAATCGACGAGAAAATTTATTTTGAATATATTTAGAACGTATATATTATATACGTCGTCGTTAGGAAATAAATATTTATATATAATTATAAATAGAATTGAAAATGGCGCGGTAGTTCGATAATTCGATTTCAAACTTCAATTGAATGTACCGGCTGCAAAACAATCCGGAATTTAGTGAAACCAAAAACATAAGAATCTAATTGATAGTATCTTTCCAACGAATCCGAAAAATCGAAATTTCATAGCGGGAATCAAAAGTTATGTCCAGTTGAAAATTCTGAATAGTCGCTATGGAATTCAGGCCCTTAAAAATATACATTTTGCAAAGGACCTCAGATTTCGACGAAACCACCTTTGTTGGGTTCGTGATGTCAGGTTATTGCTAGGTTTCAAATTTCATAATTTTTCGAATCAATATGTGAGCGTGGCAAAGGAAAACGCATTTGACCAGTTTCAGTTGATTTTAATCGATTGAAAAATGACTATTTTTCCAACGGTCTCAGAATTCGACGAAACTAGTTTTGTTAGGACCGTATCGTCAATACGAAGATAGAAATAATTTTTCTGGATTTTTCCGAGTTCGTATGGGGCCCCGGTAATTTGAAATGTGCGTTCAAATTGAATATATACTGATTTATATTTTAAATGTGGCAAAAACTGATTGTAACGGTCGAATTGACCTGCGATACATATCCCGTTGTGTTCGGAATGGGGGAAGAACGCTAGGGACGACAGTCGTTGGATTGGATTTCGAGTTCAAATTAAAAGTCAACTTTCATGGAATAAAATATTAATAAATTAATTATATAAATAATATGATCCCACCCTTCCCTCTCTAAACCTAGCCCCCCCTAAATTAAAGTAAACCAATCGTTCAGGAACCCCCCTACCCAAATTCGATAGACGAAACGCCTCCGCCCCTAACCCACACTGTCGCGCCACCACCCCGCACCCTCTCTCTTCTACTCTGCCTCCCTCCACTATCCTCATCGCGTGAACCCCCACTTCCACGCTTAGCCCCAAATCGAAGCACCCAGACCCGCCGGAACCAACCACTGCCACCCACACTTCCTTGCGCCACAGCCCCACTGCACCGAGCCACCACCGAACACCAGAGGCCGCCTCCTCGAGCACACCTCCGACGACGTAGCAAAGACCCCCCCTGCGAGCTCCTCTTCTCCAACCTTCAATAAATAAAAAGCAGTGAGTTTCCTTTTTTTCTTTCTATTTATTTTTATTTCTATTTTAGTTTGTTTAAAACTGAAATTATATAGATTTTAAAACTGATTTCTATTTACCAAATTTTTGATTTTTTATATAGGATTTTGAAATAGAAATTCAATTTTTAAATATATGATTTGGTGGTAGAATAATATGATTTTTATATAGAAGAAGCGTGATTTCTATATAGAAGTGTAAATAAAAACATGATTTTTATTTTAAAGCAAAGCTATGATTTTTATCGAAGTAAAAGAAAGATTTTTATTCGTTCATTAGCTATGAAAAAGATGTGGTTTTTAAAGTATTAAAAATATGATTTTTATATTTTTAAAGTATTAAAAATATAATCTTTACTATATAGATGATGTAAAAATATGATTTTTGTTTATGTAGAGAATTAAAAATATAATTTTTACATGATAGGAATATTAAAAATATCATCTTTATTTGTGTAGAAAAATAAAAATGTGATTTTTATAATGATATATTTGAAAAGGCGAAATCTTTATATTTGAAACGGAGAAATCTTTATGGTTGAAAAAGTGAGATCTTTATCTATATGATAACGATGTAAAAATAGAATTTTTATCCATATAGCGTAATAGTATAATAAAAAGTTGATTTTTATATATTGAATAGTATAATAAAAATTCGATTTTTATATATTGAAAAGTGAAGTAAAAATTCGATTTTTATATATTGAATAACAAGGTAAAAATCCGATTTTTATATATTGAATAGCGAAGTAAAAATTCGATTTTTACATATGTAGGGGCTACAGCAATGAAGATGACAAAAATGCGATAACGATGAAGATTTCTATCAAAGAAGAGTCAAGAAGATTGGATAGCTATTGGTGAGGATTTCTCACCTTTCAATTTCATTTTCTAGTTATATATAGACTAGGATGCAGACGTTGTTTAGTAACACCCGACACCCGTCATCCACAGACCATGGATGGCTTGTTTGTTAAATTGTTTGGATGTGTTGTTGGTTAGATTATTTGATTGAAATTTGAGTTGTTTGGTGAAATGAAATTGATTTGATTGATGTGTGAATGGCGTGGGCCTTCACTAGACCGGGGATAAGGCTAGGCCTCGTCCCGTTTCTAGTATCGTGCCGTTATGCCGCCGAAATTTTCTAAAATATGTTAGAAAAATAAAAATATCAATTTTATTGAATAAATGAACTGAATAGAAATTCATGTGTTAAAATAAAATGTTTTATCGTTAAAAATATAATTTTTAACGTGAATATGAATATAGTGAATGTGAATAAATAAATACTCATTTACAAACCAGACGGTTTGTTTATGTACACTGATTTGACTAACATTGATTGGGACGATAAATTTTACACATCGCCCAACTGCACAACTAAAATCTGTGTTTGATTGTTTGAAACCCCACACGGGTGTTGGGATGAAATTTGAAGTTCACTCATCCTGATTGATTAAATATGTCGATCGATTAATTGACAGGCTGTTATAAGCGTTAGATATCTATATTTGATGCTTATACAGTGTAGTGCACTTTGGTTGATGGTTGATTATTTTTCAATGCTATTATATACGTGTGATGTATGAAAATCCATATAATTAACATTATATGGTGATTGATTGGGCCTCATTCCAATTTAGAAAATAAAGAATATTATAAAATAAAGGTTCATGTGTTGACTGTACTCATCCGTTGAGATTAGTCATGTGTTGAGCGAAATATTTTAATAATAAAATTTACATCTTTATCATTATAAAATAAAGGTTCATGTGTTGACTGTACTCATCCGTTGAGATTAGTCATGTGTTGAACGAAATATTTTAATAATAAAATTTACATCTTTATCATTATAAAATAAAGGTTCATGTGTTGGCAGTACTCATCCGTTGAGATTAGTCATGTGTTGAACGAAATATTTTAATAATATAATTTACATCTTTATCATTATAAAATAAAGGTTCATGTGTTGGCAGTACTCATCCGTTGAGATTAGTCATGTGTTGAACGAAATATTTTAATAATAAAATTTACATCTTTATCATCATAAAATAAAGGTTCATGTGTTGGCAGTACTCATCCGTTGAGATTAGTCATGTGTTGAACGAAATATTTTGATAATAACAAATATTTTGATAATAGGAAATATTTGAAATATAATATTTGAAAATAGAAATATATGAAGCCGTGTTGATTAAATTGACGCCATTTTGACGTGAACGATATTTATATCGATTTTACTCATTTTAAAATGAATGTTGAAAAACGATTTCGAAATGAATATTATGAAACGATTTCGAAATGAATATTATGAAACGATTTCGAAATGAATATAATGAAATGATTTCGAAATGAATTGAATAGAAAACGAATTTGATTTCAATTGAATATACAACGAATTTGATTTCAATTGAATAAATAACGAATTTGATTTGAATAGAAAACGAATTTGATTTCAATGGAATATATAACGAATTTGAATCAAATAGAAAACCAATTTGAATTGAATCGAATAGAAAACCACTTTGAATTGAATCGAATTGACAACGAATTCGAATTGAATTTAAAACGAAGTGAAATGAATTCAAATTGAATTGAAACTTGAATTGAATAGAAATGAATTTTAAAACGAATTTATATAGAAGAATTCAATTTTGCTTTGAATTGAAAAGGAGGTTGAAATTGTTTTTGAAACGAATTCAAAACTATTTATATAATTCGTTTTAAATAGAAATCGACGAAATATATATTATATATATATTATATAATGGCCTGAATAGAACGCGACGCGCCGCGGCAGTTCGTGAATTTCGACCATTTATTTCAAACGGACATTACGGGAGATCCGACCGTCGGATTCTCCTAAAACCGGAACCGTTGGGTTCGTATCGAAAAGAGCTTTCTAACGAATATTAGAGATTCAAAATCTAATGGTTGGATTTGGAGATATGTCCAAATCAAATTTGGAAAAAGTCGCTGTAAGTGCAGTTCGATGGCCGTTGATGGAAATCGACTGTACGGGCCTTGATAAAATTATTAAAAATAGTAATAATTTGCGTAAAATCAGAAGAAATGATTTGGGAAAATTTGGGATGAAAAACTCCATATTTGAAAAGATAAAAATAGATTTTTATCGAAATGAACTAGTTTGAACTAAATTTAAAACCCAATTTTTTTTTTAAATAAATAAATTAGATTTAAAAAGGGGTTTTAAATAATCGGAATTCCTAATATATCTGATTTGAATTGAACTAGAATTGATTTGTGGGTTTATCGTGAATGGTGTTTTAAATAACACTAGTTCTTTAACCCGATAATAAATAGAATGTGATTTGGGTTTGTCGTGAACTGTGTTTTAAATAACACCTAGCTCTTTAACCCAGTAAAAGGAGTTTTAACGAATCTGCAATTAGGTTGAAATGTGAATCTATAATCTAAATTATCAAATTTAGAAAATGAGCGAGAATGGAGTATCACCAGTTTTGCTCCAAAATGATAGTCAAATCTTTAATTAGATTTGAACGTGAAATGATAATTAATTTTATCGACAACACTGTGGTGTTAGATATGGAGTATTACCAGTTTTGCTTCATGGGATGAATAGGTTGGGATTGGGAAATAAATAATTACTCCGATGTGATTCGCTAATCTCGACTAGTTTGGAAAAACCATAATTTGGTTTGAAATGACATCCAAAGGAAGATTAAAGGATAAATTTTAAAGGATTTATCTTGGATAAAATTAATGGGAACCTTTCCCAAAAGATGTGAATATTTAAATAACAGAATATTCAGAATTGGAATGAGGCGTATGTTGTGTTTGTGTAACATTTGTTTTAAATATACGCGGGTTGTTCGGAAAGGCCGGGTTTATACCCATTCTGAATAACCGATTCGACGATATGTCGAAGATGAAGACGGTGGTTGAAGACCGGAAGTCTTCACATCGTTTGGGTAATTACTGACGATCCTGATTGGGCTGTACACCCAAGAGGATGGAAATAGTTGGTGGTCGTCCAGACGTACTTCGAGATAGATGGATATGCGAGGAAAGTGCCTCCGGTTTCGTTCAGACCCAGAACGAACTTGTAAATGGATTGTGTGTCTGACATTGGATTTTATTCTGTGTTGATTGATTTCTGTTAAATGTATATCTATTTGGCAGCGGAGAATTTATTATGTTGCTTAACGCCCTTCTCTGAGACGTACGAGCTTAGAGGTTATATATTGATAGATATCAATCGCATGGCATGAATTGCCTGTGTGACATACTGAGTTGCATAGATCAAGGCTTCTGTTGAAAAGCAAAGTCTTGTGGTTGATGATCAAAGCATGGCCTACGTGGTAGCTTTGTGTATAACGTGAATTCGCGAGCCTCACACCTCGGTATGAGTCAAAAACGGGATACGGACCGCTGGGAGAGCACGACGTTTCTTTCTAGCTATGGTGGTGTCAGTGACTTACCAGCCCTGACATTTATATACTTTTCACCTTTGTGGTTGTTGGAATGAGGCGCCTCGATTATAGGTCTGTAAGGACCGGGAAACGTGTGTTCAGGAATTGCCAATCCTCTAACGTAAGTGAGGACCGGCCCAGCCGCATCCGGGGTTGGCCAGAGTGCGTAACCCTGGGACATTTGCTAGAGTGTCTCGAACGCGGAGAGGAGCTTGCCCCTTGCCTCGACTCATGACGGAAATCCAATTTCCAATACGTGTATCGCAGTTTTAATTGTAGAACTAGTATGGCGACATAGTAGATGGTAGCTATGTCGTCTATGATTTATATTTATGATTGAGATTGTTTTGACACTATACACTTATTATAGTATCAAATGATTTGTTTTAAACGTACCAAGCATGTTTGGCTATTATAAGGGAAAACCCTATCCTCCGGCTTGCGTTGCATTGTGTGATGGGACCTGGGTCTTATAATGTAATGGCGCGTTTTGTTAGCTGTCGAATAATTAATTTATTTAGTTATTTATATATCGATTTGGCGATATCGATAACTTAAAGTAAAACGTTCGAACTTATAATTTATAATTATAATTAAAACGAACCTGAAAACGTCGCGGCAGTTCGCAATTTGGCGATTCGAACTTCAACTGAATATACAGAATCCGTTTTAAGTCGAATTTCTGTGAAACAAGAAACGTGTGGAGCTGGTGGAGTATATCTTTCTAGTGGAAGAGAAAAATCGGAATTTCGTCGTGTAGATTTTGAGATATGTCCAAATCAAATTTTAAAATAGTCGCTATAGAATCGTTTATCGACCATAACGGGTATTTCAAAATAACTAGTTATCGGTTTTGAATTTAGACAAGGTTCTTTTGGGACATAACGATAATTTAATTTTTAGAATTTTACTGTAATTTTTAATTAATTAAATAAGTGACTTTTTATGTGAAGTATTTCGCACCCTGTAATCAACATTGTGTGGTTTCAGAATATGAGTTAATCTACCGATATTTTTATATTTTCGGAATCACAGTACATTGCTGGACACAACAATATTTTACTCCTGTCAATACCAGTCCGTAAGGGAATGGAATTCAATGAAACAGGGTACCGTAAATAAATATCGACTATTTGCCAAAACAAATAAATAATAAGCAGCTTCCTTCACTGCTAACTTTATAAACATACTGCCAACTAACCCTACCTACTTTAGCGGTGCATTTTCCTCCACATCGTCGTGTCCTACTTTAGCGGTGCATTTTCTTCCGCATCATCGGGTCCTCTTCCTTAGTAGTTAGGTAAATCTTTTATATAAATATCACCATCCTCAACTAACCCTGAATTCTCTCTTCGACTAGTCAAAACGTAGCCGCCATCATTTTTTTTCATAAACCAAAAAAAAAAATCGAAAAGGGTAATCTCTCAAACAAATCAAATAAAATCCGATTTTTCTCCAAACAATGATTCTTGCCTTGTCTCTTCGAATCTCTTCAACCCCGTAGGAGTTTCGGGGGAATATAAACGTCGACCCCTGCTGGTACCTTTTGCGTGGTACTGTTCGACATTTCAACAGAGAAAGGGGAGTGCGAGTGCATCTTTTTGGGGATGGTGATGAAGAGGTCAGAACGAGATTCAAAATGGGTATTTTTGTGGACCTTTCAGTGAGGAAACGGGTGGGAATATTTGGTGAGATGTGAGTTTCAAAGAGGTCGCTCCTCTTACTGGCAGCGTACAAAAGCAGTTGAGCGACGGGTTTGGTGTGGGGTAAGACAGCAGTTGCGTGAGCTCGAGATGATCACTTAGGGGTACAAGATGGAAGCTTAGCGGTGGTTTTAGAATGGAGATAAGTGGAGGATGTAGATGGATATGAAGAAGAGAAAGGATGTGAGTGTTGTTTGCTGCATGGGGGTAAGGGGCTACAGGCGTTGGGACAGGGAAGTTGAAATGGTGTACGCGCACACGATGGGAAGGCTTGTTGTGGGGAAAGTTTTGGGGCGTGATGACTTTTGGCAAAACAGTTTGGGTTAGAAGGATGTAACAGGAAGCTGCATGTGGTTTGAGGAGCAGCAACTAAAATGGAAGAAGAATGAGTAGTGGGCGAGTTCAAATCAAATGGGTATGGGCTTTATCTCTATGGGTTAGGCCCAATTACAATAATGTTAAGTTTAAATATTTGGAAAAGTTAGTTTTCCATTTTCATTGAAGAGAACCGACGGGATGAATTAGTGGAAATGTGGAGTTCTGTTTCATTATGGATAAGGAAGAAAGTTCAAGGAGGTGAGGACGTGGATTATAATAATGAAAGGAATCACGAACTGTCAGTCACGTTGGGATCGTATGGACGGGAGCAACACAATGAGACTGACCGGGATGAATCCGAGCTCGTCACAATTTATGGAGAAATAAATTGTCCGACTTAATCAAATAATGCAAACCGTTATTTAACGATTAACGCGCCAATGTGAGTAAAACTCACCAACTCTATACAGTTCTATTTTTACAACGTGTTCTTAGAACTGTTAATTATCTGTTGTTTGACTGTGTGTTGACTGTTTGATTGAACTGCTAGTCAGTTAGTGGAAATTATATATATATGTATATATATATTTATAAACCGTTAATTATTTATATGTGATTCTGTTTATCAGAATATTATATTGGTGTTGTTTAACATCTGTGGATGCAGGGAAACAGGTTGGAGGAATCCAATAGGATTCCTCAACAGTATTTTACTATGATTTTTATAGTGTGATATATAATGTGAAGTATATAATCTGTATGACTATGTGTGGTGGGACGATATTTATCGTTGTTATATGGTGTGTTGAAGACCATGAGAAATACCAGACTGTAGGAGAGGGGTTTTCAAAGGTATATTTTGAAAATAGTTTATTTATATAAAATCAAGGGATTATATATATATATATATATATATATATATATAAGAAAAAGGATTTTTGAATATTAAGGAATATAGTTGGTTAAACAAATATAAAAGAATTATATTTGTAAATCAATATAAGGGAATATATATGTTAATCGAATATAAGAGGATGTATTTGTTAGTCAAAATATAAAGGAATTATATTCGTTAGAACAAATATAAAGGATATTTATTTAGAGATTAAATAAATAGAATATTATAAAGGGTATTTATTTAGAGATTAAACAAATAGAATTAAACTAAAGAAGATATTTATTTGTTAAATAAATAGGAGTTAGCAAAGTAATTGGTTAAGTTAACCAAAGTAAATTAGTTAAGATAAACTAAGCGGTTAATCGAAGTGAATTAGTTAAGTTAAACTAATTGGTAAGTCAAAGTGAATTAGTTGCGTCAAACTAAGTGACTTAGTTAAGTTAAACTAATTTGTAAATCAAAGTGAATTAGTTGCGTCAAACTAAGTGACTTAGTTAAGTTAAACTAATTTGTAAATCAAAGTGAATTAGTTGCGTCAAACTAAGTCAATTAGTCAAGTTAAACTAATTGGTTAATCGAAGTAAATTAGTTGGGTTAATCAAAGTGAATTAGCTGAGTTAAACTAAGTAAATCGGTTAGAGTTAATCAAAGTGAATTAACTAAGTTAAACTAAGTGGATTAGTCCAGTTAATCGAGACAAGTAAATCAAGTTAGGTTAAACCAGTTGAGTTAACCAGTTAGAGTTGAACAGTTAGAGTTGACCAGTTAGAGTTGATCAGTTAGAGTTATCCGAAGTAGAGTTATCGAATACAGTGTATTCGAGAGAAGAGAAATCGAATATAGTTTATTCGAGTGGAGAAATCAAATGTTATTCATTTGAGAAGAGTTATCGAATATAGTTTATTTGAGTGGAGAAATCAAATGTTATTCATTTGAGAAGAGTTATCGAATATTATTTATTCGAAGAGTAGTTATCGAATATTGGTTATTCGAAGTTAGTTAATCCGAGGGAGTTATTCGAAGTTAGTTAATCCAAAGGAGTTAGTCGAAGAGTTAATCCAAAAGAGTTATTCGAAGTTAGCTAATCCCAAGGAGTTATTCGAAGTTAGTTAATCCAAAGGAGTTAGTCGAAGAGTTAATCGAATATAGTTATTCGAAAGAAGGTGTGAATCGAATATAGTTATTCGAGTAAAGTTAAAAGAGTTAATCGAATTTAGTTATTCAAAATGAGTTATTCGAATTAGATATTTGAATAGAGTTAAACACATTAGAGTTATTCGAATTAGTTATTCGAATAGAGTTAAACACGTAAGAGTTAATTGAATATTGGTTATTCAAATTTGAGTTAATCGAATGTAGTTATTCGAGAAGAGTTAAATCGAATTTAGTTATTCGAAAAGAGTTAATCAATTTGAGTTAAGTTAATCGATTTGAATTAAGTTGAATCGAAATGGAGTAAATCGATTAGAATTAAGTTAATCGAGTTAGAGTAAATCGAATATTAGTTATTCGAAGGTAAGTTATTCGAATTAGTTATTCGAAGGGGTTAATCAATTAAGTTATTCGAATGAGTTATTCGAAGGAGTAAATCAAATTACGTTAATCGATTAGAGTTGAGTTAATCGATTTGGGTTAAGTTGAGTTATCGAGTTAAGAAAATCAAGTTGAGTTAATCGAATAAGTTATTCGATAAAAGTAAATCTATTTAAGTTAAATCGGATGTTAGTTATTCGATAATAATTGACACATTTAAGAAAATAGAATATTTGTTATTCGATAAGAGTTAATGAAATAGAGCCAACCAAGAAGAGTTATTCGAATATTAGTTATTTGATAGGAGTTAATCGAAATAGAGTTTATCGAATAAAAAGGGAGAGTTAATCGAATAGAGATTACTCGAAAGAGAGATTATACGTCGAATTCGATTATAGCGAATTCGGGAAAGTACTATTTACTTTCCAGGGTTTAAATCAAGATTTAGTTATTGATTTAGAAATTAGGTGTCTGTTAAATTATTCGAGTTAGGAGATAAAGTTATAATTTAGGTTAGATATTGCAGAAGTAGGAATTATAACGTTATAGTTATAATCAAACGTTTTCATATAAGAAGTGGATTCGTAACCTGAATCTGAGAAGTTGCGTAAACAGATGATTGGAAAAAGTGAGTGACGAGCTTCATCTATTTCACAGTAAAGGACGTTGTTCAATTAAGGTCTGAGAGGTAATTATACCCCAACTTGATTGACTTCAGAATTGACAAAGGAATAGTTGTGGTTCGATAGAAAAGGTTGATTTGAAATATAGTTAAGTAATAAGCGATTAATGGATTAAGCGTAACGATGTTTTATACAACGTTCATTGGAATTCCGTAAATGAGTTTTGGAAACTTTTTCCAAATATAGTCAGATATGTTTTCTAAACATAGAAAATGAAATGTTTTCATGATAAGAATTTAAGAAATAGAGTTAAGAAAATTCAGAAACTAACTGGAGAGGGTAAGTTGAACGGTTTTCTAAGTGACGATCTGATGTTGGTTTCGACCTTCCGGATTGATACTTAGAGAATTGTTCTCATACTAGTTACAGTTAGGAATTGATAGTTGCGAAATAATAGTGATGTGAAAATAAGCTATGGAAATGTTTCCCAATGATTAATAACATATATTTTCTAAATATATGAAATAAGGAAATATGAACATATGATGATTGATCGATCGAATTTCCATTTGGAAATAAGATCGTTGTTTGTACACCGACATGTTTTCATTTGATAGTTGAATCACAGACTATCAAATTTTTTACCATTTTAACGTTGTTAATATGGAGAGACCGGTTGGATTATTATCCAAAGAACCACTCTGTATCGGCATAAGCGTTGCGAGCAATATATGCCAAAGATAAATTGAAGACGGAGTAAAGTGCAAGGGCTGTTGTATAAGTCTTAGATAACAGTGACTAAGATGGATATACTGAATAGTGCCTTCGGTTTGTCCAGTCCCAGGACAACGTATATGGAAGAAGGTCTGACAGAGTATATCCATTGGATCGCGTAAGTTGATTTGTTCAAACGTATTCACGTTTGGTGGCGGAGGAATTCGTTTCTCTTAGCTATATACCCGTGTTATTTTTGGATAAGTCAATTTGTGATTTGGCGGGTATGATGATGTGGCATTCAAAGTGAATGGTGATCAGGTGTTCTGAAGATGGACGTAGCTTCTAGCCTCACACCGGGAAGTAACAAAAGTTGGGCTAGGCAGCATGGCTAGTTGGGTCATCCCCAAGCAGGGTGTATTGTCACCGATCTAGGGAATATTCATATTTATACTTCTTTTTGATTTTGTATCTTCGGATGACGGTTTGATGGCCTATAACCGTGGTGGCAATATATTCGCCACACTCAAGCTAAATGAGTGAGCGGTCATGTGTGGCCGGGTTGCAAGACGTTCTTGTTGAACCCTGAGTGTATCACCTCTAGAGTACACTATTCAGAAGGTGCTCCCATACCTTGTCTGTTGGAATCCAATCTTCAATAAGCGCCCTGCGGTTTATGATTTTATACTATGTATGTAGAACGTGAGATGCAAGCGTTTCTGCTAGATTGATATCTATTTGTACTTAGACATTATTATAATATCACAATGATATTGCTTGTCAAAGTTGTTCAGATACTCATATGGAAAAACCCGTTCCGTATTCATGGCGTGGTCTTATGACATACCCTATACTTGTTTTAAACTGTTTTACTCATACCAGTCCCATGACTGACCCGGAGTTTACTTTGTTGTTTTCCCTAAACTCTTGGGTGCCTAAATTTGTACGGGCAGTCAAGTAGTCGGGATTTACAGATATATTTGGAGAGCTTGGAGCAGGAGGCAGCAAGATTTTATAGCTATAGTTATTTCCTCTGTGTTGTAAGTGTTGTACTCTGATAAGTGATATTGTATATATATAACTGTTTACTTCAAAGTTATGTTATATATTATATGTTATTCGTTCCGCTGTGAGATTCGTGTTACTCTGATGATTCTGATGTTCTTCTTCTTCTATTCTATTAGTTCTATCTTTTCTTCCTTACCCTCTACTTTCTTTCACTAACGTCTCGGAATTTCCGACTCTCGAGGAGTCGGAAATTTCCAGCCGTTACAGTTGGTATCAGAGCTTAAGTTAAGTGATTACCTTGGCTCTGTGGCATAACTCGATAGAGACGGGATTAGTAATATCCTAGATTGAGTTTGAGTGTATATATATGAGCGTGTAAGTGTTATTCAATATAAAATGGTTTTATATTGTGGAGACTCATTGGTTGAGTGGCTTATGAATTCTGGTCGAGCAGTTTGATCCACTGTATCGATAAGGGTTACTAAACACTCGAATACGATGAACTGTCATGGTATGTTTTGAAAGAGGGTAAATGAAATAATTTTTCCCAAAATATATTTGTTTATAGAAGAAATATATATCTTGAAATTATTATAGTATATTGATTGTGTTGGTTGTTATTATAATCGAATAAGATTATAAAAGGGTAAAATGGTTATAAATGACTAATCAGAATTCATATGAATGTAATATATGAAATAGTTTGAATTAAATATGAATCTAAATCAGAATTTGGAATTTAAAATATGGAAATTTTAAGTTTATGGGAGATTTTGAAAATGTTTTTCAAATTGAAAATGATATAGTATTGAACTCACTTCGATAACTGGAAAATAGATTCTGATGATGAATCTAGACATCATCAGTGTTCATTTTCGAGTTCTAAGTGACGGATTACTACCAAAGGTTTTGTTTTTGAATTGTTTTGAGAAAACAAGTTGTTTAGAAATTCAAAGGTTTTGAATTGGCATTATGATTTCAAATTGTTTTGAAAGAAACCCAGGAACTTAAGTTCTGGAATTAAAATTTAACTTATGAAGTTAAATAAAATGAGATGGTAAAAATAAATTGAAATTTAACTTGAACCGAGTTAAATAAAATTGAATTGGGATTAGAGATAATCGAGAATGGAACCAAATTGATAAGTCAATAATTTGGAATTTGATATTAGAGTTCGAATGAAATTCGATTTGGATTTGAGGATATGAACTGATTGGAGATCAATTGGAATGGATAACATTGGTATATGTTGAAGTGGTAGCAGATGAAAGGGATAAAGTTAAATTCCCGACAAAAAGGTACAAGTTTATATCATATATGAGTTTGGATTTTATGAGCCGAATTAGCAAGCCGCTTTGGCTATTTTGGTTTCCTTTTGGATTGGAGGAGGCCTAGAGAGGCGATTTGTGGTTTGACGTATTGAGCCATACAAAGGAGGTTATGGCGAAATTTTTCGAAAATTCAAGGTGTTAGAAAATTTTCATAATTTTTGAAAATTTTAGTTGGTCGGAAATGAATTAATAAATTAATTAAAATTTAATGGGTCCAGTCGAAACTGAAATTTAGAGTTAGTAGCATTTTTCTAACTTAGCAATTTCGAGGACGAAATTATTTTAAGGGGGGAAGTCTGTAATGGCGCGTTTTGTTAGCTGTCGAATAATTAATTTATTTAATTATTTATATATCGATTTGGTGATATCGATAACTTAAAGTAAAACGTTCGAACTTATAATTTATAATTATAATTAAAACGAACCTGAAAACGTCGCGGCAGTTCGCAATTTGGCGATTCGAACTTCAACTGAATATACAGAATCCGTTTTAAGTCGAATTTCTGTGAAACAAGAAACGTGTGGAGCTGGTGGAGTATATCTTTCTAGTGGAAGAGAAAAATCGGGATTTCGTCGTGTAGATTTTGAGATATGTCCAAATCAAATTTTAAAATAGTCGCTATAGAATCGTTTATCGACCATAACGGGTATTTCAAAATAACTAGTTATCGGTTTTGAATTTAGACAAGGTTCTTTTGGGACATAACGATAATTTAATTTTTAGAATTTTACTGTAATTTTTAATTAATTAAATAAGTGACTTTTTATGTGAAGTATTTCGCACCCTGTAATCAACATTGTGAGGTTTCAGAATATGAGTTAATCTACCGATATTTTTATATTTTCGGAATCACAGTACATTGCTGGACACAACAATATTTTACTCCTGTCAATACCAGTCCGTAAGGGAATGGAATTCAATGAAACAGGGTACCGTAAATAAATATCGACTATTTGCCAAAACAAATAAATAATAAGCAGCTTCCTTCACTGCTAACTTTATAAACATACTGCCAACTAACCCTACCTACTTTAGCGGTGCATTTTCCTCCACATCGTCGTGTCCTACTTTAGCGGTGCATTTTCTTCCGCATCATCGGGTCCTCTTCCTTAGTAGTTAGGTTAATCTTTTATATAAATATCACCATCCTCAACTAACCCTGAATTCTCTCTTCGACTAGTCAAAACGTAGCCGCCATCATTTTTTTTCATAAACCAAAAAAAATAAATCGAAAAGGGTAATCTCTCAAACAAATCAAATAAAATCCGATTTTTCTCCAAACAATGATTCTTGCCTTGGCTCTTCGAATCTCTTCAACCCCGTAGGAGTTTCGGGGGAATATAAACGTCGACCCCTGCTGGTACCTTTTGCGTGGTACTGTTCGACATTTCAACAGAGAAAGGGGAGTGCGAGTGCATCTTTTTGGGGATGGTGATGAAGAGGTCAGAACGAGATTCAAAATGGGTATTTTTGTGGACCTTTCAGTGAGGAAACGGGTGGGAATATTTGGTGAGATGTGAGTTTCAAAGAGGTCGCTCCTCTTACTGGCAGCGTGCAAAAGCAGTTGAGCGACGGGTTTGGTGTGGGGTAAGACAGCAGTTGCGTGAGGTCGAGATGATCACTTAGGGGTACAAGATGGAAGCTTAGCGGTGGTTTTAGAATGGAGATAAGTGGAGGATGTAGATGGATATGAAGAAGAGAAAGGATGTGAGTGTTGTTTGCTGCATGGGGGTAAGGGGCTACAGGCGTTGGGACAGGGAAGTTGAAATGGTGTACGCGCACATGATGGGAAGGCTTGTTGTGGGGAAAGTTTTGGGGCGTGATGACTTTTGGCAAAACCGTTTGGGTTAGAAGGATGTAACAGGAAGCTGCATGTGTTTTGAGGAGCAGCAACTAAAATGGAAGAAGAATGAGTAGCGGGCGAGTTCAAATCAAATGGGTATGGGCTTTATCTCTATGGGTTAGGCCCAGTTACAATAATGTTAAGTTTAAATATTTGGTAAAGTTAGTTTTCCATTTTCATTGAAGAGAACCGACGGGATGAATTAGTGGAAATGTGGAGTTCTGTTTCACTATGGATAAGGAAGAAAGTTCAAGGAGGTGAGGACGTGGATTATAATAATGAAAGGAATCACGAACCGTCAGTCACGTTGGGATCGTATGGACGGGAGCAACACAATGAGACTGACCGGGATGAATCCGAGCTCGTCACAATTTATGGAGAAATAAATTGTCCGACTTAATCAAATAACGCAAACCGTTATTTAACGATTAACGCGCCAATGTGAGTAAAACTCACCAACTCTATACAGTTCTATTTTTACAACGTGTTCTTAGAACTGTTAATTATCTATTGTTTGACTGTGTGTTGACTGTTTGATTGAACTGCTAGTCAGTTAGTGGAAATTATATATATATGTATATATATATTTATAAACCGTTAATTATTTATATGTGATTCTGTTTATCAGAATATTATACTGGTGTTGTTTAACATCTGTGGATGCAGGGAAACAGGTTGGAGGAATCCAACAGGATTCCTCAACAGTATTTTACTATGATTTTTATAGTGTGATATATAATGTGAAGTATATAATCTGTATGACTATGTGTGGTGGGACGATATTTATCGTTGTTATATGGTGTGTTGAAGACCATGAGAAATACCAGACTGTAGGAGAGGGGTTTTCAAAGGTATATTTTGAAAATAGTTTATTTATATAAAATCAAGGGATTATATATATATATATATATATATATATATATAAGAAAAAGGATTTTTGAATATTAAGGAATATAATTGGTAAAACAAATATAAAAGAATTATATTTGTAAATCAATATAAGGGAATATATATGTTAATCGAATATAAGAGGATATATTTGTTAGTCAAAATATAAAGGAATTATATTCGTTAGAACAAATATAAAGGATATTTATTTAGAGATTAAATAAATAGAATATTATAAAGGGTATTTATTTAGAGATTAAATAAATAGAATTAAACTAAAGAAGATATTTATTTGTTAAATAAATAGGAGTTAGCAAAGTAATTGGTTAAGTTAACCAAAGTAAATTAGTTAAGATAAACTAAGCGGTTAATCGAAGTGAATTAGTTAAGTTAAACTAATTGGTAAATCAAAGTGAATTAGTTGCGTCAAACTAAGTGACTTAGTTAAGTTAAACAAATTTGTAAATCAAAGTGAATTAGTTGCGTCAAACTAAGTAACTTAGTTAAGTTAAACTAATTTGTAAATCAAAGTGAATTAGTTGCGTCAAACTAAGTGAATTAGTCAAGTTAAACTAATTGGTTAATCGAAGTAAATTAGTTGGGTTAATCAAAGTGAATTAGCGGAGTTAAACTAAGTAAATCGGTTAGAGTTAATCAAAGTGAATTAACTAAGTTAAACTAAGTGGATTAGTTCAGTTAATCGAGACAAGTAAATCAAGTTAGGTTAAACCAGTTGAGTTAACCAGTTAGAGTTGACCAGTTAGAGTTGACCAGTTAGAGTTGATCAGTTAGAGTTATCCGAAGTAGAGTTATCGAATATAGTGTATTCGAGAGAAGAGAAATCGAATATAGTTTATTCGAGTGGAGAAATCAAATGTTATTCATTTGAGAAGAGTTATCGAATATAGTTTATTCGAGTGGAGAAATCAAATGTTATTCATTTGAGAAGAGTTATCGAATATAGTTTATTCGAGTGGAGAAATCAAATGTTATTCATTTGAGAAGAGTTATCGAATATTATTTATTCGAAGAGTAGTTATCGAATATTGGTTATTCGAAGTTAGTTAATCCGAAGGAGTTATTCGAAGTTAGTTAATCCAAAGGAGTTAGTCGAAGAGTTAATCCAAAGGAGTTATTCGAAGTTAGCTAATCCCAAGGAGTTATTCGAAGTTAGTTAATCCAAAGGAGTTAGTCGAAGAGTTAATCGAATATAGTTATTCGAAAGAAGGTGTGAATCGAATATAGTTATTTGAGTAAAGTTAAAAGAGTTAATCGAATTTAGTTATTCAAAATGAGTTATTCGAATTAGATATTTGAATAGAGTTAAACACATTAGAGTTATTCGAATTAGTTATTCGAATAGAGTTAAACACGTAAGAGTTAATTGAATATTGGTTATTCAAATTTGAGTTAATTGAATGTAGTTATTCGCGAAGAGTTAAATCAAATTTAGTTATTCGAAAAGAGTTAATCAATTTGAGTTAAGTTAATCGATTTGAATTAAGTTGAATCGAAATGGAGTAAATCGATTAGAATTAAGTTAATCGAGTTAGAGTAAATCGAATATTAGTTATTCGAAGGTAAGTTATTCGAATTAGTTATTCGAAGGGGTTAATCAATTAAGTTATTCGAATGAGTTATTCGAAGGAGTAAATCAAATTAAGTTAATCGATTAGAGTTGAGTTAATCGATTTGGGTTAAGTTAAGTTATCGAGTTAAGAAAATCAAGTTGAGTTAATCGAATAAGTTATTCAATAAAAGTAAATCCATTTAAGTTAAATCGGATGTTAGTTATTCGATAAGAATTGACACATTTAAGAAAATCGAATATTTGTTATTCGATTAGAGTTAATGAAATAGAGCCAACCAAGAAGAGTTATTCGAATATTAGTTATTCGATAGGAGTTAATCGAAATAGAGTTTATCGACTAAAAAGGGAGAGTTAATCGAATAGAGATTACTCGAAAGAGAGATTATACGTCGAATTCGATTATAGCGAATTCGGGAAAGTACTATTTACTTTCCAGGGTTTAAATCAAGATTTAGTTATTGATTTAGAAATTAGGTGTCTGTTAAATTATTCGAGTTAGGAGATAAAGTTATAATTTAGGTTAGATATTGCAGAAGTAGGAATTATAACGTTATAGTTATAATCAAACGTTTTCATATAAGAAGTGGATTCGTAACCTGAATCCGAGAAGTTGCGTAAACATATGATTGGAAAAAGTGAGTGACGAGCTTCATCTATTTCACAGTAAAGGACATTGTTCAATTAAGGTCTGAGAGGTAATTATACCCCAACTTGATTGACTTCAGAATTGACAAAGGAATAGTTGTGGTTCAATAGAAAAGGTTGATTTGAAATATAGTTAAGTAATAAGCGATTAATGGATTAAGCGTAACGATGTTTTATACAACGTTCATTGGAAATCCGTAAATGAGTTTTGGAAACGTTTTCCAAATATAGTCAGATATGTTTTCTAAACATAGAAAATGAAATGTTTTCATGATAAGAATTTAAGAAATAGAGTTAAGCAAATTCAGAAACTAACTGGAGAGGGTAAGTTGAACGGTTTTCTAAGTGACGATCTGATGTTGGTTTCGACCTTCCGGATTGATACTTAGAGAATTGTTCTCATACTAGTTACAGTTAGGGACTGATAGTTGCGAAATAATAGTGATGTGAAAATAAGCTATGGAAATGTTTCCCAATGATTAATAGCATATATTTTCTAAATATATGAAATAAGGAAATATGAACATATGATGATTGATCGATCGAATTTCCATTTGGAAATAAGATCGTTGTTTGTACACCGACATGTTTTCATTTGATAGTTGAATCACAGACTATCAAAGTTTTTACCATTTTAACGTTGTTAATATGGAGAGACCGGTTGGATTATTATCCAAAGAACCACTCTGTATCGGCATAAGCGTTGCGAGCAATATATGCCAAAGATAAATTGAAGACGGAGTAAAGTGCAAGGGCTGTTGTATAAGTCTTAGATAACAGTGACTAAGATGGATATACTGAATAGTGCCTTCGGTTTGTCCAGTCCCAGGACAACGTATATGGAAGAAGGTCGGACAGAGTATATCCAATGGATCGCGTAAGTTGATCTGTTCAAACGTATTCACGTTTGGTGGCGAAGGAATTCGTTTCTCTTAGCTATATACCCGTGTTATTTTTGGATAAGTCAATTTGTGATTTGGCGGGTATGACGATGTGGCATTCAAAGTGAATGGTGATCAGATGTTCTGAAGATAGACGTAGCTTCTAGCCTCACACCGAGAAGTTACAAAAGTTGGGCTAGGCAGCATGGCTAGTTGGGTCATCCCCAAGCAGGGTGTATTGTCACCGATCTAGGGAATATTCATATTTATACTTCTTTTTGATTCTGTATCTTCGGATGACGGTTTGATGGCCTATAACCGTGGTGGCAATATATTCGCGACACTCAAGCTAAATGAGTGAGCGGTCATGTGTGGCCGGGTTGCAAGACGTTCTTGTTGAACCATGAGTGTATCACCTCTAGAGTACACTATTAAGAAGGTGCTCCCATACCTTGTCTGTTGGAATCCAATTTTCAATAAGCGCCCTGCGGTTTATGATTTTATACTATGTATGTAGAACGTGAGATGCAAGCGTTTCTGCTAGATTGATATCTATTTGTACTTAGACATTATTATAATATCACAATGATATTGCTTGTCAAAGTTGTTCAGATACTCATAAGGAAAAACCCGTTCCGTATTCACGGCGTGGTCTTATGACATACCCTATACTTGTTTTAAACTGTTTTACTCATACCAGTCCCATGACTGACCCGGAGTTTACTTTGTTGTTTTCCCTAAACTCTTGGGTGCCTAAATTTGTACGGGCAGTTAAGTAGTCGGGATTTACAGATATACTTGGAGAGCTTGGAGCAGGAGGCTGCAAGATTTTATAGCTATAGTTATTTCCGCTGTGTTGTAAGTGTTGTACTCTGATAAGTGCTATTGTATATATATAACTGTTTACTTCAAAGTTATGTTATATATTATATGTTATTCGTTCCGCTTTGAGATTCGTGTTACTCTGATGATTCTGATGTTCTTCTTCTACTTCTATTCTATTAGTTCTATCTTTTCTTCCTCACCCTCTACTTTCTTTCACTAACGTCTCGGAATTTCCGACTCTCGAGGAGTCGGAAATTTCCAGCCGTTTCATATAATAGCTTCATTTTTCGAAAAAGCATTGCGCTGTTTATTCTATGCACTGGTATTCTTGGGAGGAAACCCGTTCCGTGTTATACAGCGTGGTCCCTTGAATTACTTTCTTTTAAAATAAAGTTTTAATAACTGTTTTAGTTCTCACACCAGTCACATGACTGACCTGGAGATTATTGTTTTAACCTAAACTCTGGGTGCCCCAATTTTCCGCACGGGCAGCTAGTAGTTTTGGTTTTGCAGATTTATATTCACAGGATCCTGGTTTACAGCTGGAATGATATCCGGAAAGCTCTGTATCCGTATATCACCTTCAGTTGTGCTTTGTATTATTTTTCCGCTGCTATGTAATTTATTGTAATCTCTGATATTTATCGAATGTAATTTATTCATTTATACTCTGTATATTCTTGTATCTGATGGAGTTGTTGTAATAGCAATGAAATGTTCTTCCGTCTACGTTCTATTTTGTCTTGTACTCAACGCTATCCGCGCTTTCCTTCACGGGGAAGTTCGGGTCGTGTCAAGAGGAAACCAAAAGCGAGAAGAAAGAAGAAAAGCTTGAAGGACCATAGAACAAGAAAGCGGGGCCCAAAAAGGAAACACAAAAGAAGGATGAGAAGTATGAAGACAAGAAGGAGAAGAAGTGCTTTACTTGTGGAAGCTCGACCCATCTGAACAAGGATTGCAGAAAGAGGAAGGGCACTTGCTTCAACTGTGGAGAAATGGGGCACTTCACTAGGGACTGCCCAAAGAAACGAGGATAAGGGCAGAGGGCAGGACCAACTTCTGGAGGACAGGCGAATACCCTCGAGGCTCGTGGATAGGATAGAAATAGGAAAACTTTCTGTAGAGGGATTAATCTCCTTATCTGATTGTGGCGTTAAAAATTCTTTCTGATTCTGGCATTTTGATTCTGTAATTGAAACTCTACACTTTAATACTAGTCTTGTTTCTGGTTCCGCTATAGTCTCAAACCCCATGTGGGTTACGACTCATTTGTTTGTGATAAGTTGGGGTTTGAGGGAATATATGTTGGGCGTTAAGTTGACTATGATGCATATATTCTAGGCTTTTATCATGCTTAGTTTCCTAAGAATTATTTGGTAATCTGATCTGTATCAGTAGTCTGTAGGTATCTGAATATTTCTGAAAAAGATAGGAGTTTTTACTCAATGTGTGAAATAGATTTCCAGTTGGGCATTTGTTTAATGGGAGTGATTCTCTAAGTGTTAATCTGATGTTGATTTCGGTCTTCGGGGTTGATACTTAGGGGGTTATTCTCTTAAACCGATGTCTAATGGGAACCTATCTTTAGTTTTAATTATACTTGCTTCTGTCACTCAGTTGTATCATATCGATCGAATCTTCGACCTTTAGGTAGAAACTAATGGGTGTAAACATGAGTTTGAGACATGTTATGTTTGATGGTTGCAAATGGATGCAAGTGGTTGCTAGTGGTTGCTCGTGGATACATATACACACACTAGGCACTAGATCTGCACAAAAACACTCTCACACTGCATATGGATGTGTGAGCATTTTTAAAATTTTTATGGATGCAAAATGGTTGACTCAGCACATGGATGTTGCATATGAAGGAACGGTTGTGCACTCATATAGAAATGATATGTATCAAATAGGAAAATTGCATACATGTTGAACTCATGGCACTGACATAATTCGCATTAAGGAGGTCAACTGAATCAGTGGATCACCTAATCTTGCATTCGATAAGGAACATATACACACACTTTTGCATATGTTCATACAACGTTAGATGTTTTCTAAGGACAATGGATGCTTGTAACACCCCGTAATTCTGTAACATTAAGTTTCACAAATTAAAGTATAAATAATTTTTAGAAGAAGAATTAAGGGAAATGGGTTACGCCATTGCGTTCATCTCGAAATTCTGCTTGAGATAGAGTCCGAGTTTGCGTAAATCGGATTCCGTATGAAGAAGTTATGGCCTTCAGAAGTTTCAAGAATTTAAATAAATAAAAACAGATTCAAAATTCGAATTCAAAACACACACCTGGGTTGGGCAGGAAATTTCCAGCCCAGGACCCAGGTCGACCAAAGGGTCGACCTGGGGGTCGACGTGTGTACATAGATCGACCAGGGGGTCAACCTCCCCCCTATAGGTCGACCTAGGGGTCGACCTGCCCTGTTTTTTCAGATCTGGACTGCAATGATTTTGACCTATTCTGGACAGACCGAATGGCTTCTAGGGCGATCTAATGGCTCTAAAACACTCTCTTCACCTATAAAAGAATGCCTTAACCCAAGTTTATCCACATAAATTCTTTGAGGCGTCTACATGTTGTTTCTCTCTATTCTAGCCTCCACCATTAAAATAAATCTTATTCTCCACTAAAACAAGTTATAGTTCTTCTTCAAATTGGAGATTCAAATCAAGTTAAAGTTTCAAGAAGGGAATCGAAGGCTAATTCAATGGCTTCGAGCAACGTCACGCGAATCATAGCAAATCACCAAAACGCTATCTTATTATCCTTTTCTAAACCGATCACTGTAAGTTCGGTTATTCCTTAGATTTGAACGTGTAATTGAAATTGTGAATGTAATGAATCAAAATATAGAAATATACCAATTTGCAAGTTAATTATCTTTGATTCATGCTTTTGTCAAATCTAACGTTATCTATGCCTTTGGATCTGATTATCGATTGTGGCCTAGAACTTATTGTGGCTAATTGCCAATGACTACGATTATGGGACTTTTGCCTAAGACTATTGTAATGACCCGCATCTTCAGCGGTATAATAATTAATTTATTTAATTATTTAAAAGGGTGACTAAAAGGATTTAATGGTTGTGGAATTAAATAATGGTAAATATTTAATTAAAATAATAAATTAAATAATATATTTAATTCTGAAATAATCAGAATTGGCTGAAATGGCGATATGGTGTAAACTGGATCATCTGTGATATTTATTTCAGTTTAGAATTGAAGTAGAATAACGAATATTTTATTTGAACGACAGTTTGAACGTATAATTATATAATAATTAAAATCGAGCTTGAAATGGCGTGGCAGTTCGTTATTTGGCGATTTGAACTTCAACTGAATGTACAGGATTTGTTTTAAGCTGGATTTCTGTGAAACATGAAACGTGTGGAGCTGGTGGAGTATATCTTTCTAGTGGAAGAGAAAAATCTGGATTTCGTTGTGTAGATTTTGATTCATGTCCAAATAAAATTTTAGAAAAGTCGCTGTGGAATTCCTTTATAATTTATATAGGATTTATTTATATTTTAAAAAGGAATTTCAATATAAAACGAATATCGGGTTGACCCATATTTGAAATATCAAGTTAGAAATTCCTATAGGAATAGTCTAGAGCTGTATTGTATTCCACTGTGAATATATACGATAATATTTATTTATAAATATTTAATTTAATTATATTTAAATATATTTATATATTTAAATGAGTTATTTAGGACTTTAAAAATAGCCACTTTTGCAAACGAAGTCGGAATTCGACGAAACTAATTTTGTTGGATCCGCAATGTCAAATAGTTGTTAGATTTCCAGTTTCTTGATTTTTAGAGTCATTGTGTGCTCGTACGGATTTTTAGAGTGAAAAACAGTCGATAAGTTGACCTTTAAAAATACGCTATGTGAGCATACGAAGTCAAAATTCGACGAAACCAGTTTCGTTCGGACCGTAATGTCGAACTCTAGCCGCATGGCAATTTTCGTGATTTTTGGGTATCATGTGTGATCACACGAATTTTTAGAAGACAGAAACATATATAAAAGATGAAAAATAAAATATCTAAATAAAATATCTAGATATTTTGTTCTTCCTATAAATACCCTCCCCTTACCTAACTTTCTAACCTAATCTCATTCATCGGTCAACACTTTTTTTCCGCCTCCAGTTTTATCCCAAAACGAGGAAACCCAACTCTCAAAAATCAATATAAATTCAAGGAAAATTCCATAAATACTAAAACCAACTTCATTCGCCTCCGCTTGGTAGGATCTTCGCACTAATATGGGTTTTATTTAGTTCGGTGCTGTTTGAAATCGCTGGAAATAGAACAGCGTGAGTTAGGGTTGATCAGGTTGGATGATTTAAGGGGTAATGATCGGTTTCAAGTTCGTTTAGTTGTTCGTGAGGTCGAATGGAAGGTTTGGGAAAATTTTGGTGAAATTCGGTTGTTAAAAGTGACGTAGGTCACTGTAGTGGCGGAGGACGTCACGCGAGTATGGGGAGTTCGAAGTGGTTGATAGTGGGTGGGTTGCGAATGGATTTCGAAGAGGATAAATTCGGTATTTACGGTTCGGAGATTTCGCGATGAGAAGAAGGGGAAGATGTGTTGAAATGTTCGGGTATGGTGGAGGATTTCATGGAGCTTGCCTTCAACTGTTTGGGGAAGAAATTGAAGACGGGCTGAGGGTTATAGGTTTGGGCTTGGGCCGGTTTAAGTTAATGGTGAGGCCCGGTTTTTAAGTAAATAAAGTTTTAATGGGAATTGTAGTGTATAAACTTATAACCACTATATCTTTTCCATACAGTACCAGAATTGAGCAAAACAAGATCCATTGGGATCGTATGGACGGTGGCTACACACTGGAACTGAATCCGAGCTCGTTACAATTTATAGCAAAATAAATTGTCCGTCTGAATTAAGCGATGGTTATCGTTATTAACGATGATCGTCCAATGTGAGTAAATCTCACTAACTCTGAACAGTTTATAATTTCATGTTGTATTTTTAGAACTGTTAAATATTGGCTGATTGACTGTGTGTTGACTATGTGTTGACTATTTAATTGAACTGCTAGTCAGTTAGTGGAAATTATATATATATATATATATAAACTGTCATATCCATATATATTGATTCTGTTAACAGAATATTTCATATTGAACTGAAAGTGATGATAATCATATTGTGTAACATCTGTGGATGCAGGGAAACAGGTTGGGGGAATCCGACTGGATTCCTCAACAGCTATTTTATTGTTTTTCATATATTGAAAATATATGATGTGATATACGACCTGTTGTCGATTATATGTGTTTGGACGATATTGGTCGTCGTGATTTGATGTGCTAAGTACCATAAAATATCGGAATGTGAAAAGGAGATTTTCAAAGTGTATTGAAATAAAAGATGTTATAAAATCAAGGATTTTATAAAAGAGAATATTTATAAGGTGGGATATTTATAAATAGGGAAATATTTATAAAGTGGAATATTTATAAATAGGAAAAAGAGTTAAAGGAAATAATTTGGGGATAAGATATTAAGAGATATTTACTTAGTAATAAATATGATAGGATAAAAAAGAAATATTTGGAAAGCCAAATAAGGATAAAGGAAAATATATTTGAAAACCAAATGTAAAGGAAATATATTTGTAAACCAAATATAAAAGGAAGAGATGTGTAAACCAAAATAGAAAGAGAAATTATTTGTAAAACATTTACAAATAAAATAGAAGGAGGGATATTTGTAAAACAATTACAAATAGAATTTTAAAAGGAAATATTTGTAGAATATTTACAAATAGATTAAATGGGATTATTTATTTATTTAGGGAATAAATAAAAGTAAAAGGATTTATTTATAGAAAATAAATAAAAGGAAAAGGGTTATTTATTTAAGGACTAATTAAGAGTATAAAAAGATAATTTATTTATAGAAAATAAATAAAAGAAAAGGGGTTATTTATTTAGGAAATAAATAGAAGGATAAAAAGAAATATCTATTTGTTGAATAAATAGGAAAGATAAAAGAAATATTTATTTGTTAAAATAATTAGAACTGAAAAGGGAATAGTTATTTGTTAAGTAAACAAATAGGAAAGGAATTAATCAAAGGGGTTAAATGGAAAGGAGTTGATCAGTTAGAGTTAACCAGTTAGAGTTATTCAGATAGAGTTAATCGAATCAGAAATATTCGAAGTGAGTTGATCGAATCTAGTTATTCGACAGGAGTTATCGAATATAGTTTATTCGAATAGAATTCAAGGAGTTATCGAATATAGTTTATTCGAATAGAATTAAAGGAGTTATCGAATATATTTTATTTGAAAAGAATTAAAGGAGTTATCGAATATAGTTTATTCGAATAGAAGTAAAGGAGTTATCGAATATAGTTTATTCGAATAGAATTAAAGGAGTTATCGAATATAGTTTTTTTCGAATAGAATTAAAGGAGTTATCGAATATAGTTTATTCGAATAGAATTAAAGGAGTTATCGAATATAAATACTCAAAGGGAGTAAATCGAATATAGTTTATTCGAAGAAGAGAGATTACCAAATATAAGTTATTCGGATGTAAGTTATTCGAATAAGAGGTAATCCAGTAAGAGTTAAATAGAGTTAGAGTTAATCGAATAAGATTATTAGATTGGAGTTATTCGAATAAGAGTTATAGAATAAGAGTTAACCAAATAAGAGTTGATAAATTAGTTGTTCGTTATTTATTCGAGTTAGGGAATAAGAGTTAGATTAAAGTTAATATATTTCAGAAGCAGGAAATTATAACACCACTGTTATAATCAAATGATTCTGTAAAGGAGTTGGACTCGTAAATTATACCCGGAAGTTACGTAAGGAAGTGTTAAAGAGTTAAAAGATGAGCTTAACCTATTTCGAGATTTGAAATGTTGTTCAGTTAAGGTCTGAGAGGTAGCTATACCCCAACTTGATTGACTGCGTTTTTAATTAAGAAATGGTTACGGTTCGAGTGTCAAGTGGATAAGTGGATTTAGTAATTTAGTATAGTGGTTTGAGTCGTCATCGCAATATAGTTTTAAACATCTGTTTAAATCCCAATTAAGAAGTTTTGGAAATGTTTTCCAAATGAGAGTAAGAAATGTTTTCTGATAATAGAAAATAAGAATTTAGAATATATGGAAACAGGAGATAAGTAAATTTATGAAATAAAGAGATAAATGTTGAATGACGATTGATCGATATAATTTCCATCTGGAAATAATATCGTTGTTTGCACACCTGTTTTTCTTTGATGGTTAAATCACAGACTATCGAAGTTTTGACCATTTTAACGTTGTTAATATGGAGAAACCAGTTGGATTATTATCCAAAGAACCACTCTGTATTGGCATAAGCATTGCGAATCATATATGCCAAAGATAATTGAAGACGGAGTAAAGTGCAAGGGCTATTGTATAAGTCTTAGATAACAATGCCTAAGATGGATGTACTGAATAGTGCCTTAGGTTCATCCTGTTCCTGGATGACTTGTATGGATGAATGTCTGATAGAGTATTTCTAGAAAGGTCACGTACATTGATTTCTTCAACCGTACCAAGAGTGGAAGCGGAGAAGGAAACTTCTTTAGCTAACACGTAATGTACCGTACCAAGAGTTGAAGCGGAGAAGGAAAAATCTATTGTTGATGCTGTCCCATTCGGGAAACGGTTGCTTATCCCTACCGTTGGTGACATACATTCGATACACTCAAGCGAAATGAGTGGTCGGTCATGGGTGGTCGGGTTGCAAGATGTTCTTGTTGAACCCAGTGTATTCCTTTCTAGAGGTACACTAGCAAAAGGTGGTTCCATACCTTGTCATAGTTGGAAATCCATTACCCAATACGTGCTTGCGGTTTTGATTGTATACTATATATGTAGAACGTGAGATGAAAGCGTTTCTGCTAGATGATTATTATAGTTGTGGTTGATAAACATTATTATAATATCAAAAGGTTTTTGATATAAAGATAATTTGGATTCTCATAAGGGAAAAACCCGTTTCGTTATAAGGCGTGGTCTTATGAGATATCATTTACCTGCTTAAACTGTTTTAAACTGTTTTACTCATACCAGTCCCATGACTGACCCGGAATTTATTTTGTTTTGTTTTCCCTAAACTCTTGGGTGCCCAATTTTGTATGGGCAGTCAAGTAGTCAAGATTTACAGATATACCTGAAGAGCTGGAGCAGGAGGCTTCAGGATCATATAGCTATAGTTTATTTCCACTGTGTTGTAAGTGTTGTACTTTGATAATGATGTATATTCAAATACAGATGTATATTTCAAGTTATGTTATATATATTATATGTTATTCGTTCCACTGTGAGGTTCGTGTTACTCTGGTGTTGTGTTCTTCTTCTTCTTCTTCTATTCTAAGTTTCTATCTTATCTATCCTCGCCCTCTAATTTCTTTCATTAATCAATCCGGTATTTTTCGATGTTTGGTTAGTAATCATTGAGTTTATGGCGATAACCAAGGTCGACAAAAACCCGAGTCATTACAGCTATGACTATGAAACTGTTGCCCATGAAACTATCGCCTATGACTATGATTCATGACAAAGAGACTATTACATATGACTATGACTATAAGACTGTTGCCTATGACTATGACTATGATTCATAATTTTTAGACTATTGCATATGATTCCTGACTATGAGACTATTACCAAGATTTATGACTATGAGAATATTGCCTATGACATTGATTAAGAAACTATTGTAATTAGTCGCCCATTACTATTGTGGTTAATTGCCTATAACTATTGTAGTCAGTGACTTATGCCTATTTCCATTAACCTATTAGGTTGTACTTCGAACTGGCATTATATTGGACCAAATCACCTATGCATATTCCCTTAATTATGTTGGATCCCATTTTTTTGGGGTGTAACTTGTCTAGTTTATTCCTATTCACTGTTGTGTACACCAAACCCATTGGAACCATTATTTTTGTATTTTGTTCATTCTTGCATAGCTATTCTTTTATGTCAATTCTTGTGCTTATTCCCTATTCCTCGCTTTGAAACTATTAGTATCGTTTCATGAGTACTTAGAAACTTGTGAAATCATGTTATACGTACGATTATGACGCGGGAATTTGGGCGTAGCTTAATTAAGTTAGTTTGGCATAATAAATATGTTGTCATAGTCTAAATTAGCTATAATAGTGAATGATTTACATGCGTATTAGACTTGGGCATAGGGTGATAAATTTAACTGGCCGCAAAGTGTGTAATTGGCGTGTAAACCAAGTTTTGGACATAAATGGTAAACTAGAATATTAAATCTAGTTTTGACATGAACCGTAAATTGGAATATTTATCTAGATTGGGCATGAATTGTAAAAGGGGAATATTAAATCTAAAATTGGTATAAACTGCAAGTTGGGCTGATTGATAGGTAAATCAGGTTTTGGGCATAGAATATAAATATGCTAATTTGCATGACAAATGAGTATGATCTAGGCTAAATTGGTTTACGGAAAATTTACATAAATAATAAATATGTAAATTTAGTAAAAGACGAATATGCCTAACCCGAGGTTAGACCGAGTTGTGGTGTAAAACTGCCCGGAACCGACCGGCACATCCAGTGACCACAACAATACCTTTCTAATGTGCGTGGTTAGTGCATCAAGCCCAGAAAGACCCGAGGTTAGACTGAGTTTTGGTGTAAACCTGCCCGGAACCGACCGGCACATCCAGTAACCACAACAGTATTTGTCTAATGTGAGTGGTTGGTGCTTTAATTAATTAATTAATTAAGGCTCATGAATAAATCAAGCTAGAAATGGTGAGGTTAAGTAACTAGGGAAACACTTAACCGTAATAACATGATAACTAGTCAAGTGGGTGAGGTTAAGTAAATTTCGAACACTTAACCGTAATAACATGTTAACTAGGCAAGTGAGTGAGGTTAAGTAAAATCAGAACAATTAACCGTTACAACATGTTAATTAGACAAGTGGGTGAGGTTAAGTAAATTTAGAACACTTAACCATTGTAACATGTTAATTAAGCAGATGATAGGGTTAAGTTAACTAAGGTAACACTTAACCAAAATATATAATGACATGTGGTGGGGTTAAGTAATACAAGAGGAAAACACCTAACCAATTATATAACATGATGTATGGGAAGGGTAAAGTTAACACGAGAACAACACTTAACCAATATAAAATGATTTAAGGTAGGGTCAAGTCAACACCAGAAGGAAACACTTAACAAACATGATGTGACGGGTGGATGGGTTAAGTTATCTTGAATTGATTAATGACACTTGACCAATATAACTTGATGAGCGAATGGGGTTAAGTTAAATGGGAAATACTTAACCAATATAACCTGATGAATGAACATGGTTAAGTTAATAAATCACAACAATCCGACATGATAAGCAAGAAAGGTTAAGTTAATAAGAACAACTTAACCAACACGACTTGACGAGTAGGAGGTTAAATACACGTCGGGTAGGTGGGTAATATTAGTAAATATAGGCCCACAAAACTTAACCATTAAATAAACATGCTTGAATCCATGGGAAGGTTAAGTGCATGTCGGGTTGCTGGGTAATATTAGTAAATATAGGCCCACAAAACTTAACCATTATATTAACATGCTTGGATCGATGGGAGGGTTAAGTACATCTCGTATAGGTGGGTAATATTTGTATATATAGGCCCACAAACTTAACCAGCAGGAAACCCTAGTAACGGGGACCCATTTCAGCATTAACCCACATAGATGTATCATGGTACCCTGAAACAAGGCAGGATGGGGCACGATTACTGGGCTGATTATAAGCGGTCAAAAATAGCGGCAGGGGTTACGTCAGTGTTGGTTCTGAAAAGTCCGAGTGTGTACGACTTGTGCAGGATCTATAATATGGCTATGCGGAATGTATGTGATAACTTAAGCTATTCAATAGTTATGCGAATAAATATTCGCAAACAATATATATATCACAAATAATTATAAATGCAGTAAAGCAAAGTAGAGTAACGACACCAGGATTTTTATACTGGTTCGGACCTCCAGTCCTACGTCCAGTCCCAAAGCTCCTCTTCGGCTTTTCACTAAACAACACCCTCGCTTCACTCGGAGGAACAGGTTCACAACACTACTTGATTTACGGGCTACAAGTTTACCCACTTGATTTCATGGGCTACAAGCTTACCCACTTGATTTCACGGGCTACAAGCTTACCCACTTGATTTCACGTGCTACAAGCTTACCCACTTGATTTCACGGGCTACAAGCTTACCCACACAGGACAATTACAAGAGTTTGACTTCTGATTGTGTTCTTCTTTCAACACAGATTTGTCAACGATTGAGTACACCCTTCCTATAATCTTATCCTTAGGTATATGAATTGAATGCGAAGATTTAAAGGAAGTTAGTTGCTTGTTGAATCAAGATATGAGAAATATTATCAAGGATTCAATAAGTAACTTGAATTTGGGAGCTTTTAGAATGCAAGAGTATTCAGAAAGTAAGATCAGAAATTGGAGCAAGAATCGGTTATTTGGATGAATGAAAGATGATGTATTTATAGCAAATGAGAAGTTGTAATTATTAGTGAAAAGTTGCAATCAAAAGGAGTGATTTTTAATGAAGAGAAATGGATGCAACTTTTCAAGAAAGAAGATGACTCTTCATGAAATTCAAAAATAAGTCGACAGGAAAAATTAATAGGTTGACAGGTTTTTGACCGTTATTTCAAAAAGCTGTTGACCTGTTAATTTTAACAGGTTGACCTGTTAAGTTTAAAAAGTTGTTGACCTGTTAGTTTTAACAGGTTGACAGGATTTTGTCAATGTACATAAAAAATGAGTTTTCATGTATATTTTTGAAGAGAATAAGAAGTATGATTATTTGAGGATAGATTTTAACATAAATAACTCTAAAATAACCATCTTCTAACCTATAAAACATTGAGTCTTCTTTTTGTCGATCATGAAGCTCCTTCTTGTCATTAATCAAAATAATCATTGAAACCGTTGACTCAACATTCTCCCCCTTTTTGATTGATGACAATACAGCTTGATATTTTAATCTTTATTGCTATCTCCCCCTGTATATAAGCTCTGTCTCCCTTTAAACATCTACATATCCATAATCTTAGCTCCATGTCATGATTTCCATTGATCTCTATTTTGATGTTATCAATCGAAATTCTCGTGTCTCAACATTCTCCCCCTTTTTGATTGATGACAACACCTTGGATTTTCTTCCTTTGAATATAAAGCTCCCCATGAATTTCTGCAACATTTGTTAGTAAATAATCTTACCTTTTGATTCCTGCATTAACAAATGTTAGCACACATATACTTTTACCATATTAAGCACATATATTTTGAATAGTATATGTAAAATATTTCTCCCCCTTTGTCATCGATTAAAAAGAATAAATATCATAATAACCTCAATAATCGAGAGTAGTATAATTTTAAAATAGTATAAGAAATGGTGTTTGAGTTTGGAATTTGAAACGACGTGTCTTTATAAAAAAACATTTTTCAGAGAGACCGGTTGACCTATAAAATCAAGGCCGTCGACCTAAAAATTTTCGAGTAGGAGAAAAAGACAAAAATAGTACAAACCGGTCGACCTAAATGTTCAACCGGTCTACCTGTTTACTTGCTGAAACAAAACTGGTCGACCTAAAAAAGTATACCGGTCGACCTAAAATTTCTCTATTTAAAAAAAATATGAAACCGGTCGACCTATAGTTTTTGACCGGTCGACCTGTATGAACAACTTGAAACCGGTCGACCTATATTTTGCCACCGGTCGACCTAATTCTTCTCTGGATTGAAAATATTCAAAACAGGTCGACCTATTTTTTTTAACAGGTCGACCTAATTTGTCAAAAATTGTTTTTCTGCCTTATTTTGAAAAAAATCAAACTCAAACAACATTTTATTATAATAATATATATTAAATACATGAAGAAAGAAATAAAACAAATATTAAAAGGAATATAAAATATCTCCTTAGATCCGATATATTAAAATTATTTTCTTGGTTCCCAAGGAGAGTATTTTGCACTTCCGCCTTCATTTTTGTTGTAATTCCTATCCCATGAATTTTGTGTCCTCGATGACGATGAAATATTGAAACATGTGCTTTTTGATAAGCTAAATTTTCAAAGATATTTAGAGATACCGAATAGCCTTCTCTTTGTTGTGGTGTACCTGCAAAAATATATATAACATATATAGTTTTGGTACCCACTTGCTTTGTTTAGGTCCATGAGTTAGATGGAAGGTAACCATACCCAAGAGGGTTTAATGGAACCTTTAAAGATAAAATTTTCATTATTAACTACTGATTCAAAATAATCATCAATATATTTTTCTCTGTTTTTCCAACTTACAGGAACCCAAATACTTAAGTAATCTCTATTGATATTCCTTTTCATACTTCTAGATCTATTATACAGATCTCTAGTCATAGAAGTAGTCGAATTTCTATAATAATTGGGTCTTAGATGTGTATTAGTACTAGCTGTGATATTCTAATTGTACATGAAAGCATATCTAGTACTATTTCTAAGATTAGTATTATTAAATTTATTTCCAAAGTCGCTATTGACATTTTTCTTTTGAGATTTCACAACCGATTTTGGTTTGAAAGATAAACTAAGATTTTTCTTAGGTTTGTTCTTTTGCACTATTTTCTTCTTTCCATAACCAAGATGCTTCTTAATTTCTTGGTTTTTATATCCCAAACCTTGCTTATTTGAAGTTGATTGTGAATTCTCAATGATCTTTGTCAAATTTTCTCGACCTTTGTTAAAGTTAGAAACATTTTGAGTAATATTTTCTAACTTATTTTGTAAACTAACTTTTTCTAGGTCCATAATTTTGATCGTTGCTTTAAGCTCATGATTTTCAGTAGTGAGAGTATCATTTTTCTCTTTTTGAACTTCAATTTCTTGAGTCAAAAGAGATAGTTGAGAGTCAATATTAGATGATGATTCTTGAGCCTTTTCAAGCTCCTCTTCTAATATTTTCTTTTCATCTTTTAACATATCTCGTTCAAATTCTACTCTACTTAAATCGGCTTGAGCTTGTTTGCATTGTCGTTTCATATCTTTAAATTTATATATCAACTCAGCATTTATATCAAGAACTTCTTCAAAAGAAGGAATTTGTACCTCATCTTTTTTAGCCATAAAGCATATATTTGCTTGTTCATTATCTGAGTCGCTTTCACTTTCGGATGAAGATGAATCTGAATCATCCCAAGTTACTGAGAATGCTCGTTTCTTTGACTTGTCCTTTTTGTGTTTGAACTTATCATTTTCTGTCTTCTTCTTTTGTTCCAGACAATCCTTTTGCATGTGTCCCTTTTTGTGACAATTAAAGCATTCCAGATTCGACGATGATGGTTTATTTGATTCGAACTTCTTTCTGTTATAACGACTAGCTTTTCATTGCTTTAAGAATTTCTTGAATCCTTTTGCAATGAATGCTAAATCTTCATCTTCGGAATCTGAGATGTCTTCATCTCTTTCAGCATAAAAAGAAACATTTTTCTTTTCTTCTCTTTGTTCTCTTCTAGCCTGCAAGTTAGCTTCATAGGACATTAGATTTCCTATCAATTCATCTGGCTTCATGGTGGAAAGATCATTAGCTTCTTCTATTGCTAATGCTTTTCCTTCCCATTCATTAGTCAGTGAATGTAGGACTGTTGAAACTACATCAAAGTCAGAATATTTTTGCCCTAACCCGATAAGAGCATGATGAATAGTTTGAAACCTTGAATACATCTCATTGATTGTTTCATTTGGCTTCATTTTGAAATTGACTTTTCAACAAAGCTATTTTTTCTTGTTTAACCTTGTTAGTACCTTCATGAGTGGTGTTTAGTGTTTGCCAAATTTGATAAGCAGTGGTATAGATACTAACACGGTTATACTCATTTTGGTCTAATGCACAAAACAACATATTGATTGCTTTTGCATTTACAGTAGCTGCGGTTTTCTCAGCAGCCGTCCATTCTGCATACTCAGTAGTTGGATTTATTATCTCTTTCTGAGTAGCATTCCAAGCATCATAGCTAGTTGATTGCATATAAAAAGCCATACGTGTTGCCCAATAACTATAGTTTAGGCCATTAAAGAAAAGAGGTCTTTGTGTCGATTGACCTTCTGTGTAAGTGGTGTTACTAGTGCTAGAGTTATTTGCCGTATTACTAGAATATATCAAATAACTGTGTCACGGTTATGAGATGACCAAGCTCTGATACCAATTGATAATGTCGGGTGTGTACGACTTGTGCAGGATCTATAATATGACTATGCGGAATGTATGTGATAACTTAAGCTATTCAATAGTTATGCGAATAAATATTCGCAAACAATATATATATCACAAATAATTATAAATGTAGTAAAGTAAAGTAGAGTAACGACACCAGGATTTTTATACTGGTTCGGACCTCCAGTCCTACGTCCAGTCTTGAAGCTCCTCTTCGGCTTTTCACTAAACAACACCCTCTCTTCACCCGGAGGAACAGGTTCACAACACTACTTGATTTACGGGCTACAAGTTTACCCACTTGATTTCATGGGCTACAAGCTTACCCACTTGATTTCACGGGCTACAAGCTTACCCACTTGATTTCACGGGCTACAAGCTTACCCACACAGGACTTCAACAATTACAAGAGTTTGACTTCTGAATGTGTTCTTGTTTCAACACTGATTAGTCAATAATTGAGTACACCCTTCCTATAATCTTATCCTCAAGTATATGAATTGAATGCGAAGATTTGAAGGAAGTTAGTTGCTTGTTGAATCAAGATATGAGAAATATTATCAAGGATTCAATAAGTAACATGAATTTGGGAGCTTTTAGAATGCAAGAGTATTCAGAAAGTAAGATCAGAAATTGGAGCAAGAATCGGTTATTTGGATGAATGAAAGATGATGTATTTATAGAAAATGAGAAGTTGTAATTATTAGTGAAAAGTTGCAATCAAAAGGAGTGATTTTTAATGAAGAGAAATGGATGCAACTTTTCAAGAAAGAAGATGACTCTTCATGAAATTCAAAAATAGGTCGACAGGAAAAATTAATAGGTTGACAGGTTTTTGACCGTTGTTTCAAAAAGCTGTTGACCTGTTAATTTTAACAGGTTGACCTGTTAAGTTTAAAAAGCTGTTGACCTGTTAGTTTTAACAAGTTGACAGGATTTTGTCAATGTACATAAAAAATGAGTTTTCATGTATATTTTTGAAGAGAATAAGAAGTATGATTATTTGAGGATAGATTTTAACATAAATAACTCTAAAATAACCATCTTCTAACCTATAAAACATTGAGTCTTCTTTTTGTCGATCATGAAGCTCCTTCTTGTCATTAATCAAAATAAGCATTGAAATCGTTGACTCAACATTCTCCCCCTTTTTGATTGATGACAATATAGCTTGATATTTTAATCTTTATTGCTATCTCCCCTTTATATAAGCTCTGTCTCCCTTTAAACATCTACATATCCATAATCTTAGCTCCATGTCATGATTTCCATTGATCTCTATTTTGTTGTTATCAATCGAAATTCTCGTGTCTCTACAGGTTCCGACGGTTTACGGGCGTGTACGTACTCCGGAGTGGAAAAAGCAGGCACTGGGTACTAGTAGCTATACACTGTGCATCTTGAATCGTGTTGGGTCGCTATCATAAGGCTTGATACACCTTATAGTGGGGCCAGCACAGAGTATCTACATGCAAGAGAGGGCCGACTGACAAAGACACATGGAAAATTAATACAAGTAGGTAGCATAATCCCTAGTTGGACCTAGGTCGCGTAAACCCTGAATCCGAGAAGCGTTCAATAGGTAGCATAAACCCCAGTGGCCCTGGGTAGCGTAAACCCTGGTTGAATCTAGTAAGCACTCGATAGTAAACCCTAGATTAGATCTAGGTAATAAACGGAATCCCCATAATAGATGTACACCTGAAGGCAACCGCAAATACGGGGATTGGGATCACGTTATCATATGATCATAGAATACTAGTTTGGACACCAGTTAGGCAGTGCAGAGATATAGAAATCAGTATAAACAGGGTAGTTGCGAAGTAGAGAAGGAGTAGAAGCGCATTCAGTTTATCAGTACATTCAGTTTATCGGTACATTCAGTTTATCTTGCCATATCCCATGCTTATCCCATATTATCTTGTTACTATGGTTTAGTCTTATATTTAATTTATTCATGTCATGACCCTTTTCCTCGTTTAAATACTAAGAATCACTGGACTTACCAGACTTTATTTCTGACCTAGTTTGCTTTCGCCTCTTTTCTTCCGTTTCCCCCTAAGTAGTCAGGGAGGGGATAGCTCAGGTTTGTTTGGACCGTTACTCTTTCCAAGCTTGAAGACTCTTTGACGTGTTGCCTTGGACTCTCTCTTCTACTGCTATGGCTGGCTCATGCTTTATTTGGGGAAATCATTTTATGCTTCTTTATTTTTGTAAACAAGACAAGATACTTTGGTAATGTAAAACAATCTTTGTACAAGCTATTTATCAATGAAATAAAGTTTTATTTATTTGCCACTGCTTTAATTGTCTGTCTTGTAATTTATCTGCATCTTTTACCTATAATGCTCCACCGAAATTAAGGCATTCCCTTTGTGAGTGACCTTAACGGAGGTGGGGTGTTTCACTTGGTATCAGAGCTGAAGGTTACCAGATCAGATAAAAAGATTTGAAAAATTATTTTCAAAATGATTTTAAAAGAAGCATTTTCAAAAGAAAAGTTTTGTTTCAAATGCATATTCCCCAAAGCTATATGCACTATCTTTTTTATCCTCTGTTTGAATCCTTGTTTCCTTCTTTCTCGAGTCTCCGGGGTTCCTGGCTTTCTGGGAGGCAACATCATCGCAGCATGATCTTGTAGGCTCGACAAGACTACGACACTTGTCAAAGGGCAAACAATTGCCCAACTTCCATCTGTAGCCGTAGCAGTTTCACCTACGACTAATTTTCTTTCGAGCTTTGTAGGATTCTCCATGCGATGGAAGCAGCTTTCGAGAGACATGTCAACAAGTTACACAAGGATGGAAAAGTTGAGAATGAGGGGGTCTGGCTACGGAGCACAACACAAGGATGAAGAACCCATGGATATGGACTTGGCTCACAAAGGAGGGGAGGAAAAAAAATAGTAAAACCTAAGACAAGAGGAAGTATCTTTACTAGGGTATAACGGGTCATATAATTGAGGACAAGGGCTAGAACAAGGGATAGGATTTTCCGAAAGGCGAGTGCATGCTCTCATCGCCAGCATATCTGAGAGAGAGAGAGAGAGGCAGTAAGATTTCGGTTGAAAGAGTTTTTCCTTTTTGATTATCCTGTTATTACTCCTTCCAATTTTAGCGCTTCACATCCGTATATATATCTTCTTCCATAGTCGAGTCTCTGCAACTTAGATATTGTGTAGTAGAGGATCCCATTATAGTCTCAAATCCTATTGCTGGTTCGACCCATTTATCTTTGACTTGTGAGGATTTGAGAATAGCTATATTTATTCTTATGTTCCTGGGCTATGGGTTGATTCTAGGCATTGATTGGTTAGCTAATAATTATGAAACAAGGGTAGTTAGACTTTCGACTTGCCTCGGGAATACCCTTGAGATTTCGTACGATCCTAAGGGACCAGTTTGTCTTAGCTACCTAGAATCACTTACTTATCTATCGACGATTTTCGATCCATTGGGGTAGTCCATGAGTACGCAAGATGTTTTGACTAGGATGGGGGTTTCCCCTCTAAGAACTCGAGATAGACTTCCGCATGTATCTAGATGACACTGCAAAGCTAGTTTTGCGATCAACGGTAATTCTAGAGCAAGATTGGCGAGGATAAGGTGCTCAATTGTTTGGTTGTTTTGTTAGTATCATCTCACATAGATCGTCCAAATTCGGAGGAGGTATCCCTTGGGTGCTTGTCTGATATTGGTTTAGGCCTTTGGGGCTTGTACTTGAGGGATGTCGAGTTCGACTAGGATGGTTTGCGTGAGAAATAAACGGAGGTCAAGAAGCTTCGCAATCGTGGGGTTAAATTAGTTAAGGTACGGTTGAGTGAAGCTCAAGAAGATGCGACTTCGAAGACGGAAGACTAGATACACACTTCATACCCTCTTTCTTGAGGGTATATCCCTGATCGCTTTAGCTAGGAATTTTAGGCATTCTTGTTTCCATATTTTTAAGTATATCCTCTAGGTCTTATCTTTGTGATCCTTAGGTAGAAACCAATGGATATAAACATGCATTTGAAACATGTTATGATTGATGGTTGCAAGTGGTTGTTAGTGGTTGCTCGTGGATGCATATAAACACATTAGGCACTAGATCGGCTCAGTCACTTTCATATTGCATTTGCATATGCGTATTTGTTTATGGATTGAACTTTATGTGTTGCATTTGAGTGAATGGTTGTGCACTCATATAGAGATGATATGTATCGTTAGGATTGCATACATATTGGACGCATGGCACTGACATAATTCGCATTAAGGAGGTCAACTGAATCAGTAGACCGCCTGATTTTGCATTAGATAAGGACATATACACACTATGCATATGAACATGAAAGCATTAGAAATCTTTTTAAGGACAATGAATGCCTTTGATTGAATGGTTGAGTAGATGGATGACTGAATGGTAGGACACAATCTTCCTAACTTGAAGATTTCGGGGATGAAATCCTTTAAACGGGGAGAATGTAACACCCCGTAATTCTGTAACATTAAGTTCACAAATTAAAGTATAAATAATTTTTAGAAGAAGAATTAAGGGAAATGGGTTACGCCATTGCGTTCGTCTCGAAATTCTACTTGAGATAGGGTCAGAGTTTGCGTAAATTGGACTTCGTATGAAGAAGTTATGGCCTTCAGAAGTTTCAAGAATTTAAATAAATAAAAACAGATTCAAAATTCGAATTCAAAACACACACCCGGGCTGGGCGGGAAATTTCCCGCCTAGGACCCAAGTCGACCTGGGGGTCGACCTGTGTACATAGGTCGACCAAGGGGTCGACCTCTCCCCTATAGGTCGACCTGGGGGTCAACATGCCCTGTTTTTCCAGATCTGGACTGCAACGATTTTGACATATTCTGGATGGACCGGATGGCTTCTAGGGCGATCTAATGGCTCTAAAACACTCTCTACACCTATAAAAGAATGCCTAGACCTAAGGCTTTTCCACACAAATTCTTTGAGGCATCTACATGTTGTTTCTCTCTATTCTAGCCTCCACCATTAAAATAAATCTTATTCTCCACTAAAACAAGTTATAGTTCTTCTTCAAATTGGAGATTCAAATCAAGTTAAAGCTTCAAGAAGGGAATCTGTAACCACCCGCATTCTACGCATTGAAGGATCGTAGAATATTTATTTCTTTCACATACAAAGTCGTATGGTCATGTAACTTTGGGAGACGACTATTGGGGTCATTTCACATGTTCATGATTTTTGCCGATTTTTAAATGACCATTTTGCCCCTAGCTAATCTTGTTTTGGCGATAACTTTTGACTGGAAAGGAGTTTTGACCTGTAACCACCTCCATTGGCTCTGGATGATGGTTTACAATTCCGTAGAGTGGTCACATTATCCAAACAGACTCACCGTTTGGGAGATATGGATGAAACAAGTTTCAGATGGTGAAAAACAGCTTAACCGATCCTAATTTGGGTGATTAGTTAGTGGGCCCATAACCCATTTCGGGATTAGGGTTATGGGGAGGCTGATAGGGTTAGGGAATTCAGTTTCTATCATTTTCTAGCCGCCACTCTTTGTTCCTTCAAGTTTAGCCTTGGCCTCCACTTTCTAAAACACCCCAAATCACCTTCTAATCGCTAATTAAGCCAAATCAACATCAAATTAAGGGGGAATAGCACCAAAGCAAGGTTAGAGTAACTGTGTTACATTGGGAACAGTGCCAAATAGAGAATCATTTCAGTTTTAAGGTTTTATTTGTGGCTAAGGTGAGTGATTTGCATAGTTTTGCACTAATTACGGTTAATTAAGGGTAATTAGTGAAGATTAGCGAATTTAAACATGATAAAATTCATGAAAAATATTTATAAAATTCGAAATAATGTTTTAGACCTCTGTTAGAAATTTGGTTTGATTTGGTTAAGTTTTACTAATCATATCATTAGTTTTGCCTAAACATGCTTAAGGGGAAAACATGGGTTTTTAGGTATGTTTGATCCTTATAAACATGTCATATTATTGTTTTAGTTTTTGTGGATGATTATACATGTTGCTGTGACTGTATGTAATGTTTTATGATTGCATAGAAATGTTAGAATGGTTGAAAATGCCGTCGTTTGGCGAAAATAGCTTGTTGGAAAAACTTGCAGCAAACCGGATAGGAGCATTCGGATAGGAGCATTCAGATAGGAGCAACCGGATAGGAGCATTCGGATAGGAGCATCCGGATAGGAGCATCCGGATAGGAGCATTCGGATAGGAGCATCCGAATAGGAGCATCTGGATAGGAGCATTCGGATTGGAGCAACCAGATAGGAGCATTCAGATAGGAGCAACCGGATAGGGGCATCCGATCCGAACCGGATAGGGGCACCCGATCCGAACCGGATAGGGGCACCCAATCCGAACCGGATAGAGGCACCCGATCCGAACCGAATAGGGGTATCCGAGCACACGAACTGAACTAGAAAGGAGCATTCGAACCGAACCAAGTAGGAGGGGGCGAACCGAATCGAACCGGAGGATCGAACACCAAGTAGACCTAAACCCGAGATGCAAAGGAAGTCCAAATGAGGAGTTGTACCTCAGGATCCATATGGGAACCAAGGAGGGAACTTCATGAGTTGGGCTTTGATGTGGGACATGTGCTAAGGGGTTATCGATGTCTGTAACTTTAGATCACTATGTTTAGGGGGTACGTGAACGGATTTAGGGCCACAGTGGCCTAGGTACGACTAAAGAGCTATAGACCAATGAAGTGGGGTCATTTGTAAAGATTTGGTCATGACTCCATGGGATAAGCTTGGTAGTAGCAGTAGTTGTACAAGTCGAACTCCGTTACTACTTCGAGGGGTCTAGTGATTGACATTGGTGGACATCGTATGCTTTATGCACTGAGTGAGAGATGTGAGAATGGTTGCTATGTTTAATTGTTTGCCTTCATTATGACGTACACACCCCCACCCCGTATTCTTTACACCATATGATAGTGGCACCTTAGAGTATTGTACGGTATGTAGTGCTAACTCTTTGGTTGCAGGTCCAGGTTCAGGTATGGTTTAGTATACCTGTTATTGTTCTGTTTAGCTGCTTATCGCTCATACCAGACTTTTTGTCTGACCCAGAGTTTTATGTCTCTACTTATTATTTTGGGTGCTCTCACGAGCAGACTAGAGACAGGTTAGCTGGGTATGCACGAGTAGTTGATTCGGAGACGAGCAGGAGGCTTCCACATATGATACATATAGATATTCTCCCTGTGTTGTTGAAGATCACTGTGTGGGCAATAGTAGTGCATCTTCTACTTTAACTTTCTTTTGCTTTAGAGACAATTTGAAGTTGTAACAATGATGTTGGATCATAAGCTGTATTTGGATTTCCGTTGCTATGTTGGTTTAGTTTTCAGCTTATGCACTGTCTCGCCTGTTTTATGTCAAGATTATGTTGTTATTATATTTTGTTCCATGCGCTGTGAGACATTCTACATGTTCCTTGCTAGTTCATTCTCTTCTTTCCTTTCTTTGGCAACCGTTCCGTGCTAGTCGGGCATGTGTACATCGCACCTTCGGAGGAAATGCAGACTGGTGCGGGGCGGGCCGTCACACATGGTATCAGAGCTCTAGGTTGCGTAGTTAACCTAGGGAAAGACACCAGGGAGAGATAATACGTATATGAGAGCGCGTATTTGTGATTATTTTGGTTTTCAAAAGCTATATATATATATTATTGGTATAGCCAAGGATGAAGTCGCATTGCACTAGCACCACTATGGAGATGGCTAATCGTTTCTCTTAACAGATTGAACGATGAGCCGATATACGAGGGGTACTGGTAGTAGAGCCAATAATGGGAATGCTGCTGACATGAGGACGATGTTTACTGACCTCATGAGAGAGATGCTTAGAGATGTTCAGAGGGCATCTCCCAATGCCGGTAATGGTGGTGGTCCAGTAGTGCAGGCGCCTAGGGCCGATTTTGCCAAGCTGAATAAGGATTATACTAGTCTTGGTGGGAAGCCGTTCCACGGAACGGAGTCGGCCATGGATGTTCAGGATTGGCTGGATAGCTGTGAGCGTATCTTCGAAGACTTGGGTATCGAAGATGCGATGAAGAGAAGGATAGCATCCCGTCAGCTGCAAGGACGAGCAATGAATTGGTGGAATGCTATAAAGGAAGCTACCCCAGAGGATCAGATTACTTGGGATCAGTTTAAGGTTCGCTTTAGCGATAAGTTCGTTCCAGCTGCTCAGAAGTCAGCGTTGTTTAAGAAATTCTTGGAACTCAAGCAGAATGGCAGAGCTGTCTTGGAGTATATTGCCGAATTCGACACTTTGTCGAAATATGGGTTATCCCTAATAGATACTGCCGAGAAGAAGAACGAGAAGTTCATAACTGGTTTGGATGGATACTTGGGGGAAAGGCTTATTAACCACATCGATGAGACGTTTGAGTCGATTGTGGGGAAAGCATTGAGGTCAGAGAGTCTTTACCCTAAGTCGAAGACTGAGGTTGCATCTGCAGAGGAGCCAAAGCTGCAAGCAAGCGGTGGAGGCAAGAATGGTTCTCAGAATAAGAGAAAGCAGAATCAAACTAAGGATGGCCAGAAGAAAAAGGATAAGAAGGATGTTGAGTGCTTCAGCTGTGGGAAGAAGGGCCATTATGCTAGTAATTGTCGGGCCAAGCCAGCGGAAAGGAAGTGCTTCAACTGTGGCCAAGTGGGACATCACAAGGACAAGTGTCCGCAACCACCTAAAGAAAAGCAGATGATGAAAGCATATGCCCTTAACGCTATTCCTTCTTCGTCGAATGCCCCAACTGCGGCGGAGAAGGGAAAGAATGTTGTTATTCAAGGTATGCTTTCTGTTTATGATGTTCCTGTTAGAGTTTTGCTTGACACCGGGGCTTCCAGTTCTTTCATATCTAGTGACCTGGTAGATAGGTTGGGATTGGAGCCCGAGATTGTCGATAGATCTTTAGTAGTGACGAACCCGATTGGTGGTACGACTAACCTTAGCATGATCTGTCGTAATATGGTCTTATCGAGTCATGGATGCATGTTTGTTTGTGATTGCTTTGTTTTGGGCTTTACTGGGTTTGGCTTTATTTTGGGAGTCGATTGGCTCCAAAGATACGGGGTGGTGGTAGACTGTGAGGGCTTTTTGGTGACAGCTAGAGCGGATGATGGACAAAGGGTAGTGTTTGGTGGTCTACCTAGTGATGGGGTAATGGCTAGTTTTCTAAATTCCCTCGACATCCCGCAAGGTGAGTTGTCAGGTTTTCCCGTGGTTGGCCAATATCCGGACGTCTTCGAGGAAGTGACCGGGCTTCCACCACACTGAGAGATTGAGTTCCGTATTGATTTAGTGAAAGATGCCAGACCTATAGTGATGCCACTTCGTCGTATGGCACCAAGGGAGCAGCGAGAGCTCGGGGTGCAAGTCTGCGATCTTTTGAAGAAGGGATTTATCAGAAGGAGTGTTTCTGAATAGGGAGCACCAGTTGTGTTTGCTACCAAGGCGGATGGTTCCCTTCGTTTGTGTGTAGACTACCGCGAGTTGAATAAAGTGACGAGGAAGAATAAGTATCCTCTACCGCGGATAGATGATTTGTTTGATCAGTTGAGTGGCGCGAGAGTATTCTCCCAGTTGGATCTCGCGACAGGATTTCATCAGCTTAGAGTGGAAGCTGAGAGTATAGCTAAAACGACATTCCGGACGCCGTCTGGGTTTTATGAGTGGTTGGTCATGCCATTCGGGCTGACCAATGCCCCAGCATATTTTGTGGATCTTATGAATAGGGTATTCAGAGATCAGTTGAATAAGTTTGTCCTTGTGTTCGTGGATGATAGTTTGGTCTACTCGAGGACAGAGGAAGAACACAAGGAACATTTGAGGATAGTGATGGAGGTGTTGAGAAAACACCAATTGAAAGCGAAGTTTTCTAAGTGTCACTTCTGGAGGAGGGAAGTGGGTTCTTGGGCCATGTCGTTTCATAGAATGATATTGCCGTAGATCCTGCGAAGGTGGCTACAGTACAGGATTGGTCTACGCCCAAGAATGCAACGGACATAAGATGTTTCTTGGGATTAGCTGGATATTATCATAAGTTTATCCAAGTTTGCTCCAAGATAGCAGCACCGTTGACTCAGTTGACCAAGAAGAATCAAGCTTTCGTCTGGGACGAAAAGTGCGAGAATGCATTTAAGAGTCTAAAGGACAAGTTGACATGTGCACCAGTGTTTGTCATCCCTCAGGGGAATGAAGAGATGACGGTATACACGGACGCATGTGGTACCGGACTAGGTGTTGTACTAATGCAAGGTGGTAGGGTTGTAGCTTATGCAAGTCAGCAATTGAAGCCGCACGAGAGAAGATACCCTACCCATGACTTGGAATTGGCTGCGATCATGTTCGCATTGAAGATGTGGAGACATTATCTCTTGGGAGAAAGATTCGAGTTGTTTACCGATCATAAATCGTTAAAGTATCTCTTCTCTCAAAAGGATCTAAATCTCCGAAAACAAAGCTGGTTAGAATTCTTAGCTTCCTATGATTTCGACATCGCATATACACCGGGAAAGGGCAATGCGGTGGCTGATGCGTTGAGTAGAAGACATGCCATTTTAGGGGCTATGTTTCTAGAATGGAAGCAACTGGAGTACATCGTTGGGTATGATTTCAGACCAAAGTGCGAATTTGATCCAGAAATATTAGCAAGCTTGACGATCAGACCCACATTGATTGAGCGGATTGGTTCCAATCAGAGGAACGATCCTAATCTTTTAGAAATCATCTCCAAGTTAGAGATGGGAAGCGATGAGGAGATGAACAAGTACAGGCTTGATCGAGATGGATGGCTTCAAAAGAATGGAAAGCTAGTTGTACCCAATGTCAATGGATTGAGAGATGAAGTGCTTAGAGAATGTCATCACTCAAAACTGACTATACACCCCGGTGGTAACAAGATGTACCGAGACATGAAGCAGACCTACTACTGGGAAGGGATGAAAAGAGATATTGGGAAGTTTATATCAAAATGCATGAACTGCCAGCTAGTTAAAGCTGAGCAAAAGAAGCCTAGTGGTTTGCTACAACCATTAGAAATTCCAGAATGGAAATGGGAACAACTGTCAATGGATTTCATTGATGGGTTACCAAGAACTAGGTCGGGCCATGATAGCATTTGGGTGATTGTGGACCGATTAACCAAGAGTGCAAGATATATTCGTCAAGTCGAATAGAACGGCAGCTAAGTTAGCTGAGCTATATATGAAGTGGGTAGTGAGATTTCATGGAATACCTAAAGGCATTGTGAGTGACCGAGATCCGTTGTTCACTAGTGGATTTTGGAAGAGCTTACAAGAGGCGTTAGGATCAGAATTACATCTCAATACCGTGTATCATCCTCAAACCGACGGTCAAACAGAAGGGTGAATCGTGTATTAGAAGATCTCTTAAGAGCTTGTGTATTGGATTTTGGTGGATCATGGGATGACCATCTACATCTAGTGGAGTTCGCATATAATAATTGTTATCAGTCCAGTATTGGTATGGCTCCATTTGAAGCTTTGTACGGAAGACCGTGCTACTCACCGTCATGTTGGTTAGAAACTGCTGAGAAGTTTGTGCTTGGACCAGATGTGATAAGAGAAACTTCAGACAAGATCAAAATCATTCGACAGCGAATGAAGGCTGCCCAAGATAGGCAGAAAAGTTATGCTGATAAGAGGTGAAGAGAATTAAAGTTCTCCACTGGCGATTTGGTGTTTGTCAAGATTTCTCCGTTAAAGAGCGTAATACGATTTGGTAGGAGAGGCAAGTTAGCACCAAGATTCGTTGGTCCATTCCCAGTTCTCGAGCAAATTGGGAATTTGGCATATAAAGTTGAATTACCAGACAAGATATCAGGAGTTCACAACGTATTTCATGTTTCCCAGTTAAGGAAATTCGTGCACGACCCAGATGTGACTATTTCACCTGATCAGTTGGATGATGTCGAAGTTGAACACGAGGCGGTTGGGAACCGCAAGCCTATGCGTATTGTTGGGAACGATACGAAGCAACTTCGAAGGAAAGCGGTGAATCTAGTCAAAGTCCAATGGGGCGAGAATGAGAATGACTGTACTTGGGAGACAGAGGAGAGCATTAGGAAGACGTATCCAGAACTCTTCGCCTGGTAAGATCTTAACTTCGATTTAGTCTTTCTGCATGCTAGGATAGGCTTGTTTGTTTGTTTTGCATGTTTGATTGTTGTATGTGGCTGGTAGGCATGCGGGATCCTTTGTATGTTTTGGGTTAAGGAATTTCGGGGATGAAATTTCTTAATGGGGGAGAGTGTAACGACCCGCATTCTACGCATCGTAGGATCGTAGAATATTTATTTCTTTCACATACGAAGTCGTATGGTCATGTAACTTTGGGAGACGACTATTGGGGTCATTTCCCATGTTCATGATTTTTGCCGATTTCTAAATGACCATTTTGCCCTTAGCTAATATTGTTTTGGCCATAACTTTTGACTAGAATGGAGTTTTGACCTGAAACCACTTCCATTGGCTCCGGATGATGGTTTACAATTCCGTAGAGTGGTCACATTAGCCAAACGGACTCATCGTTTGGGAGATATGTCTGAAACAAGTTTCAGATGGTGAAAAACAGCTTAACCGGGCCTAATTTGGGTGATTAGTGAGTGGGCCCGTAACCCATTTCGGGATTAGGGTTATGGGGAGGCTGATAGGGTTAGGGAATTCAGTTTCTATCATTTTCTAGCTGCCACTCTTTGTTCCTTCAAGTTTAGCCATGGCCTCCACTTTCTAAAACACCCCAAATCACCTTCTAATTGCTAATTAAGCTAAATCAACATCAAATTAAGGGGGAATAGCACCAAAGCAAAGTTAGAGCTGCTGTGTTACATTGGGAACAGCGCCAAACAGAGAATCATTTCAGTTTTAAGGTTTTATTTGTGGCTAAGGTGAGTGATTTGCATAGTTTTGCACTAATTGCGGTTAATTAAGGGTAATTAGTGAAGATTAACGAATTTAAACATGATAAAATTCTGGAAAAATATTTATAAAATTCGAAATAATGTTTTAGACCTCTGTTAGAAATTTGGTTTGATTTGGTTAAGTTTTACTAATCATATCATTAGTTTTGCCTATAAATGCTTAAGGGGAAAACATGGGTTTTTTGGTATGTTTGATCCTTATAAACATGTCATATTGTTGTTTTAGTGTTTGTGGATGATTATACATGTTGTTATGACTGTATGGTATGTTTTATGATTGCATAGAAAAGTTAGAATGGTTGAAAACGCCGTCGTTTGGCGAAAATAGCTTACTGGAAAAACTTGCAGCAAACCGGATAAGAGCATTCGGATAGGAGCATTCAGATAGGAGCATTCAGATATGAGCAACCGGATAGGAGCATTCGGATAGGAGCATTAAGATAGGAGCAACCGGATAGGAGCATTCGGATAGGAGCATTCGGATAGGAGCATCCGGATAGGAGCAACCAGATAGGAGCATTCAGATAGGAGCAACCGGATAGGGGCATCCGATCCGAACAATAAAGGGGCATCCGATCCGAACCGGATAGGGGCACCCGATCCGAACCGAATAGGGGCATCCGAGCACCCGAACTGGACTAGAAAGGAGCATTCGAACCGAACCAAGCAGGAGGGGGCGAACCGAATCGAACTGGAGGATCGAACACCAAGTAGACCTGAACCAGAGATGCAAAGGAAGTCCAAATGAGGAGTTGTATCTTAGGATCCAGATGGGAACCAAGGAGGGAACTTCATGAGTTGGGCTTTGCTGCGGGACATATGCTAAGGGGTTATCGATGTCTGTAACTTTAGATCACTATGTGTAGGGGGTACATGAACGGATTTAGGGCCACAGTGGCCTAGGTACGACTAAAGAGCTATAGACCAATGAAGTGGGGTCATTTGTAAAGATTTGGTCATGACTCCATGGGATAAGCTTGGTAGTAGCAGTAGTTGTACAAGTCGAACTCCGTTACTACTTCGAGGGGTCTAGTGATTGACAGTGGTGGACATCGTATGCTTTACGCACTGAGTGAGAGATGTGAGAATGGTTGCTATGTTTGATTGTTTGCCTTCATTATGACGTACACCGCCCCACCCCCATATTCTTTACACCATATGATAGTGGCACCTTAGAGTATTGTACGGTATGTAGTGCTAACTCTTTGGTTGCAGGTCCAGGTTCAGGTATGGTTTAGTATACCTGTCATTGTTCTGTTTAGCTGCTTATCGCTCATACCAGACTTTTCGTCTGACCTAGAGTTTTATGTCTCTTCTTATTACTCTGGGTGCTCTCACGAGCAGACTAGAGACAGGTTAGCTGGGTATGCACGAGTAGCTGATCCGGAGACGAGCAGGAGGCTTCCACGTATGATACATATAGATATTCTCCCTGTGTTGTTGAAGATCACTGCTTGGGCATTAGTAGTGCATCTTCTACTTTAACTTTCTTTTGCTTTAGAGACAGTTTAAAGTTGTAACAATGATGTTGGATCATAAGCTGTATTTGGATTTCCGCTGCTATGTTGGTTTAGTTTTCAGCTTATGCACTGTCTCGCCTGTTTTATGTCAAGATTATGTTATTATTATATTTTGTTCCATGCACTGTGAGACATTCTACACGTTCCTTGTTAGTTCATTCTCTTCTTTCCTTTCTTTGGCGACCGTTCCGTGCTAGTCGGGCATGTGTACAGCACACCTTCGGAGGAAATGCAGACTGGTGCGGGGCGGGCCGTCACAGAATCGAAGGCTAATTCAACGGCTTCGAGCAACGTCACGCGAATCATAGCAAATCACCACAACGCTATCTTATTATCCTTTTCTAAACCGATCACTATAAGTACGGTTTTTCCTTAAATTTGAACGTGTAATTGGAATTGTGAATGTAATGAATCAAAATATAGAACTATACCAATTTGCAAGTTAATTATCTTTGATTCGTGCTTATGTCAAATCTAACGTTATCTATGCCTTTGGATCTGATTCTCGATTGTGGCCTAGAACTTATTGTGGCTAATTGCAAATGACTATGATTATGGGACTTTTGCCTAAGACTATGACTATGAAACTGTTGCCCATGAAACTATCGCCAATGACTATGATTCATGACAAACAGACTATTACATATGACTATGACTATAAGACTGTTGCCTATGACTATGATTCATATTTTTGAGACTATTACATATGATTCATGACTATGAGACTATTACCAAGATTTATGACTATGAGACTATTACCTATAACATTGATTAAGAAACTATTGTGATTAGTCACCCATGACTATTGTGGTTAATTGCCTATAACTATTGTAGTCAGTGACTTATGCATATTCCCATTAACCTATTAGGTTGTACTTCGAACTGGCATTATGTTGGACCAAATCACCTATGCCTATTCCCTTAATTATGTTGGATCCCATTTTTTTGGGGTGTAACTTGTCTAGTTTATTCTTATTCACTATTATGTACATCAAACCCATTGGAACCATTATTTTTGTATTTGGTTCATTCTTGCATGGCTATTCTTTTATGTCAATTCTTGTGCTTATTCCCAATTCCTTGCTTTGATACTATTAGTATCGTTTCATGAGTACTTAGAAACTTGTAAAATCATGTTATACGTACGATTATGGCGCGGGAATTTAGGCATAGCTTAATTAAGTTAGTTTGGCATAATAAATATGTTGCCATAGTCTAAATTGGCTATAATAGTGAATGATTTACATGCGTATTAGAATTGGGCATAAGCTGATAAATTTAATTGGCCGCAAAGTGTGTAATTGGCGTGTAAACCAAGTTTTGGACATAAACAGTAACTAGAATATTAAATCTAGTTTTGACATGAACCGTAAATTGGAATATTAATCTAGATTGGGCATGAATTGTAAAAGGGGAATAATAAATTTAAAATTGGTATAAACTGCAAGTTGGGCTGATTGATAGGTAAATCAAGTTTTGGGCATAGAATATAAATATGCTAATTTGCATGACAAATGAGTATGATCTAGGCTAAATTGGTTTACGGAAAATTTACATAAATAATAAATATGTAAATTTAGTAAAAGACGAATATGCCTAACCCGAGGTTAGACCGAGTTGTGGTGTAAAACTGCCCGAAACCGACTGGCACATCCAGTGACCACAACAATACCTGTATAATGTGGGTGGTTAGTGCATCAAGCCCAGAAAGACCCGAGGTTAGACTGAGTTGTGGTGTAAACCTACCCGGAACCGACTGGCACATCCTATAACCACAACAATATATGTCTAATGTGAGTGGTTGGTGCTTTAATTAATTAATTAATTAAGGCTCATGAATAAATCAAGCTAGAAATGGTGAGGTTAAGTAACTAGGGAAACACTTAACCGTAATAACATGATAAATAGTCAAGTGGGTGAGGTTAAATAAATTTAGAACACTTAACCGTAATAACATGTTAACTAGGCAAGTGGGTGAGGTTAAGTAAAATTAGAACACTTAACCGTTACAACAAGTTAATTAGACAAGTGGGTGAGGTTAAGTAAATTTAGAACACTTAACCGTTGTAACATGTTAATTAAGCAGATGATAGGTTTAAGTTAACTAAGGTAACACTTAACCAAAATATATAATGACATGTGGTGGGGTTAAGTAATACAAGAGGAAAACACTTAACCAATTATATAACATGATGTATGGAAAGGGTTAAGTTAACACGAGAACAACACTTAACCAATATAACATGATTTGAGGTAGGGTCAAGTCAACACCAGAAGGAAACACTTAACTAACATGACGTGACGGGTGGATGGGTTAAGTTAACTTGAATTGATTAATGACACTTGACCAATATAACTTGATGAGCGAATGGGGTTAAGTTAAATGGGAAATACTTAACCAATATAACCTGATGAATGAACAGGGTTAAGTTAATAAATCACACCAATCCAACATGATAAGCAAGAAAGGTTAAGTTAATAAGAACCACTTAACCAACCCGACTTGACGAGTAGGAGGTTAAGTACACGTCAGGTAGGTGGGTAATATTAGTAAATATAGGCCCACAAAACTTAACCATTAAATAAACATGCTTGAATCCGTGGGAAGGTTAAGTGCACGTCGGGTTGGTGGGTAATATTAGTAAATATAGGCCCACAAAACTTACCATTATATAAACATGCTTGGATCGATGGGAGGGTTAAGTACATCTCGTATAGGTGGGTAATATTTGTATATATAGGCCCGCAAACTTAACCAGCAGGAAACCCTAGTAACGGGGACCCATTTCAGCAGTAACCCACATAGATGTATCATAGTACCCTGAAACTAGGCAGGGTGGGGCACGATTACTAGGCTGATTATAAGCAGTCAAAAATAGCGGCAGGGGGTACGTCAGTGTAGGTTCCGACGGTTTACGGGCGTGCACGTACTCCGGAGTGGAAAAAGCAAGCACTAGGTACTAGTAGTTATACACTGTGCATCTTGAATCGTGTCGGGTCGCTATTATAAGGCTTGATACACCTTATGGTGGGGCCAGCACAGAGTATCTACACGCAAGAGAGGGCCGACTGACACAGACACATGGAAAATTAATGCAAGTAGGTAGCATAATCCTTAGTTGGACCTAGGTCGCGTAAATCCTGAATCCGAGAAGCATTCAATAGGTAGCATAAACCCCAGTGGCCCTGGGTAGCGTAAACCCTGGTTGAATCTAGTAAGCACTCGATAGTAAACCCTAGATTAGATCTAGGTAATAAACGGAATCCCCATAATAGATGTACACCTGAAGGCAACCGCAAATACGGGGATTGGGATCACGTTATCATAAGATCATATATTACTAGTTTGGCCACCAGTTAGGCAGTGCAGAGATATAGAAATCAGTATAAACAGGGTAGTTGTGAAGCAGAGAAGGAGTAGAAGGACATTCAGTTTATCAGTACATTTAGTTTATTGGTACATTCAGTTTATCTTGCCGTATCCCATGCTTATCCCATATTATCTTGTTACAATGGTTTAGTCTTATATTTAGTTTATTCATGTCATGACCCTTTTCCTCGTTTAAATACTAAGAATCACTGGACTTACCAGACTTTATGTCTGACCTAGCTTGCTTCCCCCCCAAGGTAGTCAAGGAGGGAATAGCTCAGGTTTGTTTGGAACGTTACTCTTTCCAAGCTTGAAGACTCTTTGACGTGTTGCCTTGGACTCTCTCTTCTACTGCTATGGCTGGCTCATGCTTTATTTGGGGAAATCATTTTATGCTTCTTTATTTTTGTAAACAAGACAGGATAATTTGGTATTGTAAAACAATCTTTGTACAAGCTGTTTATTAGTGAAATAAAGTTTTTTTTATTTTCCGTTGCTTTAATTGTTTGTCTTGTAATTTATTTGCATCTTTTACCTATAATGCTCCACCGAAATTAAGGCATTCCCTTTGTGAGTGACCTTAATGGAGGTGGGGTGTTTCAATGTTTGTGGATGATGGTTTAGTAGATGGGTGATTGGATGGTAGGACACATTCTTCCTAACTTGAAGATTTAGAGGATGAAATACTTTAAGGAGGGGAGAATGTAACCCCCCGAATTTTCTGTGAACATAAGAGTAACAAATCAGAGAATAATTAAATTGTAACAAAATAATTAAGGGAAACGGGTTGCGCAATTGCATTCGTCTCGAAATTCTGCTTGGAATAGAGTCCAAGTTTGCGTAAATTAGACTCTGTATGAAGAAGATATGACCTTCAGAATTTTTAGTAAAAATCAGCCCAGAATTCAAAATTCAAATTTCGAAATTCAAAACAGACACCCGAGCTGGGCGGGAAAATTCCCGCCCAGGGCCCAGGTTGACACTAGGGTCAACCTGGCTAAACAGGTCGACCCCCCTTTTCCAGATCTGTAGACTCTGCACCTGGACGCCTTTCTGACCGGATTCATGAGCTCTAACCTATTTAATCACCCCCAAACCCATCTTTCTCTCGACACAATTTCCTTCTGCTTATACTCTGCCTCTATTCTAATTAAACAATAAAAATGGCGTCGCTACTCTGCTAGAATCAAAACTAGAACTAGTGCATCTTCTTCCAAACTGAATAGAATTAAAAGAACAACTAGTCTACATCAAAGGAGCGCTATTCAGTGTTAGAACACAGATTCCAGAATACAAGAATCGTTCCCTTTTTGTGAGTACAGTTATTTTCAGATATAAACTTTTATTATGATCTTGGCATGGTTATAAATCTGAATATGAGGTTATGCATATTCTTATCTGTCAGATCTGTTTTTCTGTGTATCTCCTTTTTCTTTCTGTTCTATAGCCAGGCTACTACGAGCCTACACCAAATCTCATAAGAGATTAATGCATCAATGCTAATTTTGGGACAAATAATGAATATTGCATAATTGGACATGACTGATCTGTGACTGATTTGAGAAAAGAACATGGGTTGTAAATTAAGATCTTGAATCAGTGCATACTATGTATAAAAGACTGTGATTTGGAAGAAGAATTATTATATGATAGCATATGACTTGGGATTTGGAATATAATGCATATTATAATGCAAGATATGATTTTGAGGACTTAATACATGATTAAAATTTAAGATCTAAATTTTGGGGCATATTTTATATCACGATCTATGACTTGAAAAGAGGAAAAAAAAAAGATATATGTGACTTAGGCGTAAAGATCTATATTAAAATAGGTTAACTATTTATGTGAATGCGCCTAAATATGGATTTTAGGATATTTGGCATCATAAGCTATAATTTGGCATAATTCATATTGTTTGGGACTTTTTAGAGAATATTCTGTACTGTGTAAAGTTTAATTAAAATTTCGGGCATATGTCGTATTATGAATTATGACCATGATTTTGGCATGTAAATTTAGGCAAGATATGTAAATAGAACTTTAAGAAATATTTAATACGTTAAATCTGTTGAATTGCCTAATCTGCTAATCTGTTATCTGCTGAATTGCCTAATCTGCTAAATCTGTTATTTGCTTAATCTGTTGAATTGCCTAATCTGCTAAATCTGTTATCTGCTTAATCTGTTGAATTGCCTAATCTGCTAAATCTGCTGAATTGCCTATTCTGCTAAATCTGTTATCTTCTTAATCTGTTGAATTACCTAATCTGCAAAATCTGCTGAATTACCTAATCTGCTAAAATTGTTATCTGTTGAATTGCTTAATCTGTTGAAAGCTGAATAATTATAAATTAGAGGCTCGATCTAAAATTGAGCAAGACATGTTAATAGAACTTTGGATAATCTGCCGTAACCGGTAAAGAAGTTAAATCTGGTAAATATACATAATTAGTCTGATATTTTCTGTAAAGTGGCTATGACACGAGGTTAGACTCCGTTTGCGGTAGAAGCCTGCTCGGAACCAATCGGCTTAACCAGCGACCGCAAACTGTCAGTCTAATGTGAGAGGTCATAGGCATAACTAAAATATGCTTAGACACGAGATTTGGTCTAGCTTGTGGCAGAAGTCTGCCCGGAACCTCCCGGCATATCCAGCGGCCACAAGCTACCAACCTAATGTGAGAGGTCTGTGCATTAATAATTAATTAATGCAAATCTAAGATAATTATGATACCTAAAATGTGTTGGGTGGATAGGGTTAAAACAATTGGTCTGATGAATCTAATAAACCCGTTTTGTAAATCTGTAAGCCCAATACAATGTTAGGTAAAACAATCTGTAAGCCTGTTAATCTGTATATCTGATCCGTTAGTCTGAGAACTTGTTAATTTGTATATCTAATCCGTTAGTTTGAAAACTTGTTAACTTGATTGTCTTATCTGTGAACTAGTAACCTGAACTCTGTCTGAAATCCGTAAACAAGTTAATCTGAAATCTGTTAGTCTGAGGACATAAGGTTAGGAGGGGAAATACTGTGTCATCTGTTGTTTGGGACCCATATTAGTCAGTAACCCTTTCTGGTATCAAAACTTTGACCCTACGCTATGTAAGGGTTCAGGCACGCTTACTGAACTAATTATAAGCGGTTCATTCTGATAATGGCGAGGGGTGTTGATGGTTCGTTCCAACCGGGTCATGTGCGTGCATGGATCCGATCTGCTCTGAGGATGTAAGACACCGTGACATCTGTAAATAGGTCTGTGCCAATAGGTTGCCACTTTAGGGAGTGATACACCCTACTGTGGGGCCGACACAGGTTATTTATGTATTGGGGAGCCGATCGCTTGGGGGTAGGACTTAGGGTACACTTAGTTCTGTCTGTTACTGTTGGTACCGTCTGTTTCTGTTGGGTGGCAACACCAGTCTGTTTTTGCGTGGTATCGTCTGTTGGGGGTGGTAAAGGCCCATTACTACTGTACACCTAATTCTAACATTCTGTTTTCGTAAGGATTATTCTGTTTCCGTCTCTGATTCTGTTTCCGATTCTGTTTCTGTACCTTCTGTCTGTTGGGGTGGTAAAGGCCCATTAGTTGGTAGGTAAAGGTCCATTATTAGTATTCCACTTCTGTACCTTCAGTCTGTTCGGGTGGTAAAGGCCCATTACTAGCATTCTGTTTCTGTAGAGATTATTCTGTTTCCGTTTCTATTTCAGTTTAGACATTAGGGTAACACCTAATCCTGTTATACTAGTTTTAGTGCAGAGAAGTGAGGACTAAATAAAAAAAACTTAGCTTAGTCTCTATCATTCTGTTAACCTGCTATTCCTGTTACGGTTATCTCTCATCAAGTTTTATTTACATGTCATGATACTATTATCTGTTTATATACTGAAAGTCATTGGACTCACCAGACTAATGTCTGACCTAGTTTGTTTCGCCTCTTTTCTTTCCGTTCCCCCCCCAGGTGATTAGGGTGGAAACGTAGGAGCTTGATTCAGATTCTCTCTGCTTGAAGTGTTTAAAGTATTGCTTGGCTTTGGCTCTATCTTTCCATGGCAGTTTATGTTGGGGATTATGACTTTAAAAAAAAACAATGCATTCTGAAGGATTTTGTACAAGACCGATATTTTGTACTTGAATTCTGATATTGTGATTTGAAAAGATGTAACCAAACTTATTTCTGTTCTACTGTAATAAAGTTATAATTTTTTCAAGTACTGCTTTATCTGTCTTGTAAATTTCTGTTCTGTCTACTAAAACCCTCCATCAAAGTTAAGGCATTCCCTTTGTGAGTGACCTTAACGGAGGTGGGGTGTTACACTTATAAACATCGTTTATAAATTAAAAACTTGTTTTATTTGTTCAAACAAGTTAATATTTCTTAGTCCATTCGAAATTCGAATTCTATTTTAGAAAAATAGATTTCCCCTTTTAAATGTCAATTATCCTTTTCACGATATTTTTATATATCCACATTTAGGCCCAATGATATTTCAAATGCCCAAAACAACCAATTATAAATTATAGGTTTTCTAACACATCATATGTGTTAATATACATGAAAAACAAATAATAAATTTTTTGAGGAATCCAGTTGGATCCCTCAAACCTGTTTTCTTGTATCCACAAACGTTAGCTAACATAAATGAAACTCATATTTTGCAAACCCAATATGACTCGTGTTTGTATAGTTTCTTCTAAACCCCGTATGAATTAAATTATTTAGGATATATGAGTTAAAATAATTTAAATTGTTAATTACAAAAAACCAAATTACTAAAATAAATTTATTACCTAAAGCATGCCATTCATCTCCATCCCTTCCTATATGAAATCGCTGCCTTTTCTCTTCCCACTAAATCAATATTTTGCCTCACTAGTTCCATCGCAACTACCCAGGCTTGCTTTCTGTTGTTTCTTTCTCAATGGAAAATTTTGATACTCCTTCAAGCTATGCCTTCGCTACAGTTTGATTTTGAACCTGAGCAAAGACCCTTAACTCTCTTCATTCCCATCAACTGAAAACTCGAATTCCCCGGAAAGACCTACATTCATCCGATGAAGCTACAGGCATGATCGATACTTTTTGTATCGAGTTGACACAAAGCTCCACTAATCCGACTCCCTGCTTCCCATCGACTCCACTCACCACCTCAGCTGGAAACTTGAACATAATCCAAAGTCACGAACCTTTAAATCAAATGTTACAGCTTTCGATAACCCAGTTCCACCATTCTAGCACAACCGCGACTTCCAGTATTAACTGCGGTTCCCTCTTCTGAAAGTTGCGACTTCTTCCCTTGATCCACGCTTATCCCTTATCGCGATACCCAAAGCCTAAATTACTAATAACCAAAACCCTTAGCTCGCAGGTTCAAAAGTCGAACTCCAAGGATATCTGCATCGCACCCGAGATCGAAAGGACCAGAGTGAAGGACGACTCCAAACAAGCTCAAGAATTTAGTTTAGGAATTTAGGTTTTTGTTCTAATTTGTTATTGAATTTTGGAAGAGAGGAAACTCAAAAGGAACAACCATTTTTTCTGATTTTGAAGCTTTTATATCGATTTGAGAAACAAATGAAAAAAACATGGCTTTGATTTGGTATTGGTTGTAAACGAGTAGCGCCCCTTTTATATCATAGCTTTCGAATTGTTTGCAAAACAAGTAAAATTGTTGTGATTTTCATACGAAGAGCACATTATTAAATTTGAAGCTTATGGTTGTTCCAAGGAGCGAAATGGCAAAACAAAAGGGAGGGTTTCATGATTTATAGCAGAAGACTTACTTGGCTATTAAGGAATTATGTTATCTTAGGTACAATGAAGTACAACAAATTAAATTCGATTTGAATGTGATTTGATTTAAGAAGATTGTTTATTCTTTTTAAATAGATACTGATTTGATTTTGAACCTATCCACAATCAGATATTTCGGGGTCCATTAATTTAAATCATGAACTGCTATTTTAGCGTATAGACCCTCATTTAAATGTAATAACGATATTCTGAACTCAACAGAAGATATTCTAAATTCTAATTTGAACGTATACATAAAATAACCATAAAAAATTAATATAATATAATTTAAATTTAGAAATAATCAGATTCTTCGATAATAAATTATTTTTATTATCGTTTATATTCAAATTCAATTTTATTGATCATTTGAATTATTTTGACTTTATAAAAAATTTCAAATTGAATTATTTCTGATTCTCGTATTACGAGGATATATATTCGAAATAAATCATATTTCGATTATTAATTCGATAAATCAATATAAAATTAATTTATATTATCAACTCAATATTTAAAACCATATTAAATATTTAAAATAAATCGACCAAAAATTCGGGTCGTTACATTATGGATTGCGAAATTTTAGTCATATGCATAGATAATGCGTTGATAAAAAAAAAAAATGTGAGTTAACTTCCATGTACTTCGAAATATATAAACTTATATGTACATATCTCACTGTTAAGACATAAGATATATGCACTGATCTCATTGTTAAACTTATATGCATAGCTTCTCCGTTGTTTTCAACTTCAGTCACTAAGTGCCTTAAGATACTTGCCTTATACAATGGTTTTGGCAACTGCCTATGCCTGCAAAGTACATCAATTAATATATAGGCTTGACTTTAGGGACTACAATTGGGTTTCCTAATTTTAATTTTACGCATACATGCTTAAGGCCAAACAATAATTATTTTTTCTTTGTAATTTTAAAACCCTTTAGCGCATGTTGAGTCCCAATTAATCTCATTAATTATGTCTTGCTCCTCCTTACAAAAATTTATTGATCAATGCTTGCATGGTTTCCCATAATTACGCCCTAATTTTCACAAAAGTGGCTCAACAAATTCAATGCTTTTAATTTGAATTGCGAAGATAAAATGAAATTTTTGAACCTATGAGAATGAAATATCAACAATTTAGTTTACCGAAACATCAAAACACCTAAACTTAGATACTTTCTTATGTGTTACTTTTTAGTTTCTCTGATTTTATTATTTGATTCTCTTGCTATCTTATATGAAACTTCTTATCATTTCCTTGAATTCTTCTATTAAGTGCTAATCTTTGTTTTTTTCGCACAATGAATTTTTTCGACAGCGGAACATTTTTTTGACAGAACTGAGTAGCTTGCAATTTGTGCTTATATGTCGAGCTTCCTTAACTTGATGTAAAAATGAAAATTTTCAGCAGTTGGTAACAATTTTAATTAAGTGTGAATTACCATCATATTATTTGGATATTTTAATCTATCTGCTTAGACTATATAAGGTGGCATCTCTAAAAGTTGTCAGTTACTATAAAAAAGTTATTATAAAGAAATTAACATACATCCAAATACCCAAAAAAGTGCATAAATTTAAGTGCAAGGCAAAATACAATGCTAGGTTCATAGGAATTAGTCATACTGTCTTATTTGGATTGTATTTGAGAAGCTAATGAGGTGTGCATATTCTTTTGGCATCTTCGTAGTCTCCATAAAATAAAGGTTGCTTCTCTTTTTTCCGTAGAACCAACAATGCATATAAACCTATATGAAATATTGTAGAAATCAACTACCTCATCCAAAAAATGTGTTTGATTTGTAACTCTTAGAAGAGAGGATTATCAGTGAAGAAAATTGAATTCGTCAAGACATATGAGTAGGAGTACAATAAATCAATGAAATATTGTAAACATCAAAATCACATTTTAAAATCTGCCAACAAAGCAACTAAGATTGAAGCTTTATAATTATTAATCACGGTACTTGATTGGAACTGTTATTGAGTAGTGAAGTGGGGACATATGCATACTCTTTTGACTCCTCCACTGTCCATGGACGGTAAAGGTTGCCCCTTTTTCTCCCCAAAACCAAGAATGTGGATAAAATAGATGGAACACTATGGAGAAGAGATAGCTTATTTAGTATATGCTATTATCAGTGAAGAAATATATTTCAAACGTGATAATAAAGTAGCAAGAATATAGCACAACCGTTTAAAGGGCATAAACTCATTTAACAACATTTTTAGAAAGCTACCATAGTTAAATATAAAGTTGTAACAAATATAGTAAAAACTTTGTTTTGAATGTACAAAAGATAAATTAAATAGTAACAACAATAAATATATATTAATTGAAATGCTGCAAAATTGTGGATGTCAAATTGACACATATTTTAAAGCAACAAAGGAAGCGCTAGCTATCAATCTTTCATTAGGTCAGTTGTGCTAAATCCTATATTATTGAATTAAAATTTCATGTTGTCGTATACATAAAATTACACATGAGAATATTAAATTTGGCTTTTTTGGTTCATATACAATAAATAAATTTTGAATGAAGTTCATTTATTTGCAAATAGTCACTTTATTGGAAACAGAAGAGGTGAAACATAAAAGAACATGCAACAAATTATTTATTTTAGCAACCATAGACAATAATTTAGTTATAAATTATCATTTGGAATGTTTGATGAGTCCGCCGTGAAAAAGGACATACATTTGACTAGAGACAAAATAGGAATGAACTATATAGGCAGTATCTGTATCTTGAATTGTAACAACCTGGAAAATCAGAGCCAATTTAAATTTTTTAATTTGGCTATTTTAGTGGATTTTAAATAAATTATTTTAAATAATAAACAACGAAAATTATGTTTGCATCGATGTTTGAAAATAAATATAATTATTTTTATTTATAAACAAGGCCTGAAATGGCGCGGCAGTTTCAAAATTTGAATTCAAACTTTGATTGACTGTACAGGATGCAAAATATAATGGATTTAATGAAACCAAAAATATTTAAATCTGTTTATGAATATCTTTCTAACGAATCTGAAAAATCGAAATTTCATAGCGGGAATCAAAAGTTATTGCTAAATGAATTTTCATAAAGGTCGGTTTAGAGATTATATAGCCCTTGAAAATAGACATTTTGCAAACGACCCCTGTTTTCGATGAAACCACTTTTGTTGGATATGGGATGTCAAATTATTGCTAGGTTTCAAATTCCGTAATTTTTGAAGTTAGTATGCGAGCGTGGCAAAGGAAAATGTGTTTGGTTGATTTCAGTTAAATTGGATCAACCAGAAAATGGCCATTTTTCAAACTGTCTCAGAATTCGATGAAACTAGATTTGTTGGGACCGTATCGTCCCAACATAGCTAGATAAATTTTTAGGGAATTTTTGGAATCAGTTTTTGGCCCTGGCAAATTTAAATGTACGTTCAAATCAAATATTGAATGTTTTATATTTCAATTTGAAGAATAACTGACTATAACAGTTGAATTGCCTTACGAAACATATCCCATTGTGTTCCGAAGAGGGGTATTTAGCTAGGGGAGACAGTCGTTGGGTTTGGATTGGAGTACGTTTTAGAAAATCCTATTTTAAAATTAAATAAAGTGAGGGCCAATAGAAAATATTCTTTCATAATTTATTTTAAAAATAAAAAATCAAAAAAATCCCGTAACTGCTCCAGTCGACGGCGGAACTGTGCTCCTCCGTTCTCGTCTATATTCTGGCTAATCCGCTTCGAATTTGACCCTCCCCTTGTGCAACTTTTTAAACCTCTCTTCTCCCTCTTCAAATCAGTACCTGGTACACCACCCCTCGTCGTCTCATCATCGAGAACGAGCTCCTCCAAGTTCCGACCTTTTCGCCGCCGATACCCCCTGGTTCCTCCACCAAGTTCTCCAGTACCCACCTCCGCCTGAGCGCCTCTCCGAGCTCTAGGGCAGGGCGCTGACGGATTTCAACTTCGTGTTACGGATTTTGCTAGAAATCAAAACCTAGTTTTGAACCATTTAGAGAGGTAATGGCTTTGAAAACCATGAACTGATTTTTACACTTTTAAGTGTTGCAAACTTCTAAAAATTGTATCTTTAACATATGTTAATGAAATTCGATGAAACAGGAGACATCGGGACCGTGACGACGCTCTCCACATTCTAGAAGTGTCCGGGGATTTTTCTGAGCTTGCTACGATTTTTAACATCTCGAAAACCAATGTGAGATTTCTAAACTGAAATGTGAATGGAAATGTGATGTATAAATTATATAAGCGAAGTATAAGTTATATACGCGTTGTATACCTCATGTACATGTGTTGTATAAGTTGTGTGAGCGATGTATAAATTATACATGCATTGTATAAATCATATATGCGTTGGAATGGAAATAAAATATACATACATACATACATACACACACACACACACACACACACACACACACACATATATATATATATATATATATACACTCCCCTTGTCCACAAACCATGGACGATATTTATTGATTGTGAATTGGCATGAAAAATTTGGTGAATAATGCGAATGGTTGATAAGATTGTTTGTGGTTGAAAAATACCCGTTTGTGATTGAAACAAAATTAGAATAGGTTGTGGAAAAGAAAAACATACTCGTCTGCGTACGAACTAGATGTATGAAATCCCCATTGTAAAAAACCATGAGGTTTTAAGGTAGAGCGAGGAGTTGTACTCGGGACGGTGCCGGTTTTAAATACCCTGCCATTATGCTGTCGAAATTTTCAATAATATTCATGTGCTGAAACTATATCCATGTATCGAAACTATATTCAAGTGTTGAAATTATATTCATGTGTTGAATAGAAATTCATAAGTTGAATAGAAATTCATGTGTTGAATAAATTCTTTGAAAGATAAAAATAACATTTCATCACATATATAGGCTATATATATTATTCGTGTTTTAAATAAATTGTATTAACAATAAAAATCAAATTTTTATTATATATAAACTATAGAAAACATTCATGTGTTGAATAAAGGACTAGAACGATAAAAATCATATTTTTATCGTATGTGTGAAGTCGAAAACATTCATGTGTTGAATATTTGAATTGAACAATAAAATTTACATTTTTATGGTGAATATGAAGTGCTAAAAACGTTCATGAGCTAGATAAATATTTCTGATGATAAAAATATCATTTTTATCATATATACGACTCACTAAAAATACACACAAGTGTTGAAATAAATATTGGTTTGCTATGAATCTTATTTTTAACATGTATATGAACTAAATAAAATAGTCAGGCGTTGAAATATACTTTTGTTCACTAAAAATATCATTTTTATACAAAATATGAAGTGTTAAAAATTACCACTTGTTGAAATAAATATTTGTAAGTTGAAAATATTATTTCTAACATGTGTAGGAAGTGTTAAAAAAAACCATGTATGGAAAATAAACATTTGTTCACTAGAAATATTATTTTAGTTTAGTTTTGCACACACACACACACACACACATATATATATATATATATATATATATATATATATATATATATATACATGTGTTGAACAGGAAAAATGGATTAGCTGTTGAGTAAAGAACTTATTTGCCTGCCCGATTAATAGGTAAACCTTAATGAGTTGGCTGCGCGATTTTATTATTATATCAACTCCTGTGAATGCCATTGGATGCGTAGTGCTGGTTGTTCTGCGTGTAATAATAAACGTCTCCATAGGATAATAACAATTAATTTTGAACTACACTACATGGAATACTGCAAGAAGATAGCATACTCTATCATATACCACATTAGCATTTGGAGCTGATGTGACGAGGTTGAAGATTACCATAAAACCGAGAGACTTGTATGGCGATGACTATATTTCAGGTTGAACCGAAGACTGATATGAACTATATAAAATGTAACGGTAAATTGCAAGATTAATAAAAACCTCACACGGGTCCGAAGATGACAATAAACACGTCTCTCTGGTAATTAGGGCACAAAAACCATTTATAGGGTGACGAGAATTTATTCTCTGGAGTTATGATCTATACACACTCCCTTGTGGACACCGGAATATATCACTATAAATATGTGCATGCTTATTAGGATTTATTGGGTACCTAATACGGCCCGATAAATTTCCAAACCCCTTCCCGTACAAAGGTAGTTATGGCGAAATTTTCTGAAATTTAAAGGCGTTAGTGAAATATTTGAAGTGAAACGATATTGAAAGCGTCGAATAAATTAAATTTATATATAAATAAATATAAATTAAATAAAATGAATCGAGCCCCTATAGTTTGCGTTTTGAAATCGTAACTTTAAACGATTATACCGAAAGATCCGACCATCGGATTTCCACGAAACTGGAACCGTTGGGTGCGCTTTGGAAATATCTTTCCAACTATATAAACTTTGTTGGGATCCAATGGTTAGATTTTCAGATATGTGTAAAACAAATTTGAAGAAAAACAGCGCCAGTGCCTCGGCACGACCTGAAACGTTGTTTAATTAAATAGGGCCATTTTTAATAAATAAAAATGGAGATATATCGTTATAAAATATTATAGACGATATGGAATGGAAATAAACCGATTATACTTGGTTCGCTTGTCATTTCATGGTTGAACGTTCTTGACATGAAAATTATACTAATGAACTGAATAGTGGATGTCGAATAATTTGACCATGAACAGAATTGATTTGAATTCTAAATATACGTGAATTATTTGAAAATGCCGAGTTAATTCTCATTTCAAATAATTGATCGAAGATTTGAAGTCGAAGATATGAAGACGGTTCAAGACTGACGATCTTCACATCGGATGGTGTGGTGCTACTGTGGCTCATGATTAGAGTAGCTACCTTGAAGGGGCTAAAGTGGTAGCCGTCCAGACGTACTTGTTGATCGCACGGATATGCAAGGAATATGGTGCCTCTAGTTTCGTTCAAACCTAGAACGAACTTGTAAATGGATGCGTGTCTAACATTGGATTTTGTTCTGTGCTGTTGATCTCTATTAAATATATATCTGTTTGGCGACGGAGAATTTATTCTCTTGCTTAACGCCCTTCTATCAGACGTACGAGCTCAGAGGTCATATATCGATAGAAATCAGTCACATGGAGTGAATTGCCTGTGTGGCATGCCTAAGTGGTAGATGATCAAGGCTTCTGTTGAAAAGCAAAGTCTTCTGGTTGATGATCAAAGAACGGCCTACGTGGCATAGCTTTGTGTATAACGTTGATTCGTGAGCCTCACACCTCGGTATGAGTCAAAAACGGGATAAGGACCCAAGGATTGCACGACGTTTCTTTCTAGCTATGGGTGGTGTCAGTGACCTCTAGCCCTGACATTTATATACTTTTTACCTGTGTGGTTGTTGGAATACGAGGCGCCTCGATTATAGGTCCTATAGGACCGGGAAACGTGTGTTCAGGAATAATTAATCCTCAAAAGTAAGAGACGACCAGCCTTGGAGGTTCCAAGGATCACTGTGTGGTCCCGAGACATTTGCTAGAGTGTCTCGAATCGGAGAGGAGCTTGCCCCTTGCCTCGACTCATGATGGAATCCAATTTCCAATACGAAATTATGGATTTGATTGTAACATATATGGCGACATAGTGGCATGGGACGCTCAGGTCGTCTATGATTGATATTTATGATGGAAGTTGCTTTTGAAACCTATATGCACTAGTAATAATATCAAACACTTTTGTTTTATACGTATCAAGCATTTCATGGCCATTATAAGGTAAAACTCTATCCTATGTCTTGCGTTGCATTGTGTGATGGGACCTGAGTCTTATAATGGCTTCATTTTTATATAAAGCATTGCGATGATTAAATAATTTACTTTATTTCATGCACTGTCAATCACTGGAGTAAACCCATTCCGCGAAAGTGGCGTGGTCCTATGATTTTCCTTATTATTGCTGTTTAATCAGTTAAGTCGATTTCTCATACCGGTCCATGACTGACTTGTAGTTTGTTTCACCTTGCAAACTCGGGTGCCCTTATTTTCACATGGGCAGCCTAGTGATAGGTAGTAGGATATATTTTGGCTTTTGCACTATAGCATGGAGTGCATCTTTTGGCTTGTATGGAGAGGACTTGACTTCTCAGTATTTTGGCTATTGATATTCCGCCATTATTATCTATGTGTATGATTCCGCTCATTGCAATGCAGACAGATTTACTTCTTTTATGTACTCTCTTATGTATATGTACCGCTTATGGCGATGTAGACTGGTATCTCTATTATGTCTCACTCTATGTATATGTACTGCTTATGGAGATGTAGACTGATCATTTCCTTTTATGCACTAAGTTGTATCCTATACTATGCTACTCTGATGTTATTACATGTTATGATTCCGCTGTCATATTGATGTAAATTATTCTGTTTCCTGTTTATGCTATTACCAGTTCTCTGCTAATGATGATTAATGTGTTATATTCCAATGATTATGCTTAACACTGTCATACGGGGTTTTGAGATCGTCACAGGTGGTATCAGAGCTTTGGTTAATCTTAGTTCTGGAATTTAACACAATAAACACCTCATCAGAATAGAATCAATAGTGTTCTAAGGCGAGTAGCTCATTAGAGATAGGATTAGTAATGTCCTAGAATGAGCTAAGCAGAATAGCAAAAATAATTTGATTAGTACATCATTGTCTTTCCTTAGGTTCATCTGCTTTACCATATATTAAAATTATCATTTCTGTGGGCTTGACTCTTTTCTTGCTTATACAGAACTTGATAGATGGCTACCCGAGCAGCTACAGCTAGAGGAGGCCGAGGTAGAGGACGGGGGAATATCCCTGTTGTGGAAGAGCCTTTGATACAACCACCAGCCCCTCAGCCATTCAACCTAGACCGAGTGGCGAAGAAATACAAGAATCTCGGGGGCAAACCCTTTTCAGGCACTAGCACAGTGATAAAAGCCTTGGCATGGTTGAAAACTTGTGAAAAGATCTTATGTGGCTTAAGACTCGGAGACCACGATAAGGCATTTATGGGCACATGGCTTTTACAAGAAAAGGCAGAATTATGGTGGGATGGGATCACCGCTTAGGAGCCGGATGTAGTGAGGACTTGGGATGAGTTCAAGGCATTGTTTAAGGAGAAGTTCATCCCCGAGCAAGCGATGGAGCGTATGCATGATGAATTTGCCAATCTCCAACAGGGAGACCGCTCCATCCAGGACTACCTTACAAAGTTCACACAGCTATCTCTTTATGCACCAGAGTTTGTCCTGACTGCAAAGGCAAAGAACAAAAGGTTCATACATGGGCTTAAGCGCAAGTATCAGGATAGAGCCATGAGCCACATCAAACTTCCATTTGCAGAAATGGTGGAAATGGCCTGCAACTATGAAGACTTGGACCAGAGGAACCTCGATCTAGACCGCGCCAAGAATCAAGTGGGAAACAAACGAAAGGCTTATGGGAACCAACCTGAGTCCAACAACGCAGCAGCCGTAAATCAGCAAGCTAGTAAGCCACCCAAGGGAAGCTGTTTTAATTGCGGTAAGATGGGACATTACTCCAATGTGTGCACCACTCCAAAGCGGCAGAAGACGAACCCACAAAGCTACATTCAAAACCCTCAGAGTTCGAGATCATGCTTCAACTGCTGCCGAACAGGGCATCTCGTCAAAGATTGTCCATTGCTAAAGAAGGCAGAAGTTGCACATGTTTATGACGGGGTAAACACGCCGGCTACTTCAGGTGGAGCAGGTAAACCCGATGTTTTGGGAGGTACCCTTACTATTAAAAATATTCCTGTTTCTGTACTATTTGACACTGGGGGATCACGTAGTTTTATTGCAAGTAACACTATTCACAAGTTAAAGTTAAAAGTAAGAGACCTTAAAGAACCAATTAGAGTTCAAAACCCGGTAGGGGGATCTCTTGTTCTCAGTTCATATTGCAGAGTGCCCATCTCCTATTCCTCCTACAAGTTTCCTATTAATTTAATCAACATGGATTTTCCTGAATTCGATGTTATTCTCGGGTTAGAATGGTTAACAAAATATGAGGCCGAAGTTAAATGTGCCGAAAGAATAGTAAAAATTAAAACGAAGCTTGGATATATTACCGTACCATGCCATGGTTCAGATCCGGATAGAAAAGAATTTTGGTCTGCGCTAGAAGTTATTCCCACTTCATTAGAAAAGATTCCTGTTGTTAAAAACTATGCGGATGTGTTTGAAGAATTCGAAAACTTACCTCCGCAAAGAGAAATTGAATTCATAATCGATCTAATTCCGAATTCCAGACCAGTGGTACATCCAATTCGAAGAATGACTCTTAAAGAAAAGGAAGAATTAGGTGGTCAAACTCATCAACTGCTATGGAAGGGTCTGATCAGACCTAGCTTTTCTAATTGGGGTGCAGCTGTAGTGTTTGTTCCTAAGTCATACGGTACTCTCCGATTGTGTGTTGATTACTGAGACCTCAACAAGCATACGCTCAAGAACAAATATCCATTATCCCGCATCGATGATCTGTTAGACCAATTAAATGGAGCGAGAGTATTTTCCAGGATGGACCTAGCTACAGGTTTCCATCAACTGAGAATTGCCGAAGAGTGTGTTCCTTTGACAGCTTTCAGAGGTCCAGACATATTTTATGAGTGGTTAGTAATGCCGTTCGTCTTATGCAACGCTCCAGCGTACTTCGTCGATTTAATGAATAGAGTGTTCAGAGAAGTTCTGAATAAATTTGTTCTGGTATTCATTGATGATATTTTAATCTACTCCAAGTCAGAAAACGAGCATGAAAAAAATTTAGAACAAGTATTGGGGATTCTGAGAAAGAAAGTCTTCAAAGCCAAATTCTCTGAATGCATCTTCTGGCAAGAAGAAGTGAAGTTCCTTGGCCACGTGGTATCAAAGGAAGGAAGTTCTGTGGATCCAAGCAAAATTACAGCAATTCGAGAGTGGAAGCAACCTACTACACCCACAGAAGTTCGAAGTTTTCTTGGATTGGATAGTTATTATCGAAAATTTGTTAAGGATTTTTCGAAGATATCCGGTTCATTAACCAAGCTGACGAAGAAGCACGAAAGATTTAATTGGACCTCCGACTGTGAGGAAGCATTCCAGGAATTGAAATTAAAATTGACAACCGCTCAAGTATTAACAATTAACGATGGCAATCAGGATGACGGTTTGGACGTATGCTTCTATTAGAGGTCTTGGCGCAGTATTAATGCAAAAAGGACAAGTAGTCGCTTATGCAAGCCGTCAGCTGAAACCGCATGAGAAGAATTATGTAACTCATCATCTTGAGTTGCCAGCCATCGTTTTTGCTTTGAAAATCTGGGGACATTACTTATTGGGTGAGAGATTCAAATTATATACAGACCATCAATCATTGAAGTATTTTTTTCACCTAGAAAGATCTGAAATTGATACATCAGCGTTGGTTAGAATTTCTTGTAGCGTATGATCTAGCTGCATACGTCGGGAAAAGCTAATGTGGTAGCGGATGCGCTTAGCAGAAAAACCGTAATCATTGCCAATCTTATAAATACGCCTTCATTAATCGACAAGATCGTTGTTCTCCAGGAAGACAACAAATTTATTAAAAGGATTAGCCAGCGGATTAGAGAAGGCAAGACTACGGATTTCAGCCTAGACAGCAAAGGGGTTTTGCGATTACAGGGGCGAATTTGTGTTCCAGAAATCCCTGAGCTCCGAAGAGAAGTTCTTGATGAATGTCATAAGTCCAAGCTTTGCATTCATCCAGGGGTAATTAAGATGTACAATGATCTTAAGTGCACATTCTGGTGGAAGTCGTTGAAAAGAGATATTTCCTTATATGTTAGCAGGTGCTCTACTTGCCAACTAGTCAAAAGCGACCAACAAAAGCTGGCCGGATTGTTGCAACCGTTGGAAATCCCAGGTTGGAAGTGGGAACAGATTTCCATGGATTTCATAGATGGTTTGCCCCGAACCAGGAAAGGAAATGACAGTATTTGGGTGATCGTAGATCGCTTCACGAAGACCGCCCATTTCATACCTATCAGATCCAATAGAACCGTCCAAAGTTTAGCACAGATTTATTTCAAAGAAATTGTTAAGCTACATGGAGAGCCGATCAGCATAGTCAGTAATAAAGATCCATTACTTGCTAGCAAATTCTGGGAGGCATTTCAAGTAGAACTAGGGACAAAGCTGAACCTAAGTACAACATATCACCCTCAGACAGATGGAAAAACTGAGAGGGTGAACCGTATTCTAGAAGATTTACTGCGGGCTTGTATTATTGATTTTGGCGGGTCATTGGAAGATCACTTGCATTTGGCTGAATTCTCATACAATAGTAGTTATCAAGCAAGCTTGGAAATGTCGCCACTTGAAGCATTATATGGTAGACCGTGCAGATCTCCCGAATGTTGGGTAGAATCTGGTAATAGACTTGTTCAGGGTCCCGATATGATTCGAGAAGCTTCAGACAAAGTCGATTTCATTAAGAAAAGATTGCAAACGGCTCAAAGCCGACAGAAAAGTTATGCGGACTCTAGAAGAAGATATTTAGCATTTGCTGTTGGTGATTATGTTTATTTGAGAGTTTCTCCGATGAGAGGAGCAATCCGATTTGGTAAAACTGGGAAGTTGGCACCTAGATTTATTGGTCCCTTTCCTATACTTGAACGAATTGGAACTCTTGCTTATAGAGTTCAATTACCTGATTGGTTGCCTGGAGTACATGATGTGTTTCACGTATCTCAACTTAGAAAACATGTGCATGATCCAGATCTTGTTGTAGAAGAAGCAACGCAACAAGACCTTGAAATTACTCCAGAATTATCAGTCAGAAGAGAGCCGTTAAAGATTATTGGCAAAGAAACTAAAGGGCTAAGGAACAAGAAGGTTCATTTAGTTAAAGTACAATGGAGTGGAGATCCTAGAGACTGTACTTGGGAGACAGAAGAAAGCATTAAGCAAGCTTAACCCAATTGCAAAGTGGACATCTCTGACTAACTCTAGTGCAACGTAAATTTACAATACTTTACATTTCCGTGTTGTTTCCTACTGTACTGCTGTTTCCTTTTCGGGGACGAAAAGTTTTAAGTGGGGGAGATTGTAACAACCCGGAAAATCTGAGCCAATTTAAAATTTTTAATTTAGCTATTTTCGTGGATTTTAAATATTTAAAATAAAGTATTTTAAATAATAAACGATGAAAAGTATTTTTGAATCGATGTTTGAAAATAAACATAATTATTTTTAATTATAAACAAGGCCTGAGATGGCGCGGTAGTTTCAAAATTTGAATTCAAACTTTGATTGACTGTACAGGATGCAAAATATAATGGATTTTAGTGAAACCAAAAATATTTAAATCTGTTTATGAATATCTTTCTAACGAATCTGAAAAATCGAAATTTCATGGTGGGAATCAAAAGTTATGGCAAAATGAATTTTCAGAAAGGCCGCTATGGAGTTTATATAGCCCTTGAAAATAGACATTTTGAAAACGACCTCTGTTTTCGACGAAACCACTTTTGTTGGATCCGGGATGTCAAATTATTGCTAGGTTTCAAATTCCATAATTTTTGAAGTTAGTATGTGAGCGTGGCGAAGGAAAATGTGTTTGGTTGATTTCAGTTAAATTGGATGGACCAGGAAATGACCATTTTTCAAACGGTCTCAGAATTCGACGAAACTAGTTTTGTTGGGACCGTATCGTCCCAACATAGCTATATAAATTTTTCGGGAATTTTTAGAATCAGTTTGTGGCCCTGACAAATTTAAATGTACGTTCAAATCAAATATTGAATGTTTTATATTTCAATTTGAAGAATAACTGACTATAACAGTTGAATTGGCTTACGAAACATATCCCATTGTGTTCGGAAGGGGGGTATTTAGCTAGGGGAGATAGTCGCTGGGTTTGGATTGGAGTTCGTTTTAGAAAACCCTATTTTAAAATTAAATAAAGTGAGGGCCAATAGAAAATATTCTTTCATAGTTTATTTTAAAAATAAAAAACCAAAAAAAACCCCGTAACTGCTCCAGTCGACGACGGAATTGTGCTCCTTCGTTCCCGTCCATATTCCGGCTAATCCACTTCGAATATGACCCTCCCCCTGTGCAACTTTTTAAAGCTCTCTTCTCCCTCTTCAAATCAATACCTGGTACACCACCCCTCGTCGCATCATCGTCGAGAACGAGTTCCTCCAAGTTCTGACCTTTCTGCCGCCGATACCCCATGGTTCCTCCACCGAGTTCGCCAGTACCCACCTCCACCTGGGCGCCTCTCCAAGCTCTAGGGCGTGGCGCTGACGGATTTCAACATCGTGCTACGGATTTTGCTAGACATCAAAACCTAATTTTGAACCATTTAGAGAGGTAACGGCTTTGAAAACCCTGAACTGATTTTTATACTTTTAAGTGTTGCAAACTACTAAAAATCTTATCTTTAACATATGTTAACGAAATTCGATGAAACATTAAACATCGGGACTGTGACGACGCTCTCTACATTCTAGAAGTGTCCGTGGATTTTTCTGAGCTTGCTATGATTTTTAACATCTTGTAAACAATATGAGATTTCTAAACTGAGATGTGAATGGAAATGTGATGTATAAATTATATAAGCAAAGTATAAGTTATATACGCGTTGTATACCTCATGTACATGTGTTGTATAAGTTATATGAGCGATGTATAAATTATACATGCATTGTATAAATTATATGTACGTTGGAATGGAAATAAAATATACTTATATATATACACACTCCCCTCGTCCACAAACCATGGACGATATTTATTGATTGTGAATTGGCATGAAAAATTTGGTGAATAATGCGAATGGTTGATAGGATTGTTTGTGGTTGATATTGTTGGATTGTGGTTGAAAAATACCCGTTTGTGGTTGAAACAAAATTAGAATAGGCTGTGGAAAAGAAAAACATACTCGTCTGCGTACGAACTAGATGTATGAAATCCCCATAGTAAAAAACCGCGAGGTGTTAAGGTAGAGCAAGGAGTCGTACTCGGGATGGTGCCGGTTTTAAATACCCTACCGTTAAGCTGCCGAAATTTTCAATAATATTCATGTGTTAGAATTATTTTCATGTGTTGAAACTATATTTATGTGTTGAAACTATGTTCATGTGTTGAAACTATATTCATGTGTTGAATAGAAATTCACGTGTTAAATAGAAATTCATGTGTTGAATAAATTCTTTGAAAGATAAAAATAACATTTTATCACATATATAGACTACATAAATTATTCGTGTTTTAAATAAATTGTATTAACAATAAAAATCACATTTTTATTATATATATAAACTATAGAAAACATTCATGTGTTGAATAAAAGATTAGAATGATAAAAATCATATTTTTATCGTATGTGTGAAGTCGAAAACATTCATGTGTTGAATATATGAATTGAACAATAAATTTTACATTTTTATTGTGAATATGAAGTGCTAAAAACATTCATGTGTTGGACAAATATTTCTGATGATAAAAATATCATTTTTATCATATAAACGACTCACTAAAAATACACAAGTGTTGAAATAAATATTGGTTTGCTATGAATCTTATTTTTAACATGTATATGAACTAAATAAAATAGTCAGGCGTTGAAATATATTTTTGTTCTCTAAAAATATCATTTTTATAGGAAATATGAAGTGTTAAAAATAACCACTTGTTGAAATAAATATATGTAAGTTGAAAATATTGTTTTTAATATGTGTAGGAAGTGCTAAAAATTAATAACCATGTATGGAAAATAAACATTTGTTCACTAGAAATATTATTTTAGCTTAGTTTTGCACACACACAAACACACGCATATATATACATATATATATATATATATATATACACACACACACACACACATACACACACACACACACATGGGTTGAACAGGAAAAATGGATTAGCTGTTGAGTAAAGAATTTATTTGCGTGCCTGACAAATAGGTAAACCTTAATGAGTTGGCTGCGCGATTTTATTATTATATCAACTCCTGTGAATGCCATTGGATGCAGAGTGCTGGTTGTTCTGTGTGTAATAATAAACGTCGCCATATGATAGTAACAATTAATTTTGAACTACACTACATGGCATACTGCAAGAAGATAACATACTCTATCATATACCACATTAGCATTTGGAGCTGATGTGACGAGGTTGAAGATTGCCATACAAGCGAGAGGCTTGTATGGCGATGACTATATTTCAGGTTGAACCGAAGACTAATATGAACTATATAAAATGTAACAGTAAATTGCAAGATTAATAAAAACCGCACACGGGTCTGGAGATGACGATAAACACGTCTCTCTGGTCATTAAGGCACAAAAACCATTTATAGGGTGACGAGAATTTATTCTCTGGAGTTATGATCTATACACACTCCCCTGTGGACACCGGAATATATCATTATAAATATGTGCATGCTTATTAGGATTTATTGGGTTCCTAATACGGCCCAATAAATTTCCAAACCCCTACCCGTACAAAGGAGGTTATGGCGAAATTTTCTGAAATTTAAAGGCGTTAGTGAAATATTTGAAGTGAAAATGATATTGAAATCAACGCATAAATTATATATATATATATATATATATATATATATATATATTAAATAAAACGAATCGAGCCCCTGTAGTTCGCGTTTTGAAATCGTAACTTTAAACGATTATACCGAAAGATCCGACCATCGAATTTCCACGAAACTGGAACCGTTGGGTTCGCTTTGGAAATATCTTTCCAACGATGTAAACTTTGTTAGGATCCAACGGTTAGATTTTCAGTTATGTGCAAAACAAATTTGAAGAAAAACAGTGCCAGTGCCTCGGCATGACCTGAAACGTCGTTTAATTAAATAGGGCCATTTTTAAATAATTAAAAATGGCGATATATCGTTATAAAATATTATAGACGATATGGAATGGAAATAAACCGATTATACTTGGTTTACTTGTCATTTGATGGTTGAACGTGCTTGACATGAAAATTACACTAATGAACTGAATTGTGGATGTCGAATAATTTGACCATGAACAGAATTGATTTAAATTCTAAATATACGTGAATTATTTGAAAAGACCAAGTTAATTATCATTTCAAATAATTGATTGACGATTTGAAGTCGAAGATATGAAGACGGTTCAAGACCGACGGTCTTCACATCGGATGGATGGGTGCTATTGAGGCTCATGATTGGAGTAGCTACCTTGAAGGGGCTAAAGTGGTAGCCGTCCGGACGTACTTGTTGATTGTATGGATATGCGAGGAATAAGGTGCCTCCGGTTTCGTTCAGACCCAGAACGAACTTGTAAATGGATGCGTGTCTGACATTGGATTTTGTTCTGTGCTGATTGATCTCTATTAAATATATATCTGTTTGGCGGCGGAGAATTTATTCTCTTGCTTAACGCCCTTCTCTGAGGCATACGAGCTCAGAAGTTATATATCGATAGAAATCAGTCGCATGGAGTGAATTGCCTGTGTGGAACGACTAAGTGGCAGATGATCAAGGCTTCTGTTGTAAAGCAAAGTCTTGTGGTTGATGATCAAAGCACGGCCTACGTGGCATAAATTTGTGTATAACATTGATTCGCGAGCCTCACACCTCGGTATGAGTCAAAAACGGGATAAGGACCCAAGGAGTGCACGACGTTTCTTTCTAGCTATGGGTGGTGTCAGTGACCTCTAGCCCTGACATTTATATACTTTTTACCTGTGTAGTTGTTGGAATGCGCGGCGCCTCGATTATAGGTCTTATAGGACTGGGAAACGTGTGTTCAGGAATAATTAAATCCTCAAAAGTTAGAGAGGACTGGCCTTGGAGGTTCCAAGGATCGTTGTGTGTGGTCCCGAGACATTTGATAGAGTGTCTCGAATCGGAGAGAAGCTTGCCCCTTGCCTCGACTCATGATGGAATCAAATTCCAATACAAAATTACGGATTTGATTGTAACTTATATATGGCGACATAGTGGCATGGGACGCTCATGTCGTTTATGATTGATATTTATGATGGAAGATTCTTTTGAAACATATATGCACTAGTAATAATATCAAACACTTTTGTTTTATACGTATCAAGCATTTCTTGGCCATTATAAGGTAAAACTCTATCCTCCGACTTGCGTTGCATTGTGTGATTGGACCTGAGCCTTATAATGGCTTCATTTTTATAAAAAGCATTGCGATGATTAAATAATTTACTTTATTTCATGCACTGGCAATCACTGGAGTAAACCCGTTCCGCAAAAGTGGCGTGGTCCTATGATTTGCCTTATTATTGTTGTTTAATCAGTTAAGTAGGTTTCTCATACCGGTCCCATGACTGACTTGCAGTTTGTTTCACCTTGCAAACTCGGGTGCCCTTATTTTCACATGGGCAGCCTAGTGACAGGTAGCAGGATATATTTTGGCTTTTGCACTACAGCATGGAGTGCATCTTTTGGCTTGTATGGTGAGGACTTGACTTCTCAGTATTTTGGCTATTGATATTCCGCCATTATTGTCTATGTATATGATTCTGCTCATCGCGATGTAGACAGATTTACTTCTTTTATGTACTCTCTTATGTATATGTACCGCTTATGGCGATGTAGACTGGTATCTCTATTATGTCTCACTCTATGTATATGTACTGCTTATGGCGATGTAGACTGATCATTTCCTTTTATGCACTAAGTTGTATCCTACACTATGCTACTCTGATGTCGTTACATGTTACGATTCCACTGTCATATTGATGTAAATTATTTTGTTTCCTGTTTAAGCTATTACCTGTTCTCTACTAATGATGATTAATGTGTTATATTCCAATGATTATCGTTAACACCGACGTACGAGGTTTTGAGATCGTCACAGGAATCATTTTTCCCATTTTAGTCTATCAAAATTTCCTCTTTATTTGTTTCTATTTGCATATATGGCATGCTAAAGTGGACTAAATGTCTGATGTAAATGTGGGTACCCTTTTTTGATATGATGATTTAGAAAAAATGGGCACAAAGTAGTAAAATAAATATTGGACATTGTTTGACCATAAAAAAGGGCACAAACACAGAAAGTAAAGATTTTGAGGAGAAATAAACGAGAAAAACTAAAATTAAAATGAGGAAAATAGCAAACATGCAAGATTTATAGTGGTTCGAAGTTAACGAGCCTACGTCCACTTTATAATTTCTCTATTCAGCAAGAATTTATAATTACAATGCTTGAAATCCTCAAATACTCGATATACAATCAAAAACCTCCTGAAAATATAAAAAATCACTCAAATATGAAGAAACTACGCTCGGATTGAACGGAAATGGTGCCCTGAATAAGGTGTCTCAAACTCTCACATGTTAAAAGTCCTTGATATGACCTCTGAATCATGTATTTATAGGTGTAGGCTTCTAAAAATAGGCGGGAACAATTACGATGACATGGCGCTTGAACCAGAGGAGTATAGGAGTTAGTTAAATAGTTGCCAAATGGTTGTGGAGCTGGGTGGTGGCCACGTGGAAGAAGCCCTGTATGAATGGAGGATGGTTGAGAACGTGCAGGAGGGGTGCAGTTCCCATATAGCTGCTTCGTTCGGATTGAATGGAAGTGGTTTGAACTCTTCAACCCACATCCAATTCGACCCAGAGTCATCTGCTTCTGTGAGATATAGGCTTCGTTCTAATTCTTTCATGCTACCATCTATTCCATTCGATCCGATATTCAATTCAATTCGAGCCCCTTACTCGTTCCGAGGTCTTTAATGTTGAGTAAGCTATCTACTATTCTACTCGACTTAGAGCTGCTTCGATCCGAGGCTGCATTCAATCTATTCCCTTATTTGATCAAATAATTTGGAGTTCTACATTCAAATACATAATGAATCCACTGTGCTTCATTTGATCCAAAAGTTGTTCAAACCGAAAGATAAACTTCAGTTTGTCATTTCCCTGGAGCTCTGTGTCCCTGCTCGAACATTTTGATCTTTGATGGCCTTGCCCCCTCCAAAGTATGTCCCATTGTAGATGAGATATACTTTGGATTCGTTGAATTTCTTTTTCTCAATATGATATCCATCCTAAAGCTTTCATTAGTGATCAAATGTGTCTCTTTGAAAAGTCGTGACATTTGAGTTCTTCAGCTATAAGTAGCCAATCACTCTTAGTATTGCATTTGTTGGTATTCAGCAAGTTGAATCACTGACTGGAGTAGTTGCAGAAAACCGGTGAATTGTCTAAACCTCGTCGAATCAAGAAGTTAAATTTACCAACTATGAGTCATTTTGAATCGCTGGCTCCCATATATGACTATGCACATATATAGGTCATTGCCAAACAAATTCTTTAGTAAAATTTCACAACGTTGGTCGAGTCGGACCATTTTCTTCATATATATCAATAATACGATAGCATTGTTGAGTTCTCAAAGTGGCATGTTATGACCCTTCATTTCTATTCAATCTGAGCTTGAGTTGCTTTCTGAATTAAGTTTCAGTTCAAAATAATGTTCTAGTCTGAAATCTTGACTCGGAAATGTTATTTTGGTTCGAATTGAGTTCGAATTGAACTTGATTCGACTTGGTCTATGCACGACTTGAGCCTGTATTGAAAACGTCCATTCTTGGCTTGTTCAATATTCGATCCGATTGTCATGCCATTTTCAACTGAATAAGAGTGGTCACTTCTTATCACTATAAAAGCCGATTCAACCATATTTTTTACCTTTTCAGTTTAATTTTTTTACTGCTAAACCATTTGGAATTAGCAAAACCCTAATTCCTAAATCCAACCAAGTCTGCTCCAATCTCATATTCCGTCTAAAGGTTTTGGTTTTTAGTTCCTTCAATTCATGTACTTTGTGGCGTTATCTAGAAGTTCTCAAAGGTTAATCCTTAAATTCGAAAGATTAGTTTTGACTTGTGTTGGATTTCGGTATAATTCGTGATAGGGTGTTGAGTCATTTTTAAAGGCTAGCCGGCGTTCCTTTGGGTGCCGGGATCATCATCTACGGTGGTCTCTTTCTAGTCATGAGGACACTTGGAGGATGGAGTTAATGGATGTGGAAGATTGTTGGATTTTTGGGGCTATTAGAGTGGACTGCAGGAGCTTGGTGAAAATGAGAGGAGAAGGAGGGGAGAAAGGGATGGACTAGGAAGGTTTGAAAATTTTGAATCAAATGGGATGTTCGGTCAGAAAGTTGCTTCAATTTGGCGGAGGCTTTGACTCAATGAAATTTGAGTGACTAAGTGGTGTGGGTAATTCAATATGAAGGACCGATAGGAGAAGACCGAATCATTTGGATGAGCTGCTCTCATTCTAGATAGAATAAGGATATTCGACCCATATACTTCAAACCGAGGCTTTTTCAATCTAAAAACCAATGTAGTAAAGCATCCATGCATAAAGTCCTTTTGACTAGAATTACTATGATCCGGCTCTGTTCGATCCAGAATAGTTCAAACCCGAGACTTCGATCTGAACCGCTTTTGCCTTGTACTTAAACATTTCAGGCAATCAACATGACACACATATATATCCAAGTCGACGAGCATAGAAATATAGTAACTCCATACCACTATAAAGATGAGCAAAACCAACATCGAACCTATTCTCCCGGACATTTAGGATATAGTTTTTCAAAACTCGGGCTTAAGTAGCATAACATATCACTTCAGATATTGTAACGACCCGCATTCTACGCAAAAGGAGATCGTAGAATATTTATTTCTTTCTCATGCAAAGTCTTATAGCCATGTAACTTTGAGAGACGACTATTGGGATCATTTCTCATGTTCACGATTTTTGCCGATTTTTAAATGACCGTTTCGCCCCTAGCTGATCTTGTTTCGGCCATAACTTTTGATTGGTAAGGAGTTTTGACCTGAAACCACTTTCATTAGATCCGGATGATGGTTTACCTTTTCGTAGAGTAGTCACATTAGCCAAACGGACTTACCGTTTGGGAGATGTGGCTGAAACAAGGTTTAGAAGGTGAAAAAAAAGCTAAACCGGGCCTAATTAAGGTGATTAGCAAGAGGGCCCATAACCCATTTCGGGATTAGGATTACGGAGAGGCTGAGAACAGTAGAAAAACGATTTTTATTTCATTTTTCAGCCGCCTAAAACATTTCTCTAACCCTAGCCATGGCCTCCACCTTCTAATTTCATCCCAAATCGCTCCTAATCGCTTTCTAATTGAAGATTAAGCCAAGCTACGTCAAATCAAGGGGAAATAACACCAAATCAGAGTTGTAGCTGCTGAGTTGCATTAGAATTTGACCCAAAACAGATAATATTTCAGATCTATAGTTTGTTTGTGGCCAAGTTGAGTGATTTGCATCGTTTTTCACTAATAACGGGTAATTAGGTGTGATTAGTGGTAAGTAGCGAAATTATACGTAATTAAATTCTAGATTTTTTTTTTTTGTAAAATTCTAAAATATTATTTTAGGGCTCTGATAGAAATTTGGGTTAGTTCGGTTAAGTTTTGCTAATCCTATCATTAGATTTGCTTAAACATGCTTAAGGGGAAAATATGGGTTTTGGGTATGTTTGATCCGTTTTGACATATCAAATTGTTGTTTTGGCGTTTGTGGTCAATTCTACATGTTGCTATGACTGTTTGGAAAGTTTTGTGATCGCTTAGCAAAGTTAGAATGGTCGAAAACGCCGTCGTATGGCGTAAAACAGTCGTTGGAAAAGTTGCAGGAAATGGAGCAGGAACCGGATCGGATCGGTGGAGGGCGACCCGCTCGGGGGGGGGGGGGGGCTTCTCACGAACCGCCTCCCAGAACTGCTGCATCATGAACCAGAGCACGCGACCGAACCGATGCAACACAACTGGACTGCCACGAATTGAGGAGCTCAACCCAACCCAAAGTGGACTGTCACGAACCGACCTGGATGGGGAAACCGACCCGACCCGATGGTTGAGCACGATCCGAACGGCCTGGTGGACCACAGACCATGCTTGCACACTCAAACTGACCCGATGCTCTGGAGTCAGGATCATGAACTGACCCGAGCTGGAGAGGGTTCCACGACCCGACTCAAACGGGATTGATGACCATGGACTGAACGAGGAGGAGAGGACCGATCCAAATGGAAGCTTGTTTCCAAACCAATCCGGAGGAGACCATAACCCGAGATGCAAAGGTAGTCCAAATGGGAAGTAGAACTTAGGATCTAGATGGGAACCAACGAGTTGACTTCATGAGTTGGATTTTGCGGCGGAATGTGTGCTAAGGGGTTATCGACGTCCATAACTTTGATTCACCACCAAGACGGATGTTAGGCTACGGATCAGTGCAGTGGGGTAGTTATTACTGCATGGGGGCAGAGTGATAGTAGCATGGCTATAAGCCAGTGCAGTGGAGTCGTCATGACTTCATGGGGCAAAGTGGACATAGCAAGGGATTAGTGGCTATTGATCAGTGCAGTGGAGCCATCATGACTTCATGGGGCAGAGTGATCATAGCAAAGGATTTGGGTGGTCAAAGCAGTAGATATCGTATGCTTTACGTACTAAGTGAGAGATGTGAGGATGGTTGCTATGCCTGATTGTTTTCCATCACTATGACATGCACCCCCTCCCTCGTATCTTTACACCATACGTTAGCATCACCTTAGAGTATTGTACATCTTGTTGTGCTAACTATTTGGTTGTAGTTCCAGGTTCGGGTATGGTTTAGTATACTAGTTATTGTTCTGTTTTGCTGCTTATCGCTCATACCAGACGTTGGTCTGACCCAGAGTTTTATGTCTCTTCTTATTACTCTGGGTGCTCTTAAATGGGCAGACTAGAGACAGGTTAGGTGGTATGCACGAGTAGCTGTACCAGAGACGAGCAGGAGGCTTCCACGTATGATATATATAGATATTCTCCATGTGTCACTGCTGGTCACTACTTTGGGCATTAGTAGTGTACCTTTCGTATTTTGCTTTAGAGATAGTTCTCCAAAGTTGTAATAATGATGATGTGGAACTTAAGCTGTATTTTGAATTTCCGCTGCTATGATGATTATGGTTTAGTTCTCAGCTTATGCACTGTCTCGCCTATTTTATGTCAAGATGTTATTATTATATTTTATTCCATGCGCTGTGAGACATTATACAGGTTCCTTGTTAGTTCAAATTCCCTTCTTTCCTTTCTTTGATGACGGTCCTGGTCAGGCACAGACACAACGCACTTTCATTGGAAATGTCGGCTGGTGCGGGGCGGGCTGTCACATTTGGTATCAGAGCTCTAGGTTGCGTAGTTAACCTAGGGAAGACACCAGGGAGAGATAGTACGTATATGAGAGCGCGTATTTGTGATATTTTGGTTTCAAAAGCTATATATATATATACATATACTATTAGTATATTTAAGGATGAAGTCACACTATACTGGCACCACTGAAGAGATGGTTAATCTTTTTCTCCGTACAGATTGAACGATTAGCCGATATGCTAGGAGTACTGGTAGAGGAGCTAATAATGGGAATGCTCCTGATATGAGGACGATGTTCACTGATTTCATGAGAGAGATGCTTAGAAATGTGCATGGAGCAGTTCCCAATGCTGCAAATGGTTGTTGTGCAGCGGTGCAGGCGCCTAGAGCCGATTTCACCAAGCTTTGCAAGGAATACACTAGTCTTGGTAGGAAGCCGTTCCACGGAACGGAATCAGCTATAGAGGTTTAGGATTGGTTGGATAGCTGTGAGCGTATCTTCGGAGACTTGGGTATCGAGGATGCGACGAAGAGAAAGCTAGCATCCCGTCAGCTGCAAGGACGGGCGCTGAATTGGTGGAATGCAATTAAGGCAGCTACTCTACAGGATCAAGTTACATGGCATCAGTTTAAGGCCTGATTCAGTGAAAAGTTTATCCCAGCTGCTCAGAAGTCAGAATTGTTTAGGAAATTTCTGGAGCTTAAGCAGAATGGTAGGGCAGTCTTGGAGTATATTGCTGAGTTCGATACTTTATCGAAGTATGGATTATCTCTTATCGACACTCCCGAGAAGAAGAATGAGAATTTCATAACAGGCTTAGAACAGTACTTGGGGGAAAGGCTTATAAACCATATCGATAAGACTTTTGAATCAATTGTTGGGAAAGCATTGAGGTCAGAGAGCCTTTATCCTAATCCCAAGACTGAAGTCGCGGTTGTATCTGCAGAGGGGACAAAGCCTCAAGCAAGCGGTGGAGGCAAGAATAATTATCAGAATAAGAGGAAGCAGAACCAAGCTAAGGATGGTCAGAAAAAGAGTAAGAAAGATGTTGAGTGCTTTAGTTATGGAAAGAAGGTCAATTATGCTAAAGAATGTCGAGCAAAGCCGGCAGACTGGAAGTGCTTCAAATGCAGCTAAGTGTGACATCACAAGGATAAGTGTCTGCATCCCCTAAAGAAACGAAGATTGTGAAAACATATGCTATCAACGTTGTTCCTTCTTCGTCGAATGCCCCAACTGTGGCAGAGAAAGGAAAGAATATCGTTATTCAAGGTATGCTTTCCATTTATGATGTTCCAGTTAGAGTGTTGTTTGATACTGGGGCTTCCCATTCCTTTATATCTAGTGACCTGGTAGATAGGTTGGGATTGTAACTCGAGATAGTCAATAGACCTTTAGCAGTGACAAACCCAATTGGTGGTTCGACTAGCCTTAGTATGATTTGTCGTAATGTGGTCTTATCGAGTCATGGATGTATGTTTTCTTGTGATCGCTTTGTTATGGGCTTTACTGGGTTTGTCATTACTTTGGGAGTCGATTGGCTCCAAAGGTACGGGGTGGTGGTAGACTATGTGGGCTTTTTGGTGACAGTTAGAGTGGATGATGGGCGGAGAGTAGTATTTGGTGGTCTACCTAGTGATGGGGTAATGGCTAGTTTTCTAAATTCCCTCGACATCCCGCATGATGACTTGTTAGATGTGCCCGTGGCTGGCCAGTATCCGGACGTCTTCGAGGAAGTGACCGGACTTCCACCACACCGAGAGATTGAATTTCGGATTGATTTAGTGAAAGATTCCAGACCTATAGTGATGCCACTTCGTCGTTTGGCACCAAGGGAGATGAAACCCCCCACCTCCGTTAAGGTCACTCACAAAGGGAATGCCTTAACTTCGGTGGAGCATTATAGGTAAAAGATGTAGATAAATTAAAAGAAAGGCAAATAATGAAGTGGAAAATAAGGTCATTTTATAAACAATTTAATTCAGTCAAGATTTTACAACAATTGTCTCAATCATACTTAAAAGTAATACATAGAAATTCTATCTTGATTCAAAAACTTCCAAGTATAAAAGAAGCATTGAAACAATGATATTCCCCAATAAAGCATGAACCAGCCATAGCAGTAGAAGAGAGAGTCTAAAGCAATACATCGACTATCTTCGAGTTTGGAAAGAAAAATGAGCTAAGTGATAACATTTCCTCCCTGTGAACCTGGGGCGGGGGGGGGGGGGGGGGGAGGGGAGGGGGGTAGGGGGGAACAGAAGAAAAGAGGCGAAACAAAACTAGGTCAGACATAAGTTTGGTAAGTCCAGTGACTTTCAACATATAAACAGGAAAAAGCATCATGACATGAATAAACTGAATATAAGACAATACCATGAGAATAAGGATAACATGATAACATAAGATAAGCATAAGGTATGATAAGGCAAGATAAACTGAATGCACTTCTACTCTTTCTCTATTTCGCTACTACTTTGTTATTCTGATTTCTATATCTATCTCTGCATCACCTAACTAGTGTCCCAACTAGTAATCTGTATAAAATGATAATGTGATAACATGATCCCAATCCCAGCAATTGCGGTAGCCTTCAGATGTACACCTATCGTGAGGATTCCACCTCAATCTGACTAATTTCCATGAACATGTTAGATGTACCCTTACTACCCTATCGATCTGCTCCCTACTTGTATTATTGTTCCATGTGTCTGTGTCAATCGGCCATCTCTTGCATGTAGATACCCTGTGCTGGTCCCACCATAAGGTGTATCAATCCTTATGATAGCGACCGGACATGATTCAAGATGCACATTGTATAACTACTAGTACTCAGTGCCTGCTTTTTCCCACTCCGGAGTACGTGCACGCTAGTAAACCGTCGGAACCTACACTATCGTACCCTCTGCCGCTGTTTTAACTGCTTATAATCAGCCTAGTAATCGTGCCCCGTTCTGCTTCGTTTCAGGGTAACATGATACATCTATGTGGGTTACTGCTAAAATGGGTCCCCTCTACTAGGATTTCCTACTGGTTAAGTTTGTGGGCCTATATATACAAATATTACTCACCTACATGAGATGTACTTAACCCTTCCACCGATTCTAGCATGTTTATTTAACGGTTAAGTTTTGTGGGCCTATATGTACTAATATTACCCACCTACACGTGATGTACTTAACCCTCCAATCGATTCAAGCATATTTATTTAACGGTTAAGTTTTGTGGGCCTATATGTACTAATATTACCCACCAACCCGATATGTACTTAACCCTCCCGCACATTATGTCATATTGGTTAAGTGTTGTCCATTCATGTTAACTTAACCCACCCATTCATCGTGTCATGTTGGTTAAGTGTTTCTTATTAACATAACCCTTCTCACTTATCATGTTAGATTGGTTAAGTATTTCCTAGTAATTTAACCCCGTTCGTTCATCAAGTTATAATGGTCAAGTGTTTCTTGTTACTTAACCCCACGTGTACGTCTTGTTGTATTGGTTAAGTGTCATCAGTCAATTCAAGTTAACATAACCCACCAACTCATCATGTCGTATTACTTTGGTTAAGTGTCGCCTTCTTGTGTTAACTTAACCCTACCACAAATCAAGTTATATTGGTTAAGTGTTAACTTAACCCTTTCCATTTATCATGTTATATCGGTTAAGTGTTTCTTATTAACTTAACCCTAGTCATCCATCTTATATTGGTTAAGTGTTCCTATGAACTTAGCCCTACTCATTCATCTTATTCATTAGCATTAATTGATTTATTAATGCCCTAACCTCTCACATTAGATATGTGTTGTTGCGGTAACTGGATGTGTTGGGCAGTTCCGGGCAGTTTTACACCACAACTCAATCTAACCTCGGGTTTTTCTTGAGCATGATGCACTAATCTCTCACATTAGATAGGTGTTGTTGTGGTTACTGGATGTGCCGGGCGGTTCGGGGCAGTTCTACACCACAACTCAATCTAACATCGGGTTAGGCATGTTAATCTTTAATCTACACATTTACCCTACATACCCAAATCTAGATTTTACATGCTAATAACCAAATTCACCAAAACTAGTCATGTTACATTTTACACCCAATCTAGATTTAATGCTCAAGTTACCCCAAATTTGCAACATTAACAATTTTGCCCAAAACTTGATTTATATGCTAACTTCATACTTTGTCGTTCATGCCGATTCTAGGTTCAATATGTCAAATTACATATTCCATAATTCATGTCAAATTACCCCAAATTGCATCTTAACAATTATGCCATATTACATGTTCCAAATTATGCCAAATAATGTTAATTTCGTGTTGTACCCAATTTCCCCTGCATTCATAACGTACGTATTTCGAGATTCAACTCAAAATTCATAACATAAAGGGATAAGCAAGATGGAACATCGTAAGGATAGGCATAGTCATATGACGATAAGAACTACTGGTCCAATAAACTTGATGTACTAAAAAGACAAGTTTTGCAAGGAATACATCACAGGCATATAGATATGATAAGAATTTTATAATGAAATTAAAAAAAAGATTACAATTCCGATATACAACAAGGATGGATATGATTGGACCAGTTTCATAGTCAAAAATGATTCCCAAAGATATATATACTCAAGCACAGATTTCAATGAAAGGATAGCTTACATCAGGCATATTCTCATATCCATTTTATTACATGTCACAATTAGATTTAGGTGTTCAAATCTAAATAGCAACTGACTTACAAAACAAAGGCAATCTTGTTTTCATGCCTAAGCCATACATCACTATACACCCTAATCTTCTTCTTCCAAATCATAAACTATCATATATATATATATATGTGTGTGTGTGTGTGTGTGTGTGTGTGTGTGTGTGTGTGTATGCCCCAATTCCCAAGTTATATGTCCAATATACTTTATGACTCAAATCTCAATTCCTATGTCCAATACTTTATGCCTCAAATCTCAAGTCATATGTTCGATACAATTTATGTTTTTAATACAACATGTGTTATGTCCTCAAATCTGTTACAACTCAAATTCTGCCCAATTATACACAATTTAATACTTTTCCCAAATTTTAGTGCTGGCCATGTCCAAATCATATTTTATGCCCAATTTTATTTCAAACGTACGTTCATCTCTTATGAGATTTGGCTTAGGCTCACAGTAGCCTGGCTATAAAACAAAAAGGAAAGAAGGAAAGTGGAGATAAAGAATGGACATAATATTATCAACGAGATAGTTCCAAAGGATATAGAAAGACAGATAGAAATAGGAATAATCTCAGATCCAGAATTATTACAATGTCAGATTCACAATTAACTTTTATTTTTGAAAGTAACGTGAACTTACAAATTACAGAACGGTCTTGCATTCTAGGATCTGTATTCTGAAATTGAATAGCTCTCCCTTGAAGTAGACTATTTATTCTTATAATTTAGATTTGATTCTTAGAAATAGTTATTGAAGTCGTTGAATTAGCCTTTGAATCTCCACTTGAATTTTAACTTGATTCTACGAAGGACTTGAGCAACATAACCCCGTCTTTGATTTATTTTTATATGAATTAGGGTAGAGTAGAGGCAAAATGAAGTTGTGTAGAGAAAACTGTAGCCTTAGGGGTGTTTATATAGCATAGGGATCAACGAATCTGGTCAGAACGGACGTCCAAATGCAGAAAAATGCACATGTCCTCGGATATGGAAATAGGGGGGAGGTCGACCCCCTGGTCGACCTATCTGACACAGTTCGACCCCCTGGTCGACCTGGGTCCTGGGCGGGAAATTTCCCGCCCAGCCCGGGTGTGTGATTTGAATTTCGAATTTCAAACCTGAGCTGTTTTATTTAAATCTCTGAAACTTCTGAAGGTCTTAACTTCTTCATACGGAGTCCGATTTATGCAAACTCAGATCTATCTCAAGCAAAATTCTGAGATGAACGCAATGGCGTAACCCGTTTCCCTTAATTCTTTCTTAACAATTTAGTATACTTTAATTTGTTACTTTAAAGTTCACAGAAAATACGGGGTGTTACATTCTCCCCTCCATAAAGGATTTCATCCCCGAAATCTTCAAGTTAGGAAGAACGTATATCCTACCTTCCATTGTCCATCTACTCAACCATTCAATCACAGTTGTCCATTTCCTTAAAAAAAGATTTCTAATGCTTTCATGATCATATGCATAGTGTGTGTACATGTCCTTATCTAATGCAAAATCAGGTGGTCTACTGATTCAGTTGACCTACTTAATGCGGATTATGTTAGTGCCATGAGTCCATCATGTATGCAATTATTCCTAATCGTACTTTATAACTTCTACATAAGTGCACAGTCATTCATACAAATGCGACATCCGTATGATAACACATCATGTTTCAATCCATATATATATATATATATATATATATATATATATAAGAATTCACTCATGCATATGCAATATGAAAATGACTGAGCCGATCTAGTGCCTAATGTGTGTATATGCATCCACGAGTAACCACTAGCAAACACTTGCAACCACTTGCATCCACCAAACGTAACATGTCTCAAACACATGTTTACATCCATTGGCTTCTACCTAAGGATCGGGAATAGGACCAAGAGGATATAATTAAAAGACAAAGACTAGCATGAAAATAAACTTTATAGAAAAAGAGGAATCAATGATATACCCTCAAAAGGGTATGATGCGCGTATCTAGTCTTTAGTCTTCTAAGTCGCATCTTCTTGAGCTTCACTCCACTGTACCTTAACTAATTTAACTTTACGATTGCGAAGCTTTTTGACCTCCATTTCGAAAATCCACTAGTAAAGATAGGACCTCAATTACTTACTATGCTAGAGGGTATCCAATGTAGTCGAACTATCTTTCCAAGATAAACAGATGTTAACCATGATACCAAGTGTATATACTAAGATGATTAGAGGTCTCTCTTCTACTTAGTTTATCCATCATGTTACAAATATGAGGGTCGATATCTCTCACGCAAACCATCCTAGTCGAACTTGACATCCCTCAAGTACAAGCCCCAAAGGACTAAACCAATATCAAACAAGCACCTAAGGAATAACTCCTCCGAATTTGGACGATCTATGTGAGATGATACTAGCAAAACAACCAAACAATTGAGCACTTAACCGACTCTGTCTATCCTCGCCAATCTTGCTCCAAAACTATCGTTGATCGCATAACTGGCTTTGTATTGTCAACTAGATATATGCGGAAGTCTATCTCGAGTTTTAGGGGGAAAACCCCTAACCTAATCAAAACATCCGCGTACTCATGGACTACTCCAACAGATTGCAAATTGTCGATAAATACATAAAGTGATTCTAGGTAGCTAAGACAAACTGATACCTTAGGATCACACGAAATTTCGAGGGTATTCCCGAGGCAAGTCGAAAGTCTAACTACCCTCCTTTCACAATTACTAGCTAACCTATCCATGCCTAGAATCAACCCATAGCCCATGGAACCAAAAAACATAAATATCTCAAATCCTTACAAACCAAAGATAAATGAGCCGAACCACAAATTGGATTTGAGACAATAATGGGATCTTCTACTGTACAAGTACTAAGGTGTAGAGACTCAACTATGGAAACGGATATAAACGAATGTGAAGCGCTAAAATCAAAAAGAGTACTAACAGGATGATCAAAAAGGAAAAACTAAACTCTTTCAACAGAACTCTTACTACCTCTCTCTCAGGTACGCTGGCGGTGAGAGCATGCACTTTCCCTCCGGAAAATCCTGTCCTCAGTTCTTGCCCTTGTCCCGTTATACCATAATAAAGATACTTCCTCTTGTCTTGTGATTCTTCCACTTACACCTCCTCCTTTGTGAACCAAGTCCATATCCATAAGTTCTCATCCTTGGGTTGTGCTCTATAGAAAAATTGCCTCAGTCTCATCTTTACTATCCTTCTGTAACACGTTGACAAGTCTCTCGAAAGTTGCCTCCATCGCATGGAAAATCCTACAAAGCTCGAAAGAAAATTAGCCACAGGTGAAACTACAGCGGCTATAGATGGGAGTTGGGTACTTCTTCGCCCTATGACAAGTGTCGTAGTCTCGTCGAGCCTACAGAACCATGCCGCGGTGAGTTACCTCCCAAAAAGCCAGGAGCCCCCGGAGACTCAAGAAAGAAGGAAACAACGATTCAAACAGAGGATCAAAAGATAATGCATATGGCTTTGGGGAATATGCCTTTAAAACAAAACTTTTCTTTTGAAAATGCTTCTTTTAAAACCGGTTTGAAAATAATTTTTCAAATCTTTTATCTAATCTGGTATCCTTCAGCTCTAATACCAAGTGAAAAACCCCACCTCCATTAAGGTCACTCACAAAGGGAATGCCTTAACTTCGGTGGAGCATTATAGGTAAAAGATGCAGATAAATTACAAGACAGACAAATAATGCAGCGGAAAATAAGGTCATTTTATAAACAACTTAATTCAGTCAAGTTTTACAACAATTGTCTCAATCATACTTAAAAGTAATACATAGAAATTATGTCTTGATTCAAAAACTTCCAAGTATAAAAGAAGCATAAAAACAATGATATTCCCCAATAAATCATGAACCAGCCATGGCAATGGAAGAGAGAGTCCAAAGCAATACATCGACTATCTTCGAGCTTGGAAAGAAAACTGAGCTAAGTGGTAACATTTCCTCCTTGTGAACCTGGGGGGGGGGGGGGGAGGGGGAAACGGAAGAATAGAGGCGAAACTAAACTAGGTCAGACATAAGTCTGGTAAGTCCAATGACTTTATGCATATAAACAGGCAAAAGCATCATGACATTAATAAACTGAATATAAGACAATATCATGGGAACAAGGATAACATGATAACATAGGATAAGCATAAGATATGATAAGGCAAGATAAACTGAATGCGCTTCTACTCTTTCTCTGTTTCAGTACTATTTTGTTATTCTGATTTCTATATCTATCTCTGCACCACCTAACTAGTGTCCCAACTAGCAATCTGTATAAAATGATAATATGATAACGTGATCCCAATCCTCGCAATTGTGGTAGCCTTCAGGTGTAAATCTATCGTCCGGATTCCACCTCAATCTGCCTAATTGCCATGAACATGTTAGATGTACATTTACTACCCTATTGATCGGCTCCCTACTAGTATTAATGTTCCATGTGTCTGTGTCAATTGGCCCTCTCTTGCGTGTAGATACCTTGTGCTGGTCCCACCATAAGATGTATCAATCCTTATGATAGCGACCCGACACAATTGAAGATGCATAGTGTATAACTACTGGTGCTCAGTGCCTGCTTTTTCCCACTCCAGTGTACGTGCACGCCCGTAAACCATCGGAACCTACACTAACAAACCCCCTGCTGCTGTTTTGACCGCTTATAATCAACCAGTAATCGTGCCTCACCCTGTCTATTTCAGGGTACCATGATACATCTATGTGGCTTATTGCTAAAATGGGTCCCCACTACTAGGGTTTCCTACTGGTTAAGTTTGTGGGCCTATATATACAAATAATTCCCACTTACACAAGATGTAATTAACCCTCCCACCGATTCTAGCATGTTTATTTAATGGTTAAGTTTTGTGGGCCTATATGTACTAATATTACCCACCTACACGAGATGTACTTAACCCTCCCATCGATTCAAGAATATTTATTTAACGGTTAAGTTTTGTGGGCCTATATGTACTAATGTTAGCCACCAACCCAATATGTACTTAACCCTCCTGCACATTATGTCATATTCGTTAAGTGCTGTCCATTCATGTTAACTTAACCCACCCATTCATCGTGTCATGTTGGTTAAATGTTTCTTATTAACTTAACCCTTCTCACTTATCATGATAGATTGGTTAAGTATTTCCTATTAACTTAACCTCGTTCGTTCATCAAGTTATATTGGTCAAGTGTTTCTTGTTACTTAACCCCACATGTTTGTCTTGTTGTATTGGTTAAGTGTCATCAGTCAATTCAAGTTAACTTAACCAATCTACTCATTATGTCATATTACTTTGGTTAAGTGTCACCTTCTTGTGTTAACTTAACTCTACCACAAGTCAAGTTATTTTGGTTAAGTGTTAACTTAATTCTTTCCATTTATCATGCTATACCGGTTAAGTATTTCCTATTAACTTAACCCTAGTCATCCATCTTATATTGGTTAAGTGTTCCTATGAACTTAATCCTACTCATTCATCTTGTTCATTCGCATTAATTGATTTATTAATGCACCAACCTCTCACATTAGATATGTGTTGTTGCGGTTACTGGATGTGCCGGGCGGTTCCGGGCAGTTTTACACCACAACTCAATCTAACCTTGGGTTTTCTTGGGCATGATGCACTAACCTCTCACATTAGATAGGTGTTGTTGTGTTTACTGGATGTGCCGGGTGGTTACGGGAAGTTTTACAACACAACTCAATCTAACCTCGGGTTAGGCATGTTCATCTTTAATCTACACATTTACCCTATATACCCAAATCTATATTTTACATGATAATTACCAAATTCACCAAAACTAGTCATGTTACATTTCACACCCAATCTAGATTTTATGCTCAAGTTACCCCAAATCTGCAACAATAACAATTTTGCCCAAAACTTGATTTATATGCCAATTTCATACTTTGTCGTTCATGCCAGTTCTAGGTTCAATATGTCAAATTACATATTCCATAATTCATGTCAAATTACCCCAAATTGCATCTTAAAAGTTATCCCATATTACATGTTCCAAATTATGCCAAATAATGTTAATTTCATGTTATACCCAATTTCCCCCGTATTCATAACGTACGTATTTTAAGATTCAACTCAAGATTCATAATGTAACGAACCGGGATTTTCGACTCCGAAAATCAACATCAAATTACCATGTAGACCATTCAGACATCGAACATTCCAGATCATTAATAGAAAGAAGTTAGAGGGTGAGAATAGGTAAGGTAGAAATATTAGAATAGAAGAAGAAGGAACACCACAACACAGAGTCTCACATCGCAGCGGAACAAAATATAATACAGAAATAAATCTTTATTGAAAACTTTTAAGAATACTTACAATATCAGAGTACACATCTGGACAGTGATAATCTGTCCTCATACAACACACAGCGGAATACTAGTAATATCATACGTCTGGACTCTTCCAGCTCGTCTCTTCACAGCAGTCGATAACCTGAACCTGTACAACCCGGCCTAACCCGAGCATTTACAAAACACCGGGTCAGTCTGGTGAACCAGAGTGAGATAAACTCGCACAGTAATAAGGGTGAATCATCCAATCATGATTTTAGAGTTTAAAAATCTTTCAAAAGAAAAGGATAATCGTAAGACCAAATCCACACATAAACACGGACGGTTTTTACCTTACGATAACCCAAAACAGTTTTGAAACCAATATCTTGTTCTGATATTATAATAATGTCTAAATACAAGTAAATAGCATCTAGTGGAACGCTTGCATCTCACGCTCCACATATATAGTATACAATCAAAACCGCAGGCGCTTATTGGGGATTGGATTCCAACTTGACAAGGTATGGGTCCACCTTCCGATAGTGTATCTCTAGAGACGAATACACTGGGTTCAACAAGAACATCTTGCAACCCGGCCCTCACATGACCGACCACTCATTTCGCTTGAGTGTATCGAATGCATATCACCGACGGTTGGGATCAGTAACCGTCTCCCCGAAAAGGGACAGCATCGAACATAGATTTAAGAAACAAATAGGATTTCCTCTAGATAGGTGATTATACACCCTAATGGGAGCGACCCACATAGCCATGCTGCCTGCCCGATTTTTGTCATTTCCTGGTTGATGAGGCTTGAGGCTTAGATTAGCTTTTGAACATCTGGTCATCATTCACTTTGAATGCCACATCGTCAGATCCGTCAGATATCACTAATTGACGTCCACAAAAATACTCTAGCCGAAAGCTAGAGAACGGCAAATCTCCTGCCAACAACTATCGTACGTTTGAAGAAATCAACGTACGTGATCCTTTGGAAATACTCTGTCAGACATTTGTCCATATACGTCATCCAGGAACAGGATGAACCGAAGGCACTCTCCTACTGCATCCATATAGGAATCACCCCATGGATCACCAGCGAGTAGTCCTTGCAACCCCGTAGATTCCAACTACGACAGAATCACAGTTTATCTCTGCTTGCCAGGCAGAGAACATTAGTGGTTCTTCCGTTTATGAAAACCCCACGGTCTTCACAGCACCATCTCGATCATCTTCTGAGATCTTCACGCATTTGTTGGTCGGAATGGTTTTCGAATATAAATTCGATCCCGGTCTTTCCATACCAACAATCGTATTGGCCAGCTTTGATAGTCGGTGTTTTAACTATCAAAATATACAGTGTTTCAAACATGACACTCCAATGAGTTCACTGATTCAGTATTTTGCATCATTTGGCCTTTCAACAAACTAATTTCCTTTTTGTTAAATTAAAACTTCTAATTCTTTTAATATTCAAAAATACGATATTTGAATAACTCTAATTGATTAATTAACATTCGTCTTAACTCCATTCGCTTGACTCTAGATCACAGCAATCACAATGGTTACGCCTGATTCCCTCAGGAAACATCCGACCGCCGTAGGCTATCTGCAGCCCTGCGAATTACGCTAGCAGTCGTACAAAATGGCAACTTAGCCGAATATTTATGTTTGGCTAATTCTATCTTGAATAACTACATCCAATTTCCCATTTGAAATCTCATTTAAAATTCTCCTTTTTACTAGATCTCGTTTTCAAATAACGTTAATGTAAAATTAACTTCTTAACACTTTGAATCTCACTTAAAACCTCTGGTTTATAATAAACCCTTTTTATCGTAATCTCCTTTCACTTAATTCATATAATTGAGTACGTTTATTTCCTTTCACCATTCAATTGACTTGCATCTCACATTCGGTAACCTTTAAATATATTCCTAAATTCATCATGAATTAAAATAATAACTTATTTCAATATTAACTACTTTAGTAGTTAATCCCTTTATTAACTAAATTAAAATATTAAACCCTTTTTAAATCCTTATTTAAATTCAAACAATATTCAGTTAACCATTTTAGTCAAAACACATTAACTTGATAAACAATGCTAATGCCAAAACGGTCGATTAATTAACTCAAAAACTTGATTATCTCATTAACCGATCTCAACAATCCTTGCTTTAAATTAATTAAAAATATAATTAATTTAGATAGATTCTAATTATTTGTATTTATTTACAAAACAATTTTCAAGGTTTAACCATTTAATTCATTTCTTATTCTTCAACTGGTAAATCTGATTAACATCAGCATTTGCTTTGCAAAATAAATTCGTACCAAATCAAAGTCTTAAACAAATAAAATATTTATTTATTTTTCTTAAATAACTTTTATTCAAAATAATATCTTTCAAAAATCTATCTCCAGTTATAAAATAAATTTTATAACCTTATCTTTATCGACTCACCTGACGGTGAATCAATATTTATAAAACGATTGATTTCATAGGCCATACACTGCCAAATACCCAACCAATATCACCCATTGGTTTAAACCAAACAGATGTTGAATATTCAGTCAATAATCAACCATCAAATCAATCACACAAACAGATCCGTTCATATATGATAATATGAAAATAAATAATACATTTGAGGAATCCGGTTGGATCCCTCCAACCTGTTCTTCCCTGTATTCAAATGGTTATCTCAAATCAGACGGTTCAGTTTTGTTTAACTGATAACACTAAATAGCGACCATTCAACGTCAACCATAAGCAATTCAAACAATTCAACCATTTAAAACACATTTATAAATAAACGTGACCAACCAAGGTGAGTTACCTTTATTAGAACCAATCGTTAAAAATAACGATTTGGTATTTTCACTGAAATTAAACACAGTTTAATTTCATCAGTTAAATCAACGGATCAATGTATAACTAGCAAATTAGTCAACCATTGGCAAGCAGAGCACACAAAATAAAAATACCCAATTTATATAAGATATAAAAAGGGTAACTGAGTGAGTTTAACTCACTTTGATTTGTTCGTCGTCAGAGCGGTTTGATTTATAGGCTTTCATCTGCGTTCAACTCCGTTCAACCCAACTCCAAAACGTTACGCTCGTCGGTTAGGACCTGTGCTTCATTCCATTCTGTTATGGTCATCCCTTCTCGCCTGCTACCCTTCGAAACTACATTTCATTCCTCCCTTCACACACCCTGCTGCTCCGACGCTCTTGGAAATGCTACTGCTTCTTCATATTCTTTTTACTGCTTTTCTCCGTCACCCAGTTTTGTGCCTACGCGTGTTTTTTTTTTTTTTTAATGTATGTATTCGGTAACCCATCCTCTGACTTCACGAGAAAATGGAACCTCGGTCTTCCACACTTCATTGTACAGTAGATCAGCACGGTTTCAGAGCCCCAGCTCCCCTGAACCCACTTACGCATGCCACCTGTCCCCTTTCTCCACAATTTCTGTTATCAGAAGTGTACCGCCCCTTTTTTTCCTTTTACATTTCACGTTTTCACCATGCACTGACTTTCACCTTCACTCCGTTCTGCATAGGAACCCACCCGTCACCAGAAGAAAACACATCTACCTTCTCGTTTCTTTGCCCTTCGGAAACTGCTTCATCGCGAGGCCCCCTGTCCTTCACGCCTCCAACAAAGAGAAGGCTCCCATCCATTTGACACGTACAACACTTTGAACAAACACAGGCCATGCTTCATGCGGCTGTCCAACATTCCCACCACCTTATTTGCTGCCTCTCCATTTCACCATGCACGTCCCATTCATAGATCCCCAACACACCCGAAACACCAGATCACTGCCACGTCCCCCCGCCAACCTTCACCAAACCGTTGTCGCTAGATCCCGAAAGGAAATGCGTCACTTTCCCACTTGTCTTCACCGCCTTGACCTGCACATTATTTGCGATGATCCCTTACTCTCCAGTTCGTCGAGCATCAGTGAATATAGCAAGTTGGAAAGGTATTACTTTTGTTTTGGTTTAAGTACTGAGAGGGAAATGATTTCGTGCCTTTTGTTCTGCGAAAGAAGAAGGCGAAGGCTGCTATATTTATAGCTGGAAAAGGTTTGGACATCACGTTTTAGGGGGGTAGGCTTCTCAGAGAAAATATAGGACAGTTGTTTTTTTCTCGAAAAGTGAAGTCCTTGGTCGGCAAGGCGTTTATTTTGATTGGCAGGTTTTAGAGTAGGGTATGGGTTTACTGAGCTAAAAGTAGGACAGCTGTTTGCATGTGGTGGAACTCTCAATACAAACCTTGGGTAACACGGTTCCTTGGGCAACACGGATGGTTAGTTTGGGCAACACGTAAAATGAAAGTTTTGGACGGACAGTACAGAAGAGAAACAAGTTACAGTAACAAAGAATGGATAGTTTTATTCATATTATAAGGTACGGAACTTCGTCGGGGAGAAACCGTATTAAACACCACTACAGACGATTTCTGTTTACTGATAAAAATGTTAACCTTGGTGTAAAAAGTTATTTCGGATCCAATGGGACAAGTTTCGTTGAAACCCGAGGTCGTATGAAAAAATTTCCTTTATGAAACCAGAAATGAACACACGTTTAATTTTTTCACGATCACCAGATAAATCAAATCAACTTGAAACTGCGAACATTGACAATAACTTTTTGATACGAACCCAACGGCACTAATTTCGTCGCATTCTGAGACTGTTGCCCCGGTAGGCTGTTTTTACCCCGAACCGCAATACCCCTTTTAACATCAAATTTTCCGGTCTCTAAAAATAACAAACTATATACTTATTCTGACTCTAATCGACGATACGAACTCAACGGAACTGGTTTCGTGGCCTAATTCGATCGTCTTCTCAAGTTACACTCAAATACCCCTTCATTTATTTAAATACGCGCTATAGAAATTGAACGGGCGTTTACGGCTACCGTGGCCACATACGACATCGGTTTTCCACGCCACTCACCACCGTACAATAATTTAACGATACGGTTCTAATGAAACTGGTTTCGTCGAAAACTGAGTCCGTTCGCAAAATGGCTATTTTAAAGGCCTATAATTAAATAACGATTTTCCATAGCGACTATTTCAAAATTTGATTTGGCCATAACTATCAAATTACAACACGAAATCTGGATTTTTCTCTTTCATATGGAAGCTATCGTCAACATGCTCCCAACGTGTCTTGTTTCACAGAAATCCGACTTATATCGAATCCTGTATTCTCAGTTGAAGTTCAAAACTCTATATTGCGAACTGCACGCCATTTTCAAGCTCGAATTTATATTATATATAAATTATAACGTTCCACTTCGTTTTTAATAACGAATTAAATATTAAATTCCATTAATATTCCCAACATACTATTTAAAACTAATTTAAATATTCATATTCAAATGGTCGAAAAACACGGGTCGTTACATTCTTCCCCCCTTAAAATAATTTCGTCCTCGAAATTGCTAAGGTAAGAAAGAACGTTATAAACTTATTATATTTCAAATCTAATTTCAGCTTCAATTAGAAACCTATTCAATACTGTATATAGATATTTTCAAAAATATTGAAAATTTTCTAACACTTTAAATTTCCGAAAAATTTCGCCAGCGCCTCCTCTGTACGGCTCAATCGGTACAACTCCAACTCGCCATTCTGGGCCTTCTCCAATTCAAAAGAAAATGAAACAGCCAATCGGCTTGCCAAATAGGCTCATAAATCACCAAATCCATATAAAAGTAAACGTGTACCTTTTTGTCGGGCATATCATTATATCCTTTCCATCTTCTGCTCTGTCACCATATACAAATGCATCCCCAAAATTCCAACTTTATCCTCAGAACCAAATCCTTCACGCGTCCAAGCCAAATTCCATTCTTAACTCAATTTCCATCAATTCAACCTCTTACTTACCAGTCCAACACCATTTCATATGCATGTCTCCCAATTCCAAATCTGATCCTACTTGATATATTATATCCCAATTCAACTTCCAGTTAATTGGTTTCAACTCATTTCATATTTGCTTTCACAAACTTTTATTTAATTTTGCCTTTGTTTAAATAATTTCCTGGGAGTTTTTAAACAGTTCAGCTCTTTCAAAAATCAAATATTCCTTTTCAGGATTTAAAACAACTTGTTTTTCTCAAACAATTCAAAACAAAATCTTTGGTAGTAATTCGTCACTTACCACTCGAAAATGAACACCGACAATGGCGCGCACATCATCGGAATCTATTTTCCAGTTGTCGAAGTGAGTTCAATACTATATCACTTTCAAAACCATTTCTAAACACTTCCATTTTGAAATCAGTTCAAAATATCCTTTGCAAGGCCTGTAAAACAATTTAAAAACCTCCCAGGATTTCAAAATTCTCATATATTAAGTCCAATTCCATTTTCAACCAATTGTCCAAATTTCCAAAGTTTTGATTTCAATTCTGATTTAAATTCAGATTTAACTCCTCTGATTTTCCTATATTTCACTTATATGAATTCTGATTGGTTATATAAAACCATTTCACATTTTATAAATTTATTGGATTATAATCACAACTAACACATCCAATATATTATAATTACAATATATATATTTCCTCTATATCAAAATATACTTTGGGTAAAATTATTTCATTTACCCTATTTTCAAAACATATCGTGACGACCCATCGTATTCGAGTGTTTATAAACCCCTATCGATACAGTGGATCAAACTGATCGATCAGAACTCATAAACAACTCAACCGATAAATCTCCACAATATAAAATAATTTTTATAAAATCTACAAATACGTTCACTCGTATATATACACTCAAACTCAATCTAGGGTATTGCTAACCCCATCTCTACTGAGTCACGCCACAGAGCCAAGGTAATCACATAACCAATAGCTCTGATACCACTGTAGTGAACCTGGATTTTCGACTCCGAAAATCAACATCAAATTACCATGTTGACCATTCAGACATCGAACATTCCAGATCATTAATAGAAAGAAGTTAGAGGGTGAGAATAGGTAAGGTAGAAATATTAGAATAGAAGAAGAAGGAACACCACAACACAGAGTCTCACATCGCAGCGGAACAAAATATAATACAGAAATAAATCTTTATTGAAAACTTTTAAGAATACTTACAATATCAGAGTACACATCTGGACAGTGATAATCTGTCCTCATACAACACACAGCGGAATACTAGTAATATCATACGTCTGGACTCTTCCAGCTCGTCTCTTCACAGCAGTCGATAACCTGAACCTGTACAACCCGGCCTAACCCGAGCATTTACAAAACACCGGGTCAATCTGGTGAACCAGAGTGAGATAAACTCGCACAGTAATAAGGGTGAATCATCCAATCATGATTTTAGAGTTTAAAAATCTTTCAAAAGAAAAGGATAATCGTAAGACCAAATCCACACATAAACACGGACGGTTTTTACCTTACGATAACCCAAAACAGTTTTGAAACCAATATCTTGTTCTGATATTATAATAATGTCTAAATACAAGTAAATAGCATCTAGTGGAACGCTTGCATCTCACGCTCCACATATATAGTATACAATCAAAACCGTAGGCGCTTATTGGGGATTGGATTCCAACTTGACAAGGTATGGGTCCACCTTCCGATAGTGTATCTCTAGAGACGAATACACTGGGTTCAACAAGAACATCTTGCAACCCGGCCCTCACATGACCGACCACTCATTTCGCTTGAGTGTATCGAATGCATATCACCGACGGTTGGGATCAGTAACCGTCTCCCCGAAAAGGGACAGCATCGAACATAGATTTAAGAAACAAATAGGATTTCCTCTAGATAGGTGATTATACACCCTAATGGGAGCGACCCACATAGCCATGCTGCCTGCCCGATTTTTGTCATTTCCTGGTTGATGAGGCTTGAGGCTTAGATTAGCTTTTGAACATCTGGTCATCATTCACTTTGAATGCCACATCGTCAGATCCGTCAGATATCACTAATTGACGTCCACAAAAATACTCTAGCCGAAAGCTAGAGAACGGCAAATCTCCTGCCAACAACTATCGTACGTTTGAAGAAATCAACGTACGTGATCCTTTGGAAATACTCTGTCAGACATTCGTCCATATACGTCATCCAGGAACAGGATGAACCGAAGGCACTCTCCTACTGCATCCATATAGGAATCACCCCATGGATCAGCAGCGAGTAGTCCTTGCAACCCCGTAGATTCCAACTACGACAGAATCACAGTTTATCTCTGCTTGCCAGGCAGAGAACATTAGTGGTTCTTCCGTTTATGAAAACCCCACGGTCTTCACAGCACCATCTCGATCATCTTCTGAGATCTTCACGCATTTATTGGTCGGAATGGTTTTCGAATATAAATTCGATCCCGGTCTTTCCATACCAACAATCGTATTGGCCAGCTTTGATAGTCGGTGTTTTAACTATCAAAATATACAGTGTTTCAAACATGACACTCCAATGAGTTCACTGATTCAGTATTTTGCATCATTTGGCCTTTCAACAAACTAATTTCCTTTTTGTTAAATTAAAACTTCTAATTCTTTTAATATTCAAAAATACGATATTTGAATAACTCTAATTGATTAATTAACATTCGTCTTAACTCCATTCGCTTGACTCTAGATCACAGCAATCACAATGGTTACGCCTGATTCCCTCAGGAAACATCCGACCGCCGTAGGCTATCTGCAGCCCTGCGAATTACGCTAGCAGTCGTACAAAATGGCAACTTAGCCGAATATTTATGTTTGGCTAATTCTATCTTGAATAACTACATCCAATTTCCCATTTGAAATCTCATTTAAAATTCTCCTTTTTACTAGATCTCGTTTTCAAATAACGTTAATGTAAAATTAACTTCTTAACACTTTGAATCTCACTTAAAACCTCTGGTTTATAATAAACCCTTTTTATCGTAATCTTCTTTCACTTAATTCATATAATTGAGTACGTTTATTTCCTTTCACCATTCAATTGACTTGCATCTCACATTCGGTAACCTTTAAATATATTCCTAAATTCATCATGAATTAAAATAATAACTTATTTCAATATTAACTACTTTAGTAGTTAATCCCTTTATTAACTAAATTAAAATATTAAACCCTTTTTAAATCCTTATTTAAATTCAAACAATATTCAGTTAACCATTTTAGTCAAAACACATTAACTTGATAAACAATGCTAATGCCAAAACGGTCGATTAATTAACTCAAAAACTTGATTATCTCATTAACCGATCTCAACAATCCTTGCTTTAAATTAATTAAAAATATAATTAATTTAGATAGATTCTAATTATTTGTATTTATTTACAAAACAATTTTCAAGGTTTAACCATTTAATTCATTTCTTATTCTTCAACTGGTAAATCTGATTAACATCAGCATTTGCTTTGCAAAATAAATTCGTACCAAATCAAAGTCTTAAACAAATAAAATATTTATTTATTTTTCTTAAATAACTTTTATTCAAAATAATATCTTTCAAAAATCTATCTCCAGTTATAAAATAAATTTTATAACCTTATCTTTATCGACTCACCTGACGGTGAATCAATATTTATAAAACGATTGATTTCATAGGCCATACACTGCCAAATACCCAACCAATATCACCCATTGGTTTAAACCAAACAGATGTTGAATATTCAGTCAATAATCAACCATCAAATCAATCACACAAACAGATCCGTTCATATATGATAATATGAAAATAAATAATACATTTGAGGAATCCGGTTGGATCCCTCCAACCTGTTCTTCCCTGTATTCAAATGGTTATCTCAAATCAGACGGTTCAGTTTTGTTTAACTGATAACACTAAATAGCGACCATTCAACGTCAACCATAAGCAATTCAAACAATTCAACCATTTAAAACACATTTATAAATAAACGTGACCAACCAAGGTGAGTTACCTTTATTAGAACCAATCGTTAAAAATAACGATTTGGTATTTTCACTGAAATTAAACACAGTTTAATTTCATCAGTTAAATCAACGGATCAATGTATAACTAGCAAATTAGTCAACCATTGGCAAGCAGAGCACACAAAATAAAAATACCCAATTTATATAAGATATAAAAAGGGTAACTGAGTGAGTTTAACTCACTTTGATTTGTTCGTCGTCAGAGCGGTTTGATTTATAGGCTTTCATCTGCGTTCAACTCCGTTCAACCCAACTCCAAAACGTTACGCTCGTCGGTTAGGACCTGTGCTTCATTCCATTCTGTTATGGTCATCCCTTCTCGCCTGCTACCCTTCGAAACTACATTTCATTCCTCCCTTCACACACCTTGCTGCTCCGACGCTCTTGGAAATGCTACTGCTTCTTCATATTCTTTTTACTGCTTTTCTCCGTCACCCAGTTTTGTGCCTACGCGTGTTTTTTTTTAATGTATGTATTCGGTAACCCATCCTCTGACTTCACGAGAAAATGGAACCTCGGTCTTCCACACTTCATTGTACAGTAGATCAGCACGGTTTCAGAGCCCCAGCTCCCCTGAACCCACTTACGCATGCCACATGTCCCCTTTCTCCACAATTTCTGTTATCAGAAGTGTACCGCCCCTTTTTTTCCTTTTACATTTCACGTTTTCACCATGCACTGACTTTCACCTTCACTCCGTTCTGCATAGGAACCCACCCGTCACCAGAAGAAAACACATCTACCTTCTCGTTTCTTTGCCCTTCGGAAACTGCTTCATCGCGAGGCCCCCTGTCCTTCACGCCTCCAACAAAGAGAAGGCTCCCATCCATTTGACACGTACAACACTTTGAACAAACACAGGCCATGCTTCATGCGGCTGTCCAACATTCCCACCACCTTATTTGCTGCCTCTCCATTTCACCATGCACGTCCCATTCATAGATCCCCAACACACCCGAAACACCAGATCACTGCCACGTCCCCCCTGCCAACCTTCACCAAACCGTTGTCGCTAGATCCGGAAAGGAAATGCGTCACTTTCCCACTTGTCTTCACCGCCTTGACCTGCACATTATTTGCGATGATCCCTTACTCTCCAGTTCGTCGAGCATCAGTGAATATAGCAAGTTGGAAAGGTATTACTTTTGTTTTGGTTTAAGTACTGAGAGGGAAATGATTTCGTGCCTTTTGTTCTGCGAAAGAAGAAGGCGAAGGCTGCTATATTTATAGCTGGAAAAGGTTTGGACATCACGTTTTAGGGGGGTAGGCTTCTCAGAGAAAATATAGGCCAGTTGTTTTTTTCTCGAAAAGTGAAGTCCTTGGTCGGCAAGGCGTTTATTTTGATTGGCAGGTTTTAGAGTAGGGTATGGGTTTACTGAGCTAAAAGTAGGACAGCTGTTTGCATGTGGTGGAACTCTCAATACAAACCTTGGGTAACACGGTTCCTTGGGCAACACGGATGGTTAGTTTGGGCAACACGTAAAATGAAAGTTTTGGACGGACAGTACAGAAGAGAAACAAGTTACAGTAACAAAGAATGGATAGTTTTATTCATATTATAAGGTACGGAACTTCGTCGGGGAGAAACCGTATTAAACACCACTACAGACGATTTCTGTTTACTGATAAAAATGTTAACCTTGGTGTAAAAAGTTATTTCGGATCCAATGGGACAAGTTTCGTTGAAACCCGAGGTCGTATGAAAAAATTTCCTTTATGAAACCAGAAATGAACACACGTTTAATTTTTTCACGATCACCAGATAAATCAAATCAACTTGAAACTGCGAACATTGACAATAACTTTTTGATACGAACCCAACGGCACTAATTTCGTCGCATTCTGAGACTGTTGCCCCGGTAGGCTGTTTTTACCCCGAACCGCAATACCCCTTTTAACATCAAATTTTCCGGTCTCTAAAAATAACAAACTATATACTTATTCTGACTCTAATCGACGATACGAACTCAACGGAACTGGTTTCGTGGCCTAATTCGATCGTCTTCTCAAGTTACACTCAAATACCCCTTCATTTATTTAAATACGCGCTATAGAAATTGAACGGGCGTTTACGGCTACCGTGGCCACATACGACATCGGTTTTCCACGCCACTCACCACCGTACAATAATTTAACGATACGGTTCTAATGAAACTGGTTTCGTCGAAAACTGAGTCCGTTCGCAAAATGGCTATTTTAAAGGCCTATAATTAAATAACGATTTTCCATAGCGACTATTTCAAAATTTGATTTGGCCATAACTATCAAATTACAACACGAAATCTGGATTTTTCTCTTTCATATGGAAGCTATCGTCAACATGCTCCCAACGTGTCTTGTTTCACAGAAATCCGACTTATATCGAATCCTGTATTCTCAGTTGAAGTTCAAAACTCTATATTGCGAACTGCACGCCATTTTCAAGCTCGAATTTATATTATATATAAATTATAACGTTCCACTTCGTTTTTAATAACGAATTAAATATTAAATTCCATTAATATTCCCAACATACTATTTAAAACTAATTTAAATATTCATATTCAAATGGTCGAAAAACACGGGTCGTTACACATAACATAAGGGGAGAAGCAAGATGGAACATCGTAAGGATAGGCATAGTCATATGATGATAAGAACTACTGGTCCAATAAACTTGATGTACTAAAAAGACAAGTTTTGCAAGGAATACATCACAGGCATATAGATATGATATGAATTTTATCATGAACTTAAAAAAAAGATTACAATTCCGATATACAATAAGGATAGATATGATTGGACCAGTTTCATAGTCAAAAATGATTCCCAAAGATATATATACTCAAGCACAGATTTCAATGAAAGGATAGCTTACATCAGGCATATTCTCATATCCATTTTATTACATGTCACAATTAGATTATGGTGTTCAAATCTAAAAAGTAACTGACTTACAAAACAAGGCAAATCTTGTTTTCATGCCTAAGCCATACACATGATACACCCTAATCTTCTTCTTCCAAATCATAAACTATCATATATATATATATATATATATGCCCCAATTCCCAAGTTATATGTCCAATATACTTTATGCCTCAAATCTCAAGTCATATGTCCAATACTTTATGCCTCAAATCTCAAGTCATATGTTCGATACACTTTATGTTTTGAATATAACACGTGTTATGTCCTCAAATCAGTTACAACTCAATTATGCCTAATTATACACAATTAAATACCTTTCCCAGATTTTAGCGTTGGTCATGTCCAAATCATATTTTATGCCCAATTTTATTTCCAACGTACGTTCATCTCTTATGAGGTTTGCCTCAGGCTCGCAGTAGCGTGGCTATAAAACAAAAAGGGAAGAAGGAAAGAAGGAAAGAAGAGACAAAGAAAGGACATAATATTATCAATGAGATAGATCCAAAGGATATTGAAAGATAGATAGAAATAGGCATAATCTCAGATCCAGATTTATTACAATGTCAAAATCACAATTAACTCTTATTTCTGAATGTAACGTGAACTTACAAATTACATAATGGTCTTGAATTCTGGAATCTGTATTCTGAAACTGAATAGCTCTACCTTGAAGTAGACTATTTGTTCTTCTAATTTAGATTTGATTTGATTCTTAGAAATAGTTGTTGAAGTCATTGAATTAGCCTTTGAATCTCTACTTGATTCTATGAAGGACTTGACCAGCATAGTCCCGTCTTTGATTTATTTTTATATGAATTAGGGTAGAGTATAGGCAAAATGAAGTTATGTATAGAAAACTGTAGCCTTAGGGGTGTTTATATAGCATAGGGGTCAACGAATCTGGTCAGAACGGGCATTCAAATGCAGAAAAATGCACCTGTCCTCGGATCTGGAAATAGGGGGAGGTCGACCCCCTGGTCGACCTGGGTCCTGGACGGCAAATTTCCCGCCCAGCCCGGGTGTGTGATTTGAATTTCGGATTTTAAACCTGAGCTATTTTATTTAAATCTCTGAAAATTCTGAAGGTCATAACTTCTTCATACGGAATCCGATTTATGCAAACTCAGAATCTATCTCAAGAAGAACTCCGAGATGAACGCAACGGCATAACCCATTTCCCTTAATTCTTCTCTTAAAAATTTAGTATACTTTAATTTGTTACTTTAACGTTCATAGAAAATACGGGGTGTTATAGGAGCAGTGAGAGCTCGGGGTGCAAGTAAGTGATCTATTGAAGAAGGGATTTAACAAAAGAAGTGTTTCTAAGTGGGGAGCACCAGTTGTGTTTGCTACCAAGGTAGATGGTTCCCTTCGATTGTGTGAGGACTACCGCGAGTTGATTAAGGTGATCAGGAAGAATAAGTATCCTCTACCGCGGATAGATGATTTGTTTGATCAGTTGAGTGGCACGAGAGTGTTCTCCCAGTTGGATCTCGCGATAGGTTTTCATCAGCTTAGGGTGGAAACTGAGAGTATAGCTAAAAGGCTTTTCAGACGCCGTGTGGATTCTATGAGTGGTTGGTCATGCCATTCGGGTTGACCAATGCACCAACATATTTTGTGGATCTTATGAATAGGGTATTCCGAGATCAATTGAATAAATTTGTTCTTGCATTCGTAGATGATATCTTGGTTTATTCGAGGATAGAAGAAGAACACAAGGAACATTTGAGGATAGTGATGGAGGTGTTGAGAAAACACGAATTGAAAGCAAAGTTCTCTAAGCGTCACTTCTCGAGGAGCGAAGTGGTATTCTTGGGCCATGTTGTTTCAGAGAATTGTATTATCGTGGACCCTACGAAGGTGGCTATGGTACAAGATTGGTCTACGCTCAAGAATGCAACAGAAGTAAGAAGTTTCTTGGGGTTAGCTGGATATTATCATAAGTTTATCCAACACTTCTCCAAGATAGCAGCACCATTGACTCAGTTGACCAAGAAGAATCAAGCATTCGTCTGGGACAAAAAGTGCGAGAATGCATTCAAGAGTCTAAAGGAAAAGTTGACATGTGCACTAGTGTTAGTCATTCCTAAGGGGAATGAAGAGATGACAGTATATATAGATGCATGTGGTATCGGACTGGGTGTTGTATTGATGCAAGGAGGTAGGGTTGTAGCTTATGCGAGTCGGCAACTAAAACCACATTAGAAAAGATATCCTACCCATGATTTGGAACTGGCAGCGATCGTGTTCGCGTTGAAGGTGTGGAGATATTATCTCTTAGGAGAAAGATTCGAGTTGTTTACTGATTATAAATCATTAAAGTACCTTTTCTCCCAGAAGGATCTAAATCTCCGACAGCAGAGATGGTTAGAATTCTTGGCTTCCTATGATTTCGATATTGCATATACACCAGGAAAGGGCAATGCGGTAGCTGATGCATTGAGTATGAGACATGCCAATTTAGGGGCTATGTTTCTAGAATGGAAGCAACTGGAGTATATCGCAGTGTACGATTTTAGATCAAAGTGCGAACTGGATTCAGAGATGCTAGCAAGTTTGACGATCAGACCCACTTTGATTGAGTGGATTGGTTCCGGTCAGAGGGACGATCCTAACCTGTTGGAAATCAACTCCAAGTTAGAGATGGGAATCGACGAAGAGATGAACAAATATGGGCTTGATCGAGACGGATGGCTTAGAAAGAATGGTAGATTGTTTGTACGCAATGTCAATGGATTGAGAGATGAAGTGCTTAGAGAATGTCATCACACAAAATTGACTATGCATCCCGATGGTAATAAAATGTATCGAGACATGAAGCAGACCTACTACTAGGAAGGAATGTAAAGAGACATTGGGAAGTTTATATCCAAGTGCATAAATTGCCAGTTTGTTAAAGCTGAGCAAAAGAAACCTAGTAGTTTGTTGCAACCATTGGAAATTCCAAAATGGAAATGGGAACAAGTCTCAATGGATTTCATTGATGGGTTACCAAGGACTAGGTCGGGCCATGATTGCATTTGGGTGATTGTGGACCAATTGACCAAGAGTGCAAGGTTTATACCTGTCAAGTCGAATAGAAAATCAACTAAATTAGCAGAACTGTATATGAAGTGGGTAGTGAGATTTCATGGAGTACCTAAAAGAATTGTGAGTGACCGAGACCCGTTGTTTACTAATGGGTTTTAGAAGAGCTTACAAGAGGCTCTAGGATCAGAATTATATCTCAGTACCGCATATCATCCTCAAACCGATGGTCAAACAGAGAGGGTAAATCGTATATTAGAAAATCTCTTGAGAGCTTGCATATTGGATTTTGGTGGATCATGGGATGACCATTTGCATTTAGTAGATTTTGCATATAATAATAGTAATCAATCCAGTACTGGTGTGGCTCCATTTGAAGCTTTGTACGGAAGACCATGCAAGTCACCGTCATGTTGGTTAGAAACCGGTGAGAAGTTTGTGCTTGGACCAGTTGTGATAAAAGAAACATCAGAAAAGATTAAGATCATTCAACAACGAATGAAGGCTGCCCAAGATGGGCAAAAGATTTATGCCGATAAGAGACGAAAGGATTTGAAATTCTCCATTGGCGACCTAGTATTTGTCAAGATCTCTCCATTAAAGAATGTTATTCGATTTGGAAGGAAAGGAAGCTGGCACCAAGATTTGTAGGTCCATTCCCAATCCTCGAGCAAGTTGGGAATTTGGCATATAAAGTTGAATTACTAGAGAAGATGGCAGGAGTTCATAAGGTATTTCATGTTTCCCAGTTAACGAAATTCGTGCACAACCTCAATATGACTATTTCACCTGATCAGTTGCATGATATCGAAGTAGAACCCGAGGCGGTTGGGAACCGCAAGCCGATTCATATTGTCAAGCACGATACGAAGCAACTTCGAAGGAAAGCAGTGAATTTAGTCAAATTTCAGTGGGGTGAGAATGAGAATGACTGTACTTGGGAGACAAAGGAGAACATTAGGAAGACGTATCCAAAACTCTTTGCCTGGTAATATTTTAATTGCAATTTAGTTTTCCGCATGCTAGGATAGACTTGTTTGTTGTTTTGTATGTTTGATTGTTGTGAATGGTTGGTAGGCAAGCGGGATCCTTTACTTGTTTCTTAGTTAAGGAATTTCGGCGATGAAATTTCTTAAGGGGGAAGAATGTAACGACCCACATTCTACGCATCAGGGGATCGTATAATATTTATTTCTTTCTCATGCAAAGTCGTATAGCCATGTAACTTTGAGATACGACTATTGGGGTCATTTCCCATGTTCATGATTTTCGCCGATTTTTAAATAACCGTTTTGCCCCTAGCTGATCTTGTTTCGGCCATAACTTTTGATTGGTAAGGATTTTTGACCTGAAACCACTTATATTAGATCCGGATGATGCTTTATCTTTCCGTAGAGTGGTCACATTAGCCAAACGGACTCACCGTTTGGGAGATGTGGCTGAAACAAGGTTTAGAAGGTGAAAAACAGCTTAACCGGGCCTAATTAGGGTGATTAGCAAGAGGGCCCATAACCCTTTTCGGGACTAGGGTTATGGGGAGGCTGGGAACAGTAGGAAAACGATTTTTATTTCATTTTTCAGCAGCCTAAAACATTTCTCTAACCCTAGCCATGGCCTCCACCTTCTAATTTCATCCCAAATTGCTCCTAATCGCTTTCTAATTAAAGATTAATCCAAGCTACGTCAAATCAAGGGAAGATAACACCAAATCAGAGTTGGAGCTGCTATGTTGCATTAGAATTCGACCCAAAACAAATAATATTTAAGATCTATAGTCTGTTTATGGCCAAGGAGAGTGATTTGCATCGCTTTTCACTAATTACGGCCAATTAGGGGTGATTAGTGGTAATTAGCGAAATTATATGTAATTAATTTCTGGAAAAAATATTTTTGTAAAATTCTAAAATATTATTTTAGGGCTCTAATAGAAATTTGGGTTAATTTGGTTAAGTTTTGCTAATCCGATCATTAGATTTGCTTAAACATGCTTAAGGGGAAAATATGGTTTTGGGTATGTTTGATTCGTTTTGACATATCAAATTGTGGTTTTGGTGTTTGTGGTCAATTCTACATGTTGCTATGGCTGTTTGGAATGTTTTGTGATTGCTTAGCAAAGTTAGAATGGTGGAAAGCGCCGACGTATAGCGTAAAACAATCGCTGGAGAAGTTACAGGAAATGGAGCAGGAACCGGATCGGATCGATGGAGGGCGACCCGCTCGTGGGGGACCCCCTTCTCACGAACCGCCTCCCAGAACTACTGCATCATGAACCAGAGCACATGACCGAACCAATACACCACATGTGGACTGCCACGAATTTAGAAGCTCGATTCGACCTAGAGTGGACTGTCACGAACCGACCTGGATGGGGAAACCGACCAGACCCGATGGTTGAGCACGATCCGAACCGCCTGGTGGACCGCGAACCATGCTTGCACCCTCAAACCGACCCGATGCTCTGGAGTCACGATCACGAACTGACCCGACCTGGGGAGGGATCCACGACCCACTCGAATGAGGTTGATGACCATGGACTGAATGAGGAGGAGAGGACCGATCCAAATGGAAGCTTGTTTCCAAACCGATCCGGAGGAGACCATAACCCAAGATGCAAAGTTAGTCCAAATGAGAAGTAGAACTCAGAATCTAGATAGGAACCAATGAGTTGACTTCATGAGTTGGACTTTGCGGCGGGACGTGTGCTTAGGGGTTGTCGACGTCCATAACTTTGATTCACCAACAAGACGGATGTTAGGCTACGGATCAGTGCAGTGGGGTAGTTATTACTCCATGGGGAAGAGTGATCGTAGCATAGCTATGAGCCAGTGCAGTGGAGTATTCATGACTTCATGGGTCAGAGTGGACATAGCAAGGGATTAGTTGCTATTGATCAGTGCAGTGAAGCCATCATGAGTCCATGGGGCAGAGTGATCATAGCAAAGGATTTCTGTGGTCAAAGCAGTGGATATCGTATGCTTTACACACTGAGTGAGAGATGTGAGGATGGTTGCTATGCTTGATTGTTTTCCATCAGTATGACATGCACACCCCGTCCCCCGTATCTTTACACCATATATTAGCGTCACCTTAGAGTATTGTACATCTTGTTGTGCTAACTCTTTGGTTGCAGGTCCAGGTTCAGGTATGGTTTAGTATACATGTTATTGTTTTGTTTTGCTGCTTATCGCTCATACCATACTTTTGTCTGACCTAGAATTTTATGTCTCTTCTTATTACTCTAGGTGCTCTTAAATGGGCAAACTAGAGATAGGTTAGGTGGTATGCACGAGTAACTGTACCGGAGACGAGCAGGAGGCTTCCATGTATGATACATATAGATATTCTCCTTGTGTCGCTGCTGGTCACTACTTTGGGAATTAGTAGTGTACCTTTCTTATTTTTATTTAGAGACAGTTATCCAAAGTTGTAATAATGATGATGTGGAACATAAGCTGTATTTTGAATTTCCGCTGCTATGATGATTATGGTTTAGTTCTCAACTTATGCACTGTCTCGCCTGTTTTATGTCAAGTATGTTATTATTATATTTTATTCCATGCGCTGTGAGACATTCTACAGGTTCCTTGTTAGTTCAAATTCCCTTCTTTCCTTTCTTTGATGATCGTCCCGTGCTGGTCAGGCACAGGCACATCGCACTTTCATGTGAATTGTTGGCTGGTGCGGGACGGGCTGTCACAGATATTTTGGACATAAAGACATAAATCTTTTCGACACTGCACACATAACAAATAATTATACGCATATGATACTTCCTTCCTTTATGTAATTCATCACACTTGCACTGCATACACTAGCACATACATACATGGGGCGCAGGTTACTTTACTCTAACTACCAATGTTTCTTAGATAGTACAACAAGCATCTCTAGGAGATATTCTATAAGATATGCTGAATTCAGAAAGGGAAAAGCTCCGAATATAGAGACTAACCTAAGAATTCCTTCTCCAAAGTCTAACTCTGATGGCGATGATCTGAAACTCGAAGTTGACATCCATGGAGAAGTAGAGTCCTCCAAGGAAGGAATTTTTATGGACGAAGAGGACGAAGGAATGGGAGATAATAGAGCTTTTGACACATTTTTGGATGTGATTTTTCTAAAAGAGCACAAAATCTCTTGGGTATCCACCACGGATGAAGCAAAGGCTTCGACGACTACACTTAAAAGATGGAATTTCTTGGGGTGACATTCGGGTCGCTAGAATCTTCGATAGACCTCACAATCCTCCAGTTGGGTGCATGTCGATAAGTCGACAAATGTGCTCAGTTGGGAGAATTCCTCCGTTCACCCTTTAGACATTGATTTTCTTAGACGAGTGAAAATAGAACCTATGCAACTTCATCCAATAGCGTACTCATGCTTATACACTTTGTACACAGCATATACGGAAGTACTGGGTGTGGAGCCCACCTATGAAGATGTAATATTTTTCTACAACTTTAAGCATCGCTAGAAAGTAACTCCTTCCTTTATTTCGAGTCTGTACGCAAGAGGAAGATGATCACTGAGGGCTATAGTAATGTGGGCAACATAAGGCCCAATTGGTTTTATATCTATCACCAAGTGGATGCGCTAGAAGGTGGCTTTAGTCTAGTGAGCTCCAAATCTCAGTTTCTTCTCTTTAGCTTTATGTCATAGGAATTCTAATATTTCTTTCCATTGTCAGTTCCGAATCCGAAGAAGCCGAAAGGTCAAGTTTACCTGGATTGTCTAACTGTTTTATTGAATGCTTCACCGACCTTGCGATGTGTTTGGAGTAGCCTCGTGGATGAGTTCCTTCATCAATATCATTTGCTCGGTCCACAGTGTAGCATGGGAGTTGGTGGAGGTTGAGCTCCTGTATATGTGCCCCATCTCATATTCCTCTGGCGTTAGTGGGGATAGAAGGCGTACCCCCAATCGGGGGGTAGGCAACAACATCATTCGAGGTTAGAGAGTCCCCATGAAGCAAAGACCTTACAAGTTCCAGTCGGGAACCTCAGTCGGGAGGGAAGGAGAACTCCTTCGAGAAAGTGATTAATGAAACACTTAAGAGTCCTTCTCCCATAAATATATTCACATGGAGCTCTTAGAAAGACATATTGAAGAAATGTCTAAGGATATTTTTCCTAGGTATACACTTGCTAAGGAGAAGCTATCCTCTCCTAAAATTCCATCTCCAGCCAAATCGCCAACTCAGCTTTCTCGCCAAGAGAAATAAATATCTCTATTCCAATTCTTAGGGATCTTTCTTTGTCAGATACTATATATTCTACTCAGGACATTGGCTCTGATTATTTCTTTCCGACTTCCTAGGAGGAAATCACAACCACCAAGGCAGGTAAAATGACACTATCCAGCCAAGTTTTGGGCTCCGGACCATTTAAGGGATCACTTAGGACACAACAACACAGACACTGTGCATCACAGTACTCGTGTGTTACATTAATCCTTGATTCTAATACTGGCTTATTTTAATTTGCAGGAACTATGTCTCATCAGGGTTATGATCCTAGAATGCTCCGTAGTAATCTCCCCAAGACTTATTCTGATCCTGAGCAAGAATATAGAGATGACCGCAGCAGAGAGGAGGGAAGGCGCTATCAGCACAAGTATTATCCCTCATCACGTGCTCGTTCTCTGGTCTACTCCGATGTTGGCAAGCATTAGAGATACAAAGGCTCTGTGAAGTGGAACAACAAACTGCTAAAGCTCCACCTCCTCCAAAACAACCACAACCTTACAAAAACCATTCTAAAAAACATTTTGATCCCAAGGGCAAAACCAAGGACAAGGACAGTGCATCAATCATTCCATCCAAACATAAATTCGCCGATATTTTCATGTCAAGGCCTGTCGTTATTGATACCTCTACTGCCGAGAGGATAATTTTTTTAAAAGAGCAATTCCCTCGATACCAATTCGGGAACATGCATTTTGTGCCTAATTTCCAGCCAGTCCCTGAGAATTAGTCCAATAGCATCAAGGAATAGATAGACTTTGTTGACCAACAATACAAGGAAACAAGCAAGTATGCCGGAAAGTTGTCCAAGATTATGCAACATCTCCAACTAGACCTAGACAAATATAGGCATATATGGGAATGTGACATGTCACGTGTCAAGGCTGTCTAGAAAGAATGTAAAGAAATCTAGCCTAAAATTGCACTCGTAGAATGTGATGCCAAAAACTATAAGAAACTGCATAATGAGTTGCAACAACATTTCCACAACGAGCATGATGTCAGTAGCAAAGAACATGCAACCCTTAAGGAACAATGCCAGAGTGTTACGACCGATAATACTTTTGAAGATATCTTGCACTCACTTCGAGCATGAGAAGACGAAACTTGAGAAGGTGAATGTCGATCTAAGAGCCAAGTTGGCTGAGGCTGAGGAGAGGGTAAGGAGTGCTAAGGAAAATGCTAGCACTACTCTTGAATCTGCTTCTAATTTTAAGGCACAGTTCGAGGTTGACAAGCCTGAGCTGGAGAGCAAACTTGCTAAGGCCAAAGAAGATCTGCTTGTTATGGGACCTCTTATTCTTTCTTTCTTCGCACAAGTCTTCCGATATCGTGAAATATCATGGGTGGAAAATTACCCCACTACCTTATTTGATGCTTGGAATGAACTTATCGAGAATGAGAAACATAGATTGCAGGTCGAACTATGGATGAGAAGGAACTGATGAGGACATACTTGAGAAGAGATGAGCTTAAACACCTGGCTAAGGGAAGGAAACTTTTGAAAGAAGCTGAGGAGGCCGCAAAGCATAAATCTAAATGCAAAGATGTTGTTGGTTCTTCCAATGGAGCATATAAGGCAGGGGAGATAGAAGGGTACAATCCTGAGAATCCAGGGCTTATCCCACCACTTCTCCTTTCCCAATCATCGAGGATAAAACACCTACAGCTCGTGGAGACCATGTTGCTGAAGGTATTTCCACATTCTCTCCTTAATTTGCTTGAGCTATTATGTTGTGTCGTCGTGCTAATGGGATTCCAATTGAGAGGCCTGTCATTTCTCCGGAGCTAATAACCATTACTTTCCTTGTTTTAGGTACAAAGCTTGCTGATGTTGCTAAGTAGCATGGGACAAAGCCAACTGACGAGCCTACAGTTCCCTTGACGATGACGCCTCAAATAAAGGAGAGATGATAGCGGCACTGAAGGATCTGAACGGCAAGGATGGCGACGATGAAGTAATCTATGTTGAAGAGTCTGGAAAAATCAGGCAACTATCACTTTCTGAAATGAAGGAAGACTTTTGCAAATCAAGATCGAGACCTTGCCCACGCCTTTTCCTGCTTATCCCATAAGTATGGTCCTCCATTCCAACACAGAGGTTTCCACTGATCTTCCTCCATTAAGAGACACAAGCTCCAAGCCAACTCCTGAACCTGAAGAATCTTCAACTGGGAAGAAACAAAAGAAAAAGCGTTTACTTACTGAGACTGAGAATGTAACAACCCGGAAAATCAGAACCAATTTAAAATTTTTATTTTGGCTATTTTATTGAATTTTGAATAGTTTAAATAATTTATTTTAAATAATAACGATTAAAAATTTATTTAAATCGAAGTTCGAATGAATGTATTTATTTTCATTTCAAAAGAAGTTAGAAATAGCGCGGTATTTTGAAAATTTGAATTCAAACTTTGACCAACTGTACAGGATGCATAATAAATCAGATGTTAGTGAAACCAAAAATATTTTAGTCTGTTTAAGGATATCTTTCCAACGAGTCCGAAAAATTGAAATTTCATAGTGGGAATCAAAAGTTATGGTCAGTTGAATTTTCAGAAAGGTCGCTATGGAATTTAATATAATATATAGCCCGTATAAATAGCCATTTTACAAACGACCTCCCAACGAAACCACTTTTGTTGGATCCAGAATGTCAAATTATTGCAGGATTCCAATTTTCATAATTTTTGGAATCAATATGTGAGCGTGGCAAAGGAAAATGTGTTTTGACAATTTCAGTCAATTTCGATCGACTTGAAAATAAACATTTTTCCCATGGCCTCCAAATTCGACGAAATCAGTTTTGTTAGGACCATATCATCAAAACATAGCTAGTTTTATTTTTTCGGGAATTTTTAGAGTCAGTCTGTGACCCCGATAAATTAAAATTTCGATCAAATTAAATAATTAAATGTTTTATTATTTAATTTGAAGAATAACTGACTGAAACAGTTGAATAGGCCAACAAAACATATCCCATTGTGTTTGGAATGGGGGTATTTGGCTAGGGGCGTCACTAGTTGGGTTTGATTTGGAGTTAGAAGCGATATAGAAAATTAAATTTGAAATTAAATAAAATAAATTGGTATATGGTATAAATACTAGTATATATTAAACCCTATACGGTCGTTATACTGTAGCCGCCTACATCGATTTTAATGGCCAGAAATTTCATGACTTCCCCCTCTGATTGCTCCCAAACCGATCAGTAAAATCGATCGACACAGTTAGGGATATTGTAGAGCTGTCTATTCTCTTCGATTCCATATAATTTTCATCCCCTGAAGTTGCACCAAAATCGAGATCTCCTGCTCCAAAGTCGGCTGCGTCGAACCTGATTTCACCCTCCCTAGCACCACCGAGTTAATCCATCTCCTGGGCGAAGGAGCGCCGCACGTAGGCGAAGCACAGGGTGGTGGCCAATCGTCATCAAACCCCTCGGTTTTGCGCGATTTGCATCCCTAGTTCAGAGCACAATTTTGAATATTGTTGGCCTGAGTTTGTTGTAGGAGAAAGGTGATCTATTTTAATTTAATTAATTAGTTAATTTGTTTCAAATTATCGTTAACCTTTAAAAATTCGTAACTCCCTCATACGATAACGAAATCTGATGAAACAGGAAGCGTTGGAATCTCTGAAACGAGCACTACATTTCAGAAGTGACCGCAGAATTTTTGGAGCATTCGACCATTTTACAAGATATGAAAATCAATGTGAGATTTCTAAATTCGATCAAATTAAATAAAATTATATTATGATGCAGACGGAGTTTAGAAAATTCCGACACCCGTCGTCTACAAACCATGGATGACTTGTTTGATTTGTAGTTCGAAATTTGGTGAATATTACAAATGGTTGATTGTTTGTGGTTGATTTTGGTTGAATCGAAATGGGATTAGTTTATGGAAAAATTTGTCTGCGTACGAAATAGATTATTGAAATCCCCATTGTCAAAAGCTGCGAGGCTTTAAGGTAGTGCGAGGAGCCGTACATCGGGACGGTGCCGGTTCTAATTACCCTTCTGGTATGCTGCCGAAATTTTCTACAATATTTTTGTGTTATAAAATATTTATGTTGTTATATATATTAATTGGTTGAATAATATGAAAATCAGATTTTTAATATATATATATATATATATATATATGAAATTGATCGTGATATGTCCACATTAAATCTACATTTTCAATGTATTCAAAATTGGTCATTGTCTTATAAAATTAATTTATATTTAATTTTACATTTTTATGTATATACAATATTTAAAATGAAGCATTGAGAAATAAAATGTTGTGACATTGGGATTTACATTTTTAGTGAAAAAGAAACATTAAAAATAAGCAGTGATAAATGAAAATGTGTTTGCCTTGGAAAACTCATATTTTAATGTAAATAAAACATTAAAATTAAAATATTAATATAAATTGTATTTGCATTACATTTTACATTTTTATGTAATGCAACTTTAAAATAGAGATTTGGATGTTAAAATATTTTGACATTAGATTTCATATTTTAATGTAAATGATACATTAAAAATATATCATAATGAAATAAAAGTTTACATTTTCTATGTAATATCATAATGAAATAAAAGTTTACTTTTTCTATGTAATGTCATAATGAAATAAAATTTTACATTTTCTATGTAATACATAAGGAAATAAAAGTTTACATTTTCAATGTAAATACATAAGGATATAAAAGATTTACATTTTCAATGTAAATAAAGAATGAATAGAGATTTACATTTTTCCAATGTAAAACAAACATGAAATGAAAACTTACATTTTTCAATGTAATCTTATATTGAAGTAAAAAGTTACATTTTTCAATGTAATGATATATAGAATAAAGATTACATTTTTATTTGTAATCATAGAAAAGTATAAAAGATTCCATTTTCAATGTAATCAAAGAATGAAGCATAGAAATTGCATTTTTATATGTATACAAAACAAAGAATAGAAATTTACATTTTTCAATGTAAATAAAGGTTACATGGAAATTTTACATTTTTATTTTAAGAAAGGATTACATAGAAATTTACAATGTAATGATATGTTGAAATTAAGAAACTTACGTTTTTCAAATGTAAATAAAGGAATGAAAGTACATAAAAAATGTAACTAAAATAAAGGAATGAAAGTTACATTTAAAATATGTAATTAAGGTAAAGATTGAAAGTTACAATTCAATATGTAATTAAAGTAAAGAATGAAATTACATTCTTGCTTGTAATCAAAGAAAGCATAAAAAGTTTTCATTTTTAAATGTAAATAAAATATGAATAAGAAATTTACACTTTTCTATGTAAATAAAATATGAAATGGGAAGTTACATTTTTATACGTAAATAAAGAATGAAGTGAGAAATTACCTATTTCAATGTAGTAATGCATTGGAATAAAAGTTTACCTTTTTCAATGTAGTAATACATTGAAATAAAAGTCTACATTTTCCAACGTAACAATAGGGATAAATATTTAAAAATTTCATTTTAAATGTTATATGTGATTTCATATATTATAGAAATCAATGTTGAATTAGAAATAGTTTGATATCGTCGAACGATTTATATATATTTATATATATGTATTAAAATAAAACGAATCGCGCTACTGTAGTTCACGTTTTGAAATCGGAACTTCAAACGATTATAACAAAAGATCCGACCGTCGGATTTTCCCAAAACTGGAACCTTTGGGTTCATTTTGAAAAGATCTTTTCAACAATGTAAAATTTGCTAAGATCCAACGGTTAGATTTTGAGAAATGTGTAAATCAAATTTTGATGAAAACAGAGCTAGGGCCATGTAATGACCCGAAGCGTCGTTTATTTGAAATGGCTATTTTTTTTAAATAGATAAAAATAGCGATAAATCGTTATAAAATAATATTAATGATATGAAATGAAAAGATTGATTTAAAGTATATATATTCGAGAAATTATTTGAAAAGCCCGAGTTAACTCTCATTTCAAATAATTATAAAATGATTGGAAGTCGAAGATTTGAAGACGATGATTGAAGATCGGCGATCTTCACATTGAATGGATAACTACCGATGTCCGGCATTGGTTAGCTCCTAGTAAAGGGTTACAGTGGTAGTTGTTCGGACGTACTTGTTGATCGTCCGGATATGCGAGCACCTCTCTTCCGTATTGGACATATGGGACGAGGAATAAGGTGTCTCCGGTTTCGTTCAGACCCAGAACGGACTTGTAAATGGATGTGTGTATAACATTGGATTTCATTCCATGTAAATTGATTTCTATTTAATATATAACTGTTGGTGGCGGAGAATTTATTCTCTCGCTTAACACCCTTCTCTGAGATGCACGAGCTCAGGGGTTATATATTGATAGTTATCGATCGCATGGAGTGAAGTGTCAGTGTGGCATGCCAAGATGCAAATGATCAAGGTTTATTGTTGAAAAGCAGAGTCTTGTGGTTGATGATCAAAGCACAGCTTTATTGTAGCATAGCTTTGTGTATGGCGTTACTTCGCAAACCTCACACCCCGGTATGAACCAGAAACGGGAGAAGGATCCAGGGAGAACATGCGTTTCTTTCTAGCTAGAAGTGGTGTTTGGGTTTTACACGACAGATATTTTTATTTATGTGGATGATGGAAACTGAGGTACCTCGGATATTGAGTCCCTAGTGGCTCTATTTACTCCCCATAGGATGGGGAGACGTATTGTTCAGGAATTTTTATATAATCCACTAACATTAGTTGTGGACCGGCCCTGTGGCTCCTGGGTGCAGTCGTGGTTGTATCCTGAGACATGGATTAGATTGTCTCGAATTCGGTGAGGACTATCTATTGCCTTGGTTCATGATGGAAATACAACTTCCAATATGACCCTTGCGGTTTTGATTGTAAACCTATATTTGGCAACATAGTATACGGTAGCTATGCCGTCTATGATTGATACATTATGATTGAAATGTTTTTGAAAACATATATACACTATTATAATATCAACTCCGTTTTATCGTATCAAGCATTCTTGATCATTATAAGGTAAACTCTATCCTCCGGTTTGCGTTGCATTGTGTGATGTGACTTGAGTCTTATAATGGTTTCATTTTTTTAAATCGATCAAAATGCAAAATTTAATAACTAAAGAAAAAATTCAAACCAATCTTAAACCTAAAATTAATGAGTTTTTGACTCCCGAATACCCAACTGGTTAATCACTTTCTTAAAGCATTGCATTATTTAACGATTTACTTTATTTATGCACTGGTAATCCAATGAAATAAACCCGTTCAAGGTTAGCGGCATGGTCCTGTGATTAGCCTTATTATTAAATAGGATTTCTCATACTAGTCCTATGACTGACTCGTAGTTTGTTTCACTTTGCAAACTCGGTTGCCCTCTTTTCCACACGGGCAGCCTTGTGTACAGGTTTAGAAGACTCATTCTGGATAGCTATGGAGCTGAAGATGGATCTTACCATTTTCTATTATGCTGTTTAGATTTCACTTAGTGTATTATGTTTATTCCGCTGCAGACATTCTATATTAAGTTGAACACTGTATTATGTACTAAGTATGACCCTATTATGCTGTGTAACTCTGATGATATATTATTCCCAGTGTAATTTGACGTACTTTTCTGCTGTAATTCTATATTTCTGCTCTGCTGTTATTGTTTATGTGTTGTATTCAAATGATTGTCCTTGCTTTCGTACTGCGGAAGTTTGGGGTCATCACAGAGAAGGAGTAGAAGATTCTCAGAGATCTTAAGACCAAAACATTTAAGTCCTAGATGTTTTCAAATTTGGTTTTTTAGTTTTCCAATGGCCTGTTGTGGTTGTTACGAGTGCAGCCCTCGCCTTTTGCTTTATCACTCGAGACTAAGAAGGAGGAGCAAAAGAAGCTCAGATATCTTAAGATGACCAAAACATCTAAATCCTTGATGTTCTCGAATTTGTTTCTATTAGTTTTCCACTAGCCTGCTGTGGTTGTTGCGAGTGCATCTCTCGCCTTTTTCTTTATCACTCTGTATAAAACAAGCAATTAGTTAATTGGTTATCATTCTATACAAATTTATAACTAATAAAGTGGTTTGTGTCTATCATTCGCTTTCTATTCAATGTATTTGCGATTTAATTTTTTAGAACCATATGTAACTTGTGGGCGACATGACTTAAGGGTACAATGTATATGCCCCAAATTAACCTTGAATTATAAGCCAAGTCCATGGCATATTCGAGGTTAATTTATAAGTTCATGCCAATACCCCCAGCATCAGTAGATATCTTAGACTAAGTCTATGCTCATCCCCCCGGGCCTTCAGTTGGGTAGGAGCCAAGTCCTTTGGTTATTTGATCTAAATTGTTTTTACTCTCCTGTTGTGAATCCAAGTTAGAGTTGCGGGCTATAGCGATCTTAACTCGTGGTGCGCTATTTCACACCTACCTTGATTTTATACTCATTCTCGGGTCATGAGGGTTTGAGTTGGTTGTACGAATGGTCATGTCATTCGCTTTGGAATCCAATCTACACTTCAAGTCATAAAGTGAGATTATGTCGATTCGAGTGTCGATATCGAACTCGAGTTTAGTCAATATTCCGTTCCTAGATATGAGGAACGAAGTTAGTTGGAAAAGTGGTCGGGTCACACTTATCCGGGCATCACCTTATTGCCCCAATCGGGAAGAAGTTGTCGTCAGGATGGACGAGTTCCACCCCTATTGTTTATACTTGTCCCATCAAAAGAGGGAAGAGTTTCATATGCCATTTAAGCGTTGTTTCTTCACTTTGGTTTGCAAAGTGGGAATCGCTGTGTCAAGCATCAATGTCGATCCCGACTTAGGTTAACCCAAGTCCGATTAATCACATAATTGAGTTAACTTGTCGAAATACAAGCAATTGAACGTCATTAGGGAGGTAACCACTCCCTTCGTTCATATTCGGCATAGGCCAATCAGAATATAATACTTGGTCAAATCAACATAAACATTCACAGAGCATGGAAAGAGCCTTTATTTATAAACGATAGCTTTGGGAAAATCATGCCTCACTACATAATTCAGAAATGAACAAAATAAATACTTAAGTCAAATAGTGTCGCAATGCTTGGAATTCCATGCTCTCAGAAGATGATTGTCATCAATGGTCGTTAGCCTGAAATCTCTGTTATTGAGCTTCCGATGAATGGCGTATGGTCATTCCCACTTCGGGCCTATGTGGACGGGGGTTGGGAATACACGCTTCAAGACGAGGTTGCCAGGCTTGAAGGTTCTAGGTCATACTTTTCTATTATAGTATTGGGCAACCTGATGTCCATGCTCTGAAGCACGTAGGTCCACTTCCTCTTTATTCTCATTGATCATATCCAGTGACTCTAATAGATGAGCCTTGTTAGTTAAAGGATCATAATATGTCATTCTGCTAAAGAGAACTTCATGCTCTACTGGGATGAATGCTTCTAAACCACATGAGAGTGCAAAAGGAGTATGGCCAGTTGTCGACTTATGGGTAGTTCGATATGCCTAGAGAGCTAAGAGTAACTAGTCGACCCAATTGGCATTTGCCTGATCCGGTCGTTTTTTCAGAATGTTCTTGATGACCTTGTTCATGACCTCTACTTGTCCATTTGATTATGGGTGCGCAACTGCTGTGCATCTCTTCTTAATATGATGTTGTCAATAGAAAGTTTTAAACTCTGTGTTGTCGAATTGGGTTCCATTATCAGTAATGATAGTCTTGGGGAGCCCAAATCAACATAAGGTGTTTATGACGATAAAACCGATCAACCGCTTGGTCGTGATGGTGGTTAATGGTTCTCTTCAGCCCATTTGGTGAAGTAATCTGTAACAACCTGTATTTTTATAACATGTTAAAACAATTAATCAAGGCAGAATTAAATTTTAAAGTCAGAATCAAGGGAAACAGGTTATGCCATTGCGTTCGTCTCGAAATTTTACATGAAATAAAGTCCGAGTTTTCGAAAATCGGAGTCCGGATGAAGAAGTTATGGCCTGTACAAGTTTAAGCAGTTTTCAAGCAGGACTGGACCAAGGGGTCGACCATAGGGTCGACCTACCCCCCCAAGTCAACCATAGGGTCGACCTACCCCCCAGGTCGAACATAGTGTCAACCTCCCCCCTTACAGGTCGACCTGGTCGGCCTGTTTTGACCCTGAACTCATTTTTGAAGCCTAAGACTTGTTTTGACGGTCCGGATTGATTCTAGGGTTAATCTAAGGGCCTAAACTAGTTTCTACACCTATAAAAACACCCTAAGACCTAACCTAATTCATATCAAATCATTCTTACACTATTATGCTGCTGAACTCCCTCTTGAACCATGGCCGCCGCCCCCAAATTAAAGTACAAGCATTCAAACTCAAATCAATTCGAGGAGCAAAGCTTCAACAATGATTCAAGACAATAAATTAACAATGCCGCAACATTATTACAACAAATTCAGTTCCTAATTCACTAGCCATGCTCTGTAAGTTCTAGTTGTTTTTAGATTTAAACATTTAATTATAATGTGGCCATGGAATAAAGTGGAATTGGATTTTAAGTATGTTTATCGATTCTGATCTATTTCTGTTGCTCCTTTAATCTTGTGTTTTGGGACTTGTCTATCTTTATGCTCATGACAAGTTTATGATCTATTCAGCAGTTTTCTTGATTCGTAATGACGTTATCATCAAGTTGTAATATTTATGCCTATGATGATGTTTTCCTCTGATCTCATTTTTATTCAATTTCTATCTCCCACAATTTATTTTCTTTCATGAACCTTGGTCAATTTCGGACCTTGGCCTAAAATCGCGATTTGCGTACGATATGTATACGGGGGAATTATGGGATTATTGCCTATATGAATATGATGTAATAATTTGCAACATGAAATTGGATATTATCATTGTATTTGCAAGTTTGGGCTTGATCTGTAAATTTTGGTATAATTTTGTTATGAAAAAAATTTGCATAAATATTATATACATGGAATTTGGCACAAATAGGATCTATGTAATGTAACATGAGATTTGGTATAAATAACATGTATGTAATTTGTCATGCAAATTAAACCACGAGTTCGGGCCTATGTAAATTAAATCAAAAGATTGGGTTTATGTTAATTAGGCATATGTAGAATTGGGAATTTGAACATGAAAGCAATTGTAAATTTGATAATTGGCATAAACATGTATTATGAACTTGGGCAACTGACATGTATTGTAACAAAAAGATTATAGTTTGGGATAACTACATCATGAATCATGATTTGGGTTTATTGGGTATAAAACTTGATACATGTAATTGTGGCTAGAACTTGATATGGTAAAATGGCATGAAAATTGGCATACATGTAAAACGACATGAATTGAACATATGTAAATTTGGTATGAATTGGGCATATGTAAAACGGACATGTAACCTAGAATATGGGCATATCTTAATTATGTGAAATTTGGAGTAGAAACATATATGATAATTTATGACTTGGAGAAAGTTTAATATGAACGCGCCTAAGTTGGGTTTTGGGTAGTTGGTATGTATTGGACATCTAGAAGGCACGTAAGCATGCTTATGAACTTGAAACATGAATTGGTTATGAATATGAATCATTAACTTGATAATAGGCATAAGTGAAAACTTGAAACTTAACATGAAACTCGCCATGAAACTAGACACGAACTTGACATGAAACTTGAACATGGACATGACATTAGAATAAACATGAAAATGGCCAACTCGAGGTTGGGTTGAGTTTGCAGTGTAAATCTGCCCGGAACCGCCCGGCAAATCCATTTACTGCAAACAATAGGATCCAATGTGGGTAGTTGGTCATATCGCGCATGAAACCCGAGGTCAGACTGAGTTGTGGTGTAAATCTGCCCGGAACCGCTCGGCATATCCAATGACCACAATAATAGGTCTGATGTGAGAGGTTGGGGTGCATTACTGAATTAATGCCACATGATAGGGTTAAGTCATGAACCGCTTGAATATACTTAACCAATTTGACACGATGATTTGATAGGGTTAAGTCATGAACCTCCTGAATATACTTAACCAATTTGACTTGATGATTTGATAGGGTTAAGTCATGAACCGCTTGAATATACTTAACCAATTAGATACGATGATTTGATAGGGTTAAGTCATGAACCGCTTGAATATACTTAACCAATTGGATACGATGATTTGATAGGGTTATGTCATGAACCATATGAGTATACTTAACCAATTTGACACGATGATTTGATAGGGTTAAGTCATGAACCGCTTGAATATACTTAACCAATTGGACACGAAGATTTGATAGGGTTAAGTCATGAACCGATTGAATATACTTAACCAACTTGACAGGTGATTCGTAGGGTTAAGTCATGAACTTGAACGACAACACTTAGCCAATTTGACATGACACGTAGGCGGGTTAAGTCATGAACTTGAATGACAACACTTAACCAACTTGACATGCTAGACTGATGGGGTTAAGTCTCGAATTTAAATGACAACACTTAACCTACTGGACGAAAACCCTAGTTGCGCGGTCCTTTTCAGCAGTAACCCACTAGATGTATCACGATACCCTAGAACTAGGCAGGGTGGGGCACGATTACTGGGCTGATTGTAAGCGACCAGAACAACGGCTGAGTTGGTGCGCCATCGTAGGTTCAGGCGGACTATGGTCGTGCACGTAGTCTGGAGTTGAAAAAGCAGGCATTGGGCACCAAGAGGTTTACATTGTGCGTGCTTGATTCATGTCGGTGGTTGGCACCCTAGGGCTTGATACACCCTATGGTGGACCTAGCACAGGTGACTACATTTCTTGATTGGGTCGTATGAAACAGACACATGAACGAGCTAGGACTTGTAGGGAGCCGATCGATTAATAGATCGTTACGTGGAAAAAGGGTGTTGTTCGTTAGGTAGCAAATCCCTAGTGGTCCAAGGTGGCATAAACCCTAATCGAATCTAGAAAACATTCAATAGGTCGCATAATCCCTAGTGGTCCTAGGTGGCATAAATCCTAGTTGAACACGCGATAGTTCATGATAAGGAAACCTAGCCAGAACAAGGTTGGCGGTCCAAACGATTTCAAGAATGGTGGTACTACGTTGGAGTAGTATAGAAATACGTGATGAAACCCGTACGATATACGGCAAGGGACTGTACATATACATGGAAAGGAAGATACGGGTTGGGGTACTAGTACAGTTGGTGCAGAGAATATAGGAAATCAGAGAAAATAGTGGAATGGTGAAGCTTAGAAATCTTGCGATGTTATACTTAATAGAAACCTTGCAATGTTACACTTGATTCATCGTGCATGTAGCTTACCTTGTCATCATGCTTATGTTTACTTTCAGTTTATTCATGCCATATTATCTTCGCCTGTTTTTATGCTGAAAGCCACTAGGACTTACTCAGTCTTTATGACTGACCCAGTTTGTTTCGCCTCTTTTTCTTTCGTTCCCCCCCCCCCCCAAGGTTCGCAGGGTGAGAATACAGCTTAGTTCGGATCTTACCAAGCCCCAAGGCTCTTTCATGTACTGCTTGGATTTCTCCTGGCTATGGCTTGCTTTGCTGTTTTACTTGGTGAATGATTTATGACTATGGTTTTATGCTTCTTTACTATTGCAAGACATATTTCAATGTAATGGATTTAATAGCATTTTGATGTAAAAGGCTTTAGACCTTTCTAGATTTTAAAGCAATGAAATTTGGTTCTTCTTCCGCTATTTTATATGTTCTGTCTTGTAATATTTCTGTTTATGTTTACCTAGATAATGCTCCACCAAAGCTAGTGCATTCCCTTTGTGAGTGACCCTAGCGGAGGTGGGGTGTTACATTTGGTATCAGAGCAGAAGGTTACCAGACTGGGAAAAAGCTTTTAAAAACCTTCTGAAATTATTTTCAAAACGTTTACAAAGAAGCATTTTTCTAAATAAAAGTTTTGTTTTACGAAAGGCATATTCCCCAAAGCCATATGCACTATCTTTTGATTCTCTCCTTGAGTCTCTTCTCTCTTTCTTTTTCACCATAGTTTGTAGGCATGCGACACATGTCGGAGGGCAAAGTAGTTTCCAACCTCCATCTGTAGCCGCGGTAATTTTACTTGCGACTAATCTTATTTCAAGCTTTGTAGGGTTGCCGTGCGATGGAGGTAGCTTTCGAGAAACTTGTCAACAAGCTATACAAGGATACTAAGAACGAGGAGGAAAAGGTGAAAGGGGAGAGGTCAAAGTAAAAGAATAATAAAACCCATGACAATAAAGAACATCGTTGGTATGGTAAAAAAGGACATGTAGCTAAGTATCATAGGACAAGGACAAGGGCAAAGAACAAGATCGTCGAGAGGGCAATTGTATGCTCTCACTACTAGCATACCTAAGAGAGGTGGTAACGTTTCTGTTAAAAGTTTAGCTTCTCTTTTCTATCATACCGTGGGAACTTTGTTTTTATACATTGCATCCTTTTAATTCTGCCTCGATAATTGAGTCTCTGCACCTTAGTACTAACGTAGTAGAGGATCCCATTTTTGTCTCAAATCCTGTTGGGGAATCGGCTCATTTATTCATGACTTGTTTGGATGTGAGAATGTCTATGCTACGTTTTGAGTTTAGAAGTAAAGCTTATGTTTTGGGCTATGGGTTGATTCTAGGGATGGAGTGGTTGTCCAGAAATGGTACCATTCTCGAGTATGAAAAGAGGGTAGTTAGATGCTTGACTTGCCTTGGTAATGCCCTCGAAGTCTAGTGTAATGCTTAGGGTTCTGCCATGTTCAGTTACCTAGAATATCTTGATACATTTAACGATCCGCTCGAGTAGTGTTTGCCACTAAGGCGGATGGTTCATTTCGCTTATGCATGAGTTATAGAAAATCACCTTAGTAAGTACACTTGGCAACATGGTTGGCATTTGTTTATTTTCAAGAGAAAATTCATTTCTATGGAATACCTTCTAGTAAGTGAATAAGATCCAAGATTCACTAGTGAATTTTGGAGAGCTTGCATGAAACCATGAGTACGAAGTTATGTTTGAGCCGAGTATACTAGAGGGAGGATAAGGGAAAATGGGACGAGAGACAACAGTGAAATGAGTTCCAACTCATATTTTGGAAACAAGAATTAAGAAATTATGAAGTTAAAGACGGCAAAGCACAATGGAGTTAAGCTCAAGGAAAAGCGACTTAGAAGATTGAAGACTAGATACGCGCATCATATCTCTTTTTAAGAGCATATCCTTGATCACACTTTTCCTATAGAGCTTACTTGTATGCTATCTTTTAAGTATAACCTCTCGGTCCTATTCTCAATCATATTTCTGTTGCAAACCCCATAGGGAGTATGACTTATTTGTTAGTAATACATGTTGGGGCTTGAGGGTGTCCGTTGGGTTGACTAAAATTTTTGGGTTTTATAGGATATGGGCTGGTGCTTAGGGAGTTCTTCTCCTATTCAGTATATATGTGACGTAGATTTCCAGCTTTGACATTGCCTAATGGGCACAAAGTTTTTACTTGCTTCTATCATTCGGCTATATCTTTAGGTAGGAACAATTGGGTGAAACAAGTGTTTGAGATATGTTATGATTGATGGTTGCAAGTGGTCGCAAGTGGTTGCTCGTGGTTGCATAACACACATTAGGGACTAGATCGGCTCAGACACATTTTCATATTGCATATGCATGAGTGTTTATACTTGTTTATGGATGAAATTGAATGTGTTATCATGTGAATGTTGCATATGGATGGATGTTTGAGCACACATATAGTGTTTATGTGATTAGGGCTATTTGCATACATGTTGGACTCATGGCACTAAACATATTTTGCATTAAGAAGATCAATCAGGCCTGATCATTTGCATTAGATAAGGAACATATACACACACTTTCTGCATATGTTCATACAACATTAGAAATCTCTTAAGGACAATGGATTCCTGTGATTGATGATTGAGTAGATGGATGATTGGATGGTAGGACACATTCTTCTTAACTTGAAGATTTCGGGGATGAAATCCTTTAAGGAGGGGAGAATGTAACAACACGTATTTTATAACATGTTAAAACAAGAAATCAAGGCAGAATTAAATTTTAAATTAAGAATCAAGGTAAATGTGTTACTCCATTGCATTCGTCTCGAAATTTTACATGAAATAGAGTCCGAGTTTTCGAAAATCGGAGTCCGGATGAAGAAGTTATGGCCTGTACAAGTTTCAGCAGTTTTCAGGCAGGACTGGACCAGGGGGTCGACCATAGGGTCGACCTAACCCCCCAGGTCGACCATAGGGTCGACCTACCCCCCAGGTCGACCATAGTGTCGACCTCCCCCCTTACAGGTCGACCTGGTCGGCCTGTTTTGACCCAGAACTCATTTTTGAAGCGTGAGACGTGTTTTGATGGTTCGGATTGATTCTAAGGTTAATCTAAGGGCCTAAACTAGTTGCTACACCTATAAAAACACCCTTAGACCTAACCTAATTCATATCAAATCATTCTCACACTATTATGCTACTGAACTCCCTCTTGAACCATGGCCGCCACCCCCAAATTAAAGTACAAGCATTCAAACTCAAATCAATTCGAAGAACAAAGCTTCAACAATGATTCAAGACAATAAATTAACAACGCCGCAACATTTTTACAACAAATTCAGTTCCTAATTCACTAGCCATGCTCTGTAAGCTCTAGTTGTTTTTAGATTTAAACATTTAATTATAATGTGGCCATGGAATAAAGTGGAATTGGATTTTAAGTATGTTTATCGATTCTGATCTATTTATGTTGCTCCTTTAATCTTGTGTTTTGGGACTTGTCTATCTTTATGCTCATGACAAGTTTATGATCTATTCAGCAGTTTTCTTGATTCATAATGACGTTACCATCAAGTTGTAATATTTATGCCTATGATGATGTTTTCCTCTAATCTCATTTTTATTCAATTTCTATCTCCCCCAATTTATTTTCTTCCACGAACCTTGGTCAATTTCAGACCTTGGCCTAAATTCGCGATTTGCGTACGATATGTATACGGGGGAATTATGGGATTATTGCCTATATGAATATGATGTAATAATTGGCAACATGAAATTGGATATTATCATTGTATTTGCAAGTTTTGGCTTGATCTGTAAATTTTGGTATAATCTTGTTATGAAATTTTTTTGCATAAATATTATATACACGGAATTTGGCACAAATAGGATCAATGTAATGTAACATGAGATTTGGTATATATAACAAGTATGTAATTTTTCATGTAAATTAAACCACGAGTTCGGGCCTATGTAAATAAAATCAAAAGATTGGGCTTATGTTAATTAGGCATACGTAGAATTGGGAATTTGAACATGAAAGAAATTGTAAATTTGATAATTGGCATAAACATGTATTATGAACTAGGGCAACTGACATGTATTGTAATAAAAAGATTATAGTTTGGGATAACTACACCATGAATCATGATTTGGGTTTATTGGGTATAAAACTTGATACATGTAATTGTGGCTAGAACTTGATATGGTAAAATGGCATACATGTAAAATGGCATACATGTAAAACGGCATGAATTGAACATATGTAAATTTGGTATGAATTGGGCTTTTGTAAAACTGACATGTAAATTGGAACTTGGGCATATGTTAATTACGTAAAATTTGGAGTAGAAACATATATGATAATTTATGACTTGGATAAAGTTTAATATGAACGCGCCTAAGTTGGATTTTGGGTAGTTGGTATGTATTGGACATCTAGAAGGCACGTAAGCATGCTTATGAACTTGAAACATGAATTGGTTATGAATATGGATCATTAACTTGATTATAGACATAAGTGAAAACATGAAACTTAACATGAAGCTCGCCATGAAACTGGACACGAACTTGACATGAAACTTGAACATGGACATGACATTAGAATAAACATGAAAATGGCTAACTCGAGGTGGGTTGAGTTTGCAGTGTAAATCTGCCCGAAAACGCCCATCAAATCCAGCTACTGCAAACAATAGGATCCAATGTGGGTAGTTGGTCATATCGCGCTTGAAACCCGAGGTCAGACTGAGTTGTGGTGTAAATCTGCCCGGAACCGCCCGACATATCCAGTGACCAGAACAACAGGTCTGATGTGAGAGGATGGGGTGCATTAATGAATTAATGCCACATGATAGGGTTAAGTCATGAACCGCTTGAATATACTTAACCAATTTGACACGATGATTTGATAGGGTTAAGTCATGAACCGCTTGAATATACTTAACCAATTTGACACGATGATTTTATAGGGTTAAGTCATGAACCGCTTGAATATACTTAACCAATTGGATACGATGATTTGATAGGGTTAAGTCATGAACCGCTTGAATATACTTAACCAATTTGACACGATTATTTGATAGGGTTAAGTCATGAACCGCTTGAATATACTTAACCAATTGGACACGATGATTTGATAGGGTTAAGTCATGAACCGATTGAATATACTTAACCAACATGACAGGTGATTCGTAGGGTTAAGTCATGAACTTGAACGACAACACTTAGCCAATTTGACATGATACGTAGGCGGGTTAAGTCACGAACTTGAATGACAACACTTAACCAACTTGACATGCTAGACTGATGGGGTTAAGTCTCGAATTTAAATGACAACACTTAACCTACTGGACGGAAACCCTAATTGCACGTTTTTTTTTCAGAAGTAACCCACTAGATGTATCACGGTACCCTGGAACTAGGCAGGGTGGGGCACGATTACTGGGCTGATTATAAGCGACCAAAACGATGGCTGAGTTGGTGCGCCATTGTAGGTTCAGGCGGACTATGGTCGTGCACGTAGTCCGGAGTTGAAAAAGCAGGCATTGGGCACCAGTAGGTTTACACTGTGCGTGCTTGATTCGTGTCGGTGGTTGGCACCCTAGGGCTTGATACACCCTATGGTGGACCTAGCACAGGTGACTACATTTCGTGATTAGGCCGTATGACACAGACATATGAACGAGCTAGGACTTGTAGGGAGCCGATCGATTAATAGATCGTTACTTGGAAAAAGGGTGTTGTTCGTTAGGTAGCATAATCCCTAGTGGTCCTAGGTGGCATAAACCCTAATCGAATCTAGAAAAAGTTCAATAGGTAGCATAATCCCTAGTGGTCCTAGGTGGCATAAATCCTAGTTGAACACGCGATAGTTCATGATAAGGAAACCTAGCCAGAACAAGAGTGGTGGTCCAAACGATTTCAAGAATGGTGGTACTACGTTGGAGTAGTATAGAAATACGTGATGAAACCCGTACGATATACGGCAGGGACTGTACATATACATGGAAAGGATGATACGGGTTGGGGTACTAGTGCAGTTGGTGCAGAGAATATAGGAAATCAAAGAAAATAGTGGAATGGTGAAGCTTAGAAATCTTGCGATGTTATACTTAATAGAAACCTTGCAATGTTATACTTGATTCATCGTGCCTGTAGCTTACCTTGTCATCATGCTTATGTTTACTTTCAGTTTATTCATGCCATATTATCTTCACCTGCATTTATGCTGAAAGCCACTAGGACTTACTCGGTCTTTATGACTGACCCAGTTTGTTTCGCCTCTTTTTCTTTCGTCCCCCCCCCCCTCCAGGTTCGTAGGGTGGGAATACAGCTTAGTTCGGATCTTACCAAGCCCCAAGGCTCTTTCATGTACTGCTTGGATTTCTCATGGCTATGGCTTGCTTTGTAGTTTTACTTGGGGAATGATTTATGACTATGGTTTTATGCTTCTTTACTATTGCAAGACAGATTGTGATGTAATGGATTTAATAGCATTTTGATGTAAAAGGCTTTAGACCTTTCTAGATTTTTAAAGCAATGAAATTTGGTTCTTCTTCCGCTGTTTTGTATGTTCTGTCTTGTAATATTTCTGTGTATGTTTACCTCGATAATGCTCCACCAAAGCTAGTGCATTCCCTTTGTGAGTGACCCTAGCGGAGGTGGGGTGTTACATAATCCACCACCATGATTGCATACTCTACATGCCCTTGGATATCCGAAGACTTCCAATGATTTCCACTCCTCATATTGCAAATGGTCAAGGACTCATCATATAGGTAAGTTGATTAGGTGGAGCCCTTTGGATATTAGCAAAACTCTGGCATTTTTCCCAATGTCTTGAATGATCAGCGCATCTCGGTTTATGGTAGGCTATAAATAGTCGTACCGTAGTGTCTTCTTTGCTAAGGTTTATACCCTTCAATGTGGTTGCCATAATCTCCTTCGTGTACTTCTCATAATACGCGCTTGACGTCATCATTAGCGAAGCACCGGAGTAAAGGAAAATAAAATCCTCTTCTGTAAAGCGTGCCAAGATGCATAATATATCTTGAAGCTTTGCGGACAATGGCGCGCCATTCTCTCTTCCTCTCTGGAAGTGTTCCATGCCATAGGAAATTCTTTATAGGGGTCATCCATTACTCTCTTTCAGGCTTGACTTCCAATATCCGATCAATTTCCATCTAATCAAGGCTTGGTGCATTCAGATCATAAATTGGAAATACCTCCGTTTCCTGGGCTATCAAAGTTGGCCATCTTGGATAACTGGTCTGCTTTATGATTCTCGTCTCGTAGGATATGAGCAATGCTATAGTAATCGAGGCCATCCAATAGTTCGTCCACCCGTTCCAGGTAAGCGGAGAGCCGTGGTCTCATATGATAATATTTTCACACCTGAAACACAACAATTTGAGAGTCACAAAAAATATCCAATGCAACTACTCCCCATTCTTTCGTGACATTCAGCCCGACAATCATTGTTTCATACTCGGAATTATTGTTAGTAGCGGGAAGATTCAGCTTTAAGTCATAATAGATTGATCTCCCCTCAGGAGTTACCAAGACAACCTCGGTGCCGGAACGCCGATCATTGCGAGCATCGTCTGTATATAGCTTCCAGGTGCTTGGTTCCAGTTTAGTCTCAGGAGGGCTGGTATCATCATCCAAAGCATATTCCTCATGAGTTATAAACTCACCTATGAAATAATCCAATGCTTTCCCTCATATCAACTTCCTAGGAAGGAATGTGAGGTCGAACTGACTCAGCTCGATACTCCACTTAAGTAACCAACTAGATGCCTCAGGTCGCTGAAGGACCTGTCATAGCGATTGGTCGGTGAAACACCCCACCTCCGTTAAGGTAACTCAAAAGGGAATGTCTTAACTTTGGTGGAGGTTTATAAGTAAAAGTCACAGGTAAACACAAGACAGATATAAATACACATATTTTAAACAGCCGAAACCAAACAGACTTTTATTTCATCAATACGTGTTCAAACAAAACACTTCCATAATTGTCTCAAAATACTTCCAACATTACAACCTCAATACTGTCATGCTTATTAAAGAAGCATAAAACATAAAAAAAGTAACAAAAATCCCCATAGTGATATCCAAAGCCATAGTCCGAGCAAAAGAGATCTAAACCATACATCTACGGTCTTGAAGCTTGCAAAGAGTCTGACTAAGCTGGGTTGTTTCCTCCCTGTGGACCTTGGGGTGGGGAGGGGGAAACAAAAGAAAAGAAGACAAAAAGAAAATAGTGTCAGACATAAAGCCTGAGTAAATCTAGTAACTCTTCAGTATGTGAATAGGAAAAAGGGCATGATAGATATAAACTGAAAACAGTAAAGTATCACAAGCTAAGGAAGTGTAGTTTAGAAACGAATGTACTATCGCACCCACACTATATCTCTGCACCTACTTGAACTTATTCTAACTGGCACCCCATGCTGATGGTGTAGTGATCCCCATTTTCTAAAGATGCACCCTATACTGAGGGTGAAGTGATTCCCTTTCTAAAGATCGGCTCCAACTCGCATAAACATATGTGTCATACGGCCCCCAAGAATTGTGGATACCTATGCTGGTCCCACCATGGGGTGTATCAAGACCCATGGTGACGTCCCCGACACAAACCTTAGAATACATAGGTTATACTACTGGTGCCCCAGTGCCCTTTTTGTCTGCTCCGGAGTGTGTGCACGCCCGCACCCCGTTAGAACCTAAATTGTGCACCCACCGCCGTCGTTTTGACCGCTTACAATCAGCCCAATAATCGTGCCCCACCCTGCCTAGTTTCAGGGTACCATGATACCTAACTTGGGTTACTGCTGAAACGGGTCCCTCATTACTAGGGTTTTCTAGTCGAACATGTTAAGTGGTTAAGTGTCTGTATTTACCTAACCTCACCCATCAATTCTTGTTAACATGTTGAATTTGGTTAAGTGTTTTTAGCTGACTTAACCCTACCATCTGTCCTTAGCCTCTTAAAGAACCTGACCACTCACATTAGACAGATATTGCTACGGTTACTGGATGTGCCGGTCGGTTCCAGGCAGGTTTACACCGTAGCTCAGTCTAACCTCGGGTCCTTATTGGGCTCAATGCTTAACCACCCACATTGGATATGTATTGTTGTGACTACTGGACAGCCGGGCGGGTCCAGGCAGGTTTACGTCATAACTCAATCCAACCTCGGGTTAAGCATACGTGTTTTCTAAATTTACATATTTTATCACTTCTCAATTATATGTAAATGTCATGTCCTTTATTCTTGGGTACAACAATTTATACCTCTTAAATGTCATTGTTGTTGGCATGTGCCAAACATGCCAACATATATTTTTCATGTTTTACACCCAACGTTATTACCCCCGTTTGTACGTTCGCAACATTATAACAAATATTGGGCTCGACACAATTCAACCCAACTTTATAAACGTGAGAAAAGGGGAAATCAAGAACATGTAATATTTTACAATACATAAAGGTGTGTGGCGCATGAACTTGCAATTTAACGATTCAACTAACATAAATTATGGGTCATGTGAACTTGCATTCAAATCAAAGTATAACTAAGTAGGTGTCATCTAAAATGACATAGTTTAGGCTTATACAAACTTGGGTTTAAATATGTTTAACTTGGCATAATGTCAACAACAAAATTAACATGTTGTATAATCACCAAAATGTCCAGTTTTAACAACTAATCATATAACCTATTTCAACATGAAACTTGCATAGTTTATGTAACCCAAACGGTACTTAACATAGATCCAATCGTACTTGCAAATAAACATAAGAAGGTGTTCCTAGATTTTGAGTCATGTAGGCATAAAAGGTCTCAAGTCTAGAACATGTTTACATAAGCCTTAATTTAGACTTAGAGAATGTATATAGTCCATGCCATCGACATAAACATAAAGGGATCAAATTCTAGTTTTTGCCACAAACTTGCAAGTGCCATTATTTTCATATAAAATTGTCCAATAGGCTTGCATCAATCAATTTAGGGCACAAATATCAATACACAAATCATAACAGAATCATTACAATAAACAGAATTTATACAATAACACAATTCTATTATCATTTACATCGAACCACGTCACTGTTTCATTCATATTCTAAAAGGTCACTATACTTACAACGAATGCAGAATCTTGAATTCTGGATTCTGAATTCTGAAATTGAGGTGCGTTCCTTTGGGTAGATTAACGTTGCGTTGATTAATTTGATTAAGCTTTAGTCTTCTTCTTAATTTGATTCGTCTCTTAGCTCCTCTCTCTTGGCGGCTACGCTCAATTCCTTCCTGGTAGCATGACGACTCCAATCTTATTTTTTTGTGTGAATTTTAGTTGAGACTTAGGGTGTATATATAGATTTTTAAATTTTTTTTGAGCCGTCAGATGAAGACAGGAGGAATCTAGACCATACAAAGTTCCAAGAGCCAATCAAGAGGTGACATGTCAGCCCTAATGACACACTGAGCCACAGAAATTTGAGCCAGAGCCAGACCCAGCCAGCCAGGTCGACTGGCAGGTCGACACCCAGGTCGACACTATGGTCGACCTGGGGTGACCAGGTCGACACCATGGTCGACCCCATGGTCGACCTGGTCCCTAGGCGGGAATTTTCCCGCCCAGCCCAGTTTGAAGCTGTTTTTCGAATTTTGAATTTGAAAACGAGCTGTTCGAATTTTAAATTTTATTCTGAAACTTCCGAAGGTTATAACTCCTTCACACGGAGTCCGATTCACGCAAACTCGGACTCTATCTCAAGCAGAATTCTGAGACGAACGCAATGGCGTAACCCATTTCCCTTAATTCTTTCATTTAGAATTAATTACACTTTATTTAGTGAAGCTTAATGTTATAGAATTCACGGGGTGTTACAGTCGGTGTATATCATGATCAAGTGAGCCTAGAAATAATGACAGAGTTTCCTTGAAGCAATCACCAAGCTATATGCGAGCTTTTCAATCTTTGGATAGTTACGTTTCTCCCTCATCAACTTCTTGCTCATATAATAAACTGGTTTCTGGACTTTATCTTCGTCGTAGACAAGCGCTGATTTGACTGCATTTAATGATACCACTAAGTATACAAACATGTCCTCATGATCTACAAGATTGAGTAATATTGGGGTACTCTCCAAGTGACTCAATAAATTCAGGAAAGCCTCGACACAATCTGGGGTCCACTCAAAGTTGTATTTCCCTTGCTTTATTAATTCAAAGATGGGAATGCACTTGTCAGTAGCTCTGGAGGTGATTCTTCTCAAAGATGCTACCTTTCCATCCAAGCTCTGTACATCCTTAATCTTTTGAGGTTCTTAGACGTTCCTGATTGTCGTAATCTGGTCTAGGTTGATTTTTATCTTATGTGAACTGATGATGAAATCCAAAATATTCCCAGATGCAAAGCCAAAAAAGCATTTCAAAGGGGTAAGTTTCATCCTGTAATGTCGGAAGATATTGAACATTTCTGCTAAATCTTCAACATGGTCGACTAATTGCTTCGACTTCACAAGCATGTCATCTATATACACCTGCGTCGATTTCCCGATCTAGTTATGAAACATACAATTAACCAGTCGTTGGTACATTCCCCTAACATTCTTCAAATCAAAAGGCATCACTACGTAGCATTATAACCCAAGGTCCGTAATAAAGCTAGTGTACTCCTGGACCGGGGCATGCATTGGAATTTGGTTATATTCAGAGTATGCATCCATAAATGAGTGGAGTTCGTGTCCAACCATGGAATCTACTAATTGATCAATTCACTGAAGTGGAAAGTTGTCTTTCAGACATGCCTTGTTTAAATTTGAGAAGTAGATGCATGTATTCCACTTCCCGTTAGCTTTCTTCACAAGGACCGGATTTGGTATGCACTCAGGATATGTCACATCATGAATGAATTTGTTTCCTTTAAGCTTTTCGACTTCCTTCTTCAAAGATGTTGACCGCCCAAGGTCATGCATGCGCCTTTTCTTCTTAACTGGAACATACTTTGGATCGATGTTCAACGAATGGCTCATAATCGATGGAGATATCCCATACATATCAGCATGGGACCAAGCAAACTCATCAAGGTTTGCCTTGAGAATATCAATCAACTCCCTCATCCGAAGGGAACCTAAATGGGATCCGATCATCAAGACCCTAGTCGGGTCGTCGTTGTCAATCGGAACTTCTACCGTAGCTTCATTAGGTGTTGCCTTTCCACATCCCAACTCCTCATCTTCTTTGGGATCAATATTTTTGAATTGATGACTAGGTGATCCTGGTTGGGATGTCTCCATTACTTGTTATGTTGTTGTCTCCTTGACTGGAGGGAAGCTTCTTGTAGTTCTTTACCTTCTCCATTGCAGACTTCTTTCCACTCCGCCAAATAACATGCCCTCCCTATCACTTGTTCACCCCTAACCATTCCCACTCTAGCTTCAGTCGGGAATTTCAGGAGCAAACACCAAGGATCTATGCAGGCCCTGAATTTTGCTAGGGTTGGCTAGCCTAGGAAGGCATTGTAAGGAGAATTAATGTTCACCACAAGGAACAGGAGGATTTATACTCTCCGATGATCTCCCTCACCTAACTCAACCGGAAATTCAACTAAACAAATTGGTTCAATAGTTTAACCAATGAAACCATGCATCCATTCTGTACATAGCTTCAAGCCACTCGACTCCAACTTCATTTGATCAAAAGAATTTTTTAAGTAAAAAATTGATGGAACTCCCACAATAAACCAGTACCTTCCAAACAGTTGCTTGGCCAATATTGGACGATATCACTAGTGGGTCTATGCTTGAGGTCTCTACCTCTGAATTCTTTCTATAGCAAAAAATGATATCGTCCTTCATCATTTTATGTTGCTTAATTGAAACATTACCCTCAACGGTGCTACATTCCCAAATTTCCATATGATTTGTTGCGTTTACATACCGCTTCATTGTCCTTTCACTAAATCCCAACGGATGTGGTCCTCCAACGACTATGCTGATGATAATCCCCTTTGCCTTTTGCTGGGCAGTGGCTCTAGGGGGACCTGTTTGAGAATGGAGTTCTGATGACAACAACCTTAATTCAATTATCATTGATTATAAAATATATACTAACATCTCAATCTAGAATATATACACACACACACACACATATATGAAGGATTTGTATACATGACTTAAATACTGAAGACTGTACAGTGTTAGAGATTCAAGAGATTCAGAATTAAGAGAAGATTCAAGACTCATGAGTAATCAAGTTATCAAGAATTCAAGAGTTCAAGAAAAATATAAAATAGAGTCTTGTTTATATGTAAGACTCTGAATAGCACTCCAGGTTCAAATTCAAATTCTGATTTTCAATTTTCAAATTCTGTTTTTCAAAATTAAATTCTAAGTTTAAATAGTTTTTTATCTTACTTTTGATTTCAAACATAAGTTTAAAGTTTATAAGTTTATATATATATATATATATTAGAGGAACTGGGTACTTATATTATAAGGAAAAGGAGTACAGATACAGGGGGGAGCTGACTCGAATTACATACTACAAACAGAACAAATACTTTACAAAATATAAAACCCCAGCTCCATCCTAAAGTAAAAACACTACAGACCAGACACTAGAATTATAGACCAGAACCAAAAGCACTTAACAACCTCAAAATTACAACAAGAGCCCAAAGCTCAATCCGAAGAGGTTCAGTAGCAACTCCACACCCAGATGCAACAAACTCCAACATACAACCCATAGAAAACATGCATAAGAACCTTCAGCACATTAGAAGTCACGAAGCACTAAAACATGCCTAACTACAATCCACCGCAAAAGACCAAAACAAAAAAGAATATTAACCAAAACAACAACATCCACAGAGAGAATAAACACACTGAAAAAACTACAACAGCAAAATCCCAAAGTCCAAACCAAAATAGGTTCCACTGAAAACACTCCTCCAAAACATTCAGCAGCAAATTAGAGGACAACACCATTAATCACCACTCCTGACACAACAGATTGACAAGCACCACTCACAACAAAGCTCAGAATCAAAATAAAGCCTAGAAATTTAAAAATAATAGGTTTCATCAACCAAGTAAATTATTTTTTTAGAGATTCCTCCAGACATGACCCCAACTGAAGTACCCTCTTCATCTATTGACTTCTTTGACTTAGACCTAGTCTGATATTGTGAAACCAGTTTGACCCACTCAGGGTTAGTTTCCACTAATGGTTCACTATACATTAGATTTCCTTTCCCTTTGAATTTACCTAATTTAAATTTGACTTTCCTCCGTTTGAAACTACTAACTGAACTGTTAGATTCATCCATATTATCAGCATTGACTGGAGCTCCTATTTTAGATTGATCCTCACTACAATTCTCTATGAGACTGTCAGCCACTGACTTATTTTCATATTCCCCAATATTCTTATCACTTGAATTATTTTTCTCACAATACTCTTGCATGCATACATTATTAATAGACAGTTCTTTAGACTTAAAATACCGAACTCACAATTATTATCAATATTCATCAACATAGAATGGTTACAATTATCAGCCAAAGTCTCAAAAGTTGTCTATTGAATTCTATGACTTCCAGATTTACTCACATCTTTACCAATAGTTTTAATATTTTGCTGCTTGTCCATATCATTCATATATTTATCTTGGAAATTCTTATTGTCATCTAGGTCCATTCTACTGGCAGTATTAGATGAGTTCTTTGAAACCCATGCTTTAGTGGACTTACACATATTAGTAGAGTGCCCAAAAACTTTACATATAGAACAAACATAAGGTATCCATTCATATATTACAATTTTCCAAATAATTGTACCATCATCATATTGAATAGGAACACTTTCAGGGAAATCAAAGTCAATATTTATCTTTACTGGAATCCTAGCATATGAAATTCTACATGCATTCTCTATGAAACTGTCCATTCTAATCAGCTTGTCCAGTAAGGAAGCTATCCTACTAATTGCTTTGTTTGACCAGAAATCAAGATCTAAATTGGGTAATTTAATCCAAACTGGAATGAAGTTAAGAAATTCCTTTGTTAATTTCATTCTACGCATCCACTTTTTCATATAAATCAACCTTTTGTTATAAAAGTGAGGTCCTGCAGCTAGAATTCTTTCAATATCCTCAGCTAATTCACATTTTAGGATAAAAATCCATTATCTCTCTTATACATATATTTTTATAGTTATAAGGTTTAAAACTATAAATATAAAATTATAAAAGTTTATATATATTCTACAGTTTTATACTTTTACTATTTTATATTTATATAGTTTTATACCTTATAATTTTATAGATATGTAAATATAATTTATATTTATGTTTTCATATGATTTTATACTTTATGATACTCATTTATATCACTATTTTAATTCAAGAATTTCCAGAATAATATATATAGTTAAACATTTGAACATATTCAAAATTTAAAATTTTAAAGATCATATGTCAACATATATATATATATATATATATATATATATATATATATATATATATATGCCGTCATACAACTGTCACTTTTTCAATTTTGAAAGGAAGCGTCTTTTCAGCATTTGTAATGTTCCAGAAGCATTAGAACCTTTCAAATCTTATAAATAGGGGTTGAATTCAAATTATTAACCATTCTTCTTCTCCATCTTCACTTCTTTTCATCCCTCCATTATTATTAATTTTTTATTGATTTATACACTTATACTCTGCCGACTATTCTAATTACATAAAACTTCTTCTCTTCTCACTCTCTACTCATTACTCTCCGAATTGAAGTGTTATTGAAGAGTTATAGGGCTGTTGTAATCATTTGGGATTGTTTGGGAAAAGGTCTATTCCTTATAACCTTGAAATCAAGAAAAGTAATTGGTGTTAACCTTGTAGCCGTGAAACCGAGGATGTTGGAGTCAGTGTTAACCTTATAGCCGTGAAATCAAGCGTGTTTGGAGCGGTATTAACCTTGTAGCTGTGAAATCAAGGGGAATGTACTTTGATATTGATATAGCAATAAAACTGCGCAATCCAGTGTTGCGTGGGACTGAACATAGAAGTAATCCAAACCAGTATAAAATCCGGTGTGTTCTTTCCTTGTCTACATTTTATTTTTGTTTATTTCTATGTTTGTGCTTGATTCTATATCTGTGATCATCTTTGTGGTGTGTGATTCATACAGTAAATCATATAAGTTTTATATTTTTCTTAAATTCCTTAAAACCACTATTCATCCCCCTCTAGTGTTAGTTTTTCCTTAAGATCTGTATTTCGCATTCCATAATAGGCCCTTGATTCGGTGGTGGAGCTCCTTGTCTCATGTCTCTTGAGGCTACCTTGCACTCATCAAGCTTTCCCTCTATCCATGGCTTTTCAATCACATCTCTCAGTTGATGACAATTGTCGAATGGCAAAATGTTTCATGGAACAAAAAGTACTTTCTCGTTTCACGTTCCTTCTCTGTCGCGACATGCGGTTGTGGTCTCTTATACTGCATCACCTTGCAAGTATTGAGATATATATTCTCTTGAGTATCGTTCAATAATGTGTAACTCTCGAATGATTAGAATCAGGGTCGCTTCTTAGCATCCCCTTTCTGATTCTGATTTTCTTTATTTGCGTTCCTTCCTTGGCTACAATTCTTCTTATTTTGGTTTCCGACATTAACTTTGACTTTCACAGAACTATCGTCAAACTGCCTTACTGTGGTATTACTCTGAAATTCCTCCTTCACAACCTCACTAGACCTTCTTTTTCGATTTAGGTACGCATCTTTTTCTCAAAAATGCATGTTTGCATTTTCATAAAACAGTTCTATCGCCGTGGGAGGCTTTCCAACCAAATATATACCAGACTACAAATCCTTATCCACACCATTGACCATTGCCATTAGAATGGCCTCCGCACTAGGGTTGCTCAATTCGGTGATAGCTATACTGAAACTGTCAAGATATTCCCTCAAAGTCTCTCCATGAGCTTGCTTAACCGTAGAAAGCTCCATCACGTGCTTAGACATTGACGCGTGCATTCGGAATTGAGTCAAGAACTTCTCGCTTAGGTCTTTGAAGTTGGGAACTGATCGAGGAAGAAGCCTTATAAACCACATCATCGCCACTCCTTTAAGATATATCGAGAAGGCTTTAAACATAATGGAATCAGGAGCCGTTGTTGCGTTCATATACCATGAATAACTCATCAAATGTTCTTATGGATCCGTCCTTCATGAGTAATGACTTATAGTGGGCAAATTAAACTGCCTTGGGAGCTAGACCTCAAAAATAACGTCGCGAAAGGAGTATGGCTACGATCTATGCCCTGGTCCTCATTAGTGTATTCCCTGCTATCATGCATTTTCTGCCTTATCATTGCTTTTATCTCTACATTGGTCATCACACGTTTTGGTTCGATATACTTGGTTTGTTGAAATATCTCTACTCCTATCTCGGGAAATGTCACCTAAGCCGTCAACTAGGCTGTATTTCCCTACCCTCTACGGTTTCGGTGAATCATGGGATGAGAGGTTGGAGGTACAGGTGCACAAGCAGTCTGGGAAGTGCCTTGTTCCCTTGGGGGAGCTCGAGATTGGTCGACATTAGAATGGGTTCAGCAAGGCTAGGATCATTACTGTAACAACCCGGAATTTCTGAACCAATTTAAATTTTTTATTTTAGCTATTTTAATGGGTTTTGAATATTTAAAATGATTTATTTTAAATAAAAATGATTTAAATTTTATTTAAATCGAAGTTAGAACGTATAAATTTAATATTTATTTGAAACAAGCTTCAAATAGCGTGGTAGTTTGAAAATTCGATTTTTAATTTCTAATGAATGTACAAAATTCAATATAAATCGGATTTCAGTAAAACAAGAAACATTGGAATATTTTGAATTGTAATTTTCTAACGAATGTAAGAAACTGAAATTTCACTTTATAAATTGTAAGTTATATCCAGTTTAAAATTTAAAATAGTTGCTATGGAATATATATATGTATATATCTATATATATTATATAACCTTAAAAATATCCATTTTGCAAACGACCTCCGTTTTTGACAAAACCACTTTTTTGGATCTGGAATGTCAAATTATTGTTAGGTTTCAAATTTCATAAATTTTGGAATTAATATGTGAGTGTGGTGAATTTAAATGTATTTTGTAATTTTAGTTTTAATATATATATATATATATATATATATTATATGACCCTTAAAAATATCCATTTGGCAAACGACCTTCGTTTTGGACGAAACCACATTTTTGGATTCGGAATGTCAAATTATTGTTAGGTTTCAAATTTCATAAATTTTGGAATTAATATGTAAGCGTGGTGAATTTAAATGTGTTTGGTAATTTCAACTTGAATTTAATCGACTGGAAAAAAGCCATTTTTCAAACTGTCTCCAAATTCGATGAAATTAGTTTTGTTAGGACTGTATCATCAAAACATAGCTAGTTTTGTTTTATTTTTTGTAATTTTTGGAGTCAGTATGTGGCCCCAGTAAATTAAAATGTATGTTTAAATTCGATATATTGATTTATATTTTAATTTTGATGAAAACTGATCGAAACAGTCGAATTGGCCTACGAAACATATTCCATTGTGTCCGGAATGGGGGTATTCAGTTAGGAACAACAGCCATTGGGTTTGATTTGGTGTTCGGAGATTAAACGAGATATTTGTGAATTAAAATAAAAAAAATATATATATAACCCTATAATCACTAAAAAACCCTAATTCCATCGTTTTGATAAAACCACCGCCACTCACTGATTGACGGCGAAAATCACTCCGAACTTCACCTCCAAATCCACGCCAATCTTTTCATCTTCTCCAAATCGTTTTAACGGAAAAAATGGTGACCTACTCGAGATCTTTAAAACTACCGATGGTGATCATCTATTTTCTCATGAATCGCGTGATTTCGTCCCCCAAACGAACTGAGTTCGGGCGCATTTTCTGGTGTCATGGAAGGCTCGAGTTCGTCGGGTTTTTGGGGGGTGGAAGGCGACGCTGGGAGCTTTTGCGTGGTGGTCTCCGATGGGCGGCAGAGGGACGGTGGAGCGCGCAGGTCGAGGTCAACGAGGTCGATGTTTAGGTTTCACGGCTACAGGAAAGAGGACGGGTAGGAGATGTAATTAAATGAGCATTAGTGTAAATTAATTATTATTTATTTATGTAATTAATATATAAACTCGTGTATCTTTTCATACGAGTTCTGAATTCAAAGACAAGTTGCAATGCGATCGTATCAACAAACTCTACATTTCATAACTGACCAAACGGAAACGAAGAAAATCAGAATTTGAGGCAAATTTAAATCCGAACAGTACTGAAATCGTCAATTAAAGACTAACGGAGTGGAAATCAAAGTGAGAACTCCTTCTCACTCAATATTTTATCATGTAGTTATTTTTGGAGTTCAACACACGAACTCCTACAAATCATTTAAATTGGAAGCGATGTATGGATATTAGCGACACTCGCATTTCATACTCCATGGATGGCCACTTATGGCACCATAAATGGCATTGGGTAGTTGAGTATTTATTTATATGGATGATTTGGTGATTTGTGTATTGTGATGGTAATTTTGTGGTATCTAACATGTTAAAAAATGTTAATATATTTATGGTAGTTGAAATGGAATAAAAATTCATTTATAAATCAGACGACTTATTTATATACACCAATTTAACTGATCTTGATTGGGACGATAAATTTTTACACGTCGCCCAAATACCCAAATAATAATCAGTATTTTTTGGATGAAAACCTCGCACGGATATTGGGATGATATTTGATGCGTATACAATTGTAGAATGCACTTTGGATGTTGATTGAATGTTTAAAGATCGTTTATCATTATTGCTAAATACATGTGATGTATAAAATCCATATACTTAAAATTATATGGTAATTGATTGAGTCACATTCCAATTCGGAAGTAACGAATATTTTAATATAATATTCAATAAAGAATTAAATTATGATTTTGATGTTCAATTTTAGATGGACACAAAAATATTGAAATACGAAGCCGAGTTAAGTAGTTAAGCGTCATTTTAACTCGAACGATTTTTATATCGATTTTATGCATTTTATAAATGGATATGAAAAGGGAAATGGATTTCAAAACTAGATATATTGAAAATATTATCATTTTAATATTATAATGATATGGAATATTCAATTTTGATTTAAATCGAAAACGAAGTTGAAGTCATTTTTAAAACCAATTTATAAACGATTTATAATATATGTTTTGTATGGAAATTGAAGATATTATATATATATATATATATATATATATATATATATATATATATATAATGGCCTGAATAGAACACGCCACGCAAGGACCATTCACGAATTTCAACCATTGACTTCGAATTGGCATAACGGGAGATCCAACCGTCAGATTCTCCTAAAACCAGAACCGTTAGGTTTATATCGAAAAGATCTTTCCAATGAAAATAAGAGATTTAAATTTGAATGGTTAGATTTTAAAATATGTCCAAATAAATTTCAGAAAAGGTCCCTATGGATGCAGCTCGGTGGCCATTATTGGAAACCGACTGTATGGGCCTTAATAAAATTATTAAAAATATGGAAAAATTGTGTAAAATCATAATAAATGATTTGGAAAGATTTTTAATGAGAAAATTCCATATTTTAAAAGATAAAAGATATTTTTATCCAATTTAATTAGTTATTAACTAGAATAATAATTCAATGATTTTTAAATAAATAAATTGGATTTGAAATGGTTTCAATATAACCAGAATTTTCCAACGTATGAATTGGAATGGATTTGAATGGAAATAATCATTGGAATGTTTCGATATTGGATTCTGTGATTATACGGATATTGTTGAGGAACTTGGAAGATATATATATCGTTATTCCTAATATGATACTTGTTGGTTTCCGAATTTGATATTGAATATAAGCTGATAAAATTTCTATTCGGAGCCTGTATTTAATATCAAATTGGATTTCAAGTTGGTGTGAACTGTGGCTTAAATAATATTTGTTCTTTAACCCAATTAACAATGAATTTATGATTTGGAATTTATAAATCTTTTAACTAAGATTTAATGGATATTTTCCAATGTAAAGTTTTCTAATTTAATACATTAAATTGGAATTGAATGGAATTCGATTTGGTAATAATTGGAATGAGCTTCTGTAAAGGAAGACCGTTACTATATATGGAATTTAAAAGGCTTTGTCGTTATTCCATTTATATTATTAGTCTGATACGGGAATTTATATCGATTATATATTGATGTGTTTTCCGTGAAGATTCCATATTTAATGGAAGTTGATTTGGGGTTTATTGTGAATTGTGTTTTTAATAACATTGGTTCTTTAACCCAGTTAATGAAAAGATTAATTTCTTAAAGTTGAATAATCATAAAGTAATGATTTATGATATTAAAACCAAGTTGGATTTCTAATGAATCTTTAATTAGATTGGAATGATAATGGGATAATTAAATTTATCGAATTCATGAAATGATCGAGAATGGAGTATCACCAGTTTTACTCGAGACGATAGTTAAACCTTTAATTTGAACGTGAAATGGTAATTAATTTTACCAATAACACAGTGGGTGTTAGATATGGAGTACTACCGGTTTTGCTCTATGGGATGAATAGGTTGGGATTGGGTTAATAAATTAAAATGATTACTTCATTAAGGTTCGCTAATCCCGACTAGTTAATAAAATCTTTTGAAAATGATATCCAAAGGAGGATTAAAGAGGAAATTTAAAAGAATTTATCTTTGATAAAATTAATGGGAACCTTTCCCTGAAGATGTGAATATTTGAATAAAAGAATATTCTGAATTGGAATGAGGCGTATGATGTGTTTTTATAGCACTTGATTATAAAATACGCGAGTTATTCAGAAAGACCGGGTTTAATCCATTCTGAATAACTGATACGACGGCTAAATGTTGATGATATGAAGATGGTGGTTGAAGACCAGAGATCTTCACATCGTTTGGATGATTACTGATGTCTTGATTGGGATGTACACCTAAGACAAGGTAATAAGTGGTGATCGTCCAGACATACTTAAAGATCGACCGGATATGCGAGGGTCTCTCTCCTGCATTGGATATATAGGACGAGGAATAATGTGACTCCAATTTCGTTCAAACCCAGAGCGTACTTGCAAATGGATGGTATATCTGACATTGTATTCCTTTATGCTATATTCGTTGATCTCTGATAAATATATATATATCTGTTTGGTGGTGGAGAATTTATTCTCTTGCTTAACACCCTTCTTTGATACGTACGAGCTCAGAGGTTATATATTGGTAGAAATCAGGGATACGGTAAGGATTGACAATGTGGCATGCTATGATGCAAATGATCAAGGCTTATTGTTGAAAACAAAGTCTTGTGGTTGATGATCAAAGCACGGATTTAATTAACATAGCTTTGTGTAGCATTAATTCGCGAGCTTCACTCCTCGGTATGAACCAAAAACGAGATGAGGACTTCAGGGAAATGGACATATGTTAGTTTCTAGCTACGAGTAATGTCATGGTATGGAGCCCATAGTGTTTACTGATGTGGATGTTGGAAAACTTTATTGATGGAAAGCGAGGTACCTAGGAATGTATAGAACCGACTAAAAGGTTCTAAATGGTCGACGTGACTGACCATTTTGGAGGTTCGATAGAAGCGGCTAACATATAGTTTATGGTATTGCCAATCATCGATGGATGACCGGCCCTGTAGCTAACATAGGGTTGGCCGTAGTTGTGATCCTAAGGCATTGCTAGTGTACCTCGAATTGGTAAGGATGATCGTTTGCCTTGGTTCATAGATGGAAATCCAATTTCCAATACGAGATTTTACGGATTTAGTTGTAAACATATATGGCGACGTAATATAATGGTACCTATGCCGCCTATGATTGATACATTTATATTTGAAGTTGATTTCTTCACTTATAGTAATAATAAAAGAAGAAATTTCGTGTATCAAGTGTGTTTGTCTATTATAAGGTAAAAATCTATCCTCGACTGCGTTCATTGTGTGATGGGACCTGAGTCTTATAGTAGCTACATTTTTCTATTTAGCATTATGTTGTTTGTTTTATGCACTAGTATTCATGGGAAATAAACCCATTCCGTGTTATGCAGTGTGGTCCCGTGATTTAACTAACTTTAAAATAAAATCTAATAATTGTTTTAGTTCTCACACCAGTCCCATGACTGACTTGGAGTTTATTGTTTTCGCCTAGACTCTAGGTGCCCATATTTTCCACACGGGCAGTCCGTAGTTTTGGTTTTGCAGATTTTTATTCAACAAAATCCTGGATTTATAGCTGAAGCTATATTCAGAAAGCTTAGTATCCGCGTATTTCTTTCAGTTGTGGTAGTGATGTTTTCCGCTTCACATTATATTTATGTATATATTTTCCGCTGTTTTTTAATTTAAATCTCTGATATTTTTTCGTTGTATATTATTTGAACTCTGATTTTTTGTACTCAGATGTAAATTGTTGTAATAGCAATGAAATGTTCTATTGTTTGCGTTCTGATGCGTCTTGTTCTCAAAGCAATCCAGACTCTTCCATCTTTTCGGGGATCGGGGAAGTCTAGGTCGTTTCAATTAGGGTTGGGACTAATTGTTGCATCTCCCCGGGAAGGTAATGACCCAAACCGGAGCCGACGAAGGTTTTCTGGCCTTTTATAAGGTCTCCTTTGAAGTGGTGGCTATTCACCTTCTTCAGATGTGGATGAGTCTTTTTCTATTTGGCGAAGTGGTGGATGTGGTGCCCTTTTCCTTCGAACCTCTTCCCACTGCCTAGCCATGGGATCCATATCATTTCTCAACATAGAATTATCTTGTCTTTGAGCAGCTAAAGCTACAATGGTCTCTTCTAACTTGTTGAACATATGTGCAAAATCATCTCGTGTGAAAAATGCTAAAGAAGGAGCTTGATCTGCAGATGGAGTAGCAGTCTCAACTACAAGACCAGACTAGATCGAATTCGATCCGGGGGGTTTGAGTCGGGTTCGTTCGATCCGAGGGCCTTCACTAGTTCCATTTACGAGTCGGGCTGTTGTGCTTCATAGGTTGATGCTCCATGGGAGGCTTGATGATTTCTATCTCTTTAAGAAACCAGGATGATTAGAATTATCAAAAGCAACAAAAAAATGGACTGTTCCACTCGATTCGAAAATCCGAATAGTAGACAAACAATCCAAAAAAGACAGAGAATTCAAATTTCTCAATGAAAGCAACAAAATTTTGAGGAGAAATAAAGGAGGAAAACTAAAATTAAAATGAGGATAATAGAAAACACGTAAGATTTATAGTGGTTTGGCACTAAGGAGCCTACGTCCACTTTATAATTTTTCTGTTCAACAAGAATTTTCAATTACAATGTTTGAAATCTTCAAATACTCGATATACAATCAAAATCCTCTTGAAAATGTTGAAAATTACTCAAATATGTAGAAACAGGCTCGGGTCGAATGGGAATTGAGAAGACCCGAACTTCCCCGTGAAGGAAAGCCCAGATTGAGTTGGGAACGAGACGAATCAGAACACAAACAAAAGAACATTGCATTGCTTATTACAACAATTTCATCAGAATACAAGAATACACAGAGTATGAATTACATATTACACATTTACTAAATATCAGAGATTTACAAATTACAATGCAGCGGAAAAATAATACAAAACACAACTGAAAAGACTATACGGATACAGAGCTTTCCGAATATCATTCCAGCTGTAAACCAGGATCCTGTGAATATAAATCTGCAAAACCAAAACTACTAGCTACCCGTGTGGAAAATAGGGGCACCCAGAGTTTAGGTTAAAACAATAAACTCCAGGATAGTCATGTGACTGGTGTGAGAACTAAGACAGTTATTAATCTTTATTTTAAAGTCAGGTAAAACAAGGGACCACGCCGTATAACACGGAACGGGTTTCCTCCCAAGAATACTAGTGCATAAAACTAACAACGCAATGCTAAATAAAGAACAATGAAGCTATTATAAGACTCAGGTCCCATCACACAATGCAACGCAAGCCGGAGGATAGATTTTTATCTAATAATAGCCAAATATGCTTGGTACGTGAAATTTCATCTTTTATTATTACTACATGTGTATAGCGTCAAAATAATTTTAATCAAAAGTATCAATCATAGACGGCATAAGTGCCCCATACCACTATGTCTCCATATATAGGTTTACAATTAAAACCGAAAAAATTTCGTATTGGAAGTTGGATTTCCATCTGTGTACCAAGGAAAGGGATCGTCCTTACCGCTTCGAGACTCTCTAGCCCGAGCCTCGGGCAAGTGCTCAGTCAAGCCTTGGATCGTCAGGGCCGGTCCACTCGATGTAGATTAAAATGCCTAAACACTACGTTTCCCCGCCCTATGGGGCGTACATGAGCCAAATGACTCCGTCGGCCCTGGATCGACCGATATAACTGAGGCGCCTCCTATCCATCATCCACATAAGTAAAATGTTAGGGCATGCAAAACGCTGACACCACTCCTAGCTAGAAAGAAACGCATGCCCTCCCTGATGTCCTCTCCCATTTCTGGTTCACACTGGGGTGTGAGGCTCGCGAATTAACGCTACACAAAGCTACGACACAAAGGCCGTGCTTTGATCATCAACAATAAGATTCTGCTTTTCAACATAAACCTTGATCATTTGCATCTCAGCATGCCACATAGGCAATTCACGCTATGCAACCAATGTATATCAATCACACAGAATGAAATCCGATGTCAGACACACATCCATTTACAAGTTTGTTCTGCGTCTGAATGAAACCGGAGGCACCTTATTCCTTCCTCATATGTCCAATACAGGGGAGAGGCCCTCACATATCCGTCGATCTCCAAGTACGTCCGGACGATCACCAACTGATTCCGTCCTCTTGGGTGTACAGCCCAATCAATATCATTAGTAATTATCCAAACGATGTGAAGACCTCCGGTCTTCAACCACCGTCTTCATCGTTGACTTATTGTCGATTCAGTTTTTCAGAATGGGATAAACCCGGTCTTTCCGAATAACTCGTGTATATAATAAACAAGTGTTACGAAAACACAACATACGCCTTATTCCAATCCAGAATATTCCTTTATTCAAATATTCTTTTACTTTGGGAAAGGTTCCCATTAATTTTATCAAAGATAAATTCTTTAACTTTATTCTTTAATTTTCCTTTGAATATCAATTCAAACCAAATTTTGGTTTACCCAAACGAGCTAGGATTAACGAACCTTACCGAAGTAATCATTTGTTTTAATTTTCCAACCCCAACCTATTCATCTCATGAAGTAAAACTGGTAATACTTCATATCTAACACCATGGTGTTATCGGTAAATTCAATTACCATTTCACGTTCAAACCTAATTAAAGATTTAGCTAGAGCCCGGAGCAAAACTGGTGATACTCCATTCTCGATTATTTCAATCTAATTAAAGAATCATTAATACTCCACTTGGTTTTAATCTTCCCAAAAATCAATATTAATGATTATTTAACTTGGGAAATCATAACCTCCCTTTTAACTAGGTTAAAGAACCAATGTCATTTAAACACGGTTCACGATAAACCCCAAAATCACATTCCATTCCATCAGCCCTTAAACGTAAATTAGCAAGTGAACAATTCCCTAAGTATTAACCCCGAAGGCCGAAACCAACATCAGAACAATACCCAGAAAACCATTCAACTTAACTAATCTCTAGTTAGTTTCTGATTTTCTTGACTCCGTTGCGTCTAAGAACAGTATTATTATAGATACCATTCACGATAGCCCAAAATCACATTCCTTTGACAATGGAATCTTCATGGAAAACCAATCGATAGATATAATCGATACAAACTTCCATATCCAACCGATAATATAAATGGAATAACGACAAGGCCTTTTAAATTCCATATATATTAACCGTCTTCCTCTACAGAAGCTTACTTCGATTATCGCCAAATCAAATTCCATTCAATTCCAATTTAATATGTTAAATTGGAAAACTTTTCTTTGAAAAATCTTCTTTAAATCTTAACAAAAGATTTATAAATTCCAAATCCCATTTCACTGTAAATCGAGTTAAAGAACGAATGTCGTTAAAACAAAGTTCATGATATACCCATTTCACATTCCATTAATTATCGGGTTAAAGAACAAGTGTTATTTAAAACACCGTTCACGATAACCCCAAAAATCAATTCCAATTAAATATTATTTAATTTATATACTTCATTAAATCTAAATAAAAATATTTAATCTTTTTCTCAACTGGGATTAAGAACATTGTTAATAAAGACACCATTCACGACAAACCCAAATCCCATTTGATATTAAATACAAGGCTCTGAATAGAACATATATCGACTTATATTCAATATCAAATTCTACGACCATCAAATATCGTATTAGAAATAACGATATAAATATATCTTTCAAATTTCCATAACAATATCTGTATAATCACGAAATCCAACATCGAAATATTCCAAAGACAATTTCGATTCAAATCCATTTCCAATTTATATATTGGAAATTCTGGTTATTTTTAAAACCATTTCAAAACCAATTTATTTATTTTAAAAATAATTGAATTGTATTTCTAGTTCAAAACTAGTTCATTTCAATACAAATCTATTTTTATCTTTTCAAATATGGAATTTTTCATCCCAATTCTTTCCAAATCATTTTTTATGATTTTACACTAATTATTGATATTATTAATAATTTTACCAAGGCCCATACAGTCGATTTCCATAAGCGGCCATCGAACAACACTTATAAAGACCTTTTACAAATGTGATTTGGACATAATTCCAAATCCAACCGTTAGATTTCTAATATCTAATATTTGTTAGAAATATCTTTTCGATATGAACACAACGGTTCCAGTTTTAGGAGAATCCGACGATCGGATCTCCCGTAATATCCATTCGAAGTCAATGGTCGAATTTCGCGAACTGCCGCAGCGCGGCGCATTCTATTCAGGCCATTATATAATATATATAATATATGTAATATATATTTCATCGATTTCCATTTAAAACGTATTTTATAAATTGTTTTAAATTCGTTTTCAAAATGATTTCAACTTCATATTCAATCAGATCAAAAATGAATATTCCATATCATCGATATATAAATGATAATATTTTCAAAACATTATATTTTGAAATCAATTCCCTTTTCAATATTCATTATACAAATGAAAAAAATCGATATAAATATCGAACACATCAAAATGTCATCGATCTAATCAACACGGCTATATATATTTAAATATATTCGTGTCCATCCCAAATCGGACATCAAAATTTGATTTTGATCTTTTCTGAATATTATTTTGAAAATATTCGTTATTTTAAAATAATCGATATTTTAAAATATTCATTCTTTCTGTATTGGAATCAGACATAGTCAATTACCATATAATGTGATTATATGGATTTCATACACACATGTATACAACAACAATCAAACACAGTTAACCATCATTCAAAGTGCCTTCTACACTGCATAAGCATTAAATATAAATATTTAACACTTACAACAGTATGTTAGTCAATCGATCGATATACAACTAAATATTGGGATTAGTGTATGTCCAATATCATCCCAATACCCGTGTGGGGTTTCAAACAATCAAACACAGGTTTTATTTGTGCAGATGGGCGATGTGTAAAATTTATCGTCCCAATCAATATCAGTCAAATGTGTGTACATAGACAAATCGTCCGATTTGTTTATAAATATTTATTTTATATACACGCTAAAAATTATATTTTTAACTATAAAATATTTATTCATTCCACATCACACAATCAATTTGCACAACAAAATCAAACAAATAAACAAGTCGTCCATGGTCTGTGGACGACGGGTGTCAGGTGCTGCTAAGCACCGTCAACATCCTATATATATTTCAACTAGAAAATAAATTAAAAGTGAGAAATTCTCATCGAGGGTTCCACTCCTCCATTCTTTCCTTTTAAATGGTATGGATTCCGTTTTGATTTCCGTCAATACTATCGCTATCTTTTCCCGCTGTTCACATTAAAAATCACATTTCTAAAATGGCATTTCATATATAAAATCGTATATTTTTATCGTTATGCTATTACATAAAAATCGAATTTTTTTATCGCTAATGAATATATAAAAATCATTTTTTTACATTGCCATTCAAACGACAAAATCATATTTTTACTTCGCTAACTTCAAAATAAAAATCGTATTTTTATTTACATTTCATACATATAAAAATCCTATTTTTACTTCGCTTCCTAGAAAATAAAAATCATATTTTTATTTCCACTTCATATATATAAAAATCGAATTTTTATCCTCTTACATATATCAAAATCATAACTTTACTATCATACATATATAAAAATTATAACTTTACTATCATACATATATAAAAATTATAACTTTATATTCGTTACTTCAATATAAAAATCCTATCTTTCCAAATAAACAAAATCAAATCTTTTATATTTCACTTTATATAAAGATTCAACCTTTTAACATATAAAAATTTCAACCTTCTATAAACTAAAAATCACTTCTTTGTGTTTATATTCATATAATAAAAATCAAATTTTTACTTCAAAGTCATACATATAAAAATATAATTTTTATTTCAAAACCTTTCATATAAAAATAGGATCTTTTCGCTTCAAAAAAATAAATTTTATATCGCTACAACCGAACTAGTTTTATAAATTTAAAACAATGTTTTATAATTAAATTAACCTAAATAAACCAAAGTAGAAATTAAAAAAACTTACAGGTGAATGGGGAAGGGCCCAAGGGGTCTGGCGGTCGGGCTACGTCGAACGGAGGTGGTCAGGGTCATTGAAGGCTTCGGTGGCCAGCGGCGGGCCTTACGGTGATGGGCGGTGGAGTTTCTGGCGGGTTTATGGGGTAGGGTTTCGGTAAGGAAAGAGGGGGGGGGGGGGGAGAGAGCGACGGGATAGAGATGAAGGGGGGTCTCGGCGGCTTGCTGGGCGGAGGCACGGGCGTTGCGACACCTAGTGGTGGCGCGACGGGTGATTGAAAAGGGGAGGAGGGCCAACGGTTTTTTAAGGGATCGGGATTTTCAGAGAGAAAGGGGGGCGGTTGAGATTTGGTTTAGGTGTAGGGTTTTAAAGTATATTTATATTTAATTAAATTATTTTATTTATTTCTATTTTGAGTTGATTTTCCATTCTAATCCCTAAAGAGACCCAACAATAGTCACCCCTAGCTAATCACCCACATTCCGAACGCGATGTGATATGCATTGTAAGCAAGTTCGATCGTTTCGATCAGTTTCCATCAAAATTAAAATATAAATCAATATATTGAATTTGAACGCACATTTCAATTTACTGGGGCCACATACAGACTCTAAAAATTCCCAAAAAATATTTTCTTGCTTCGTATCGACGATACGGTTCTAACAAAACTAATTTCGTCAAATTTGAAGACCGTTTGAAAATTGACCATTTTCTGGTCGATCGAAATTGCCTGAAACTATCAAAACACGTTTTCCTGCGCCACACTCACATATTGATTTCAAAAATTACAAATTTGGGAATCTAGCAATAACTTGATATCCTGGATCCAACAGAAGTGGTTTCGTCGAAAAGGGAGGTCGTTTGCAAAATTTCCATTTTTAAGGGCTACATTTCCATAGCGACTATTCTGAATTTTCAACTGAGCATAACTTTTTATTCCCGCTATGAAATTTCAATTTTTCATATTCATTGGAAAGATATTCTCAATTAGATTCTAATATTTTTGGTTTCGCTAAAATCCAGTTTATTTTGAATCCTTTACCTTCATTTGAAATTTGAAATCAAATTTTCGAACTATCGCAACATTTTCAATTCCTTTTATAATTAAAAATAAATATTTATTTTATAACGACGATTCAAATAAATATATACATTCTAATTCTATTCAAAATAAATTTCTCGTCGTTATTATTTAAAATAAATCATTTTAAATATTCAAAATTCATTAAAATTACTAAAAAAAAATTAAATTGGTTCGGATTTCCGGGTTATTACAATATCTCCCACTTAAAAACTTTTCGTCCCCGAAAAGGAACGAAGGTGAAAGTTGTTTTACAAACCAACTCAACTTTCATTATTTTCATTATGGCTTAACTTCTTCAACTTTTCAGTTTCTAGGAACTTTTCAAAAATTTGGCTCACACCCTAAATTTTCGAAAAATATCGCCATAACCTCCCCTACACAGGAGCACCAGGAAAATCCCAAAATTTCCATACAGGCCTCTCCAATCCAAAAAGAAAAAGAAATAGCCAAGCGGCTAGCCAATCGGCTCATAGAATCATCCAAAACCCAAGAAATACAATAAACATGTACCTATTTGTCGGGCAAACAATTTTATTCCTCTTCTCTAGCCTCTTTGCAATGACCTTTTCAATGGATACACATGTATATGCATGCAATTTCAAACAATTTTCAATATAGTTCAATATTTGGTACCATTTGACCTAAATTTGCCTTTCATATACATATTAGTTTCAACAATCTCATTAGTTAAACTAATAATCAAACAACACAGCCATCAATCAATTAGTTGATTAACGTTTCAAATTCATAATTTATATATATATATATATATATAATCCATTTTTTATGCCAAGTCACAACAATATATTCTAACTATATTTTGGTTCTCACACCAGTCAAATGGAAATATATAAAAATCCCACTTTCGAAACTCGAACACAAACTACTGATGCTATATAGTCATCAATAGTTTCATCCCCGGGTGACTAGAGTGTGATTCTATATCTATCCAGTATATTAAAACTTTGAATACCCGTGGATCAGACGTATATGCAAAATCTTTATATATTGAATTGTCCAAATTCAATACAAATAAATATTCAATTACGTCAAATAAGGTTTAAATTTTCAAAACAATATTTGTTTTCATTTTAAAAATATACTCTTCCGACTCATTCTAGGATGCTACTAATCCCATCTCTAACGAGTCATTCTTATTGGATATTGCTAATCCAATTTCTGATGAATTCTTTAGTTTGGTTCTAACGTGTCTTGTTCTCCGAGCTCTGTAAACCAAAGCACTGATACCAAACTGAGACGACCTGAACTTCCCCGTGAAGGAAAGACCAGATTGAGTTGAGAACGAGACGAATCAGAACACAAACGGAAGACCATTTCATTGCTTATTACAACAATTCCATCGGAATACAAGAATACACAGAGTATGAATTACATATTACACATTTACTAAATATCGGAGATTTACAAATTACATTGCAATGGAAAAATAATACAAAACACAACTGAAAAGAATATACGGATACAGAGCTTTCCGAATATCATTCCAGCTGTAAACCACGGTCCTGTGAATATAAATCTGCAAAACCAAAACTACTAGCTGCCTGTGTGGAAAATAGGGGCACCCAAAGTTTAGGTTAAAACAATAAACTCCAGGTCAGTCATGTGACTGGTGTGAGAACTAAGACAGTTATTAATCTTTATTTTAAAGTTTGGTAAAACAAGGGACCACACCGTATAACACGGAACGAGTTTCCTCCCAAGAATACCAGTGCACAAAACAAACAGCGCAATGCTATATAAAGAACAATGAAGCTATTATAAGACTCAGGTACCATCACACAATGCAACGCAAGCCGGAGGATAGAATTTTACCTTATAATAGCCAAATATGCTTGGTACGTGAAATTTCATCTTTTATTATTACTATATGTGTATAGTGTCAAGATAATTTCAATCATAAGTATTAATCATAGACGGCATAAGTTCCCCATACCACTATGTCACCATATATAGGTTTATAATTAAAACCGCATAATTTCGTATTGGAAGTTGGATTTCCATCTGTGAACCAAGGCAAAGGGTCATCCTTACCGCTTCGAGACTCTCTAGTCCAAGCCTCAGGCAAGTGCTCAGTCAAGCCTTGGATCGTCCGGGACGGTCCACTCGATATGGATTAAAATGCCTGAACACTACGTTTCCCCGCCTTATGGGGCGTAAATGAGCCGAATGACTCCATCGACCCCAGATTGACCGATATAACTGAGGCGCCTCCTATCAATCATCCACATAAGTAAAATGTCAGGGCGTGCAAAACGCTGACACCACTCCTAGCTAGAAAGAAACGCATGCCCTCCCTGATGTCCTCTCCCATTTATGGTTCACACCGGGGTGTGAGGCTCGCGAATTAACGCTACACAAAGCTACGCCACAAAGGTCGTGCTTTGATCATCAACCATAAGATTCTGCTTTTCAACAGAACCCTTGATCATTTGCATCTCAGCATGCAACATAGGCAATTCACGCTATGCAACCAATGTATATCAATCTCACAGAATGAAATCCGATGTCAGACACACATCCATTTACAAGTTCATTCTGGGTCTGAATGAAACCGGAGGCACCTTATTCCTCCCCTATATGTCCAATACATGGGAGAGGCCCTCACATATCCGTCGATCTCCAAGTACGTCCGGACGATCACCAACTGATTCCCTCCTCTAGGGTGTACAACCCAATCAAGATCATTAGTAATTATCCAAACAATGTGAAAACCTCCGGTCTTCAACCACTGTCTTCATCGTCGACTTATCGTCAATTCAGTTATTCAAAATGGGATGAACCCGGTCTTTCCGAATAACTCACGTATATAATAAACAATTGTTATAAAAACACAACATACGCCTTATTCCAATCCAGAATATTCCTTTATTCAAATATTCTTTTACTTTGGGAAAGGTCCCCATTAATTTTATCAAAGATAAATTCTTTAAATTTATTCTTTAATCTTCCTTTGAATATCAATTTAAATCAAATTTTGGTTTACCCAAACTAGTCGGGATTAACGAACCTTACCGAAGTAATCATTTGTTTTAATTTTCTAACCACAACCTATTCATCCCATGAAGTAAAACTGGTAATACTTCATATCTAACACCACGGTGTTATCGGTAAATTCAATTACCACTTCACGTTCAAATCTAATTAAATATTTAACTATCGCCTGGAGCAAAACTGGTGATACTCCATTCTCGATCATTTCAATCTAAATAAAGATTCATTAAAACTCCACTTGGTTTTAATCTTCCCAAAAATCAATATTAATGATTATTTAACTTGGGAAATCATAACCTGTCTTTTAACTGGTTAAAGAACCAATGACATTTAAACATGGTTCATGATAAACCCCAAAATCACATTCCATTCCATCAGCCTTAACCGTAAATTAGCAAGTGAACAATTCCCTAAGTATTAACCCCGAAGGCCGAAACCAACATCAAATCAATACCCAGAAAACCATTCAACTTAACTAATCTCTAGTTTGTTTCTAATTTTCTTAACTCCGTTGGGTCTAAGAACAGTATTATTAAAGATACCATTCATGACAACCCAAAATCACGTTCCATTGACAATGGAATCTTCATATAAAACCAATCGATAGATATAATCGATATAAACTGTGACGATCCCAAAATCCGAGGGGCGGTATTAAGGATAATCATTGGAATATAACACATTAATCATCATAGCAGAGTACAGATAATAGCCAAAACAATAATTAGAATAATTTTACATGGATATGACAGCGGAATCACAGCATGTAACAATATCAGAATAGCACAGCGTAGGATATAACTTAGTAAATAAAAAGGGAAGTGATCAGTCATCATCGCCAGAGGCGGAATACATACATGCAGTGAGACATAATAAGGGTATCAGTCTACATCGCCGAAGGCGGTACATATACATACAATAAGAAGTACTGAAAGTAAAGCAGTCTGCATCGCCAGTGGCGGAATCATAATATAAGTACAATAATGTCAGAAAATGTCAAAGTCGTCTCTGTGAAGTCAGCCTCGCCATGAGCCAAAATGCACTCTATGCAACAATGCAGAGCCAAAAACAACCTGTCACCTGTGAACTAGGCTGCCCGTGTGAAAATAAGGGCACCCGCGTTTGCAAAGTGAAACAAACAACGAGTCAGTCATGGGGACTGGTATGAGGAATCTATTTAACAGTTAAACAACAGTAATAAGCAAATCATAGGACCACGCCACTTTCACGGAACGGGTTTACTCCAGTGATTGCTAGTGCATTTAAAACAAAGTAAATTCTTTTAAAACAACGCAATGCTTTTAAAAAGAATGATGCCATTATAAGACTCAAGTCCCATCATACAATGCAACGCAAGCCGGAGGATAGAGTTTTCCCTTATAATGGCCAAATATGCTTGATACGAATAAAGCAAAATCAATTGATATTATTACTAGTGCATATATGTTTCAAAAACGAATAACATCATAAATATCAATCATAGACGGCATAGCTACCATCTACTATGTCGCCATACTAGTTCTACAATCGGGTCCGTTATTTCGTATTGGAAATTGGATTTCCGTCATGAGTCGAGGCAAGGGGCAAGCTCCTCTCCTCTTCAAGACATTCTAGCAAATGCCTCAAGACTACACACTCTGGGTAACCCCTGGATGCTTCAGGGCCGGTCCTCTCTTACGTTTGAGGATTAGTTATTCCTGAACACACGTTTCCCGGTCCTTACAGACCTATAATCGAGGCGCCTCGCATTCCAACAACCACATAGGTGAAAAATAGATATACATGTCAGGGATGGTAAGTCACTGACACCATCATAGCTAGAAAGAAACGTCGTGCTCTCCCTACAGTCCGTATCCCGTTTTTAACTCATAACGAGGTGTGAGGCTCGCAAATCCACGCTATACACAAAGCCATGCCACGTAGACCGTGCTTTGATCATCATCCACAAGACTTTGCTTTGCTACAGAAGCCTTGATCACAGCATATTGGCATGCCACATAGGCAATCCACTCCATACGATTGATTTCTATCGATATATAACCTCTGAGCTCGTACGTCTCAGAGAAGGGCGTTAAGCAAAAGAATAAATTCTCCGCCGCCAAACAGATATATATTTAACAGAGATCAATCAGCATAGAACAAAATCCAATGTCAGACACACAGTCCATTTACAAGTCCGTTCTGGGTCTGAACGAAACCGGAGGCGTCAATTCCTCGTATATCCGTCCAATCAACACATACGTTCAGACGGCTACTACTTCCGTCCCTTTCCGGTAGCTACTCCGGTCAGGAACCTCAACAGCGCCCATCCAACCGATACGAAGATCGTCGGTCTTGAATCGTCTTTGCATTTTCCAATTCGAATTGCTCGATAAATTATTTGAAATGAGGGTTAGCTCGGCCTTTTCAAATAATTCACGTAATTAGAATTTAAATCGATTCTTTTCATGGTTATATTATTCGACATCCATCTTTCGGTTCTTTAGTGTTATTTTCGTGTCAAGCACATACAACCATCAAATATCAAACAATTCAAGCCAAATTGGATTATTTGCAATCTATGTTGCTTATAATATTTTATAATGATTTTTCGCCATTTTTATTTATTTAAAAATGGCCATATTTAATTAAACGACGTTTCAGGTCGTGCCGTGGCAGTGGCGCTGTTTTTCCCCTAATTTGTTTTACACATATCGGGAAATCTAACCGTTGGATTTCTACAAAGTCTATATCAGTGAGAAGATATTCCCAAAGCGAACCCAATGGTTCCAGTTTCGTGAAAATCCGATGGTCGGATCTTCCACGCTAGTCGTTTGAAGTTACGGTTTCAAAATTCGAACTGCAGCGTCGTTATTCGATTTAATTTAATTATATTTATATTTATATACAAATATAAACGATTCTGGCGCTGTTTTCCTTCAGATTTGAATTAAACATTCCGTACAATCCAACCGTTGGATTTTTACAAGGTTGGTGCCGTTGGGAAGATATTTCCAAGGCGAACCCAACGGTTGCGGTTTCGGGGAAATCCGATGGTCGGATTTCTCGTACTAATCGTTTCAAATTACGATTCTGAAACACGAACTGCACGGCTTCGATTCCTTTTAATTATATTTATATTTATATATATAAATATAGTTCATCCTATAATTCCCACTATAGCTCATTCTATATTTTCAACTTCGTTTTTACTTCAAATATTTCACTAACGCCTTAATATTTCGAAAAATTTCGCCATAACCTCCTTTGTACGGGGAGGGGTTTGGAAATTTATTGGGCCGTGTTAGGTACCCAATAAATCCTAAAGAGCATCCACATATTTATAGTGATATATTCTGGTGTTTACGGTGGATCATGTATAGATAATCACTCCAGAGAATAAATTCTCGTCACCCCCGTTTCCGTGTGGAAATAAATAGTCCATGTGCCGTATCTAATAACTAGAGCGACGTGATTATTGTCAACTCCAGACCCGTGTGGGTTTTTTTTTAATCTGGCAATTTATCGTTATATTTTATATAGTCCATATCAGTCATCAGTTCAACCTGTAGTATATAGTCATCGCTATACATGCCTCTCGCTCGTATGGTAAATCTTCCACCTCGTCACACAAGCTCCAATTGCTTATGTGGAATATGATGAAGTATGTCTATCATCAAGGAGTATGCCATGTAGTGTAGTTCAAAATTAATTGTTACTATCCTATGGCGATGTTTATTATTTCACACAGAATAACCAGCACTCCGCATCCAATGGCATTCACAGGAGTTGATATAAAAATAAAATTGCGCAGCCAACTCATCAAGGCTTACCTATTTGTCGGGCACACAAATATTTTCTTTACTCTACAGCTAATCCATTTTTCCTGTTCAACACATGTATAAATATGCAGAACAAAGCTAATAATAATATTTCTAGTAAACTATTATTTATTTCAACACGTGTGTATTTTTATCAAAGCGTATACATGATAAAAGAAATATTTTTATCATCAAAAATATTTATTCAACACGTAAATGTTTTTAACACTTCATATTCACAATAAAAATGTAGTTTTTATTGTCGATTCATTTTATTTTAAAATACGATAACATTCAACACATGAATTTCAACTCGACGAACGAATTGCAACTCAACACATGAATATTCTATATAGTTTGTATATATATAAAAATGTGATTTTCATCGCTAAAGCTATTTTTTTAAATTCAAATAATATTCAACACATGAATTTCAACTCAACGAATGAATAGCAACTCAACACATGAATATTCGCTATGGTTTGTATATATATAAAAATGTGATTTTCATCGCTAAAGCTATTTGTTTAAATTCAAATAATATTCAACACATGAATTTCAACTCAACGAATGAATTGCAACTCAACACATGAATATTCGTTACAACATATGTAATTTATTTCGACGAATGAAAATTATTCTAACACACGTATATTTCAGAAAATTTCGGCAGCATAACGACAGGGTAGTTAAAACCGGGACCGTCCCTAGTACGACTCCTCGCTCTACCTTAAAACCTCGCGGTTTTTGACAATGGGGATCATACATCTAGTTCGCATGCAGGCGGCATGTTTTATTTTCAATTCCACAATCCTATTCTAATTTTTTTCAACCACAAGAGGGCATTTTTCAACCACAAAGGTATTTTTCAACCACAATATCAACCACAAACAATTATTTCCAACCATACGTCATACCATATAATATCATGTCAATCACAAGCAATAAATATCGTCCATGGTCTGTGGACGAGGGGAGTATATATATATATATATATATATATATATATATATATATATATATTACATTATATTATATTATAATTCACTTGCATTTCATCACAATTCAAAGCATATATGTTTCATTCAACGCTTGTATAATTTATACATCGCTAATATAACTTATACAACACATGTACATGAGGTATACAATGCGTATATAATTTACACTTCGCTTATATAATTTATACAACGCGATGTCATTCACACAATTAGTTTAGATTCCTCACATTGGTTATTGCAGTGCTAAAAATCGTGGGAAGATCAGAAAAATCCGCGGCTTCTTCTAGAATGTAGAGAGCCTCCTTGCGGTCACGGTGTCTCCTTTATTTTTGCTTCGAAACTAGGTTTGGAATTTTTGCAAAATCCGTGAAGTATGGGGATGATCGGCGGTGCTGACGTGGAAGGGGGCGGCGAGGGCTTCACGACGCTGGTGGTTTGAGGGGTTGCGATGGCGAATCCGGGCGGCGGCGGCGCTGGGAAGTTGACGACTTCCTGGCTTCAATTCAGGCGGAGGAGCTGATGATAGAGGGCGGCGCTTGGTCGGATGTGGAGAGGAGGCGAAGGGCTGTCGACTGGTGGTGGTGGCGCGGCCTAGCGTCGCCTGTGGCGGTCGGAAAAGGGAAGAGAAGCGCGGATCTTCCTGGATCGTCCAAATCGGCTAAGGCGGCTAGGGTTTTTCGATATATTTTTTTAAAAGAAAAATTCCTATTGGTCGAAGCTATATAGGAAATTTTAAATAGTGTTTTCACAAACGGACTCGAAATCAAACCCAACGACTGTCGCTCCTAGCTAAATACCCCCATTCCGGACACAATGGGATATGTTTCGTTGGCCAATTCGACTGTTACAATCAGTTATTTTTCAAATTAAAATATAAAAGATTCAATATTTAATTTGAACGTACATTTCAATTTGCCAGGGCCACAAACTGAATCGTAAAATTCCAGAAAAATAAATCTAGCTTTGTTTTGACGATACGGTCCTAACAAAACCAGTTTCGTCGAATTCTGAGCTCGTTTGAAAAACGACCATTTTTAGGTCGACCCATTTTAACAGAATTTGACCAATTACATTTTCTTTTGCCCCGCTCACATACTAGCTTCAAAAATTATGAAATTTGAAACTTAGCAATAATTTGACATCCCGGACCCAACAAAAGTGGTTTCGTCGAATTCCGAGGTCGTATGAAAATATCAATTTTCAAGGGCTATATATGCTATATAGCGACCTTTCTGAAAATTCATTCGGCCATAACTTTTGATTCCCGTTATGAAACTTCGATTTTTCAGATTCGTTAGAAAGGTATTCATAAAAAGATTTAAATATTTTTAGTTTCGCTAAAATCCGTTATATTTTCCACCCGGTACAGTCAGACAAATTTTGTATTCAAAATTTCAAACTGCAATACTATACCCAATTCTCTATTTTATTGGAATAGGCTATTTCAACTATTCAAATTCTTTGGTAATGACCAAATTTAAAAAGTTTAAATTGGTTCACATTTTCCGGGTTATTACACAAACTTCCATATCCAACCGATAATATAATTGGAATAACGACTACGCCTTTTAAATTCCATATATATTAACCGTCTTCCTCTACAGAAGCTTACTTCGATTATCGCCAAATCGAATTCCATTCAATTCCAATTTAATATGTTAAATTGGAAAACTTTATTTTGGAAAATCTTCTTTAAATCTTGATAAAAGATTTATAAATTCCAAATCCCATTTCACTGTAAATCAGGTTAAAGAATGAATGTCGTTATAACACAGTTCACGATAAACCCAATTCACATTTCATTAATTATTGGGTTAAAGAACAAGTGTTATTTAAAACACCGTTCACGATAACCCCAAAAATCAATTCCAATTAAATATTATTTAATTGGTATACTCCATTAAATCTAAATAAAAAGATTTATTCTTTTTTCAACTGGTTTTAAGAATAGTGTTAATAAAGACACCATTCACGACAAACCCAAATCCCATTTGATATTAAATACAAGACTCTGAATAGAAGATATATCGGCTTATAATTAATATCAAATTATACGACCAACAAATATCTTATTGGAAATAACGATATAAATATATCTTTCAAATTTCCATAACAATATCTGCATAATCACGAAATCCAACATCGAAATATTCCAGATTCAAATCCATTTCCAATTTATATATTGGAAATTCTGGTTATTTTTAAAACCATTTCAAAACCAATTTATTTATTTTAAAAATAATTGAATTATAATTCTAGTTCAAAACTAGTTCATTTCGATAAAAATCTATTTTTATCTTTTCAAATATGGAATTTTTTGTCCCAATTCTTTCCAAATCATTTCTTATGATTTTACACTAATTATTGATATTTTTAATAATTTTACCAAGGCCCGTACAATCGATTTCCTTAAGCGACCATCGAACTGCACTTACAGCGGCCTTTTCCAAACTTGATTTGGACATAATTCCAAATCCAACCATTAGATTTCTAATTTCTAAAATTCGTTAGAAATCTCTTTTCGATATGAACCCAACGGTTCCGGTTTTAGGAGAATCCGACGGTCGGATCTCTCGTAATATCCATTCGAAGTCAATGGTCGAAATTCACAAACTGCCGCAGAGCGGCGCGTTCTATTCAGGCCATTATACTATATATATATAATATATAATATATATTTTGTCGATTTCCATTTAAAATGTATTTTATAAATCGTTTTAAATTCGTTTTCAAAATGATTTCAACTTCATATTCAATTTCAAATCAAAATTGAATATTCCATATCATCGATATATAAATGGTAATATTTTCAAAACATTATATTTCAAAATCAATTCCCTTATAAATAATCATTATAAAAATGGAAAAAAATCGATATAAATATCGAACACGTCAAAATGGCGTTGATCTAATCAACTATATATTTAAATATATTTGTGTCCATCCCAAATCGGACATCAAAATTTGATTTTGATCTTTTCTGAATATTATTTTAAAAATATTCGTTATTTTAAAATAATCGTTATTTTAAAATATTCATTCTTTCTGAACTGGAATCAGACACAGTCAATTACCATATAATTTGATTATATGGATTTCATACACATATGTATACAATAACAATCAAACACAGTCAACCATCATCCAAAGTGCATTCTACACTGCATAAACATTAAATATAAATATTTAACGCTTACAATAGTTTGTCAGTCAATCGATCGACATACAACTAAATGTTGGGATTAGTGTATGTCAAATATCATCCCAATACCCGTGTGGGGTTTCAAACAATCAAACACAGGCTTTATTTGGGCAGTTGGGCGATGTGTAAAATTTATCGTCCCAATCAATATCAGTCAAATGTGTGTACATAGACAAATCATCCGATTTGTTTATAAATATTTATTTTATATACACGCTAAAAATTATATTTTTAACTATAAAATATTTATTCATTTCACATCACACAATCAATTTTCACAACAAAATCAAAAAAACAAACAAGTCGTCCATGGTCTGTGGACGACGGGTGTCGGGTGCTACTAAGCACCGTCTACATCCTAGTATATATTTAAACTAGAAGATAAATTAAAAGTGAGAAGTTCTCACTGAGGGTTCCACTCCTCCATTCTTTTCTTTTGAACGGTATGGATTCCGTTTTGATTTCCGTCGATACCATCGCTATCTTTTCCCGTTGTTCACATTAAAAATCACATTTTTAAAATGGCATTTCATATATAAAAATCATATATTTATATCGCTATGCTATTTCATAAAAATTAAAATTTTCTATCGCTAATGAATATATAAAAATCGCATTTTTACATTGCCATTCAAACGAAAAAATCATATTTTTATTTTGCTAACTTCATAATAAAAGTCATATTTTTATTTACCTTTCATCCATATAAAAATCCTATTTTTACTTCGCTTCCTAGATAATAAAAATCATATTTTTATTTCCACTTCATATATATAAAAATCGAATTTTTATCCTCATACATATATCAAAATCATAACTTTACTATCATACATATATAAAAATTATAACTTTACTATCACACATATATAAAAATTATAACTTTATATTCGTTACTTCATTATAAAAATCCATTCTTTCCAAATAAAGAAAATCAAATTTTTTATATTTCACTTCATATAAAGAAAGATCACATTTTTAAATCACCTTCATATAAAGATTCAACCTTTTTACATATAAAAAATCAACCTTTTATAAATTGAAAATCACTTCTTTATGTTTATATTCATATAATTAAAATCAAATTTTTACTTCAAAGTCATACATATAAAAATATAATTTTTATTTCAAAACCTTTCATATAAAAATTGGATCTTTTCACTTAAAAAAAACTAAATTTTATATCGCTACAACCGTACTAGTTTTGTAAATTTAAAACAACGTTTTATAATTAAATTAACCTAAATAAACCGAAGTAGAAATTAAAAAAAAACTTACAGGTGATGCGGGAAGGGCGTGGAGGGTCTGGTGGTCGGGCTGCGTCGAATGGAGGTGGTCAGGGTCGGGGAGGGTTTCGTTGGCCCGCAGCGGGCCTTACGGTGGTGGGCGGTGGAGTTTCTGGCAGGTTTATGGGGGTAGGGTTTCGGTGAGGAGAGGGGGGTGAGAGAGCGACGGGATGGAGATGAAGGGGGGGTCTCGGAGGCTTGCTAGGCGGAGGCATAGGGGTTGCGACGCCTGGTGGTGGCACGGCGGCTGATTGAAGAGGGGAGGAGGGCCAACGGTTTTTTAAGGGATCAGGATTTTCCGAGAGAAAGGGGGCGGCTGGGATTTGGTTTAGGTGTAGGGTTTTGAAGTGTATTTATATTTAGTTATATTATTTTATTTATTTCTCTTTTGAGTTGATTTTCCATTCTTATCCCTAACGAGACCCAATGACTGTTACCCCTAGCTAATTACTCACATTCCGAACGCAATGTGATATGTATCATAAGCCAGTTCGATCGTTTCAATCAGTTTCCATAAAAACAAAATATAATTCTATATATCGAATTTGAACGCACATTTCAATTTACCGGGGCCACATACGGACTCTAAAAATTCCCAAAAAATATTTTCCAGCTTCGTATCGACAATACGGTTCTAACAAAACTAATTTCATCAAATTTGAAGACCGTTTGAAAAATTGCCATTTTCTGGTCGATCGAAATTGACTGAAACTGTCAAAACACGTTTTCCTGCGCCATGCTCACATATTGATTTCAAAAATTACGAATTTTGGAATCTAGCAATAACTTGACATCCCGGATCCAACAAAAGTGGTTTTGTCGAAAAGGGATGTCGTTTGCAAAATTTCCATTTTTAAGGGCTACATTTCCATATCGACTATTCTGAATTTTCAACTAGGCATAACTTTTTATTCCCGCTATGAAATTTCAATTTTTCGGATTCATTGGAAAGATATTCTCAATTATATTCTAATATTTTTGGTTTCGCTAAAATCCGATTTATTTTGAATCCTGTACATTCATTTGAAATTTGAAATCGAATTTTCGAACTACCGCGGCATTTTCAATTCCTTTTATAATTAAAAATAAATATTTATTTTCTAACGACGATTCAAATAAATATATACATTCTAATTCTATTCAAAATAAATTTCTTGTCGCTATTATTTAAATAAATTATTTTAAATATTCAAAATTCATTAAAATTGCCAAAATAAAATTTTTAAATTGGTTCGAATTTTCCGGGTTATTATAGGAATGGCGACCTGAGTAAGGTGTCTCAACCTCTCAAGTGTCAAAAGTCCTTGATATGACCTCCAGATCGTGTATTTATAGGTGTAGATGTAATGTCTTGTATTTTTGGTAGTCAGATATTTAATTTGATTTATTATTTTAAATATTATATTTGGAATATTAATGGATTCTAATATGGAATTCGTTATTAAAATTAAGCTTGAACGTTATAATTTATATAATTTAAATCGAGCTTGAAATGGCACGGTAGTTCATAATATTGTGTTTTGAACTTCAATTGAATATACAAGATCCGATATAAGTCGGATTTCTGTGAAGCAAGAATCGTTTGAATCTTGGTAATTATAATTTTCGTATGAAAGAGAAAAGATTTCATGTTATAGATTGTTAGTTATGTCCAATTCAAATTTAAAATAATCACTGTGGAAATCGTTAATGAACGATAACGTTTATATAATAAATTTAAAGGGATTTTAATATAATTTTAGTACCATTTGAACTCGGAATGTTGATATCGGGTTGTATAACAATGTGATAATTTTATTTGAATGAATATGATGATAATAATTTGTTATTATGTTTATTTGAATTATTTTTGAATTTAAATAATATTTTAATCGATATTATATAATTCTTTAAAGTAGTCATTTTGCAAACGGTCTCAGTTTTCGATGAAATTAGTTTCATTCGAACCGTAACATTAAATTATTATACGGTATTAAATTTTGTGGCAAAACGATGTCATAGGTGACAACGGTAGCCATAAACGCTTAGTCATTTTTTATAGCGCGTAATTAAATTAAATTAAATTAAATTAATAGAGGGGAATTTATGTATAACATGAGCAGACTTTTGAATTTAGCCACGAAACCAATTCCGTTGAGTACGTATCGACATTTAGAGTCAGAATAGGTAGGTAGTTTGTTATTTTTGGACATAGCGTATTTTGGTGTCCAAAATAGCGTTGTTTGGCATATAAAAATTGTGTAACGAGAAACAGTCTCGGAATGCAGAGAAAGTTGTGTTGTTGGATTCGTATTAATTAATTATTATAAGATTTCCATTTTCGTTTGCACTAGACTTACCGTTTGACCGTGGCAACGATAAACACCTCAATAGTTTATATTATTTTGGCCAATTCAGACAGGGGCAACTTCAAAGAAATAAACAACTGGCCAAATGAACTCCAATTTTTACAAAACAAATTTCATTGTATCCGTAAGGAAAAGGTCTAGTATAATTTCAAAGTTTAAACTTGATTGGATCTATTTTGTGAACATGGAAAATTTAAACGTGTGATTTTTAGCCTGTGATTTATAAAGGACTTTTTACAAATGACCTCGAAATTTGACGAAACCTATCCCACCGTGTCTGGAATATTTTTTTTATGCTAGAATTAGGAGTTTCGTCTCAATTGGACATCGTATATGGTAGTTTTTAAACATTACTTCATAGTGAAGTTTAATAATAATATTATATTATAACCTTACGTCTAAATAGACCCAGCGTGCGTTTCTCATTATTGGTCAAAACCAAATGTGCATGGTGAACCAGTTTTTCCGCCACCTATATCGTTTCAACAACCAGAAAACTCCTAGCTTCTCCCTTGATTTTCTTCTTATTCTTTCACTTGTTTGAAAAATTTTCAACAACAATACCGGAGAGCTTGGTGAGGGTTATCGATCCAACAGTGGTGATGAGGTTTGGCTTCGCCTTTAGGTAGAATTTGGGGTACAAATGCGCCAGGTTTAGGCTCGGTTTTGGGAATGGCAGCTCAACCGAGAGGCTCGAATCTCCAAGTGTAGGAGCGAATGTCATTTGATTAGAGAAGTCGTGGAGAACTCCGACGGCTCGAATCTCAGTGAAGCAATGAGGTTTCATGCGTGATATTGGGTACTAAAGGGAACAGGTAAACTAGCAGTATACAAGAAAGGATATTGGCTTAACTTAAGTGATTAAAGTATATTAAGCTATAATAGAATTTATTAAATCTTATGACTATAGTATTATCATTTCTGCAACTCAAACAAAGGGGAATGATGCGTTGTTCTATAAGTCGTGTGAGCGAAGGGAAGCTCTGGAAACAAAGGACTCAATCGGCTGGTTATCATGTATTAACAGTAATTAGAAAACTTTAATTAATATTAGATTATAAGGGTTAATTAGGGTATTTAAAATCCTATATGCAGAATCAATGAACAGAGTAGCTGGAATGAGGACCACGAGATAACAAAGAAGAACAGTAATTTGGCATGCTAATGTAATTAACTAGTGTAAATAACATGACTAGTTATTAATAAGGTTTTTTTTGTTAATTTAAAATGTATGGTCAATATGTCCATAACTCGTGCGTAATGCTATCTCGTACAAAAAAATTTGCAAACCTGAAGGGGCAGCTCAGATCCAAGTAGATAACCAGCTGTGGATTTAAAGTAACAAGTGATAATTTTAAATTCATTAGAAGTAAATTATGCTAATTAAAAATAATATTGATATCTCGTGCAAATACTATTATAATTGGACCAAACAAGAAGCAATGGGACCGTGTAAACGAAATCTACATCACGGAACTAATATGGAAAGGAATGGAGATGTATGAAATTTATAGTTAAATTAAACAACCGTTTAATTCAACTGCAACCGGATCACTTCAGCGAATCAAATCAATGTGAGTTAAACTCACTCAGTTACTCCCACTTATATAATATAAGTCGGTTTTTTATAATTGTGTGCTATGGCTGCTAATGGTTGATTGTTTGTTAATAATATTTTCATATATTGATTGAACCGATGAAATTAAACGTCGTTTAATTTCAGTGATATCCAAATCGTTATTTTAACGATGGGACCCAATTGAGGTAACTTACCTTATTAGTTACGTTCATAAAATAAACGTGTTTAATTTAATGAATTGTTTGTTGTGTAAAATAAACTGGTTGATGTTAAATAACCGTTATTCACTATTACTGAAATTATCAGTTAAAATAAATTGAATGATATTATTTGAAATAATTTATGTGAATGCACGGAAGAACATGTTGGAGGGATCCAACCGAATTCCTCAAATATATTTAATGATATTTATTTTCATATTATCATTATATGAACTGTTCCGATTAGATGATTGATTTGGTTGTCGACATTGAACTAAAATTCAATGCTTGTTTTGTTTAAACCAATGGGTAGTATTGGTTGAGTATTTGGCAGCATATGGCCTATAAATCAATTGTTTTATAAATGGTGATTTACCGTTAGGTGAATCGACAAAAGTGAAGTTATAAACCTTATTTTATAATAGAAGATAGTTTTTGAAATATGTTATTTTGAATGAATGTTATAAAAAGGAAATAAATATTTATTATGTATTATTTAAATTTATAAGCAAACAATAAATGGTTTTAAAAAGCAAATGCTTATTCTAATCATATTTATAAGCAAATGAACCAAAATTAACCTCATGGTTAAGAACTAGATAATTGTTTTCGTTAAGAAACAATTGAATGGAATTATTTAAATTAATTATATTAATAATTAATTTAAAGGAAGGAACTAATTGGGATCTATTAACAAAATAACCTTGTTTTTGTGTTGAACTGAGAATAGTTATTAAATTATTTGTTTTGAATCAATCTAATGAAATGTTCTAACTAATATTTGTTTTAATTTTATTAAGATCTTAAAAAGAAGTTTACTGTTTATTTTAGTTATTAAAGGAAGTTAACTACTACTATAGTTGTTAATGATTGAAGTAAACCATTATTTTAATAATAATAATAATTTGAGAGATTACTTTCTAATGGAAATACATTTAAAAAGTAATCAAAGTTGAAATGGCATTGAATTGAATTGTGAAAGGAGTTTGTGAAAGGGTTTTATATTAAAACCAAGTTTTCATAACGAAGTTATAAAAGGGATTTTTTAAGCGAATATGATAGCTTAAATTAAATATTTACTTAACATTTAATGTAGAATAAAGGAAATTGAAAAATTGGAAAATAGTATGAAATTACTAAGTGAGGGTTATTCTGAAGTTCGGAATGTTAAGCCGATTTGAAATTATTTCGAAGTTCGGAATGTTATGTTCCGAAATTCGGAATATTAATCGAAGGCGAGAGTATAAGCTAAATAAAAAGTTTTGAAATGAAATCTGTAACATTGCTACAGATGATAAGAGAATTGTGTTGATAAAAATAAATATAAGGATTCGTAAGAGATGTCAATATAAGAGTTGTAAAAGATAAAAATGTAAGAATTGTAAAGATATTTATGTAAGATTCATCAAGATATTTATATTAGATTTGTTAAAGATAGTTATATATGATTTAAAAACAAATATAGTATTATGTTGCAAACAATTTGAGAAATGTTTATAAAGGGATGTTGAAGAAATTCTACTAAGGATTCTATTTATGATCGAATCGATGTTCGAATATAATATTATAAAGGATTATTAAAGATTAATAGAGAAGTATAATTAAGTAAACGTTGTTGAGATTTAAATACGGTTTTCAAAGGAAAATGGTATTAGTTTATACACGAGAGAAATTAGGGGAAACATAAGTTATGATTTTTGTAAACAATATTAAAAGCTGTATTCAAAAAGTTTATAAGTGAATGAAATGATTTTTAAGAATATTCTTATTTATAATAAGAAGTAAAGGATAAACTCCAAATACTGGAAGATTTAAAGAATATAATTAACAGATGTTTAATTAACGAGGCCAAGTAATGTCGAGTACTGAGTCAGTAAACTCATTTCATTCTCATGATTATTTATTTGATAGTTAAATCCAACTATCAAATCTGGCTAATAAGATTGTTGTACGGAAATACCGAGATTGAATTATATTCGAAAACCGTTCCAACCAGCAAATACGTGGAAGATGTTGACTGAAGATGGGGCATTGAAGACCGTGGATCTTCATAAATAGAAGAATCACTTGTTGAATTTCTCTGGTTTAGCGGCCAGAGATATTTCGACAGTGATTCCGTTATAAGTGAAATATTCGGATTGCAAGGACTGCTCGTTACTGATATATGGGGTGATACCTATATAGGATGTGGTTGGAGGATGCCTTCAATTCATCCTGTTCCTAGATGACTTGTATGGACGAGTGTCTGACAGAGCATTTCCAAAGGAGTCACGTACATTAAATATTTACAAACGTATGTCTATTGGTGGCGGAGAAGACACCTTCTCTTAGCTTAGTGCTCAGAGTATTTTTTTTGGAAATCAACTAAGTGATATTCAGTGGATCTGACAATGTGGCATTCAAAGTGGATGAAGATGGGATGTTCTGAAGGATAAGTTTAAACTCTAGCCTTATCAACCGGGAAATGGTTAAAATCGGGTAGGTAGCATAGCTATGTGGGTCGCACCCATCAAAAGGGATATATCATTAATTATTTGGAGAAATCAAATGTCTTCGGTTGTCCCTTTTATTTCAATTGTATACATGCTATCGGTTCGGTTGGTAGGTCCCCAACCGTGGTGATGATATATTCGGTACTCTCAAGAGAAATGAGGGGCCAGTCATGTTTAGCCTGGTTTGCAAGATGTTCTTGTTGAACCCCAATGTACTCATCTCCAGAGGTACATTGTCGGAAAGGTGGTTGCCCATACCTTACCATGGAAATCCATTCTCCAGTATGAGCCCGCAGTTTTGATTGTATATACAATGTATATAGAGTGTGAGATGCAAGTGTTCTGCTAGATTGATATTTGTTTGTATTTAGACACTATTATAATATCAGTGAAGATATTGATTTCAAAAATGTTTTGGGTTATCGTAAGAAAAAAACCGTCCATATTTATGTGCGTATTTGGTCTTATGATTATCCTTTTCTTTTAGAAAGATTTTCACTTTAAAAATCAAGTTGTGTGATACCTTTAAACTTAGTGTGTTTTCTCACTCTGGTTCACCAGACTGATCCGGCGTTTGTAATGCTCGGGTTATACTGGGTTTTATATGTTCAGGTTATCGTATGCTATGAAGAGACGAGATGGATGAGTTCAGACGTATGATATTATATAATACTATTCCATTGTGTGATTGTATATGAGGGAAGATTAATATAAATGCCCAAATGTTTTGATATACTCTGATGATTGTAAGTTTATTTCAAGCTTTCTATAAAGATTTATTTCTATTTTATATTCTGTTCCGCTACGATGTGAGACTTTGTGTTGTGTTGGTTCTTCTTCTTCTTCTATTCTAATATTTCTTTTGTATCTCACCCTCTAACTTCTTTCTAATAACTATCTGTCTTTTTGATACTTGGTTCTAACAAGTGAAACAAGATTTGTGTATTATTTTTAGAATTCGGACGTCGAATTCTCGTAGGTCGTTGCAGTGGTATCAGAGCACTGGTTTAGTAATAACTTTGGATCTATGGCGTAAATCAATCGAGATGGGGTTAGTAATACCTTAGAATGAGTTTGAGTGTATATGTGAGAGAACATATTTGTAGATTTCATATACAAAAGTTTTGTATTTTGTTTGTTGATCGGTTCAAGTGTTGGGATGCATTAAACTGGTAATGGATACAATACTGTTTTGTAAAGAGGATAAATGAAATAATTTTACTGAAACTATATTTTTGTATAAAAAAGATATATTTTTAAAATATTAGTATATTTGATTGATTGGCATAATATTCAAATTGAATTAAAAAAATTAGAATTAGAACTTAACCTGGTTAAGTGAAATTTAGTTCAGAATGATACTGAAATTTAATAATATTGATTTGAATTTGGAAATTTAACGAATAATAATTAAATAGAAATCAATCGAATTTTAACCGATTGATGTTCAAATAAGTAGAACCAAAGTTAAATATTAAATCGAATATAAATTCAATTGATTGGATTGAGTTTGTTGTGCATTATTTATTGATTGATTGTTTATTGTTTGCTAGATTGGTTGAGTAAAATTCATCAATGGTTTAAATGAGGAATGAAATAAAAAAACAAATTTCGGATTTATTAATTAAATGGAATCACCTATGAATTGAAATTAATAATTTATCCTTGTACTTGCAAATGAATGGTGTTCATGTTTAGTTCTTGGAGTCTGTGTGGTATACTTGTTAATCTCTGAAGTAATAATTAAAATTCCATGTATTGTTTACTTTCATGTTAAACTGAGTTGACTACAGGTGCTAGAAGGCTATGAGAATTCAATTTGGCTGCGTAAACTGCACGTAAATTAAGCATATATACTCGCTCGTAAAAGGTACGCCTACGCGAAAATTTAATTTTTGGGTTTTGGTTTTTATTTTCCGACCATGTGGGTCGATGTATATATATTATTTGTTCTTGCGATATCGTAGAAGTCACTCCGTACAGGGGAGACTACTGAAATTTTTCGGGAATCTAACGTGTTAGAAAATTTTTGATATTTTTATTAATGATATTGAATTGGTTTTTGATTTAATATAAATTAGACTTTGAAAGATAATGGGATTTGTGACATTTTTCTTTCCATAGTAATTTCGGGGACGAAATTCTTTTAAGGGGTGAAGAATGTAATGTCCCATATTTCTGGTAGTTAGATATTTAATTTAATTTATTATTTTAAATATTATATTTGGAATACTAATGGATTTTAATATTGAATTCGTTATTAAAATGAAGTTTGAACGTTATAATTTATATAATTTAAATCAAGCTCGAAATGGCGTGGTAGTTTGTAATATTGGGTTTTGAACTTCAATTGAATATACAGGATTCGATATAAGTCAGAATTCTGTGAAACAAGAAACAGTTGAATCTTGTTGATTATAATTTTCATATAAAAGAGAAAAACTTAGATTTCGTCTTATAGATTGTTAGTTATGTCCAATTCAAATTTTAAAAATAGTCGTTATTGAAATCGTTAATAAACTATAACATTTATATAATAAATTTAAAAGGATTTTAATATAATTTTGATACCATTTTAACTCGAAATGTTGATATCGAGTTGTATAACTATGTGATAATTTTATTTGGATAAATATGACAAAAATAATTTTCTATTATTTTTTTGAATTATTTTGGAATTTAAATAATATTTTAATCTATATTATATAAGCCTTTAAAATAGCCTATTTGTAAACGATCTCAGTTTTCGATTAAATTAGTTTCATTGGAACCGTAACATTAAATTATTGTACGGTATTAAATTTCGCAGCAAAACGATGTCCTAGGTGACAACAGTAGCCATAAACGCCTAGTTATTTTCTATAGCGAGTAATTAAATTAAATTAAATTAATAGAGGGGTATTTATGTATAACTTGAATAGACATTCGACTTCAGCCACCAAACCAATTCCGTTGAGTATGTATCGACATTTAGAGTTAGAATAGGCAGGTAGTTTGTTATTTTTGGATATCAGGTATTTTGGTGTCCAAAATAGCGTTGTTTGGCATATAAAAATTGCCATACCGGGAAACACTCTCGGAATGCAGATAAACTTGTGTCGTTGGCTTCATATTAATTAATTATAATAAGACTTCCATTTTCGTATAAATCAGACTTACCGTTTGACCGTGGCAACGATAAACACCTTAATAGTTTATATTATTTTGGCCAATTCAGACATGGGTAACTTTGAAGAAATAAACGACATGCCAAATGAACTCAGATTTTAACGAAACATGTCCCATCGGGTCCAGAATATTTTTTTATGCTAGAATTAGGAGTTTCATCTCGATTGGACCTTATCTGTAGTAATTTTCAAACGTTACTTCATGGTGAAGTTTAATAATAATATTATATTATAACCTGACATCTATATATACCATGCGTGTGTTTCTCATTATTAGTCAAACCCTAGTGTGCGTGGTCAATCTGTTTTCCCGCCGCCTATATCATTTCAATGATCGGAAAACACCAAGCTTCCCCATTGATTTTCTTCCTATTATTTCACCTGATCGAAAATTGTTCTACAACAACACTTAAGAGCTTGGTGAGGGCTATCGATCCAACGGTAGTGACGAGGTTTGGCTTCGCCGTTAGGTAGACTTTGGGGCACAGATGCAACGAGTTTGGGAACAAAAGCTCAACCAAGAGGCTCGAATCTCTAGGTGTAGGAGCGAGTGGTGAATGGCGTTCGATTGGGTAAATCGTGATGAACTTCGGTGGCACGAATCATAGTGAAGCAGCGAGGTTTCATGCCTGATATTGGGTACTGAAGGGAACACATAAACTAGCAGTATACAAGAAAGGGTATTGGCTATACTTAAGTGATTAAGGTATATTAAGCTATAATAAAATTTATTAAATCTTATGACTATATTATTATCATTCCTACAGCTCAAACAAAGGGGAATGATGCGTTGTTCTGTAAGCCGCGTGAGCGAAGGGAAGCTCTTGAAACAAAGGAATTAATCGGTTGGTTATCATGTATTGACAGTAATTAGAAAACTTTAATTAATATTAGATTAAAAGAGTTAATTAGCTTATTTAAAATCCTATGTGCAGAATCAATGAACGGAGTAGATGGAACGGGGACCACGAGATAACAAAGAAGAACAGTAATTCAGTCCTGCTAATGTAATTAACCAGTGTAAGTAACATGACTAATTATTAATTAGGGGTTTGTTTTATTAATTTAAAACGTACGGTTAATATGTCCATAACTCGTACGTGATGACTATTTCTTATAGAAAAATTTGCAAATGTATAGGAGCAACCTGGATCCATGTAGATAATCAGTTGTGGATTTAATGTAATTAGTGATAATTTTAAATTAATTAAGAGTTAATTATGCTAATTAAAAATAATATAATAACAATATTTAAATGTCGTGCAAATATTATCAGAATTGGACTAGATAAGAAGTAAGGGGATCGTGTAAACGAAATCTATATCATGGAACTAATCTGGATAGGAATGGAGATGTCTAAAATTTAAACTTAAATTGAACAACAGTTTAGTTTAACTGTAACCACATCACATTAGCGAATCAAATCAATGTGAGTTAAACTCACTCAGTTATTCCCACTTATTTTATATAAGTTAGGTTTTTATATTTGTGTGCTATGGCTGCTAATGGTTGATTGTTTGTTAATAATATTTTCATAAATTGATTGAACCGATGAAATTAAACATCGTTTAATTTCAGTGATACCCAAATCGTTATTTTAACGATGGGACCCAATTGAGGTAACTTACCTTGTTGGTCACGTTCATAAAATAAACGTGTTTAATTCAGTGAATTGTTTGAATTGTTTGTTGTGTTAAATAAATTGGTTGATGTCAATTTACCATTATTTACTGTTACTGAAATTATCAATTAAATTAAATTGAATGATATTATTTGAAATAATCTATGTGAATGCAGGGAAGAACAGGTTGGAGGGATCCAACCGGATTCCTCAAATATATTTAATGATATTTATTTTCATATTATCATTATATGAATTGTTTTTATTAGATAATTGATTTGGTTATTGACCATTGAACTGAAATTCAACGTTTGTTTTGTTTAAACCAATGGGTAGTATTGGTTGAGTATTTGGCAGCATATGGCCTATAAATCAATCGTTTTACAAATGGTGATTTATTGTCAGGTGAATCAAAAAAAGTGAAGTTGTAAAATTTATTTTATAATTGAAGATAGTTTTTGAAATATCGAATAAAAGTTATAAAAAGGAAATAAATATTTATTATGTATTATTTAAATTTATAAGCAAATATTAAATGGTTTTATAATGCAAATGCTTATGTTAATCAGATTTATAAGCAAATGAACTAAAATTAACCTCACAGTTAAGAATTGGATAATTGTTTTTGTTAAGAAACAATTGAATGAAATTATTTATATTATTAATTAATTTAAAGGAAGGACTAATTGGGATCGATTAACAAATTAATCATGTTTTTGGGTTGACTAAGTTAACCATTTTTAACTGAGAATAATTATTAAATTATTTATTTTGAATTAATATAATGAAATGGTCTAACTGATATTTGTTTTAATTTTAATAAGATTTTAAAAAAAAGTTTACAATTTGCTTTAGTTATTAAAGGAAGTTAACTACTACTATAGTAGTTAATGGTTGATGTAGACTATTATTTTTATAATAAAAATTTGAAAGATTATATTTTAATTTAAATACATTTAAAAATTAATCAAAGTTGAAATGAAATTGAAATGAATTGAGAAAGGAGTTTGTGAAAGGGTTTTATATTAAAACCGAGTTTTTATAACGAAGTTATAAAAGGGATTTTTTAAGCGAATATGATAGCATAAATTAAATATTTACTTAATATTTGATGGGGAAAAAAGGAAATTGAAAAATTGGAAAATAGTATGAAATGGCTTAGTGAGGGTTATTCTGAAGTTCAGAATGTTAAGCAGACTTGAAATTATTCTGAAGTTCGGAATGTTATGTTCCGAAATTCGGAATATTAAACGAAGGCGAGAGTATAAGCTAAATAAAAAGTTTTGAAATGAAATATGTAATGTTGTTACAGATGATAAGCGAATTGTGTTGATAAAAATGAATACAAGGATTCGTAAGAGATGTCAATATAAGAGTTGTGTAACGAACATGGATTTTCATCCTCGAAAATCGACACAAAAACATCTTGTCGACTATTCAAGCATCGAAAACACTAGAATGTTATTAGAAAGAAATTAGAGGGTGAGATAAGAAAGAGATTAGAATAAAAGAAGAAGAACCAACACAACACAGAGTCTCACATCGTAGCGGAATAAAATATGATATAGAAATAAATCTTTACTGAGAGCTTTGAAAATACTTACACTCATCAAAGTACATCAACACATCTGGACAGTTGTAATAATCTTTCCTCAAATACAACACACATGGGAATAATATAATATCATACATCTGAACTACTCTAGCTTGTCTCTTCATAGTATCCAATAACCTAAACCTATAAAACCTGGTCTAACCCGAGCATTACAAATTTCGGATCAGTCTGGTGAACCAGAGTGAGAAAAACACACCAAGTTTAAAGGTATCACACAACTTGATTTTAAAGTCAAAATCTTTTCGAAAGAAAAGGATAATCGTAAGACCAAATCCACACGTAAATACGGATGGTTTTTACCTTACGATAACCCAAAACATTTTTGAAATCAATATCTTCTCTGATATTATAATAGTGTCTAAATACAAATAAATATCAATCTAGCAGAACACTTGCATCCCACGCTCTATATACATTATATACAATCAAAAAAGCGGGAGCTTATTAGAGAATGGATTTCCATGGCAAGCTATGGGCAACCACCTTTCCGATAATATACCTCTTGAGATGAATACATTGGGGTTCAACATGAGCATCCTTTAACTCAAGCTAAACATGACCGGCCAATCACTTCGCTTGAGAGTACCGAATATATCATCACCACGGTTAGAGGCTAGCCAACCGAACTGATAACATACATAGAAAAATTAAATTGGGGAAACCAAATGCGTTTGATTTCTCCACATCAGGTAATTATATACCATTTTGATGGGGGCGACCCACATAGCCATGTAACCTACCCGATTTTTACCATTTCCCGGTTGATGAGGCTCGAGGTCATAATTACCTTTAGAACATCATATCATCATTCCCTTTGAATATCACATCGTCAGATCCGTTGGATATCACTAATAGACGTCCAAAAAAATACCCTGGGTATATAAGCTAACAGAAACAAATTTCTCTGCCACCAACAGAATCATGTTCGTAGAAATCAACGTACATGATCCTTTGGAAATACTCTGTCAGACGTCCGTCCATATAAGTCATCCAGGAGCAGGATGAACTGAAGGCACCCTCCTACCACATCCTAGGTATCATCCTATGGATCAGTAGCGAGTAGTCCTTGCAATTCAAAGATTTCATTCACGAAAGGATCACCATTAGAATATCTCTGGCGTGACTCCAGAGAATTCTACAAGCAGTCCTTTCGCTTATGAAGATCCACGATCTTCAATTGTGTCATCTTCAATCAAGGTCTTTCACCTATTTGCTGGTTCGGATTGGTTTTCGAATGTAAATTCAATCCCGGTCTTTCCATACCAACAATCATATGGGTCAGATTTGATAGTCGGTTATTTAACTATCAAATAAACAATAATTTGAATAAAATGAGTTTACCTATTGAATACTTGGCATTAATTGGCTTGTTTTATTTAAAAATAATTAACAAAAGTTAATTTAAAACTCTTAAATCTTTAAATGTAAAAAATATGATTTTTCACTTCTTATCCAATATAATACTATTCTCAAAACTGTCTTATTTTAATACTTGGGAAAAATATCCAATAATCATATCTAATTTTCTATTTTACTATCAATTGCAAAACATTACTTATCTCATTACTCATTATCTATAATTTGGAAATAAAATTAATCTTATCGCTCGTAAAACAACGTTACGAAATCTTACTTGTTTATTATTCGAAATAATAACCAACCCTTATTCTTTAGAGTAAATCCATTCCAAAACTTGACTTTTCAATTTACCTTTACCTCGAAAATACCATTATAATCTCACACAATCTCCTTTTACTTCTTTTACTTTGGAAATATCATTATATATATATTCTCCAATTTTCCATTTCTGTTACTTTAGAAATCTCATTATACATATTTCAAATCTTTCTATTTCACTGCATTATTATTTCTCATATGGAAATAAGAAATCATTCTACACCTCTTTACCATTACAACTAATATCATCCTCAGAAAATCATGAAGTCGTTCAAGTTGGGGTATTATAATTACCTCTCAGACCTTGATCAACAACGTACTTATATTAAGAAAGAAATGAGTTGTAACTCAAAAACTGATATTTATTATAATATCAAGCCAATTCCATTTAACCATTGTACTTAAACCATGCTTTTATAATCTTTCTCTTATTTTTGAAAATCTTCTTTCAAATACAACTATTATTACTTAATTCGTTAATTAAGTAATTCCTTATTAAACATCCCCTCTTTGAATTTATTTGTTTTATAACATGGATTTTTATTACAAAATTTCTCTTAAATCCTTTAACCCATACCATTTCAGAAATCTTTTTTCCTAATCCACTTAACCATTCTACGATTTAGAATCCCATTTCAATTCCGTCAATTTAACTAAATTCCATTATTAGGTAATGTTATTTTAATATTAATGCTTTAACTCCACATCTCTTTTATAAATTTCATTTATAAAACTCGGGTTTAATATAAAGACTTTTTATCTCAATTTCCGTTTCCTTACTTTAAATATTAAGTAACCATTTAATTTAAGCTATCAGATTCGCTTAAAATTACTTTTACAACTTCATTATAAAAACTCGGGGTTTAATATAAAACTAGTTCATACACTCCTTTCACAATTCACTTAGATTCCATTTCAACTTTGATTACTCATTAAATGAATTCCAATTAAAAAGTAATCTCTTAAATTTTTATTAATTAAAATAGCAATTTACTTTAATCATTAACTACTGCAGAAGTAGTTTATTTCTTTATTAACAAAAATGAATAATAAATTCCCTTTTAAAATCTTATTAAAATTAAAACAAGTATTTGTTAAACTATTTCCTTAGATTAATTCAAAAAAATTAATTAAAAATCACTCTCACTTACAAAGGTGACTTAGTCAACCCAAAACACGGTTATTTCGTTAATTGATTCCAATTACTCCTTCCTTTAAATTAATTAATAATATAATTAATTTAAATAATTCCATTTAATTGTTTTCTTAAAAAAAACTATCCAACTTTTAACCGTTAGGTAAATTTCTGCTCATTTGCTCATAAATCTAATTAATATCAGAATCTGCTTTATAAAATCATTTCATAATTATTTATAATTTAAATAATAAATAATAAATAATATTTTCCTTTTAATAAACTTTATACAAGATAATAGATTTCAAAATCTATTTAAGTTATAAAAATAAATTTTATAACTTCCTTTCTATCGACTCACCTAACGGTAAATCACATTTATAAACCGATTGATTTTTTAAGCCATATACTGCCAATTACTCTAGCAATATTGCCCATTGGTTTAAACAAAACAAATGTTGAACTTCAGGTCAACGGTCAACAACCAAATCAATCATCCAATCAGAACAATTCATATAATGATAATATGAAAATAAATAATATCAAATATATTTGAGGAATCCAATTTGATCTCTCCAACCTGTTCTTCTCTGCATCAAAATAGATTATCTCACATTTATTATTTGATTCAATTTCACTTATAATATCTATAACAGTAAATAACAATTTTTTAACATCAACCAATTTAGTTAACACAACAAACATTTCAATAAATTAAACATGTTTATTTTATAAAAGTGACCAACAAGGTAAGTAACCTTTATTGGGTCAAATCGTTAAAATAACAATTTGATGTTTCATTGAAATTAAACAACGTTTAATTTCATCTATTCAAATAATATATATATTTAACAAACAGTTAACCATTAGCAACCATAACACACAAAATAAAAACCCAATTTATATAAAATATAAGTGGGACTAACTGAGTAAGTTTAACTCACATTGTTTTTTCGTTGTCGCCAAAGCGGTTCAGTTTCAGTACCAATAAAATTAAACTGTCGTTTAATTTAACAATAATTTCCAATAGTCTCTGATTTTGTCCCAAATACTTCCCAAAATGAAGTGCTTTCCGTTATGGTCTCAATGCGATTGGTTTTATCTGATTCCTGTATCATATGTTCAAATCATAAGTATTATAATATACATCTTTTGATTAAAATAATTAATTTCTTAATTAGTTTCAATTTACCCTAATTAATCTTGTAAATAAGAAATTTGTGTCGATCTACTCCTTCGGCATCGTTCACGCAATCTATAGCACCACAGTTCGCCCACATTACAAACCTATCATGATGTAAAAAGTATAAATTTTCTTTTTATAACTTATAATAAGATTAACTGTTTTAATTAAATTATTCATTTCCTTAATCAAGAAGTATTTTTTAAATTTAATTACTCTTGCTGAACCAATTTACAAGCTGACCGTCTCTCTGTTCTTCTTCGTTATCTGCTTAACTCCAGAACACAAAAGACGTTGCACAACTTCCTGTTCCAAAAACATGATTTAATTTAGATAATACTCCTTTAATTAACTATTAATTATATGCTTAATAATGATAATTACGTTCGGTTAACCCATGCTTAGGCCAGTTATTTGTTTCTTCGTTCAATATCTTCGTTCGCATACCACTATACTGCTTTGTTCGAAGAATCCTATATCAAATACAGATATATAGTTATTATATAGTTCTTAATTTAACATTAATTTTCCTAATTAAAATCTTAACTAAATTAACCACATTACTTTTCCCTGAACCCACGATTTAGTTGATCCCTCTTCCTGTATTCACTATTGTTCTCATCCAAGCTTCTTCGTCCCTCTCTGTCTTTGTTTTGTTTTGATTCAAAATCCTTTACTCTCTTGCTACCTTTCCCAACCATTCCCAGTACGCTGCTTCTCCCCAAACTTCACACGCAACAAATCATTTCCAAACCCAGGCAACACATTTTTCCATCGGTTGTTTTCCCCTTGTTTGAATGAACCCGACATCCTGCAACCTCGACTTTGACTCCTGCTACACCACCATTAGACAGCCTGATACCGATCTGAAGCAACCACTCTGAGCGCCTATGTCCCCTCGAGCTTTGCCAGGATCCCTATCCCATTAGACCGCTTCTCCACTCCAGAAAACTCGAGCAAAGTCAACCCCTTTCAAGGCAAATTTAGGCCACGATGAAGCACTAACCCAGATCACCACGGGTCATACTGAAGTTTTCGACGTGGTTGAAAAATTTCTAGTTATAAGTTCTTCGAATTAATTGAGGGATCTGAAGTTATTGGTGGAAGAGGTCGGTAGATTTTCAGCCATGAATTAATATAATGGAGGCGCGATTTATATATTGACCACGCAGAATGAAGATTGACCAAAATTAGGGTTGGAACTTACGAAGTGGCATTTATATATGTAGGGATAGATTATAAAATTATAAATGGAAACATTACTGTGAAGTAATAATTTTAAATCACCACAAAACAAGTTCCGATCAAGACGAAGCTCCTAATCCTAGCATAAAAAATTATTCCGGACTCGATGGGACAGGTTTCATCAAATTTCAAGGCCGTTTGTAAAAAGTCCTTTGTAAATCACAGGCTAAAAATCACGCATTTAAATTTCCCACAATCACAAAATAAATCCAATCAACTTGAAAATTTGAATTCTACTAGACCTTTTCCTTACGGATCCAATGAAATTTGTTTTGTTAAAAATGGAGTTTGTTTAACCAGCTATTTATCCCTTAAAAGTTACCCCTGTCAAATAATATAATTGATTAAATAAAAATAGAGGCGTTTATTGTTGCCACAATCAAACGATAAGTACGATTGACACGAAAATTGAAATCTTATAATAGTTAATTAATACAAATCCAGCGGTATTAGTTTTGTCACATTCGGAGACTGTTTCCCGATACGCTATTTTTATATGCCAAACAATGATTTTTTGGACACCAAAATACCTAATGTCCAAAAATAACAAACTACCTGCCTATCCTAACTCTAAACGTAGAAACGAACTCAACGAAATTGGTTTCGTGTCTTAGTTCGATCGTCTGCTCAAGTTGTACACAAATACCTCTCTATTAATTTAATTTAATTATGCGCTATAGAAAATGATGGAGCTTTTGCAGCTACAGTTGTCACATATGACATCGGTTTACCACGAAATCTAATATCGTACATAAATTTAACTTACGGTTCCATTGAAAGTAATTTCGCTGAAACCAGAGTCCGATTTCAAAAACGCAATTTTAAGTCTTATATAATATAAGTAAAATATTATATAAATTTTAAAATACTCGAATTAAGTAATAATAAATTATTATTATCACAAATACCCAACTAGAAATATCATTTAGCTTCAAATATAAACAATATGGATTTTACCACCCAAAATAATCAATTTCAAGTCAAGACGGTATCCAAATTATATTTAAACCCCATTATATTAATTAATAAACGTTATATTTAATAACGATTTTCATAGCGGCTATTTTGAAATTTGATTTGGACATAACTAACAATTTATAACACGAAATCTATTTTTTTCTCTTCCATATGAAAATTATAATCAAAAAGATTCCAACGTTTCTTGTTTCACAGAGTTCCGACTTATATCGGATCCTGTATATTCAATTGAAGTTCAAAACTCAATATTACGAACTGCCGCACCATTTTGAGCTCGATTTAAATTACATATAAATTATGACATTCAAACTTCATTTTATAAATAATTTCAATATTAAAATCCATTAATATTCTAAATATAATATTTAAAATAATGAATTAAATTAAATATTTGACCACCAAAAATATAGGACATTATATTCTTCCGCCCTTAAAAGAATTTCGTCCCCGAAATTACTAAGGTAGGAAGAATGCTATAAATTCCATTACCTTTCCAAATCCTATATATTTTAAATCGAAAACCAATCCATTATTATCAATATAATTTCAAAAATATCGAAAAATTTCTAACACTTTAAATTTTCGAAAAAAATCGGCAAAGTCTCTCATGTACGAAGTGACTTCTGCGATATCGCAGGAACAAATAATATATATATACACACACATATACATCGACCCACATGGTCGGAAAACAAAATTCAAAAACCAAAAATTATATTTTCACGTAGGCGTACCTTTTACGAACGCTATTGAGCCTACTACTCAATTTACGTTCAATCTACGCAATCATAATCAATCCTCAAGCCATCTAGTACCGGTACTTAACTCGGTTTAACACATGAGTAACAAGTACATGAAATTTTAAGTAATTTTTCATTAATCAACTAATATAACCATACCAGTTCTCAAAATCAAATATATAGCATTCTTTTGCAAATACAGGTATAATTCATTAATTTCAATTCATATGTGGTTTCGTTCCAGTTTATAATATTGGAATTATTTTCTTTTGGTTTGCAATTCATTTAACTTGTTTTAAACCATTGATGAATATATTCCAACAATCTAACATACAATCAATAAACCAATGCATAACTAACTCAGTCAAATCAATTGAATTCTCATTCAATATTAACATTTACTTTAATTCAACCTAATTGAACATCAATCGATTAATATTCGATTGATTTCTATTTAATTATTATTTATTCAAATTCTAAATTCCAAATTTATTTAAATTAATTTCAATATCATTATTAATTTAATTTCACTTAACCATCTTAAGTTCCAATTCAAATTTTTAATCCAATTTGAATTCCAATCAAATCAATCAACAAATAAACAAATACCTTAATAATTTAATTTAATTATTTCCTTTCTATACACAAATATAATTTGGGTAAAATTATTTCATTTACACCCTTTTTTTTTAAAAAACATTGTATCCATTTCCAGTTCAATAGTGACGATCCGAAATCCCCCGATCTCCGAAGAGACGGAAAACAACGGATTGTTTTGAGAACAAGACTCATCAGAAACAAAGAGTAGAACATTTCATTGTTGTTACAACAATTATATCAGAGTACAAGAATATAATTGAGTATGAATAAATACTACACATTGCAAAATACCAGAGATTTAAATTACTAAGCAGCGTAAAAATAATACATAACCCAACTGTAAGAAATACATGGGTATAGAGCATTCCGAATATAGCTCCAGCTGCGAACCCAGGATCCTAGAAAAGAAATATCTACAAAAACCAAAACTGCTAGCTGCTCGTGAGGAAAATAGGGGCACCCAGAGTTTAGGTAGAAAAAATAAACTCCAGGTTAGTCATGTGACTGGCATGAGAACTAAAACAGTTATTTAAAGCTATACTTTAATATCAGGTAAATCAAGGGACCACGCCGTATAACACGGAACAGATTTTCTCCCAAGAATACCAGTGCATAAAACAAACAGCGCAATGCTAATTAAAGAAAATGAGGCTATTATAAAACTCAGGCACCATCACACAATACAACGCAAGCCAGAGGATAGAGTTTTACCTTATAATAGCCAAAGTATGCTTGGTATGTTTTAAAACAAATCATTTGATACTATTATAAATGCATAGTATTAAAAAAAAACTTCAAATATAAATGTATCAATCATAGATGACATGGGTACCATATATCATGTCACCATACTAGTTCTACAATTAAAACCGCACGATGTCGTATTGGAAGTTGGATTTCCATCATGAACCAAGGCAGGGGACCGTCCTTCTGATTCAGCCAATGTCTCAGGATCAGTCGCAACTGCATCTGGAGCGACAGGGACGGTCAACACTTAAGTTAGTGGATTATAATTCCTGAACAATACGTTTCACTGTCCTATGAGGCGTAAATCCGGTCAGTATATTGACCATAGTATCAATTGGCCCTGTAGTGACCGATATATCTGAGGCGCCTCGCTTTCCATCATCCACATAAGTAAAAAATGTCTGGGCTCCATACGTGACACCACTCCTAGATAGAAAGAAGCACAAGTCCTCCCTGAGGTCCTCTCCCGTTTTTGGTTCACACCGGGGTGTGAAGCTCGCAAATTAACGCTATATACAAAGCTATGCTATTTAAAGTCGTGCTTTGATCATCAACCACAAGGCTCTTCTTTTCAACAAAAGCCTTGATCACATGCCACTCAGCATGCCACAACTGTCACTTCATACCGTACCACTGATTTCTGCCGATATATAACCTCTATGCTCATACGTCTCAAAGAAGGGCGTTAAGCAAGAGAATAAATTCTCCGCCACCAAACATATTTATATTTAGCAGAGATCAACGAATAAAGTATAAAGAAATACAATGTCAGACATACCATCCATTTGCAAGTCCGTTAAAGGTCTGAACGAAACCGGAGGTGCCTTATTCCTCGTCCCATATGTCCAATGCAGGAGAGAGGTCCTCGCATATCCGATCGATCTCTAAGTACGTCTGGCGATCACCACTTATTACCTTATCTTGGGATGCCTCTCAATCAAGACATTAGTAATCATCCAAATAATGTGAAGATCTCCGTTCTTCGGCCACCGCCTTCGTCATCGACTTGTCGTCGTATTAATTATCCAGAATGGGATAAACCCTATCTTTCCGAATAACTCGCGTATCTTATAAAAAAGTGCTATGAAAACACAACATACACCTCATTCCAACCCAGGATATTCTTTTATCTAAATACCTTTTTCACAATTTAAACCAAATTAAGGTTTTCCATACTAGTCGGGATTAGCAAACCACACCAAAGTAATCATTTATTTTATTGTCCAATCCCCACCTAATCATCCCATAGAGAAAAACTGGTAACACTCCATATCTAACACCACGCTATTATTGGTAAAATTAATTACAATTTCACGTTCAAATCTAATTAAAGATTTAACTATCGCCTAGAGTAAATCTGGTGGTACTTGATTCTCGATCATTTCACAAATTTGATAATTTAAATTATCACATTCACATTTCAATATAATTAAAGATTCATTAATAATACACTTAGTTTTAATTTCCAAAAATCATTATGCAACGATTTTCAAATTTAGGAAATAAATCGTATCTTTAACTTGGATAAAGAACCAATGTCATTTAAAACACAGTTCACGATAAACCCAAAATCACATTCCATTAATTATGGAATCTTCACGGAAAACAGATCAATGTATATAATCAATATAAATTTCCATATCCGACTAATAATATAAATGGAATAACGACAAAGCCTTTTAAATTCCATATATAGTACCAATCTTCCTCTAGAGAAGCTCACTTCGATTATTACCAAATCGAATTCCATTCAATACCAGTTTGTTATATTAAATTGGAAAACTTTACTTTGGAAAATTTCCATTAAATCTTAATAAAAAGATGTATAAATTCCAAATCATATTTCACTGTTAATTGGGTTAAAGAACAAATCTCATTTAAACACAGTTCACAATAAACCCAATTCACATTCCATTTTATTTCAATTACCAAATATAATTGGAAACTCTAATAATTTTAATTAAAAGATTTATTCTTTTCACCATGAGGTTTAAGAACATTGCTATTTAAGACACCATTCACGACAAACCCAAAATCCAATTTGGTATTAAACACAAGGCTCTAAATAGAAATTATATTGGCTTATATTCAATATCAAAATCTAAAACCAACAAATATCGTATTGGGAATAACGATATATATATATATATATATATATATATATATATATATATGTATGTATGTATGTATGTATGTATGTATATCTTCCAAATTCCTCTATAATATCCGTATAGTCACGGAGTCCAATATCGAAATGTCCCAAAGATGATTTCCATTCAAATCCATTCAAATTTATACACTGGAAAATTCTGGTTATTTTAAAACCATTTTCAAATCTGATTTATTTATTTCTAAAAATAATTGGATTATTATTCTAGTTATTAACTAGTTCATTTCGATAAAAATATATTTTTATCTATTGAAAACTAGAAATTTTCGTCCAAAATCATTCCAAATCATTTATTATGATTTTACATAATTTTTCCATAATTTTATTATCGCCATCTCAGTCGGTTTCCAATAACGGCCACCGAACTGCATTCATAGTGACTTTTTCTGAAATTGATTTGGATATAATTCCTAATCCAATCATTAGATTTCAAATCTCTTATATTCATTGGAAAGCTCTTTTCGAGATGAACCCAACAGTTCTGGTTTTAGGAGAATTCGATGGTCGGATCTCCCGTTATGTTCATTCAAAGTCAATGGTTGAAATTCACGAACAGTCGCGGCGCGACGCGTTCTATTCAAGCCATTAATATATAATATATATTATATAAATTTCATCGATTTCCATTTAAAATGTACTTTATAAATTTGTTTTTAAATTCATTTCAAAATGATTTCAACTTTATTTCAGTTTTCAAATCAAAATTGAACATTTCCTTAATAAATTTGTTTTAAATTCATTTTAAAATGAATTCAATTTCATTTCAATTTTCAAATCAAAATTAAATATTCCTTTTAAATTCGTTTTCAATTCATTTTAAAACGAATTCTGCTTTATTTCAAAATTTCTAATCAAAATTGAATATTCTTTTATAAATTCATTTTAAAACGATTTTCACTTTATTTCAAAATTTCAAATCAAAATTGAATATTTCTTATCATTATAATATTAAAATGTTAATATTTTCAAAATATCTGATTTTGATTATACACCGATTATTATTTGAAAATATTCGTTAATTCTGAACTGGAATCATACCTAATCAATTACCATATAATTTCAGTTATATGGATTTCATACATCGCATGTATGCAACGATAGTGATAAACAATCATCAAAAATTCATACAACATCCAGAGTGCATTTTACCACTATATAAGCATTAAAATAAATTAATAACGCTTATGCAGTCTGTCAACCCATCGATTGACATACATCTAAACAATTGGGATTAGTGTACGTCAAACATCACCCCAATACTCATGTGGGGTTTCGATCAACAAACAAAATTTTATTTGTTCAGTTGGGCGATGTGTAAAAGTTATCGTCCCAATCAATGTCAGTTAAATGGGTGTATGTAAACAAATTGTCTGATTTGTAAATGAATATTTATTTCAATTTCGCTTCATAATAATTATATATATATATTATATAAATAATTTTATATATACAACAATATCAATCAATAACAATTCCATCACAATCCAAACAAACAATCAACCATGGTTTGTACAGAAAAATAGTGTCAGGGGCTACTAAGCCCTGTTTGCACCCTATTATATAATAATTGTAAAATAATGTGAGTGAGAAGGTGTTATCACTGTCATTTCCACTCCATTCTTTTATTTTTGGATTTCTGTATCGCTTGGATTTGAATTTGCCTGAAATTCTGATTTGCTCCATTTTTGCTATGGTAGTTCTGCCACGAAGATCTCGCTTTCACGATTCAAAAGCTTCTTAAATCATTCAGTTTTGTTTCCATTTGAATAATTTACCGCGTTTTAAACTTTAACAATTTAATAAATAATTAACTAAAATAATTAACAATTAATTATCCTAATTACTTTATTTTAGGCCGTCATCTTCCTCTTTGTACTGGTTCGAGGAGAAACACACGCTGTACCCATTCGTAGCTTCCTAGGATTCCCAACGCACAACACCTCGACGCCCTAGCACTAGATCCAAGACCGCCACGCCATAGGGCTTCATCACCTCCTTCAACGCCGGCAACCATGTAAAACTCGAAACCCCCAATGGCTTGAAAATCGAGCTTGAACTTCAGGCGTTTAAGCCCTGAAATCGTTCGATTTACAATACAATAGTTGATCATCACCATACTGATTTAAAGCTTGTGAGAATGTCTATAATATTGGCTTTAGTAGCTTTTCAAAATAATTCGTGGATTGAGAACCATTAAGGAATCAAAATCTAGAACTTTCTGCCCTTGAATCGCTTCTAGCGACTAGGAGATGGTTTTTCCGCAGTAGGGGATGTTTTGGGGTTTGACTTTAAGCTAGGGTATATATATTATAGTTAATTTAATATTAAATTCACAATTTACTTCAATACTGCTCCGAACTCCAAATGAGAACCAACGACTATCACTCATAGCCAAATACCCTTATTCTGGACATAATGCAAAATGTTTCGTAAGCCAATTCAACTGTTTCAGTCAGTTTTTCTCAAAATTAAAATATAAATTAATGTAAATTGAATTTAAACGTACATTTTAATTTACCAATGCCACAAACTAACTCCAAAAATTCTATAAAAATAAATCTAGCTATGTTTTGACAATACGGTCCTAACAAAACTAATTTCGGCGAATTTGGAGACCATCTGAAAAATGGTCATTTTCCAGTCGATTAAATTCAAACTGAATGTACCAGACGCGTTTAAATCCACCACGCTCACATTTCAGTTTCAAAAACTATGAAAATTGGAATTTAGCAATAATTTAACATTCCGGATCCAACAAAAGTGGTTTCATCGAAAACGGAGGTCGTTTGCAAAATGACTACTTTTAAGGGCTATATATTATATTAAAATATATATAAATTCCACAATGACTATTTTAAATTTTAAACTGGATATAACTTTTTATTCCCATTATGAAATCTATATTTTTCGCATTCGTTCGAAAGATATAATTAAACAGATTCAAATATTTTTGGTTTTACTGAAATTCGATTTATATTGAATCCTACATATTCAATTGAAATTTAAAATCGAATTTTCAAGCTACCGCACCATTTCAGGCTCGTTTTATAATTAAAATAAATTTATTCGCTCTAACTTCATTTAAAATAAATTTTTAGTCGTTATTGTTTAAAATAAATCATTTTAAATATTCAAAACACTTAAAATAGCTAAAATAAAAATTTTAAATTGGTTTTGAAAATCCGGGTTGTTACAATCTCCCCCACTTAAAATCTTTTCGTCTTCGAAAAGGAACGGAGCTGAAAGTTGTTTAACTAACCAACTCAACTTTCATTCTTCAACTTTTAAGTTTCTAAGAATTTTCAAATTTATCAAAAATATGGATAACACCCTAATTTTTGAAAAATTTCGCCATAACCTCCTTTGTACAGATTGATATTTAAAACTGCAACTTGACTCACAGGCCCCTCATCCATCCAAAAGAAAAAGTAAAAGCCAAGCGGCTCGCCAATCGGCTCATAAAATCATCAAAACCCAAGAAATACAATAAACATGTACCTATTTGTCGGGCATACAATTTTATTCCTTTTCTTAACATCCTTGCTATGACCTGTTCATTATACACACATGTACATATATGCAATTCAATCAATTTTCAATTCAGTTCAATATTTGACTAAATTTACCTTTCCATTATCATATTAGCCCTAATAATTTTATTAGTTAAACTAATCATCAAACAACACAACCAACAATCAATTAGTTGGTTAAATTTTCAAACATATACTTTCTATATATACTCGTAAATCCAATCTTTAGTGTCAAGTTTTGGTTCTCACACCAGTCAATTGGAAATATATAGATATCCCACTTTCGAAACTCGAAAATAAACTACTGATGTTGTACGGTCATCAGTAGAATCATCCCCGGGCGACTAGAGTGTGATTCTATATCTATCCAGTATATTTGAGACTTCATATACACGTGGATCAGACGTATATCCAAAATCTTTATATACTTGATTGTCCAAATTCAATATAAAATAAAATAGTCAAATACGTATAATAATGTTTAAATTTTCAAAACAAAATTCGTTTTTATCTTTATTTTAAAAATAACACTCTTCCAACTCATTCTAGGATAGTATTGATCCCATCTCTAACGAGTCATTCTTATTGGATGTTACTAATCTAATCTCTGATGAATTCTTTCGTTTGTTTCTAATGTGTCTTGTTCTCGAGCTCTGTAAACCAAAGCTCTGATACCACCAGCGACGATCCGAAATCCCCCGATCTTTGAAGAGAAGGAAAACAGCGGATTGTTTTGAGAACAAGACTCATTAGAAACAAACAGTAGAACATTTCATTGCTGTTACAACAATTACATCATAGTACAAGAACATAACTGAGTATGAATAAATATTACACATTGTAAAATATCAGAGATTTAAATTACTACGAAGTGCAAAAATAATGCATAACCCAACTGTAAGAAATACATGGATACAGAGCATTCTGAATATTGCTCCAACTGTAAATCTAGGATCCTGGAAAAGAAATATCGACAAAAACCAAAACTACTAGCTGCCTATGTGGATAATAGGGGCACCCAGAGTTTAGGTAGAAACAATAAACTCCAAGTCAGTCATGTGACCGGTGTAAGAACTAAAACAGTTATTTAAAACTTTACTTTAAAATCAGGTAAATCAAGGGACCATGCCATATAACACGGAATGGGTTTTCTCCTAAGAATACCAGTGCATAAAACAAATAGCGCAATGCTAATTAAAGAAAATGAAGCTATTATAAGACTCAGGTCCCATCACATAATGAACGAAAGCCGGAGGATAAAGTTTTACATTATAATAGGCAAAGAATGTTTGGTACGTTTTAAAACAAATCATTTGATATTGTTATAGGTGCATAGTGTTAAAAACAACTTCAAATATAATGGAATCAATTTTAGACGGCATGGGTACCATATATCATGTCACCATACTTGTTCTACAATTAAAACCGCATGATATCTTATTGGAAATTGGATTTCCATCATGAACCAAGGCAAGAGATTGTCCTTCTGATTCCAGAAAATCTAGCCCATGTCTCAGGGCCCGTCGCAACTGCACCTGGAAGGGGGTGAATAGGGTTTATCATAGTTTTTGCTGAAAAATTAAATATTATCAACACACATAATAATCAGAGTAAATGCGGAAAATAAATAACACATAGGTATACCCAGCTTCGGCAAAACCTATCCTACTGTTGCATTCCCCAAGGTTTCTACTATGTAGTTACAACGCTTACAACACATGTAAACTTGCGACACTTCCTAGCCTATTTTTCCTAACCCTACACTCAAAAGTTATCACCAGTTTCTACTAGGAGCCACACAAAAGACCTCACAATCGCGCTCTAATTGCATTAATCCTACGCTCAAAATCCTGCAATGATTTTATCCTCGAAATCAGATTTCCCCCAATTACAACCCCGTAATTCGTCTCCCTAGTTTTAAAGACAAACTAGAAAACTATAAGCTCGATTATAGATTTAAAATCTAAAAACAAAAATTAAAACAAGACCACTTAATTAAATCAAAACCCTAGTTTTATAAATTAAAAAAAACTAAGCCTTTGTCCCTTTTAAACTTGTTCAGCCATCTTCTATTTGCTCCACCCATTTTATTTTAGCCCGATCTCTTTAGTTTCTCTCGAGAAAAAAAATGGCGATGGCGATTGTGATTTGGCTAGGGTTTGTAAACTCCTTTGATTTCCACTCTCTCTTCTCTGATGATCTTCAATTTGCAGTCATTATCTCTTCTTTAATGAGTTGAAGGATCCAAATACTCTTTTTTTCTGGTATGATTTTAAATTCGAATTACCCACTTTTTGTGCTTGAACTTGGATAGATTTGATGTCTGTGATGATTGGTTTATTTATAGGATTAAAAATCCTAAATTTGTTCTCTGATTTCGTGTTAGACTAGGTCATGATATTGGCGAAAATACTGGGTTACTGAATTCCATAGCTTTGAATTTTTCGAGTTTGAAATATTCGAACATGCTACAATTGTTGCATGATGAAACTCTTGACTTTGAATTAGTAACTTGATTTCTGGAACCTTCGGATTTCCTTTGTAGTTGACCATTTCTAAAATATACTTTTCAGTAAATTTCAAATTGGACTTTTTTGATGCTTCCTGGATATTTAAAAACTGAACAGATACTATATTTGATTTGCCAAACACTTTAAAATGATGCTTCATTTGAAATCATTAATTCCTTAAGAACTGATACTAAACTTGAATCATGCAGTGTTCTCCATATTTACGCTGTTCGACTTGTCCACCCCTTGTTAAACAAAACTATTGTATTTTTGGTTTCATATATTTTAATTTTCTAGAAATAAGAACTGATACTGTCTTGATTCACTGAGTATTGTTATGTAGTCTTTGCCATTTCTATTTTCTATGTTAAGTCGTGCCATTTGTGCTTTTGACTTGATGAGAACTGTTTGACCTGCTTACTGTCCATGTTTTTGAGGCATTTATCCAGTGCTTCATTTGTATTGCTTGAATATTGGCATTGTTTGTTTCCATTCCATTTACTAAGTCGTGTATGCCATTTTTCGTAAGCTTTAGTGTTACTTGGATTCCCTATCACCAATTGAGTTGTTGTATGAATTTGCACCATGCTGCTTTGTGATCATTTGTTCCTTTTGCCTTGCGTCGAACTTGTGACTTGAACATGTATGAGAATGCTAAAGTATTTCACTTGTGCCACGTACACAGCGTATTCTTGAAACTATACATAGATCATGCTTGTTTTGACGTGTCTTGTTCCACCATTAGATTTTGCTGAACATGTTCATAGTGATTTGTGCTTGACCTCATTTGGTTGTGCCTTTGAACATAAACAAACTTGGTCATTTTTGCACTGATATGAACAATTGCTATCCCATTTGAATAGATTTGAAAAATTGTGCATTATGTACATTGCTGCACCTTGTCACATTATAAATGCCTGAATTTTGTGTCTCCTTGAGATTTGGGCATGCATCATGCACTCACTGTTTTAACCATTTTATATTTGCACAAATATATGTGTATATATATACACACAAGTGTGTATATACATGTATCATGCACTGAGTCGAGTTGGTCCACGTGGTTGCTTCTCAGTTGCTATACTGTATTTCTTCTCTGTACACTTAAACAAATGTGAGCGTTTGATATATATCAGACAGTCTATAAAAATGATGAGAAACACACCGAAATTCTTAGGAAAAAAAAATTTAAAATAAATTTAGATTTGTTTGCATTTAGTTCTATTTCTATTACAGTCTACTGTGTGTGTGTATTTTTTTGTATTTGCGACAGGTATGCAGATGGTGTCAGGATTGACTTTGAAGTGTTGTGAAGGCAAGATGACAGAAGACAAGTATTGAGCTAGTGAGTGTATGCAACAGTGTTAGCAAATGTATATGAGTCTGTAAACTGTGTATGAGTGTCCGAGTGTTGTAGTGAGAAACGAATGTACAGAATTAGAAAATTGTTCTTTTCTTTGTAATAGACAAATTTGATTGAAATAAAATACTAATTTATTGTGTTCAAATAAAATTATCTATCGTATTCAAATTAATTATGAAGTACAATTTGATGTAAATATTATAACTGTAAATATACAACAGTGGAGTTAGAATGTTGTACTATTTTAGATTTTGAAATAAAATATTTAATTGAATAAATATACTGTGAATATATTCAATTGTGTATAAGATTATATTATTCAATAATTATTTATTTCTATGAAACGGTGTAATATAAAATAGTACAATTACAAACACATTTAAATAATATTATATGTTTGTTATCGTCAAACAAAAATCATACAACACGTTGTTGTACACAACAATCTCCCCCTTTTAATGATGAAAAACATACACAAGATTTTTAATGTGTTAAATATGTTTGAGCATGAAATTATATTACTCCTCCTATTTGTATGCTCCTCTTAAAATTGAATTCCCCCTACATATGTGGAAAATATAAATAATGAAATTTAATTGAGCATTCTCCCTCTAGATATTCAATTTCCAGTCTTAAAATATTCTTGAATTAAATACTCATCAATCAAAATTTGTCCATTCTCCCCTTTTTGTCAACATCAAAAGAATAATAGAGATCGAAATAATGACGAATATAGACCATAAATATAAATTCAAATTAAGAGAGAGAATATATATCGTAAATCACATTGAATCAAACAAAAAAGATAATAATCTTTAAATTAGAAGAAAATTTCACTTTCAGAATGAATGGATTTACAATGGATTTTATAGAATGAGGAGAGTCCAATAAAATTGAATATTTGAATATGAATGTAACGACCCCAAACCCTCATTCCACGGTGGCAAGGGTAGTCTTTGGAATATAACACATAAACAAATGATAGCAGAACGGAAATATATAATTACACCAGATAATATACATCAAATTATACTAGAAATAATAATCATCAGAGTTACACAGTACAACAAGATCATACTTAGTACAAAATACACCTTCAGCTTTATATAAAATGTCTACAGCGGAATCAAACATAATATACATAACAAGAGCTTAACAGCATAATAGAAGTGATAGTATCCATCTTCAGCTCCATAGCTATCCAGAGAGAGCCTACCAAAACCTGAATACAAGGCTGCCCGTGTAGAAAAAAAGGCACCCGAGTTTGCAAGTGAAACAAACAACGAGTCAGTCATGGGACTGGTATGAGAAATCTACTAAACTTATTTTACAATAAGGCCAATCACAGGACCATGCCGCTAACGTGGAACGGGTTTACTCCATTGGATCACCAGTGCTTAAAATAAGTAATTCATTTAAACAACGCAATGCTTTTTACAAAAATGAAGTCATTATAAGACTCAGGTCCCATCACACAATGCAACGCAAGCCGGAGGATAGAGTTTTACCATATAATGGCCAAAAAATGCTTGATACATATAAAACAAAAGCATTTGATATTATTACTAGTGCTTATATGTTTCAAAAACAATTTCAATCATAAGTATCGATCATAGAAGACATGAGCGTCCCATGCCACTATGTCGCGATATATAGGTTTACAATCAAAACCGCACGATGTCGTATTTGGAAATTGGATTTTCTTCATGAACCAAGGCAAGGGATTGTCCTTACTGCTTAAAGACTCTCTAGCCCGCCCCTCAAGATCAGAGCTTGAGTGACCCTTGGATCCTCAGGGCCGGTCCACACGGAGTGGATTAAAATGCCTGAACACTGCATTTCCCCATCCTATGGGGCGTCAAACTGTCCAGTATATCTACCAAACCGTCCATCGGCTCCGTAGAGACCGATATAACCGAGGCGCCTCGCTATCCATCATCCACATAAGTAAAACATCCGGGCGTGTAAAACTCAGACACCACTCCTAGCTAGAAGGAAATGCATGTCCTCCCTGAAGTCCTCTCCCGTTTTTGGTTCATACGAGGGTGTGAGGCTCGCGTATCAACACTATACACAAAGCTAGCTATTTAAAGCCGTGCTTTGATCATCAACCACAAGGTTCTACTTTTCAACGAAAGCCTTGATCACTGAATCTCAGCATGCCACGTTGTCAAGCTACAAAGTCAGACACACATCCATTTACAAGTCCATTCTGGGTCTGAACGAAACCGGAGTCACCTTATTCCTTGTCCCATACATGAGAGATGTCCTCGCATATCCGAACGATCAACAAGTACGTCCGGACAACCACCACTGTAACCCCTTCAGGGCAGCAACTCCCATCAAAGGCATCAGTAGTCATCCATTCAATGTGAAGATCATCGGTCTTGCACCGTCTTCATATCTTCGACTTCTAATCGTGGACCAATTTTTTGAAATGAGAATTAACTCAGCCTTTTCAAATAATTCACGTATATTTAGAATTCAAATCAATTCGTTTCCATGGTTAAATTATTTGTTACCCATAATTCAGTTCATTAATGTAATTTTCATGTCAAACACATTCAACCATCAAATATCCAATGAACTGAGTAAATTCGGTTTATTTCGATTCCATGTCGTTTATAATATTTTATAACGATTTATCGCTATTTTTATTTATTTAAAAAATAGCCCATTTATTTAAACGACGCTTCAGGCCATAACGCGGCCATGGCGCTGTTTTTCTTCAGATTTGATTTACACATATTTGAAAATCTAACTGTTGAATCTTTACAAATTTTATATCATTGGAAAGATCTTTTCAAATTGGACCCAACGGTTCCAGTTTTGGGAAAATCCGACGGTCGGATCTCCCTGTACAATCATTTAAAGTAACGATTTCAAAACACAAACTACAGCGTCGTTATTCGTTTTATTTTAATTATATATATATATATAATCCATTCTGGCGCTGTTTTTATTCAGATTTGAGTTAAACATTTCACAAAATATAACCGTTGGATCTTTACAAATTTGATATCGTTGGAAAGATATTTTCAAAGCGGACCCAATGGTTTCGGCTTTGGAAAAATCCGACGGTCGGATTCCTGTAATAATCATTTAAAATCATGATTTCAAAAAGCAAACTGTAGCATCGTTATTCGTTTTATTGTAATTATATATATATATATATATATATATAATCCGTTCTTCGATTTCCAAACCATTTTCATTTCATATATGTGGTAAAAATAATATTTTATCCAACAAATATTTATTTCAACACATGACTATTTGTAACACCTCATATCTATAATAAAAATATGATTTTTTATTGTCAAAACAATTTATTTTAAAAATGAATATTTTTAGCGATTGTAAAAATCTGATTTTTATTGTTAAAACAATTTATTTCAAACATGAATATTTTATATACTTCATATACATGATAAAAATGTGATTTTTATCGTTCCAACAATTCATTCGTCATATAAATATTTTTCCACCACATGAATATATTTCAACACATGAATATTTCATAAAATTTTGGTAGCCTAACGGCAGAGGATTTTAAACCGGCACCGTCCCGAGTGCAGCTCCTCGCACTACCTTAGGCATCATGATCTAACCATTTCAATCAATTTCATATCATATTGACCTTTTCCACAAACAATTCCAATTTTGTTTCAACCATTCGCATTCATCAACCAAATTTCACGTCAACCAAAATCCAACCAATCACAACAAATATATATCGTCCATGGTCTGTGGACGAGGGGAGTGTATATATATATATATATATATATATATATATATACATACACGTATATAAATATATTTCAATTTCATTTCAATTCCATTCAATGCACATATGATTTTTACAATGTATATATAACTTATACATCGCACATATAATTTATACAACGCTTATACGTGAGGTGTACAACGCTTATATAACTTATACATCGATCATATAATTTATACATCGCTATTCCATTCAAATTTGAATTTAGAAATCTCACATTGGGTTCCACTCCTACAAAAATTGTAGAAAGCTCCAAAAATTCTCTGGTCTCTTCTAGAATGTAGAAGACGTCTGCACCGTCCCAATGTCTCCTATTTCATCAAATTTCGTTATCGTATGATAAAGATACGATTTTTATAAAATAAATCAACTTTGCAACGGTTTAAAGTGTCGAAACAGTTTAAATTATATAAACCCGCACCTTTTAGAAATGGTTCAAAACTATGGTCTGGTTTTTCTTCCAATCCGCTGCGCTATAGGAGGATCGACCAACGCCACGTCGAAGACGGAGGAGGGGCGCCTCTGCATGCGGCGGTGGGCCTAGTTCGGTGGCCCCAGGCGTTGCCACTGGTCGTTGAAAGGTTGAAACTTCGGGAGCTAGATTCCCACAAAATACTCTATGAAAAAATACACAGCAGGTATGGATTTGAAGAGGATGTGAAGCGCTACAAAATCTTCAACTAGAGGGAACGATTTTATTGCGTGGATTTGCTAGAAATGAAGAGAGAAGGGGATAGGGCGTTTCCGTCACTCGATCGGGTGTCAGGGTGGAGAGAAACCCGCCTTTTTTATTTTTTAAATTTATGAATGAATTTTTCTGATTGGTCGAAACTTATACTAAATTGTGATTAACATAGAAATGTGTTTATTCTATGCTCTTATATTTTATCTTTTGTAAATAAATAAATGATACTTTGGTTACTTTTGTATGTTTTTACAGGATGTCAAGAAATGCCTCCTCCATTTCAAATTAAAGGCCAACTACAGATAATAAGCTACTTCCCCGTATTAAAGCCATCTCAACTACAAAAGACGTTGTAGCTCACTGATAATTGCATGGAAGTTTGTACTGAGAGACCTGAGTTCGATCCCCGTCAAGCTCACTTTTTACCAAAGAACAGAACGCGTTCACACTGGCCCCTTTTCTTTGAGGAATATTTGGATTAGTGTTATGTTATATATATACATACACATATTCATGTGTATGTATTTATGAAGTGCACCAATTAACATTTCAGCAATAGCCATATTCTTATCATGGAATTAAATTCAAATCATTCAATTTCAATTAGAAGAATTTCTGATTGAATTGCTGCCAAGAAAAGATCCATTGTGAAGATTTTATCCTTTGTTGCCTTTGGAGTCTAATAAGCATCCTTGTTTGGAAGAATTAATTATATACAATCTTTTATCAATCAATTAGCCACATGAGAGAATTGAGAGATATGGAAAATATTTACCATGATATGCCCAGATTTTCTCTAATCAAGCTGAGTCAAGGAAGGCAAGAGATATTCATGAATGAGGAGGCCCATTTATTCATAGACCTAATTATGGTTTTCCCATTCTCATCTATAAATATGTATTGTAACCATTGTAAAAATCATTCATTCTTCTGTACTCTCTTTTATTCTAAACAAAGTTTTTTTTTTCATTCAGTTTTATTGCTCTTTTCTAACAATTTGTGTTTCTATTCAATTAGTTTTGATGGAACACGAATTGTTATTGTTATTTCTGTTTGCATATTAGAATTAGTCGTTCGATTAGATTCAACGACAAATTCTAAGTTTAATTTCTGTTGTCGTAGTTGTTAATTGTTGTTTTTTTCTAGTTAATTGTCTTTCAGTTTCAGTTGTTAAATTTTGGTGTTGATCTGATTTGATTCAGATCAACAATAAAATCATTAGCGGTAAAAACATCCTCAGAATTCGTCTAACTCGCCCAAGAATAAATAGATAATAATTTTTAATTACACCTCCCTGTGTTCGACCTGTATGCTACACACCTGTATGCTTGAAGAATTTATTGTAAATGTCACGCTTTTTTGATTCATAGATTAGCGACGATCAAGTTTTTGGCGCCGTTGCCGGGGAGGTAAACACTAAATTTTATTATTTATTTAATTTCTGATTCGTGTTAGTTTTTTTTATTTTAATTCATTTTCTTTTTGTTTTATTGTGTATATAGAAAAAAAATCTTGATTGAATAGATTTGGTATTATTCAATGATACCGTAATCTTCTAAGCAAGAGAAAAAAAAACTTGCCATTTTTCTTTTGTTTCTTTCCTGTTTTCAACCTCTTTCCCCTTTCCCCTTTCTTTCATTTATTTGTTTCCCTCTTGCAAATTCATTCCTACTTTAGACAAATAATAATAATAAAAATAAATAGAACTTGCTAAATTCTCTTGATTTTTTTTTCATTTTTGTTTTTCCTTTTATATTTCTTTTTTTCCTTTCCCTCTTCATCTATTCCTTCTTTCCAATTTTTACTTTATTTTTATTGTTCATTTTTGTTGTACATTTAATTTGCCAAATTTTCTTTAATTGGTTTCCATTTATTCCTTCATTCCTTTTACTTCTTTCCAATTGTCAATACACTGGTTTCCATTCTTTTACAACAATAACAAAAAAAAAATTGCATTTTTTTATCGATTGCTTTCTAATTACAACTCTCTCTCATTTCCTCTAATCTTTCTTTCCATCTTTCTACCACCTTGTTGATTTTCACATTTTTCTTTTCTCTTTCCTTTTCTTTTTATTTGTTTCCATCTTTTGTCTACAATTTTCTAAAAAAAAATAAAACTTTTGCATTTTCTTCTCTGTCTACGTTGATTTCTTCCTTGTTTTTGTCTGCTTTTATTTCTTTCCTCCATTCCTTCTACCCTTCCTCTCTACTCAAAAAACCTTGTTTTTTTCCTTTTTTCATTTTTTTCCCTTTTTTGTTTTTCTTCTCTCATTCATTTCTTTCCCTTTCTTCTTGTTCAAATTTTCAAAAAAAAAAAAAATTTGCATTATTTTCTTTTTATTTATTTCTTTCCAATTGCATTTCTCATTCACCTCCTACAATCTCTCTTTCCATTATTTCATTTATTTCTTTCCAGCTCTCTCCTTCATATTTTTTTTTCTTTTCTCCCTTTTATTTCTTTTGTTGATTTTGCTACCTTTCTCTCTCTCTCTCAAAAAAGAAGAAGAAGAAGAGGTGAAATTCAAACCAAAGGCCAAAAGAAGGAACGGATTCAAGCAACGAACAAGGATTCAAAGGTCAACGGATTTGCAAATAATGGATTTCAATCATTAATACTGCTCAATTTTTCTGGACAGATTGCCATACACTGCTGTAATATTTTCTAAACTCTACAGGTGCTTTGCTGCAAAGAAAAAATATAGAAATTATGTGTAAAAATCTTCTGCAGGGGCAGCGGCTTGCTTGTACAAATTTTTTATTCTGCTATTGTTCTGTGACTGTTCTGTGATTGAATTTTTCTTAATTTGTTTAGTTAGGAATTATTTTCCATAACTAAAATCATCACGCTCGTCGTTTTTCAATAATAAACTTGATTTGATTTTCAAAATAATATAATTGAAAAGTGGTGTTTTGTGAAGTTGACTGTCTCATATAATTGGATCGCGGATATATAGTAGTTCAATTTATTGAACTATTAGCAAAAGAGGTTGCATACTACCCGTAAAACATTGGTCGTATCCCTTAGTATTTATACTATACGTGAACGGCCATAAGACCCTCTTCCCCCTTCTAATTGAGTCAGTTAATTAATAGAGCATAACTCATTCTTTTATACTATTTTGAACTAAGAATAATTTCTATCTTCTGTTGATTGCATTCAAATGTCTGATTCCAAGAGATCCTTGATAGAATCGTGGGATAATAACCGAAGTAGACGTTCCATTCAAGAGTATGATTTTGAATTACAACTCATGAAGCAAGATTTTCGAAAATTTCGCGAGCCAAATGTCAACAATTTTCAAAATGACCAATATTTTCAAAGTTATGATCAAAATGGCTACTTCAATTCAAATTTCAATAAATACGATTATGGGCCCCATTCATATCAAAATAGCTTTGAATCCCAATATACTTTTGATCAACGTCAATACAGGGTTGGAAACCAATTCGAAAATAATTTTGAATATGAAAATGATTTTCAAATCGAACAAAATTTTGAAAATTACAACCCATATCAACATCTTGAAAATAACCAAAATTTCAATTTTCCATCGAATTTCAACAGTTTTGGTTATGACCCTAATTTTCAAAATCAAAATGATTTCCAATATCATTGTCATTTTTCTGAAGATTCAAACAACCACCACATTGGGAATGATATTGATCGTGAAATTGATGTGGGCTATAATTTTGAGAATCAAGAAATCCAAAACGAGAGCTTTCAAATCAACGATTCTGAAGAATATCATCTTAACATTCTTAGAGAGAGGGTAGAAAACCAAGATAGACAGCTTGATGAAAAAGATAGAAAGCTTGATGAACTTCTTTGCTTAATGAAATCTTTTAAAGAACAACAAGAGCAACAAAATCAAATGAGCATTGAATCAGAAAATAATCCAATTTCTACTGACATTGAAAATTTTCAAATAACGACTTTGGAAATTGAGAATAATCATCTTGATGAAGATTTTCAAAATTCAACAAATGATTTGGACTTCAACTCTTTTCAGAAAAAAGATTTAAGCTTAGATTTTGACCTTCCTCTTTCAGGCTGTGAAAAAATTGAAATTCTAGAAGTTGAACAAAATGAAAATGTTGAATTTTTCAAAAACTCAGAGTTGGAGAAGAATTTCAATGAACATGAATTTTTTGGTTTGAATGAAGAGGAGTTGCCGAATGAGGATGAAACAGAATTAGGCCACGAATCCAAGTTTGAAAATTTTGAGATTTCAAATGAACTTGAAATTGTCAGTGTCGAAAATACATTGTCAGTTAATGATGAGAAATGTGATCACATAGTCTTGAACAACACTCAGATTTCAAATTTCACTGAATTTATATACGATCACAATTTTTTGAAAAATTACACTGATAAATTTGTTGAACACATGAACTATTTTTGGAATGTTAGTTTGATTGAAAAACATCATGTTAGGACGACCTTGAACATTCATTTACTGGACTATAAATCTAGGTTTAAAGATGAGATGGTTTTCAAAAACCTTTGCTTATTAGAAAACACGCCTAGACATAGTGGGAATGGGACTCATAGGGCTAGAACCAAGTATGGGGGAAAAAGTTGGTGGAATTCTTTGCATCGCATACATCGCAAACACATATATCATTGTACATATGATCCATTCTTACATATAGTTAGATTGCATTTCATTTTACAAGTCATTTTACATTTAATCCATCTTTGGGTACGATCTTTCAAATTTAGGAAACATTACAGTGTGGACACTGTTTAGTTCAAGTGTGGGGGGCGTCTGCATTTCATCCATTTTCATTTTTCTTTGTTTTTATTTCTTTTTATTTTCAGCCATATAAGTAGGACCATCATACATTTTGGATTGTAGTAACATACCATAATTTTTTTTGGGTAAATACGACTCATTTTAAATTGATACAACAAAATAAGTTAAGGATTGTTAATCAGTTGATAGTATTTTTTTCTCTCAACTTAGATCGAATAAGAAATATAATGAAAAGTTTAATTTTGAGGGATAATAGTGTAACCGGTACATAGGGAGATTCTTAGGTGATGGCCATGAAATCTATTCTATATTGTAGACTTTGTTTAAATAAGTGGAGGACTTATGATACTTATATTGGCTTTTCGAATCCTTAAAACTAAGTTGTGTTAAGTTGAATTCGCGTAACTCTCTTTTGTGCTTATATTTTCAATAATAATAGTAATCCAAGGGTATCCAACATTGCTTGTATATCAAGCGTTGGTGTGCAAACCCGCCAAGCTCTATCCGACATGTTGTTGACAAAGTCAGCGTTGGAATATCTTGGTCTCATTTTATGGGATTGGACACCTAAGGATTACCGACACGTTGTTGACAAAGTCAAAGTCGGTCTGCACAATCCGCCAAGCTCTTTACCCACTCTCCGTTAGTCCACGAGGCAGTGTATGGGTGGTAAACCTTGGTCTTCTAAGTTTGGTGTATGTACTTAATCATAAATTTCAACTTTTATAGAAATAGAGAATAAGCGATGATGCCCAAACATTTCTTGACCTTATTGATTTGACTAGCCATACACAAGGAAATTTGAATACCACTTTACAAACTGTGCCATGCAAATTAAGAATCTATTTCATGGCTGCACTATGTTATCAACCGAACCAACTGGCCAAACTGGAATTTAACATTTTAAAACTTGATTTATATTGAAAATTTGTGACAAGTTGAGGTATCTAAAATAAAATCAACTGATTAAAAATTTGTCAACTTAATTTGTTGTACCACTTTCTTGAAATAAGTCGTGTTTTCAACTATTTTTTTCAATTGCATAAGTCCTCTGCATTCATGTAGTTTCATTAGAATCATAACATACTGCATTTGGATTTTGTGGGTAGTATCCGCTGAAAACCCTCACGAGACACCACTCGTCCTACTGGGGACACCTAGAGGTTTAACGGCTTGTTGCATACGCTCAATGCAATCGTGGTTCCTACGAAAGTGCGACCTATCCAGTTAGTTTTTCATTTTCTTTTTACTCGAGGACGAGTAAAAGATAAGTGTGGGGGTATTTGATTAACATAGAAATGTATTTATTCTATGCTCTTATATTTTATCTTTTGTAAATAAATAAATGATACTTTGGTTACTTTTGTATGTTTTTACAGGATGTCAAGAAATGCCTCCTCCATTTCAAATTAAAGGCCAACTACAGATAAAAAGCTACTTACCCGTATTAAAGCCATCTCAACTACAAAAGACGTTGTAGCTCACTGGTAATTGCATGGAAGTTTGTACTGAGAGACCTGAGTTTGATCCCCGTCAAGCTCACTTTTTGCCAAAGAACAGAACGCGTTCACACTGGCCCCTTTGCTTTGAGGAATATTTGGGTTAGTGTTATGTTATATATATACATACACATATTCATGTGTATGTATTTATGAAGTGCACCAATTAACATTTCAGCAATAGCCATATTCTTATCATGGAATTAAATTCAAATCATTCAATTTCAATTAGAAGAATTTCTGATTGAATTGCTGCCAAGAAAAGATCCATTGTGAAGATTTTATCCTTTGTTGCCTTTGGAGTCTAATAAGCATCCTTGTTTGGAAGAATTAATTGTATGCAATCTTTTATCAATCAATTAGCCACATGAGAGAATTGAGAGATATGGAAAATATTTACCATGATATGCCCAGATTTTCTCCAATCAAGCTAAGTCAAGGAAGGCAAGAGATATTCATGAATGAGGAGGCCCATTTATTCATAGACCTAATTATGGTTTTCCCATTCTCATCTATAAATATGTGTTGTAACCATTGTAAAAATCATTCGTTCTTCTGTACTCTCTTTTATTCTAAACAAAGTTTTTTTTTTCATTCAGTTTTATTGCTCTTTTCTAACAATTTGTGTTTCTATTCAATTAGTTTTGATAGAACACGAATTGTTTTTGTTATTTCTGTTTGCATATTAGAATTAGTTGTTCGATTAGATTCAACGACAAATTCTAAGTTTAATTTCTGTTGTCGTAGTTGTTAATTGTTGTTTTCTTTCTAGTTAATTGTCTTTCAGTTTCAGTTGTTAAATTTTGGTGTTGATCTGATTAGATTCAGATCAACAGTAAAATCATTAGCGGTAAAAACATCCTCAGAATTCGTCTAACTCGCCCAAGAATAAATAGATAATAATTTTTAAATTACACCTCCCTGTGTTCGACCTGTATGCTACACACCTGTATGCTTGCAGAATTTATTGTAAATGTCACGCTTTTCTGATTCATAGATTAGCGACGATCAAATTGTAAAATGGGGTTTTCTAATACGAACTCCAATCCAAACCCAACGACTATCACCCCTAGCTAAATACCCCCATTTCGAATGCAATGGAATATGTTTCGTAAGCCCATTCGACTATTTCAGTCAGTTATTCTTTAAATTAAAATATAAAACATTCAATTTTAGATTTGAACGTGCATTTTAATTTGCAAGGGCCACGTACTGGTTCCAAAAATTCCAGAAAAATAAATCTAGCTATGTTACGACGATACGGTCCTAACAAAACTAATTTCATCGAATTTGGAGACCGTTTGAAAAATGGCCATGTTTTGGTCGATCCAATTTGACTGAAGTCAACCAAACACATTTTCCTTTGCCATGCTCACATATTAACTCAAAAAAATTATGGAATATGAAACCTAGCAATAATTTGACATTCTGAATCCAACAAAACCGGCTTCGTCGAAAATGGAGGTCGTTTCCAAAATGTCTATTTTCAAGGGCTATATTAATTTCAAACGACCTTTCTGAAAATTCATTTGGCCATAACTTTTGATTCTCGCTATGAAATTTTGATTTTTCAGATTCGTTATAAAGATATTCATAATTTTTTTTTATATATTTTTGGTTTCACTAAAATCCGTTTTATTTTGCATCCTTAAAGTCAGTCAAAGTTCGAAGTTGAATTTTCAAACTACCGCGCCATTTTCGGCCTTGTTTTATAATTAAAATAAATATATTCGCTATAAGTTCGATCCAAATAAATTTTTAGTTGTTATTATTTAAAATAAATTAGTTTAAATACTCCAAATTCATTAAAATGGCCAAATTAAAAAATTTAAATTGGTTCTGATTTTCCGGGTTGTTACAATCTCCCCCACATAAAATCTTTTTGTCCTAGAAAAGGAACATAGCAGAAAGTTGTTTAACTAACCAACTCAACATTCATTCTGGCTTCCATTCTTCAACTTTTCAGTTTCTAGGAATTTTCTAATTTTTAAAAAATTTGGCTAACACTCTAAATTTTCGAATAATTTCTCCATAACCTCCTATGTACGGGGAGGGGTTTGGAAATTTATTGGGCCTTATTTGGCACCTAATAAATTCTAAAAAGCACACACATATTTATAGTGATATATTCCAGTGTCCACAATGGAGTGTGTATAGATCATAACTCTAGAGAATAAATTATCGTCACCCTATAAATGTTTTGTGCCTTAATGACTAAAGAGACGTGTTTATTGTCATCTCAAGACCCATGTGGGGTTTTTATTACTCTGGCAATTTACTGTTACATTTTATATAGTCCATATCAGTCTTCAGTTCAATCTGTAATATAGTCATTGCCATACAAGCCTCTCGCTCGTATGGTAAATCTTCAACCTCGTCACGCAAGCTCCAAGTGCTTATGTGATATATGATAGAGTATGTTATCTTCACGCAGTATGCCATGTAGTTTAGTTCAAAATTAATAGTTACTATCCTATGGAGAAGTTTATAATTTCACACAGAACAACCAGCACTCCGCATCCAATGGCATTCACAGGAGTTGATATATAAATAAAATTGCGCATCCAACTCATTAAGGTTTACCAATTTGTCGGGCATGCAAATAAATTCCTTACTCAACAGCAAATCCATTTACCTGTTCAATCATATATAATGTACATGCATATATTTCAATCAAATTTCAAATTAGTTCAATATTTGGTTCACTTTGCATAAATTTACCCTTCATTCTCTTATTGATTAGATTAATTATCTTTCCAATATTTTGATTAGTCAAATCCATAATCACATAACACAAACAACAATCAATTTTTTGATTAACTTTTTCAAATATATAGTTTGTTTATATACTTAAAAATCATACTTGATAATGTCAGATTATACTTAAAACTACTCATCCAAAAGTAAAACAATAGTAAAGTAGGAAACAATACGGGAATGCAAAATATGGTAAATGCACCTTGCACCAGAGTTAATCAGAGATATCCACTTTGCAATTGGGATAAGCTTGCTTAATGCTCTCTTCAGTTTCCCAAGTACAGTCCCGCGGATCTCCACTCCATTGCACTTTGACTAAGTGAACCTTCTTGTTCCTCGGCTCCTTAGTTTCTTTGCCAATAATCTTTATCGGCTCCCTTCTCACAGCTAATTTTGGGGTAGTTTCCAAATCTTGCTGCGCGACTTCTTCCACGACCAAATCGGGACCATGTACATGCTTTCGAAGTTGTGACACGTGAAACGCATCATGTACTCCAGGCAATTGAAACCTATAAGCAAGAGTTCCGATCCGTTCAAGCACAGGAAATGGACCAATAAATCTAGGCGCCAACTTCCCTGTTTTTCCGAATCTGACTACTCCTTTCATCAGAGAAACTCGTAGATACACATAGTCACCAACAACAAATGCTAAATCTCTTCTTCTCGAGTCTGCATAGCTTTTCTATCGGCTTTAAGCTATTTGCAATCGTTTCTTAATGAAATCGACTTTGATTGAAGCTTCACGGATCATATCCGGCCACAATACAAGTCCATTTCCAGTGTCTACCCAACATGCGGGAGATCTGCACGGTCTACCATACAGTGCTTCGAATGGTGAAATTTTCAAGCTTGCTTGGTAACTGTTGTTGTATGAGAACTTAGCTAAATGCAAGTGGTCTTCCCATGATCCGCCAAAATCAATAATACATGCCCGCAATAAATCTTCTAGTATACGGTTCACTGTAACACCCCACCTCCGCTAGGGTCACTCACAAAGGGAATGCACTAGGTTTGGAGGAGTATTATTGGTAAACATGCACAGAAATATTACAAGACAGAACATATATAAAATAGCGGAAGTAAAATCAAACTTTCATAACATGAATAAATAAGGTCTAAAGCCTTTTACATCAGAGTACATCAAAACCTGTCTTGCAATATTAAAGAAGCATAAAGACTTTTTCATAAATTATTCCCCAAGAAAAAGCAGTAAAGTAGCCATAGCCAGGAAAAGTCCAAGCCATCCATGATGACCTTCAAGCAGAAAAAGTCCGAACTAAACAGCAGTGTTTCCTCCCTGTAACCTGGGGGAGGGGGGGGGGGAAACGGAAGAAAAGAGGCGAAACAAAACGGGTCAGTCAAAAAGACTGAGTAAGCCCTATCTACTATTAGTATAAAAACTAGTAAAGTTAACTGACATGAGAAACTGAGATGAACATAAGCATGATAACAAGATAGATATGCTAAATCAAAATAACAGGATGAACTACTGAACTCAGATACACTAGGATGTCGTGATAAACTACGATGTCAAGATAAAACAAGGTATCACATTGTCAGGTTTCTATCAACTATAATATCCCAAGATATCTATCGCGTATAACGTCCCATGGCATCTATCCTGTATATCCGCTCTGCACCTACCGTACTAGTACCCCAACTGTATTACGTGTTATCCGTGAATGACCCTTACTCAAAAGTCATGTAATGGTCCATGTCAACCTAATATGCCGCATATATAGGTTACTCAACTCATATGTTCCTTTCCATGTATAAGTTCAGTCCTTTGCCGTAGGCTGTACGGGCTTTCCCATGTAAACGGTTTATCCTTGAAGTTGTTTTGGACTGCAACCCTTGATCTAGTTGTGTTTCCTTACCATGAACTATCGCGCGTCCACTTAGGATTTATGCCACCTAGGACCGCTAGGGATTATGCTACCTAATGAACGTTTCCGTGTCTCAGTTTGGGTTTTGGCCACCTAGGACCACTAGGTATTACGCCACCCGTAAACCGCGCCCTTGATCCCACCTATGTATCGTGAATCGTTTTCCATGTCTAGATGCACATGTTCCCCAATGTGCCATCCGAGTTCCGTGCCAGGGCAAATCAAGAAATACGGAACTCGGTCGGGAGCTTTAAATTGTCTGCCGATGCAGATATCAAGGTCTGTTTTTGTACCCATGGCTATGGTCCCACGTGACCCCTCCCTCAACTACTGAAAGGCAATCCAAGAAAAATCATGTATAAGAACCACTCCACGGCCCCACTATAGCCCACTTTCCTACGGGCCAACCTCACCCATGACTCGATAGCAAGCACATGGTCTGTTGGGGGTTCCCTGCCTTTCCGCACGTACACGATTGACTAAAGATGGTAGGTAGTCGGCGATGCGCTATCCAGGGCAAAAACAAGAATCGTCGACTCCACGCTAATCCATCCCAGTCTTTAGGTTGCTCGCATAGCAACCAAGGCATACTCTTGGTCCTTCTAACGCAGACCTTAACCTCTCATGGGCCTTGTACAATTACCTGGCAGCCCACAGAGGGATCCGAAGAATATCCTCACGTCCCCCGAAGCTTCCACTTCGGCACCCAGTGCGCTGGACCTTTTATCCAAGTCAGATAACTTGCTCCCCCTCGTATACTAAGCGATGACCTACCGTATCAGGTTACTCATCGTTTTGAGAATTAGTCCTATGTCCTTAGCTAAGAATTATTACTTAGTTACCCTTAACTAAGGTTTACCACTTAGTTTCCTTTCCCGTTATCCTTGATTAACCACGGTTTTCTACCTAGTTCTTCTAGCTAGGGTTTGTCTATTGGGTTAAGTGTTATCATTCAAGTCCATGACTTAACCCGCCCACGAATCACGTCAAAGATTGGCTAAGTACTTAAGTTCAAGACTTAGTCCCACAAGTTGGTTAAGTGTACCCAGAGGCTCATGACTTAACCTTATCAAGTCAAATTGGTCAAGTATTAGCTTACCTTAATCCTATCGGATTATCTTGCTAGATCGATTAAGCATAGATTATCTTAATCCCATCAAATTATCGAGTCGGATTGGTTAAGTATAGGTTGGCTTAACCCCATCCTCTAATCGTACTATAATGGTTAAGTATATTCTAAAAAGGTCTTATGACTTAACCTTATCAGGTCCGCGTATTAGATTGGTTAAGTGTAAGTTACTTAACCCCATCAAATCATCATGTATAATTGGTTAAGTATAAGTTGCTTAACCCCATTAAATTATCACGTTAAGTTGGTTAAGTATTGGTTACTTAACCTCATTGAATTACCGAGTTTAAATTGGTTAAGTGTTTAACTTAACCCCATCGAATTACCGTGTTTAGATTAGTTAAGTGTAAATTACTTAACCCCATCCCCTAATCATCTTGTATGGTTAAGTGTCATTAAGAAAACTTACTTAACCTTGCCAAATTATCATGTTGGATTGATTAAGTGTTGGTTAACTTAATCCCCGTCCACTAGTCGTATAAAAATGGTTAAGCGTCATTAGGCAAATCAAATCACTTAACCTACCCAACCTTGTCATGTTTTGTTAAGTATCATTAGCCTAACCAATATACTTAACCCATTTACCCATGTCATATTTGGTTAAGAGTCATTAATCAAATTAACTTAACCCTATCATGTGCCATTAATTACTTAATGCACCCCAACCTCTCACATTAGACTTTGTTGTGGTTACTAGTTAAGCCGGTCGGTTCCGGGTAGCTTTACACCACAACTTGGTCTAACCTCGGGTTCAAGCACAACATGACCAACTTCTCACATTGGGTCCTATTGTTTGCAACTACTAGTTAGGCCGGTCGGTTCCGGGTAGTTTTACGTTGCAAACTCAACCCAACCTCGAGTTGGCCACACTTATATTATCTAAGTGTCATGTTCATCATGTTTCCAAAACATGTTACAAGTTTTTCAAGCATTTGGGTAGACCTAACTTAATAGGTAAATTCCCAAAGGGTAGACCTAACTTAATAGGTAAATTCCCAAGCTTATGTTTTTATGCATACTTACATGTCATCTTCCATGTTATATTTCAAGCCATGTTTTCAAGTTGTATTTTCATGTCATTAGAAATTACCCATAACATAACCCAATGCTTTTAAACTCGCATATACGTTGGCAACAACGTAATGGATTAAAAGAAGAGACTTGGCAAAGAAATGACAAAAATGGGTATTAAGCCACAAGTTAATTGTAACGACCCGCATTCTACGCATCATAGGATCGTAGAATATTTATTTCTTTCACATACGAAGTCGTATGGTCATGTAACTTTGGGATACGACTACTGGGGTCATTTCCCATGTTCATGATTTTTCCCGATTTTTAAATGACCAATTTACCCCAAGTTGGCACTGTTTTGGCCATAACTTTTGACTGGAAAGGAATTTTGACCTGAAACCACTTCCATCGCCTCCGGATGATGGTTTCTCTTTCCGTTGAGTGGTCACATTAGCCAAACGGACTCACCGTTTCGGAGATATGGCTGAAACAAGTTTCAGATGGTGAAAAACAGCTTAATTGGGCTTAACCGGGTGATTAACAGCTAGGCCCAAAGGGGAATTTCGGGTTTAGGAGTATATAGGGGCTGATTAGGGTTAGAAAACATTTCTTTAGACATTTTCCAGCCGCCACTTTCATTCCCCTTAACCTAGCCATGGCCTCCACTCTCTAAATCTCTCTAAAACACCCAAAATCACTTCCTAATCAAGGATTAAGGCTTAGAGGCATCAAATCAAGGAGGATTAGCACAAGGACCGAGGTAAAGCTGCTGTTATATATTGGAATTCGAGCAAATCAGAGGTTCACTTCAGATTTGGGAGTTTTATTGTGGCAGAGGTGAGTGATTTGCATAGTTTTTGCACTAATTACGGTAATTAAGGGGTAATTAGTGAAGATTAGCGAATTTATACACTAATAAATTCTGGAAAAATGTTTAGAAATTCTTAAATAATGTTTTATGCCTCTGGTTGAAATTTGGTTCGATTTGATTAAGTTTTGTTAACCCTATGATTAGATTTACTTAAACATGCTTAGGGAAAAATTTGGGGTTTTGACCATGTTTGATCCACTTTACATGCTATGATTTGTGTTATGGTGTTCGTGGTCGATACTATATGTTGCTATGACTGTATGAGATGTTTTGTGATTGTTTGGAAGTGTTAGTTTGGTCAAAAACGCCGTCGAATGGCGAAAGACTGTCGCTAGAACGAAGCGCAGGAATTTACCCGGATCGGATCGCCCCCTATGAGCACGATCCGATGGAAGCTCACACCACGATCTGTTCCACTTCGAAGGCCACGAACCGATGCAGCGCCGTGTCCAAACTGAAGTACCCCGATCCGAATCGCTCCAGCTTGGTGGACCACGAACCGGTCAGAAGGTGCGATCCGAGATGAGGCGCGACGATCCAGACGAGGTAGCACGACCCGAACCCAATGGGTTGCCAGCGTCACGAGCTGTTGAGGCGTGATCCGTATGGTGCGACACGATCCGATGGAGTTGGAGCACTACGAGCCGGCAGGAACTCGATCCGATCCGATTGGGGAGGCGCGTCACGAACCGAACCATCCAAGGGAGCACGATCCGAGGAGAAGACTGAATGAAGACCGATCCGGAAGTGAAGACTATAACCCGAGATGCAAAGGAAGTCCAAATGAGAAGTTAGAGCTCAAGATTCAGATGGGAATCAACGAGTTCGCTTCATGGTTGGGCTTTGCTGTGGGACGCGTGCCAAGGGGTTGTCGACGTCTATAGCTTTGGACCACTATGGTAGGAGGTACGAAGGCGGATTCAGGGCCATTATGGCATAGGTAGAACCAAGGGCTACAACCAATGAAGTAGGTCATTGAAATGTTTGGTCATGACTCCATATGTTTAGCTTGGTCATAGCAGGGTTTCTACAAGTCGGGATTCGTCGTTACCTTAGTTTGTCTAGTGTTCCAAAGTGGTAGATATCGTATACTTTACGCACTGAGTGAGAGATGTGAGGATGGTTGCTATGGATGATTTGTATGCTATCATTGTGACATGCACACCCCACCCCCGTATCCTTACACTATTTATTATGGCACCTTAGAGTATTGTACGGTATGTGGTACTAACTCTTTGGTTGCAGGTCCAGGTTCAGGTATGGTTTAGTATACCTGTCATTATTCTGTTTAAATGCTTATCGCTCATACCAGGCTTTATGTCTGACCCAGAGTTTTATGTCTCCTCTTATTACTCTGGGTGCTCACACGAGCAGACTAGAGACAGGTTAGCTGGTCATGCACGGGTAGATGATCCGGAGACGAGCAGGAGGCTTCCACGTAGTATATATATATATATATATAGTATTCTCCCTGTGTTGTTGAAGATCACTGCTTGGGCATTAGTGGTGCATCTTCTACTTTAGCTTTCTTTTGTTTAGAGACAGTAGATTTTGAAAAGTTGTAATAAGCTGTATTTGGATTTCCGCTGCTCTGATGTTGACATTTATTATTAGTTATCAGCTTATGCACTGTCTCACCTGTTTTATGTCAAGTATGTTATTATTATATTTTATTCCATGCGCTGTGAGACATTCTACAGGTTCCTTTGTATGTTCATTTCCTTCTTCCTTTTTCCTTCTGGCGACCCATTCCGTGCTAACTGGACATGTGTACAGCGCACTTTTGGAGTAAATGTCGGTTGGTGCGGGGCGGGCCGTCACATTAATTATGGTGGCAAATGAGGCACACATGTGTTCATTAGCTTGCATGTTACATTCTTAAGCCTCAAAAACATGCATCAACCCAAACTTGGTACATAAGCGAATCATGGTGACAAAAGACATGGAATGATGGCTAGAAACTCGCATATATCATCATATAAGGATTATGACTTCATATGCAAGTTGACATAATGATTATGAAGATTCTCATGTTGCATAATGCAACATTTCAACATAAAGGTTGTGGCTTTTAGCTCATAAGATCAAGATAATGACTTCATAAACTTGCATAACATGATAGCATGCATCATTCTAATTAATCAAACCCAAACTTTCAACATGAACATTTAACTTCATAGTTAATATCGAAGAGTAGGGAAGGGCTTACAATGCTTATGTGGACTCAAATGAGTATAGCAAATGTAAGAAACTCCTTATGCAACAAATTAAAACCCCAAAATGCAAGCAAACTTGATCAAGACTACTCCTTTATGATGCCAATAGAGAAACAAGACTTTAATGCAAGCTAAAGAGGATCATACAAGCCTAAATACACTTGTATGCATGGAAATCTCTTAGAAATTTGATTTAGGAATTTATGAAGAGAGTGGAGGCCATGAGAGGATTGATTTTGCCATAGTTTAGTTGTGGGATAGATTAATGATGATTTAGGGTAGGTTAGGGTCTTATTTATAGATTAGGCAAGTGTTTTAGGCCATAGGATTAACCCTAGGATAGATCCCAGCCCTCCAAAATCGTCACAAGCCTCCAAAACAAGACCAAGGGCCAAAACAGGTGCACCAGGCCAGCTGGGGTCAAGCCAGAAGGCTGTGCAGGTTTCTGGCTCGACACGGGCGCACTTCCTAAGTGCGCCAGTGTATTTTTGTGCTGGCGCACTTCACAAGTGCGCCAGTGCATTCTGGCTTGTTTTCGGTTTTTCTGCCTAACTTCGTTCGTTCATATCTTCTTCATACGGACTCCGATTTACGAAATTTCGGACTCTATTTCGCGTATTTTTCCGAGACGAACGCAATGGCGCAAGCCGTTTATCCTGATTCAGATTTTATAATTTAATTCTGCCTTGATTCTTGTCTTAAAACATTGCTAAAAATTCGGGTTGTTACATCCTCCCCAACTTAAAGGATTTCGTCCCTGAAATCTCCAAGTTAGGAGGAACATATCCTACCATCCATCATCCATCTACTCAAAACATCATCCACAAGCAACCATTGTCCTTAGATGATTTCTAATGCTGTATGAATATATGCAAAACGTGTGTGTATATGCACTTATCTAATGTAAATGATCAGGCCTGAGTGATCTAATGCAAAATATGTATAGTGCCATGAATCCAACATGTATGCAAATAGTCCTAGTCATATAGATACTATATGCGTGCACAATCATTCATTCATATGCAACAACCGCATGATAATACATTCGATTTCATCCATAAACAAGTATAAATACTCGTGCATATGCAATATGAAATGTGACCGAGTCGAGCTAGAATCTAATGTGTATTCGCGCATCCACGAGCAACCACTTGCAACCACTTGCAACCATATCAATCATAACATGTTTCAAATACATGTTTACATCCATAGGGTTCTACCTAGGATTCCCTGAAACAGGGTCGAGAAGATAAACGAGACAAACTCCTTACGGGGTTTGTAACAGAAAATAGGACCGAGAGGGTGTCCACAAAAGATAGCCTACAAGTAAGCTCTACAGAAAACAGGGATCAAGGATATACTCCCAAAAAGAGATATCATGCGCGTATCTAGTCTTTGACCATCAAAGTCGTACTTCCTTGAGCTCAATTCCATTGTGCCTTGACCGTCCTTTAACTTCGCGATTTCGTAGCTTCTTATTTCCTGTTTCCATAACATGAGCTGGAACTCATTTCTTCGTCGCCTCTCGTTCCACTCGCACACTTAGCGCAAACATGACTGCGTACTCATGATCTCATGCAAGCTTTCCAAAATTCACTAGTGAATCTCGGACTTCGTACCATAAGGTATTCCACGTAGTAGAACTTTCTCTTGGAAGTAAACAGATGCCAACCGGGTTATCAAGTGCACTTACTAGGGTGATTTCCATAACCCATGCATAAGTGAAATAAACCATCCGTCTTATCGGCGAACACCACTCGATCGGGCTTCAAATTTCCAATAAAGGTATCAAGGGATTCTAGGTAACTAATCATGACCAAACCCAAAAGGTTTCACGAGACTTCGAGGGTATTACCAAGGCTAGTCAAGAGTCTAACTACCCTCCTATCAAAACCGAGAGTGGCACCCCTTACTGGATAACCACTTCATCCCTAGAATCCATCCATAACCGAGGCATGTCATTCTCAAATCCAAAATAAGTCATGAATAAATGGACCGATTCTCCACAGGACTTGAGACAAAAATGGGGTTCTCTATTACGCTAGTACTTAAGGTGCAGAGACTCAACTATCGAAGCAGACTTAAATGATACGAACAACGAAGTCCTAACGGGATGGTAGAGAAGAAAAGCTAAACATTTAACAAGATCGTTACCCTCCTTCCGAGGTACCCTAGAAATAAGAGCATACTATTACCCTCCCGATGATCTTGTACTTGTCCCATAATACTTAACTATCCACCCCGTTTTACCATGCCAGAGGTACTCTCTCGTCATGGGTTTCATTGTTCATTTTTCTCCCTCCTTTGAGGACTAAGCCATACCAACCAGTTGCTCATCCTTAAGCTCGTATCCTTTATACTCTTTCTCACTAGCCTTTCTTATAACGCGGCCACTGGTCTCTTGAGAACCACCTCCATCGCATGGAAAGCACTTTCGTAGATAGAAAAGACTAGTCGCAGTTAAAACCACTGTGACTACAGATGGAGGAAAGAAAGGAAAAGAGATTTAATTAAGGAAACAAGGATAATGCTAATGGCCTTTGGGGAATAGCCTTTTCTTTTTAAAAGAAAACTTTCTTGAAAAATGCTTCTTTATAAACGATTTTCAAATAGTTTTCAGAAGGTCTTTAAAAACTTTTGCCCAATCTGGTAACCTTCTGCTCTGATACCAAATGTAACACCCCACCTCCGCTAGGGTCACTCACAAAGGGAATGCACTAGGTTTGGAGGAGTATTATTGGTAAACATGCACAGAAATATTACAAGACAGAACATATATAAAATAGCGAAAGTAAAATCAAACTTTCATAACATGAATAAATAAGTTCTAAAGCCTTTTACATCAGAGTACATCAAAACCTATCTTGCAATAATAAAGAAGCATAAAGACTTTTTCATAAATTATTCCCCAAGAAAAAGCAGTAAAGTAGCCATAGCCAGGAAAAGTCCAAGCCATCCATGATGACCTTCAAGCAGAAGAAGTCCGAACTAAACAGCAGTGTTTCCTCCCTGTAACCTTGGGGGGGAAACGGAAGAAAAGAGGCGAAACAAAACGGGTCAGTCAAAAAGACTGAGTAAGCCCTATCTACTATTAGTATAAAAACTAGTAAAGTTAACTGACATGAGAAACTGAGATGAACATAAGCATGATAACAAGATAGATAAGCTAAATCAAAACAACAGGATGAACTACTGAACTCAGATACACTAGGGTGTCGTGATAAACTACGATGTCAAGATAAAACAAGGTATCACATTGTCAGGTTTCTATCAAGTATAATATCCCAAGATATCTATCGCGTATAACGTCCCATGGCATCTATCCTGTATATCCGCTCTGCACCTACCGTACTAGTACCCCAACTGTATTACGTGTTATCCGTGAATGACCCTTACTCAAAAGTCGTGTAATGGTCCATGTCAACCTAATATGCCGCATATATAGGTTACTCAACTCATATGTTTCTTTCCATGTATAAGTTCAGTCCTTTGCCGTAGGCTGTACGGGCTTTCCCATGTAAACGGTTTATCCTTGAAGTTGTTTTGGACTGCAACCCTTGATCTAGTTGTGTTTCCTTACCATGAACTATCGCGCGTCCACTTAGGATTTATGCCACCTAGGACCGCTAGGGATTAAGCTACCTAATGAACGTTTCCGTGTCTCGGTTTGGGTTTTGGCCACCTAGGACAACTAGGGATTACACCACCCGTCAACCGCGCCCTTGATCCCACGTATGTACCGTGAATCGTTTTCCATGTCTAGATGCACATGTTCCCCAATGTGCCATCCGAGTTCCGTGCCAGGGCAAATCAAGAAATACTGAACTCGGTCGGGAGCTTTAAATTGTCTGCCGATGCAGATATCAAGGTCTGTTTTTGTACCCGTGGCTATGGTCCCACGTGACCCCTCCCTCAACTACTGAAAGGCAATCCAAGAAAAATCATGTATAAGAACCACTCCACGGCCCCACTATAGCCCACTTTCCTATGGGCCAACCTCACCCATGACTCGATAGCAAGCACATGGTCTGTTGGGGGTTCCCTGCCTTTCCGCACGTACACGATTGACTAAAGATGGTAGGTAGTCGGCGATGCGCTATCCAGGGCAAAAACAAGAATCGTCGACTCCACGCTAATCCATCCCAGTCTTTAGGTTGCTCGCATAGCAACCAAGGCATACTCTTGGTCCTTCTAACGCAGACCTTAACCTCTCATGGGCCTAGTATAATTACCTTGCATCCCACAGAGGGATCCCAAGAATATCCTCACGTCCCCCGAAGCTTCCACTTCGGCACCCAGTGCGCTGGAGCTTTTATCCAAGTCAGATAACTTGCTCCCCCTCGTATACTAAGCGATGACCTACCGTATCAGGTTACTCATCGTTTTGAGAATTAGTCCTATGTCCTTAGCTAAGAATTATTACTTAGTTACCCTTAACTAAGGTTTACCACTTAGCTTCCTTTCCCGTTATCCTTGATTAACCACGGTTTTCTACCTAGTTCTTCTAGCTAGGGTTTGTCTATTGGGTTAAGTGTTATCATTCAAGTCCATGACTTAACCCGCCCATGAATCACGTCAAAGATTGGCTAAGTATTTAAGTTCAAGACTTAGTCCCACAAGTTGGTTAAGTGTACCCAGAGGCTCATGACTTAACCTTATCAAATCAAATTGGTCAAGTACTAGCTTACCTTAATCCTATCGGATTATCTTGCTAGATCGATTAAGCATAGATTATCTTAATCCCATCAAATTATCGAGTCGGATTGGTTAAGTATAGGTTGGCTTAACCCCATCCTCTAATCGTACTATAATGGTTAAGTATATTCTAAAAAGGTCCTGTACTTAACCTTATCAGGTCCGCGTATTAGATTGGTTAAGTGTAAGTTACTTAACCCCATCAAATCATCATGTATAATTGGTTAAGTATAAGTTGCTTAACCCCATTAAATTATCACGTTAAGTTGGTTAAGTATTGGTTACTTAACCTCATTGAATTACCGAGTTTAAATTGGTTAAGTGTTTAACTTAACCCCATCGAATTACCGTGTTTAGATTAGTTAAGTGTAAATTACTTAACCCCATCCCCTAATCATCTTGTATGGTTAAGTGTCATTAAGAAAACTTACTTAACCTTGCCAAATTATCATGTTGGATTGATTAAGTGTTGGTTAACTTAATCCCCGTCCACTAGTCGTATAAAAATGGTTAAGCGTCATTAGGCAAATCAAATCACTTAACCTACCCAACCTTGTCATGTTTTGTTAAGTATCATTAGCCTAACCATTTTACTTAAACCATTTACCCATGTCATATTTGGTTAAGAGTCATTAATCAAATTAACTTAACCCTATCATGTGGCATTAATTACTTAATTCACCCCAACCTCTCACATTAGACTTTGTTGTGGTTACTAGTTAAGCCGGTCGGTTCCGGGTAGCTTTACACCACAACTTGGTCTAACCTCGGGTTCAAGCACAACATGACCAACTTCTCACATTGGGTCCTATTGTTTGCAACTACTAGTTAGGCCGGTCGGTTCCGGATAGTTTTACGTTGCAAACTCAACCCAACCTCGAGTTGGCCACACTTATATTATCTAAGTGTCATGTTCATCATGTTTCCAAAACATGTTACAAGTTTTTCAAGCATTTGGGTAGACCTAACTTAATAGGTAAATTCCCAAAGGGTAGACATAACTTAATAGGTAAATTCCCAAGCTTATGTTTTTATGCATATTTACATGTCATCTTCCATGTTATATTTCAAGCCATGTTTTCAAGTTGTATTTTCATGTCATTAGAAATTACCCATAACATAACCCAATGCTTTTAAACTCGCATATACGTTCGCAACAACGTAATGGATTAAAAGAAGAGACTTGGCAAAGGAATGACAAAAATGGGTAATAAGCCACAAGTTAATCATGGTGGCAAATGAGGCACAAATGTGTTCATTAGCTTGCATGTTACATTCTTAAGCCTCAAAAACATGCATCAACCCAAACTTGGTACATAAGCGAATCATGGTGACAAAAGACATGGAATGATGGCTAGAAACTCGCATATATCATCATATAAGGATTATGACTTCATATGCAAGTTGACATAATGATTATGAAGATTCTCATGTTGCATAGTGCAACATTTCAACATAAAGGTTGTGGCTTTTAGCTCATAAGATCAAGATATTGACTTCATAAACTTGCATAACATGATAGCATGCATCATTCTAATTAATCAAACCCAAACTTTCAACATGAACATTTAACTTCATAGTTAATATCTAAGAGTAGGGAAGGGCTTACAATGCTTATGTGGACTCAAATGAGTATAGCAAATGTAAGAAACCCCTTATGCAACAAATTAAAACCCCAAAATGCAAGCAAACTTGATCAAGACTCCTCCTTTATGATGCCAATAGAGAAACAAGACTTTAATGCAAGCTAAAGAGGATCATACAAGCCTAAATACACTTGTATGCATGGAAATCTCTTAGAAATTTGATTTAGGAATTTATGAAGAGAGTGGAGGCCATGAGAGGATTGATTTTGCTATAGTTTAGTTGTAGGATAGATTAATGATGATTTAGGGTAGGTTAGGGTCTTATTTATAGATTAGGCAAGTGTTTTAGGCCATAGGATTAATCCTAGGATAGATCCCAGCCCTCAAAAATCGTCACAAGCCTCCAAAACAAGACCAAGGGCCAAAACAGGTGCACCAGGCCAGCCAGTGTCAAGCCAGAAGGCTGTGCAGGTTTCTGGCTCGACACGGGCGCACTTCCCAAGTGCGCCAGTGTATTTTTGTGCTGGCGCGCTTCACAAGTGCGCCAGTGCATTCTGGCTTGTTTTCGGTTTTTCTGCCTAACTTCGTTCGTCCATATCTTCTTCATACGGACTCCGATTTACGAAATTTCGGACTCTATTTCGCGTATTTTTCCGAGGCGAATGCAATGGCGCAAGCCGTTTATCCTGATTCAGATTTTATAGTTTAATTCTGCCTTGATTCTTGTCTTAACACGTTGCTAAAAATTCGGATTGTTAAATTCACCCTCTTAGTTTGACCATCTGTTCGAGGGTGATAAGCAGTGCTTAAGTTCAATTTTGTTCCCAATTCTGCTTGGAATGCTTCCCAGAATTTACTAGCAAAAATCGGGTCACAATCATTAACGATACTCATAGGAACTCCATGCAGTTTAACAATTTCCTTAAAATAAATCTGTGCTAGACTCTGAGCAGTTCTATTTGATCTGACAGGTATAAAATGGGAAATCCATCTATGAAGTCCATGGAAATCTGTTCCCACTTCCAATTTGGAATTTCTAGTGGTTGTAATAGCCTAGCCAGTTTCTGTTGATCGCTTTTGACTTGTTGACAAGTAGAACACTTGCTAACGTATATAGAGATGTCTCTTTTTAGCGACTTCCACCAGAATGTTCGCTTGATATCATTATACATTTTGTTCACACCTGGATGGATACTCAGCTTGGACCTGTTAAATTCATCCAGTACTTCCCTTCTGAGCTCAGGAATTTCTGGAACACAAATTCTCCCTTGTAATCCCATAATCCCTTTGCTATCAAGACTGAAATCTAAAGTTTCGCCTTCTCGGATTCGCTGGCAATTTTTTTTAATAAATTTGTCGTCTATTTGGAAAACAGAGATCTTATCAATCAACGAAGGCATGATTATAAGATTGGCGATGATTGCGGCTTTTCTGCTAAGCGCATTCGCTACCACATTGGCTTTTCCTGACGTATATAGAATATCTAGATGATGCGCTGCTAGAATTTCTTGCAGCGCATCATCTAGATATTCTATATACGTCGGGAAAAGCCAATGTGGTAGCGAATGCTCCTAGTAGAAAAACCGCAATCATCGCCAATCTTATAATCATGCCTTCATTGATTGATAAGATCTCGGTTTTCCAAAGAGACGACAAATTTATTAAAAGAATTATCCAGCGAATTCGAGAAGGCGAAACTTTAGATTTCAGTCTTGATAGCAAAGGGATTCTGGGATTACAAGGGCGAATTTGTGTTCCAGAAATTCCTGAGCTCAGAAGGGAAGTACTGGATGAATGTAACAGGTCCAAGATGAGTATATAATTCAAGTATTTCTGGGTGAACAAATACTTCAATGATTGATGATCAATATATAATTCAAATTTCTCACCCAATAGTTAGTGCCTCCATATTTTCATAGCAAACACGATGGCTAATAATTCAAGATCATGAGTTATATAATTCTTCTCATGCGACTTCAACTGACGGCTAGCATAAGCGACTACTTGGCCTCTTTGCATTAATACTGCACCAAGACCTCTAATAGAAGCATCCGTCCAGACCGTCAAATCCTGATTGCCATCGATAATCGTTAATACTGGAGCAGTTGTCAATCTTAACTTCAGCTCTTGGAAAGCTGTCTCACATTCTAGAGTCCATTTAAACCTTGCGTGCTTCTTAGTAAGCTACGTTAATAGACTAAATAGCTTAGAAAAATCCTTAACCAATTTCTGATAATAACTAGCCAATCCCAGAAAACTTCGAACTTCTATGGGAGTACTAGGCTGTTTCCAATCTTGAATAGCTGTGATTTTACTTGGATCTACAGAAATTCCTTCCTTTGATACGACGTGACCAAGGAATTTGACTTCTTCTTACCAGAATATACATTTGGAAAATTTGGCCTTTAAAACATTCTTTCTCAGAATTTCTAACGCTTGTTCCAAATGTTTTGCATGCTCGCTTTCTGACTTAGAGAAGATCAATATGTCATCAATGAAAACCAATACAAATTTATTCAATACTCCTCTGAATACTCTGTTCATTAGATCGACAAAATAAGCTGGAGCGTTACATAAGCTAAATGACATTACTAACCACTCATAGAATAAGTCTGGACCCCTGAATGCTATCAAAGGAACACACTCTTCGGCATTATGAAGTTGATGGAAACCTGTATCTAGGTCCATTCGTGAAAATGCTTGCGCGCCATTCAATCGATCCAACAAATCATCAAATCGCGGCAATAGATATTTATTCTTTAATGTTTGCTTATTCAAGTCACAATAATCCACACATAGTCTGAGAGTACCGTCTGACGTTGGGACAGACACCACAGCTGCTCCCCAATCATAGAAACTAGGCCTGATCAGAACCATCCACACAAGTTGTCGAGTTTGATTTTCTAACTCTTCTTTTTCCTCAAGGACAATCTTCGAATAGCGTGAACTACTGGCCTTGCATTTGGAATTAAAACGATTTTGAAATCGATTTCTCTACGCGGAGGTAAGCTAACAACTTCTTCAAACACATCTGCATAATTCTTAACGACATGGATATTTTCTATATTGACCGGAATATTCTCTGTAACGATAGGAATCTTTTCTATTTGAGCAGGAGAAACATCCTGAGCTGAACAAAAGTCTTTTCTATCCGAATTCGGACCTTCACATGGAATGTTTATATACTCTCCGAATTTTGTTTTTGCCTTAACAACTCTCTCGGCGCATTTAACCTCAGCTTCATATTTGGTTAACCAATCCAATCCTAAAATAAGATCAAGTTTGGTAAAATTCATGACGCTCGCGATGGTAGGGAACCGATAACGGGAAAAAGAGACAGGCACCCCACAAATCCAACAAAGATTGAGGGAACCCCCAACCGAATTATGGACAGTGATGGGTTCTTTGAGTTTTTTCAATTTCAAATCCAATTTCTTAACCACATTATTTGCAATAAAGCTTCGCGACGCACCTGTATCAAACAGTACTTTAACTGGAATATCTTTGATAGTAAGTGTGCCTTCCAAAACATCTGGCCTCGCTTGACTGACTGAGTGTGCCAGAAAATCTGCCACTTCATTTACATGTACCTTTTCAGATTTCTCTAATAACCGGCAAACCTTTGAAAGATGACCAATCTGATGGCATTGATTGCATTTTCTAATCTCTTGAAACTTGCTCTTGGATTTAGATTTATCCTTCTTTCGTTTGTTCCAAGATTTGCAATTTATCGCCAAATGTCCTTCCCTATTGCATCTTGAGCATGTGGCAGTCGTTATTGATTCTTTCTCAGATTTAACTTTTTCTTATTGACTCTAGGCTTCTTTCTGACCACAGGCGTCGTACTTGCCTCAGGCGTCGTACTTGTCTCTGGACTATCAGTTTCAAATTTCCTTTTGTTACTAGAACTACATTCCTCTTTGTCTTCCAAAAGGCCTTGCTTATCAAGATCTTCATACTGGTAAGCCATATATATACTTTCATAAAAAGGTAGCTTCACATGTGCAGTTACACTACTTTGGTACCTTCTTTGGAGCCCGTTAATAAACCACATATTCTTTCTCTTAAGGTTTTAGATTAGATGCGGGGCAAAATGAGAAAGTTCATTGAATTTCTTAAGATATTCCGAAATGGTCATATCTCCTTGTATCAGATAGTAGAATTCATCGTATAGCCAATCGGTTGCTTCTGGAGGAATAAATCTTTCATTGAAAATTTCTTTAAATCTATCCCAGGTAATATTACCTTTTGGATTATCCTTAATAACAGTTTCCCACTAAATTCAAGCTTCATCTTTGAGTTCCCAAGTTGCCAGTAATCTTTTCTAATTATCTCCCAGCTTTGAACCTTCAAAAAAATTCTCAGCAGTGCACATCCATGCTTGTGCTTCAATAATGGATTCTTTGCCCAAGAATGGCATTCCAACCAGATTTCGATACTTCTTTAATAGAGCTTCAATATCTAGTTCTGACCTACCTCTTCTACTTCTACCACTCATTTTCTACGATGTATGCAAATAGCAGACAAAGTGTCAGGCCAACAGAAAAGGTATTTTAAAGCATAGAGAAATATACTTGAATGTAAATGAGTCTATTGGAGTGTATTTTATTCTGCTACACTCATTTTAGGATATTACCTATCGTATCTGAAATGAGTTATTTGTCGTAGAATACTACTGGTTCTATTTCTGACGAGTTCGTTAATATGTTATATTCCAGAACTAAGCTTAACCAAAGCTCTGATACCACATGTGACGGCCCTAAACCTCTGTTCCACGTTGGTAAGGGTAATCATTGAAATATAACACATAAACAAATGACAGCACAACAGAAATATATAATTACACCAGATAATGTACATTAAATTACACTGGAAATAATAATCATAAGAGATACATAGTATAACAGGATCATACTTAGTACAAAATACAGTTTCAGCTTTATACAAAATGTCTACAGCGGAATCAAACATAATATACAAAACAAGAGCTTAACAACATAATAGAAGTGATAGTATCCATCCTCAGCTCCATAGCTATCTTGAGAAGGCCTGCTAAAACCTGAATACAAGGCTACCCATGTAGAAAATAGGCCACCCGAATTTGCTAGTGAAACAAACAACGAGTCAGTCATGGGACTAGTATGAGATACTTAACTTATTTTACAATAAGGCCAATCACAGGACCACGCCGCTAACGCATAATGGGTTTACTCCATTGGATTGCCAGTGCTTAAAATATGAAATTCATTTAAACAACGCAATGTTTTTTTACAAAAATGAAGCCATTATAAGACTCAGGTCCCATCACACAATGCAACGCAAGCCGTAGGATAGAGTTTTACCTTATAATGGCCAAAATATGCTTGATACGTATAAAACAAAAGCATTTGATATTATTACTAGTGCTTATATGTTTCAAAAACAATTTCAATCATAAGTATCAATCACAGATGACATGAGCATCCAATGCCACTATGTCGCCATATATAGGTTTACAATCAAAAACGCATGCTGTCGTATTTGGAAATTGGATTTTCGTCATGAACCAAGGCAAGGGATCGTCCTTACCACTTCGAGATGCTCTAACCCGCCCCTCAGGATCAGAGCTCGAGTCACCCTTGGATTCTCAGGGTCGGTCCACACGGAATGGATTAAAATGTCTGCACTGCGTTTCCCCACTCTATGGGGCGTCAAACTGGCCGGTATATCTACCAAACCAACCATCGGCTCCGCAGAGACCGATATAACCGAGGCGCCTTGCTATCCAACATCCACATAGGTAAAACATTCGGCCGTGTAAAACCCAGACACCACTCCTAGCTAGAAGGAAATGCATGTCCTCCCTGAAGTCCTCTCTCGTTTCTGGTTCATACCAGGGTGTGAGGCCCGCATATCAATGTTATACACAAAGCTAGCTATTTAAAGCCGTGCTTTGATCATCAACCACAAGGCTCTGCTTTCCAACAAAAGCCTTGATCACTGCATCTCAGCATGCCACGTTGTCAAGTTACAACGTCAGAAACACATCTATTTACAAGTCCGTTCTGGGTCTGAATGAAACCGGAGGCATCTTATTCCTCGTCCCATATGTCCAATACAGGAGAGAGGTCCTCACACATCTGAATGATCAACAAGTGCGTCCGGGCAACCACCACTTTAACCACTTTAGGGCAGCAACTCCCATCAAAGGCATCAGTAGCCATCCATTCGATGTAAAGATCATCGGTCTTGCACCGTCTTTTATCTTCGACTTCTAATTGTCGACCAATTATTTGAAATGAGAATTAACTCGGTCTTTTCAAATAATTCACGTATATTTAGAATTCAAATCAATTCATTTCCATGGTTAAATTATTTGACACCCATAATTTAGTTCATTAATGTAATTTTCACGTCAAACACATTCAACTATCAAATATCTAATAAATCGAGTAAATTCGGTTTATTTCCATTCCATATCGTTTATAATATTTTATAATGATTTATTGCTATTTTTATTTATTTAAAAATAGCCATTTTGTTTAAACGATGCTTCAGGCCGTAACGCGGCCATGGCGCTATTTTTCTTCAGATTTGATTTACACATATCTAAAAATCTAACCTTGGATCTTTACAAATTTTATATCATTGGAAATACCTTTTCTAAGCGGACTTAACGGTTCCAGTTTTGGGAAAATCTGAAGGTCGGATCTCCCGGTACAATCTTTTAAAGTTACGATTTCAAAACACGAAATGCAACGTCGTTATTCGTTTTATTTTAATTATATATATATATATAATCCATTCTGGCACTTTTTTTATTTAGATTTGAATTAAACATTTCACAAAATCTAACCATTGGATCTTTACAAAGTTGGAATCATTGGAAAGATATTTTCAAAGCGGACCCAACGGTTTTGGTTTTGGGAAAATCTGACGGTCAGATCTCCCTTAATAATCATTTAAAATCACGGTTTCAAAACGTGAATTGCAGCGTCTTTATTCGTTTTATTTTAATTATATATATATATATATATAAACGTAATCCGTTCTTCGATTTCCAAACCATTTTCGTTTCATATATGTGCTAAAAATAATATTTTTATCCAATAAATCTTTATTTCCATACATGACTATTTGTAATGCCTCATATCTATAATAAAAATACGACTTTTTATTGTCAAAACAATTTATTTCAAAAATGAATATTTTTAGCGATTCATATGTATAATAAAAATGTGATTTTTATTGTTAAAACAATTTATTCCAAACATGAATATTTTATATACTTAATATACATGATAAAAGTGTGATTCTTATCGTTCCAACTATTCATTCGTCAGATGAATATTTTTCCAACACATGAATATATTTCAACACATGAATATTTCAGAAAATTTCGGCAGCATAACAGCAGGGGGTTTAAAACCGGCACCGTTCCGAGTACGGCTCCTCGCACTACCTTAGGCCTCGCGGCGTTCCCTAAGGGGCTTATCCTAATGATCTAACTATTTCAATCATTTTCATATCATATTGACTTCTCCACAAACAATTCCAATTTTGTTTCAACCACAAACAACCATTATCAACCATTCGCATTCATCAACCAAATTTCACGTCAACCAAAATCCAAACAATCACAACCAATATATAGCGTCCGTGGTCTATGGAAGAGGGGAGTACATATATATATATATACTTATATAAATATATTTCAATTTCATTTCAATTCAATTCAATGCACATATGATTTTTACAATGTATATATAGCTTATACATCGCACATATAATTTATACAACGCTTATACATGAGGTGTACAACACTTATATAACTTATACATCGATTATATAATTTATACATTGCAATTCCATTCAAATTTGAATTTAGAAATCTCACATTGGGTTCCACTCCTCCAAAAATTGTAGGAAGCTCCAAAAATTCTCCGGTCTCTTCTAGAATGTAGAAGACGTCCGCACCGTCCCGGTGTCTCCTGTTTCATCGAATTTCGTTATTGTATGATAAAGATATGATTTTTATAAAATAAATCAACTTTGCGACAGTTTAAAGTGTCAAAACAGTTTAAATTATATAAACCTGCACCTTTCAGAAATGGTTCAAAACTAGGGTATGGTTTTTCTTCCAATCTGCTGCGCTATAGGAGGATCGGCCAACGCCACGTTGAAGAGGGAGGAGGGGTGCCTCTACGCGCGGCGGTGGGCCCAGTTCATGGCCCCAGGCATTGTCGGTGGCGGTTGAAAGGTTGAAACTTCGTGAGCTCGATTCCCACAAAATACTCCACGAAAAAAATACACCGCAAGTATGGATTTGAAGAGGATGTGAAGCTCTACAAAATCTTCAACTAAAGGGAACGATTTTATTGCGTGGATTTGTTAGAAATGAAGAGAGAAGGGGATGGGGCGTTTCCGTCATTCGATCGGGTGTCGAGGAGAGAGAAACCCACTTTTTTTAATTTATGAATGAATTTTTCTGATTGGTCGGAACTTATATTAAATTCTAAAATAGGTTTTCTAATATGAACTGCAATCCAAACCCATTGACTGTCACCCCTAGCTAAATACCCCCATTCCGAAAACAATGGAATATGTTTCGTAGGCCCATTCCACTGTTTCAGTCAGTTATTCTTCAAATTAAAATATAAAACATTCAATTTTAGATTTGAACGTACATTTTAATTTGCAGGGGCTACGTACTGATTCCAAAAATTCCAGAAAAATAAATCTGACTATATTAGGACGATACGGTCCTAACAAAACTAATTTCGTCGAATTTGGAGACCGTTTGAAAATTGGCCATTTTTTGGTCGATCTAGTTTGACTGAAATCAACTAAACACGTTTTCCTTTGCCACGCTCACATATTAACTCAAAAAAATTATGGAATTTGAAACCTAACAATAATTTGACATTCCGGATCAAACAATAGTGGTTTCATCGAAAACGGAGATCGTTTACAAAATGTCTATTTTCAAGGGCTATATTAATTTCACAACAACCTTTCTGAAAATTCATTTGTCCATAACTTTTGATTCCCGCTATGAAATTTTGATTTTTCAGATTTATTAGAAAGATATTCTTAAACAGATTTATATTTTTGGTTTCACTAAAATCCATATTATTTTGCATCCTGTACAATCAGTCAAAGTTCGAAGTTGAATTTTCAAACTGTCACACCATTTTAGGCCTTATTTTATAATTAAAATAAATATATTCGCTATAAATTTGATCCAAGTAAATTTTTATTTGTTATTATTTAAAATAAATTATTTTAAACATTCCAAATTCTTTAAAATAGCCAAATTAAAAATTTTTAATTGGTTTTGATTTTCCGGGTTGTTACAATGAATTTCAAGGATTGTAAATAAGTTCATAATGTGTTAAGCACTTGCTAACCACGCATAGCTCAAAAGTCTTTTAAATGGGGTTAGTAGTAACTTAACTTTATCCTCTCTAATGAGTTCCATCCAAGCACAGCCCATAGGTCTTTTAAGTGAGAATGGAAGCACATAGAGATTATGGTAATTCACCCACGCATAACCGCGAGCACTTTTAAATGGGAGTGAATACCAAGGATAAAAAAATCATTTTTTTATTATTTGATAATCTCATTAGAAATTTCTTTATTTCCAAATATAATTTAAACTCCCCGCATTATATAAAACCATGATGAGTGACAGAAATATGGTAGAAATAGAAAATGGTCGTGAAATAAGCTCTAATTCAAAGATATTATAAAATCTGTCCAATCATGTGATTTTAAGATAACATCTCCTCTAGTTATGAAATATTCCATAGTCAAAACTCATCATAATTTCATAAATCTATTAATAGTTTTGATGAGTTCAAAAACTGTTCAAATTTGTCAATAATATCAATTTTTGAATAAATAATCAAAAATAATTTTAAAAACGAAAATATCAATTTCAAGTGGTGTTTTCTGAAATATCAAATCTAGTTTGGAAATCAGTTTCAAAAATCAATCAGTAGAATATGGAATTTTCTAATATTTCTTACACTGATTGCTCCTAGACAATTTTAAAAAGTACTTGTATATGAAATTCAAATTGCCTATGGAATTTAAAGAGATCTAATCACTGTTTTTTCAACTCCTCATCCAATCACCAAGATATTCAAATGAATTAATTCCATTTCCTTTATCAGAGTAGCACAAGATCATTTTCAAAGCAAGAATCACAAGTGAATTTTTCAGAGAATTTTTAAACAAGCACAAGAAACAGTCAACGATTAAATCTGAAGGTAAATATTCGAAATCACTTGAGAAAAAGTCAAATTTTATAATCCAAGAAATTCAACAATCAATCACGAAAATGGTTACACAATCAAAATAATCAAGCAGAAAAAATGAAATTTTCACAACTAATCAATTATAGCTTTCAAGTAATAAGCTGAATTGAGTGCTGCTTTTCAATATTATTCAAGGTGAATTAGAAGAAACTCAAAAAGTCAAAGTTATGTGAAATTTCATTAGCTTTTCAGAACATCACAAATTTTAGAATTCCGATTAACAGTGTTCCAGATATGCTCAAAATATTATTCCAGTTTCAATAAAAAAATTAGCATTAAAAACAAAAACATAAAAGGGAAATAAAATAAAAAGGAAATAAAATAAAAAAACACGATTTTAGAGATCATACCTGACTTACCATAATCGATATGAACCAATGAATCTCCAACTCGAAAATCTACGACCTAGGAACTTCAAATAATTCGATAATAGGAAACAATTTGAATTTAATCTCTATTAAGCACAGTTGTTCCTTAGCCTCCCTTGGTACCTAAATGTTTATAGGATCGAGTGGTCTAACAAAAACTATTTTACCACTCTTAGCTTCGTTTATACATTTTGGTACCCAAACCCATTTATATAACAATCCAATATTATCCACTAAAGTACCCTTTGGAACCCAAACTCGTTTAGTCTTGTTTGAAATTCATCTTATTATCTTTCGGGATCCAAATTCGTTTAATCAAATTGTTAATGAACGAGTTTTTATTTCGTTTATGATTTTTATATCCTTTGAAATTATTGGAGTTCAAGATTTCAAATCGATCATTTTCAAAATCATTTAAAGGATTTTTAAAGTCATTAGAATTTTGTTTTTCAACTGGATCAATTTTTCCAAAACCAAGTCCTTTCTTATTCTTAACAAAAAAAATTGTTTTTTAACAACATATTCAATGATTTCTCACCTTTAGAAAATTTAGTCAAGGTTGACTTAAGTCGTTGAATTTTAAATTTAAGATCGCTATTTTCTTTCATTAAATTTGAACAATGATTAATAGCGATTTTCCTCTTTTCAGCATCAGTTCGTTTTAAAACTAAATTTTCGTTCCAAGTGCTTTGATTTTAGCATTGGACTTTGAAATTTCAATTTCAAATTGTTTTTGCTTTTTCAAAATCAAGTTTTTCATATTCTCTAAGCTTTTCAATCTCCTTCTCAAAATCATGATTAACGTTCTTCAAATTCACATTTTCACTTTCAAGCAACTCAAAATTAATTTTGAAATTCAAAAATTCATCACTCAAAATTTGGTATTTTTCTCATTCCGAAAACTGTGAATTCTTAACTTTTTCAAGTTTTCTTTCTAATCGGTTATTTTCTTGAACTAGTTTTGACCTACCAGATTTCAATTTCTTAACTTTTAGTTCAAGAGAATCAACGGTTTCTGTGAGATCGTGACACATTAAAATTAAATCTTTATAAGTAAAATTTTATACCTCGCTTGAATCCTCTTCACTACTTTCCAAATCAGACTGGGCCATAAGACACATATTACCTTCCTTTTTATCACTTTCAGAAACTTCTTCTCCTTCCTTGTCATCCCATGTAGCAGCAAAAGCCTTCTTCTTTCTTATGAACCTCTTCTTCTTTTCATTCTTAAGCTGTGGGCAATCTAGTTTGATACGTATGGGTTTCTTGCAATTCTAGCAAAACACTTCATCGTCTGAAATATCTGATCTTTCGGACTTGTTATTTCTTGAATTCTTCTTTCGTGGCTTGTAATTTCTTTTCGCCCACTTTCTAAAAACCATGGCTAGCTCTCCAACGGGGTCTTCGTCATCACTTTCAGTGGTATTATTTAGAGCAATCATCTTTTTTCCTTGGTTCAAAATTCTTTCGCTCTTCCCTTGCTTTTAGCTCCATCTCGTAAGTGATCAAATTTCCAATCAACTCCTCCATGCTTAATTTATTTAAATCTTTTGATTCTTGAATCGCCGTTGCTTTTGCTTCAAAATTCATTGGTAGCACCCTCAATATTTTTCTAATCAATTCCACTTCGGTATAAGTTTTGCCAAGAGCCTTTGCATTGCAAACCAGTGATGAGAAGCGTCCAAACATCTCTTTTAGATCTTCATCCTTTTGCATAGAAATTTTTTCATATTCATTGATGAGTAGAGCGAGATGAGATTCCTTCACTTGAGATGTTCCTTCGTGTGTGACCGCCAACGTATGCCATATTTCCTGCATAGTTTCACAATATGAGAGTCGGTTAAATTCAGTTTTATCAAGAGCACAGATTAAAGCATTCATCGCTTTGGCATTAGTTGAAAATAATTTTTTATCATTAGCATCCCACCTATCTTTTTATTTTGGAACTTCAATACCATTAACAATAACAGTGGGAGTCCTATAACCCGTTTTGATAATATCCCAAACATCATAATCGACTGAAATCAAATAAATTTTCATCCTAGCTTTCCAATAGGCTTAATCCGTTCCATTAAACATTGGTGACCTAGCTATGGACTGACCCTCAGAAAAAGCGTTATTAGATAGATTCATGACTCTAGAGTTATTTTAAAATAAAAAATTACCTACACTAATACCACTTGTAGGATATAAATTTACCCTAGAGGGGCGGTGAATAGGGTTTATCGCAGTTTTTGCTAAGTAACTAAATAATATCAACGCAGATAATAATCAAATTAAATGCGGAAAATAAAACACATAGATATATGCATCTTCGGCAAAACCCTGCCTACTGCTACATTCCCCAAGATTTCTACTAGGTGTTAGTCAACTATTACAACGCTTACAACGCATATGTAAACTTGCAACAATATCTAGCCTATTTGTCCTAACCCTACGCTCAAAACTTATCCCCAGTTTCTACTAAGAGCTACACAAAAGGTCTCACAATCTGGCTCTAGTTGCACTAATACTACGCTCAAAACCCTGCACTGACTTATATCCCCAAAATAAGAATTCCCCGAATTACAACCCCTTCATTCATCTCCCTAGTTTTAAAGACAAACTAGAAAACTATAAGCTCGATTACAAATTTAAAATCTAAAAAAAAAAATTAAAACAAGACCACTTAATTAAATCAAAACCCTAGTTTTATAAATTAAAAAAAAACTAAGCCTTTGTCCCTTTTAAACTTGGTCGGCCATCTTCTATTTGCTCCACCAATTTTATTTTTGCCCGATATCTTTAGTTTCTCTAGAGGAAAAAAAATGGCTACGGCGATTGCGATTGCGATTTGGCTAGGGTTTGTAAACTCCTTTGATTGCCGCTCTCTCTTCTCTGATGTTGTTTAATCTGCAGTCGTTATCTCTTCTCTAATTGAGTTGAAAGATCCAAGTACTCTCTTTTTCTCGTATGATTTTTAATTCGAATTACCCCTTTTTTTGTTCTTCAACTTGGATAGATTTGATGCCTGTGATGATTGGTGTATTTATAGGATTAAAAATCCTAAATTTGTGCTCTGATTTCGTATTAGACTTGGTCATGATATTGGCAAAAATACTGGGCTATTGAATTCCACAGCTTTGAATTTTCAAGTTTGAAATATCCGAACATGCTGGAATTGTCGCGTGATGAAACTCATGACTTTGAATTAGTAACTTGATTTCTGGAACCTTCGGATTTCCTTTCTAGTTGACCATTTCTAAAATACACATTTCAGTAAATTCAAATTGGACCTTTTTTATGCTTCCTGGATATTTAAAAACTGAACAGATACTATATTTGATTTGCAAAACACTTTATATTGATGCTTCATTTGAAATCTTTAATTCCTTAAGAACTGATACTAAACTTGAATCTTGCAGTGTTCTCCATATTTATGCTGCTCGACTTGTCCACCCCTTGTTAAACAAAACTGTTGTAATTCTGGTTTCATATATTTTAATTTTCTGGAAATAAGAACTAATACGAACTGATACTGTCTTGATTCACTGGGTATTGTTATGTAGTCTTTGCCATTTCTATTTTCTCTGTTAAGTTGAGCCATTTCTGCTTTTGACTTGATGAGAACTATTTGACCTGCTTACTATCCATGTTTATGTGGTATTTATCTAGTGCTTCATTTGTATTGCTTGAATGTTAGAATTGTGTGTTTCCATTCCATTAACTAAGTCGTGTATGCCATTTCCCGTGAGCTTTAGTGTTACCTTGATTCCTTGTCACCAGTTGAGTTGTTGTGTGAATTTGCACCATGTTGCTTTGTGATCATTTGTCCCTTTTGCGTTGCGTCGACCTTGTGACTTGAACATGTATGAGAATGCTAAAGTATTTCACTTATGCCATGTACACAACATATTCTTGAAACTATACATATATCATGCTTGTTTTGACATATCTTGTTCCACCACTAGATTTTGCTGAACATGTTCATAGTGACTTGTGCTTGACCTCATTTGGTTGTGCCTTTGAACAGAAACAAACTTGGTCATTTTTGCACTGATATGAACAATTGCTATCCCATTTGAACAGATTTGAAAATATTGTGCATTCTGTACATTGTTGTACCTTGTCACACTGTAAATGCCTGAATATTGTGTCGTCTTGAGATTTGGGCATGCATCGTGCACTCACTGTTTTGACCATTTTGTATTTGCATAAATATATGTATACATATATTGACAAGTTTGTATATACATGTATCGTGCACTGAGTTGAGTTGGTCCATGTGGCTGTTCCTCAGTTGCGATACTGTATTTCTTCTCTGTACACTTAAACATATGTGAGCGTTTGATATATATCAGACCAAGTCTAGAAAAATGATGAGAAACACACTGAAACTCTGAGGCAAATTAAATTTAAAATAAATTTAGCTTTGTATGCGTTTAGTAAGGAACGTATGTACAGAATTACAAAATTGTTCTTTTATTTGTAATAGACAAATTTGATTGAAATAAAAATATAAATATTAATATATTGTGCTCAAATCAAATTATCTATCGTATTCAAATTAATTATGTAGTACAATTTCATGTAAAATGTTATAACTGTGAATATATAATAGTGGAGTTAGAATGTTGTACTATTTCAGATTTTGAAATAAAATATTCAATTGAATAAATGTACTGTGAATATATTCAGTTGTGTATAAGAGTATATTATTCAATAATTATTTATTTCTGTGAAACGGTGTAATATGAAATAGTGCAATTACAAACACATTTATATAATATTATATGTTTGTTATCGTCAAACAAAAATCATACAACACACCGAACAGTTTTAAACTTTAACAATCTAATAAATAATTAACAACTAATTATCCTAATTACCTTGTTTTAGGCCGAAATCTTCCTCTTTGTTCTGATTCCAGAAGAAACGCACGCTGTACCCATTCGTAGCCTCCTAGGGTTCCCAACGCACAACACCTCGACGTCGTAGCGCCATATCCAAGACCGCCACGCCATAGGGCTTCATCACCTCCTTCAACGCCGGAAACCATGTAAAATTGAAACCCCCAATGGCTCGAAAATAAAGCTTGAACAACAGGCGTTTGAGCCCTGAAATCATTCGATTTACAGTACGATAGATGATCATCACCATACTGATTTAAAGCTTGTGAAAATCTCTATATATTAGCTTTGGTAGCTTTTCAAAATAATTCGTGGATTGAGAACCATTAAGTAATCAAAATCTAGAATTTTCCTTCCTTGAATCGCATCTAGCGGCTTGGAGATGGTTTGACCGCGGTAGGGGATGTTTAGGGGTTTGACTTTAAGCTAGGGTATATATTATAATTAAATTAATACCAAATTCACTATTTACTTCAATATCGCTCTGAACTCCAAACGAGACCCAATGACTGTCGTCCCCAGCCAAATACACTCATTTCAGACATGATGGAATATGTTTCGTAAGCCAGTTCTACTGTTTTAGTTAGTTTTTGTCAAAATTAAAATATAAATTAATGTATATTGAATTTAAACGTACATTTTGATTTACCGAGGCCACATACTGACTTCAATAATTCTAGAAAAATAAATCTAGCTATGTTTTGATGATATGGTCCTAATAAAACTAATTTTGTCGAATTTGGAGACTGTTTGAAAAATGATCATTTTCCAGTCGATTAAATTCAAACTTAAAGTACCTAACGCGTTTAAATCCACCACGCTCATATATCAATTCCAAAAATTATGAAAATTGGAATCTAGCAATAATTTTACATTCCAGATCCAACAAAAGTGGTTTCGTTAAAAACGGAGGTTGTTTGCAAAATGGCTATTTTTAAGGGCTATATATTATTTTAAAATGTATATAAATTCCATAGCTACTATTTTAAATTTTAAACTAGACATAACTTTTTATTCCCATTATGTAATCTGGATTTTTCACATTCCTTAGAAAGTTGTAATTAAGCAAATTCAAATATTTCTGGTTTTACTGAAATCCGATTTATATTGAATCCTACACATTCAATTGAAATTTAAAATCGAATTTTCAAACTACCGTGCCATTTTAGGCTCGTTTTATAATTAAAGTAAATTTATTCGTTCTAACTTCATTTAAAATAAATTTTTATTCGTTATTATTTAAAATAAATCATTTTAAATATTCAAAATCCATTAAAATAGTAAAAAAAATTAATTACTAAACCAACAGCTTTGATACATCAATGTTTCTCAATACTTGAACCGATCAACCAACACAATACAAAACATTTGTATATGAAATCTACAAATACGCTCTCTCGTATATACACTCAATTCAATCTAGGGTATTACTAATCCTATAACTACTGAGTTATGCCACAGAGCCAATATTATTACTAAACCAACAGCTCTGATACCACTATAACGAACATGGATTTTCAACTCCAAAAATCGACACAAAATCACCATGTCGACTATTCAAGCATCAGAAACACTATAACGTTATTAGAAAGAAATTAGAGGGTGAGATAAGAAAGAAGGAAATATTAGAATAGAAGAAGAAGAACAATACAACACAGAGTCTCACATCGTAGTGGAATGAAATATAATATAGAAATAAATCTTTACTGAGAATTTTGAAAATACTTACACTCATCAGAGTACATCAACACATCTGGACAGTTATAACAATCTGTCCTCAAATACAACACACATAAGAATAATACAATATTTTACGTCTGAACTTCTCCAGCTCGTTTCTTCATAGTATCCAATAACCTAAACATATAAAATCGGGTCTAACCCGAGCATTACAAACGTCGGATCAGTCTAGTGAACCAGAGGGAGAAAAGCACACCAAGTTTAAAGGTATCACACAACTTGATTTTAAATTCAAAATATTTTCGAAAGAAAAGGATAATCGTAAGACCAAATCTGTACGTAAATACAGATGGTTTTGACCTTAAGATAACCCAAAATATTTTTGAAATCAGTATCGTTTTCAATATTATAATAGTGTCTAAATACAAATAAATATCAATCTAGCAGAACGCTTGCATTGCACGCTCTACATACATAGTATAAAATCAAAGCCACGGGCACTTATTGGAGAATGATTTCCATGGAAAGGTATGAGAAACCACGTTTCCGACAGTGTACGTCCGAAGATGAATACATTGGGGTTCAACAAGAACATCTTGCAACCCAGGCTAAACATGACCGACCGCTCACTTCGCTTGAGAGTCAGAATATATCATCACCACAGTTGGGGGCCAGCCAACCGAACTGATAGCATACATACAAAAATTAAATTGGGACAACCAAAGGCATTTGATTTGTCTAGATTAGGTAATTATATATCCTTTTGATGGGTGCGACCCACATAGCCATGCGACTTACCCGACTTTTAGCATTTCCTGGTTGATGAGGCTCAAGGTCATAATTACCTTTATAACATCATATCATCATTCACTTTGAATATCACATCGTCAGATCTGCTGGATATCACTAATTGACGTCCAAAAAGAATACCCTGGGCGTGTAAGCTAAGAGAAATGAATTTCTCCGCCACCAACAGAATTACGTTCGTAGAAATCAACGTACATGATCCTTTGGAAATACTCTATCAGACATCCATCCATATAAGTCATCCAAGAGCAGGATGAACCAAAGGCACCCTCCTACCACATATTAGGTCACCCAATGGATCAGTAGCGAGTAGTCCTTGCAATCCGAAGACTTCATTCACAACAGGATCACCATTAGAATATCTCCGGGCCCGACTCTAGAGAATTTGACAAGCAGTTCTTTCACTTATGAAGATCCATGGTCTTCAACTGCTTCATCTTCAATTAGCATCTTTCTCGTATTTGCTAGTTCGAAATGGTTTTGGAATAAAAATTCGATCCCGGTCTTTCCGTACCAACAATCGTATGGGTCATATTTGATAGTTGGTTATTTAACTATCAAATAAACAATAATGAGAATACAATGAGTTCACTATTTCAATACTTAGCATTATTTGGCCTCTTTTATTTAAAAATAATTAACAAAGGTTAATTTAAAAATCTTGAATCTTTAAATATAACAAATATGACTTTCCACTTCTTATCCAATAAAATAATATTCTCAAAACTGTCATATTTTAATACTTGGGGAAAATATCCAATAACCATATCTAATTTTATGTTTTACTATCAATTGCAAAACATTAGTTATCTCATTACTCATTATCTATAATTGGGAAATAAATTCATCTTATCGCTCATAAAACAACGTTTCGAAATCTTGTTTATTATTTGAAATAATAACCAACCCTTATTCTTTAGAGTAAATCGATTCCAAAACTTGACTTTTCAATTCCACTTTACCTCGAAAATACCATCATAATCTCACACAATCTCCTTTGACTTCTTTTACTTAGGAGATATCATTATATATATTCTCCAATCTTTCATTTCCGTTACTTTGGAAATCTCATTATACATATTTCAAATCTTTTTATTTCACTGCGTTGTTATTTCTCATATGAAAATAATAAATCATTTTGTGCCTCTTTACCATTACAAGTAATATCGTCCTCAGAAAATCCTGATTTCGTTCAAGTTGGGGTATTTTAATTACCTCTCACGCCGTGATCAACAACGTTCTTATCTTAAGATAGAAATGAGTTGTAATTCAAAAACTGATATTTATTCTAATATCAAACCAAATTCTATTTAACCATTTTACTTAAACTACGCTTTTATAATCTATCTCTTATTTTAGAAAATCTTCTTTCAAATACAACTATTATTACTTAATTCATTAATTAACTAATTCCTTATTAAACATTCCCTCTCACTTTGAATTTATTTATTTTATAACATGCATTTTAATTACAAATTTTTTCTGAAATCCTTTAACCCATACCATTCGGAAATCCTTTTTCCTAATTCATTTAACCATTCCGCCTTTTAGAATACTATTTTAATTCCATCGATTTAAATAAATATCATTATTAAGTAACGTTAATTTAATATTAATGCTTTAACTCCATATCTCTTTTATAAATTTCATTTACAAAAATCAGGTTTAATATAAACCCTTTTTATCTCAATTTCCCTTTCCTTACTTCAAATATTAAGTAACCATTATATTTAAGCTATCATATTCGCTAAAAATTCCTTTTATTACTTTGTCATAAAAACTTGGGTTTTAATATAAAACTCGTTCATACACTCCTTTCACAATTCAATTAGATTCCGTTTCAACTTCGATTACTTATTAAATGAATTCCAATTAAAAAGTAATCTCTTAAATTATTATTAGTTAAAATAATAAATTACTTTAATCATTAACTACTGCAGAAGTAGTTAATTTCTCTATTAACTAAAATGAATAGTAAATTCCCTTTTAAAATCTTATTAAAATTAAAACTAATATTCGTTAAACTGTTTCCTTAGATTAATTCAAAACAAATTAATTAAAAATTACTCTCACTTAAAACAGTTAACTTAGTCAACCTAAAACATAGTTATTTCGTTAACTGATTCCAATTACTCCCTCCTTTAAATTAATTAACAATATAACTAATTTAAATAATTTCGTTTAATTGTTTTCTTAAAAACAATTATCCAACTTTTAACTGTTAGGTAAATTTCTGCTCATTTTCTCATAAATCTGATTAATATCAAAATCTTCTTTATAAAATCATTTCATAATTATTTATAATTTAAATAATAAATAATATTTTCCTTTTTATAAACTTTGTCCAAAATAATTGGTTTTAAAAACTATTTCAGTTATAAAAATAAATTTTATAACTTCCTTTCTGTCGATTCACCTGATGGTAAATCACATTTATAAACTAATTGATTTTTTAGGCCATATACTTCTAATTACTCAACCAATATTGCCATTAGTTTAAACAAAACAAATGTTGAATTTTAGGTTAACGGTCAACAACCAAATCAATCATCCAATCATAATAGTTCATATAATGATAATATGAAAATAAATAATATCTAATATATTTGAGAAATCCAATTGGATCCCTCCAACCTATTCTTCTCTACATCAAAATAGATTATCATACATTTATTAATTCAATTTAGTTTCACTAATAATTTCTATAACAGTACATAATGATTATTTAACATCAATCAATTTATTTAACACAACAAACAATTGAATAAATTAAGCACGTTTATTTTATAAACATTACCAACAAGGTAAGTAACCTTTATTAGGTCAAATCGTTAAAATAACGATTTGATGTTTCACTAAAATTAAACAACGTTTAGTTTCATTGGTTCAAACAATATATATAAATATATATTTAACAAACAGTTAACAATTAGCAACCATAACACACAAAATAAAAACCCAACTTATATAAAATATAAGTGGGAATAACTGAGTGAGTTTAGGTCACATTGTTTTTCCATTGTCGCCAAAGCAGTTCAGTTTCAGTTCCAATAAAATTAAACTAGTGGTAAATTTAATAATAATTTTCAACAGTCTCCGACTTTGTCCCGAATACTTCCCAAAATGAAGTGCTTTCCGTTACCGTCTTAATGCGATTGGTTTGATCTGATTTCGGTATCATATGTATAAATCATGAGTTTTATAATATACATCTTTTGATTAAAATAATTAATTTCTTAATTAATTTCAATTTACCTTAATTACTCTTGTAAATAAGAAACTAGGTCGATCTACTCCTTCGGCATTATTCATGCAAGCTATAGCACCACAGTTCACCTACGTTCCAAACCTTTCATGATGTAAAAGATATAAATTTTCTTTTTATAACTTATAATAAGATTGACTGTTTTAATTAAATTATTCATTTCCTTAATCAAGAAGTATTATTTAAATTTAATAACTCTTGCTAATCCAATTTACAAGCCGACCGTCTCTCTGTTCCTCTTCGTTATCTACTTAACTCCAGAACACAAAAGACACCATAAAACTTCATGTTCCAGAAACATGATTTAATTGAGATAATACTCCTTTAATTAACTCTAATTATATGCTTAATAATGATAATTATGTTCGGTTAACCCATGCTTAGGCCAGTCATTTGTTTATTAATTTGCATACCACCGTACTTCTTTGTTCGAAGAATCCTAGATCAAATACACTCATATAGTTATTATATGGTTCTTAATTTAACACTAATCCTCTTCCCGTATTCACTGTTGTTCCCGTCGAAGCTTCTTCGTCCCTCTCTGTCTTTGTTTAGTTTTGATTCTAAATCTGTTACTCTCTTTCTACCTTTCCCAACAGTTCTCAGTACGTTGCTTCACCCCAAACTTCACATGCAACAAATCATTTCCGAACCATAGCAACACACTTTGCCACCGATTGTTTTCCCCTTATTTGAATGAACCCGACATGTAGCAACCTCGATTTTGACTCCCGCTGCACTACCATTAGACAGCCTGACACATATCTGAAGCAACCATTGTGAGCGCCTATGTCCCCTTGAGCTTCGCTAGGATCCTCGTCCCATTCGATTGTCCCTCCACTCCAGAAAACTCAACCAAAGTCAATGCCTTTCTATAACAACCTAGAAAATCAGAACCAATTTAAAATTTTTATTTTGCCAATTTTAATGAATTTTGAATATTTAAAATGATTTATTTTAAATAATTATAACAAGAAATTTATTTTGAATATAATTAGAATGTATATATTTATTTGAATCGAAGTTAGAATATAAATATTTACTTGTAATTTTAAAAGGAGTTAGAAATAGCGCGACAGTTTGAAAATTTAACCTTGAAATTTGACTGGATGTGCAGGATGCAAAATAAAGCGGATTTTAGTGAAACCAAAAATATTTAAATCTGTTTAGAAATATCTTTCAAACGAATCTGAAAAATTGAAATTTCATGGCGGGAATCAAAAGTTATGGCCAAATGAATTTTGAGAAAGGTCGTTGTGAAATTAACGTAGCCCTTAAAAATAGACTTTTTTCAAACGACCTCCGTTTTCGACGAAACTACTTTTGTTGGATCCGAAATTTCAAGTTATTGCTAGACTCTAATTTCCATAATTTTTGGAATTAATATGTGAGCGTGGCAAAGGAAAACACATTTGGTAATTTTAGTTTGAATTGGATCGACCAGAAAAAGTCCATTTTTCAAACGGTCTCCAAATTCAACGAAATTAGTTTTGTTGGGACCTTTTCGTTCCAACATAGCCAGATTAATTTTTCTGGAATTTTTAGAATCAGTATGTGGCCCCGGCAAATTAAAATGTATGTTTAAATCCATATTTGAATGTTTTGTACTTTAATTTGAAGAATAACTGACTGAAACAATTGAATAGGCTTAAGAAACATATTCCATTGTGTCCGAAATGGGGGTATTTAGATAGGGGTGACAGTAGTTGGGTTTGAATTGGTGTTCTTGGAGAAAAGGGTATTTTTGAATTTAAAGAATTAAAAATAAATTAAGTAAATAAGGACCAATCAGAATTCACGTTGACCTGCTCACTCTTCTTCCAAACCTGATCCCTCCTATTGCGAATGACGATAAAAGCTCCCTCCTTCTCTCCTCTTTTTCTCTCCAATCACTCAATAAAATCGCCAACTTCAGTTAGGAATTTTGTAGAGTTTCCTCTCCTCGTTAAATCCATACCGGATTTTCCATTTATCGTTCAGTATTTTTGAAGTTCTCAGTCTCAACAGTCGCGCTGCCTGAGCTACCGTCATGCCTCCAGCTCGAGTTGGAGAAGACCCCTCGCGCCGGAAAGCTCTCTCGGAGCACTACAACATGGTGAAGTCCGATCGTTTTATAGCGACACAGTTTGGAAGCAAGATCGACACCTAAGTTTGAACCAAACTGGAAAGGTAACGGCTGTGATTTTTAAAAATAGATTGTAACGCTTTTAAGCATTACAAAGTGTGATAATCGAATAAAAATCATATTTTTTTGCTATGTTGTCGAAATCCAGTGAAATAAGAGACACCGGGACCGTGAGGATGTTCTTTACATTCTAAAAGAGACCGGAGAATTTTTGGACCTTCCTACAATTTTTGGAGGAGTGGAACTCAATGTGAGATTTCTAAATCTAAGTTGGAATGGAATGGCAATGTATAAATTATATAATCGATGTATAAGTTATATAAGCGTTATATACCTCATGTATAAGCGTTGTATAAATTATATGTGTGATGTATAAGTTATATATACGTTGTAAAAATCATATGTGCGTTGAATGGAGTTGAAATGAAATTGAAATGAAATTGAAATATATTTATATACGTGTATATATATATACATACTCCCCTCGTCCACAAACCATGGACGATATATATATTAGTTGTGATTGTTTGGATTTTGGTTGACGTGAAATTTGGTAGATAAATGCGAATGGTTGATATGGTTGTTTGTGGTTGTTGTAATGAAACAAAATTAGAATTGTTTGTGGAAAAAAATATTCATTATTATATGAAAGTGATCGAAATATTTAGATCATAGGAATAAGCCCCTAAGGGAACACCGCGAGGCCTAAGGTAGTGCGAGGAGCCATACTCGTGACGTTGCCGGTTTGAAAACCCCTGCCGTTATACTGCCGAAATTTTCTGAAATATTCACGTGTTTGAATGTTATTCATGTATTGAAATATATTCATGTGTTGATAATTTATTCGTGATTGAAATAAATTGCTTAGATAATAAAAATCACATTTTTATCGCTTGAATGAAGTATATAAAATATTCATGTGCTGATAAACTGTTCATGTTTGAAACAAATTGTTTTAACAATAAAAATCACATTTTTACTATATATATGAATTGCTAAAAATATTCATGTTTGAAATAAATTGTTTTAACAATAAAAATCACATTTTTATTATATATATATGAAGTGTTAAAAATAGTCATGTGATGAAGTAAATATTTGTTGGCTAAAATTTTTATTTTTTCCATGTATATGAAATGAAAATGGTTTGGAAATCGAAGAACATATTATATATATATATATAATTAAAATAAAACGAATAATGACGCTGTAGTTCGTGTTTTGGAATCGTGATTTTACACGATTATACCGAGAAATCCGACCAATGGATTTCCACGAAACCAAAACCATTGGGTTCGCTTTGAAAAATATCCTTCCAATGATATCAAATTTGTAAAGATCTAATGGTTAGATTGTGTGAAATTTTAATTCAAATCCGGGGAAAAGCAGTGCTAGAATGAATTATATATATATATAATTAAAATAAAATGAATAATGATGCTGCAGTTCGTATTTTGAAATCGTAACTTTAAACGATTGCACCGGAAGATCCGACCTTCGGATTTTCCCGAAACTGGAACCGTTGGGTCTGCTTTGAAAAGATCTTTCCAACGATATAAAATTTGTAAAGATCCAACGGTTAGATTTTTGGATATGTGTAAATCAAATCTGAAGAAAAACAGCGCCATGGCCGCGTTATGGCCTGAAGCGTCATTTAAATAAATGGGCTATTTTTAGATAAATAAAAATAGCGATAAATCGTTACAAAATATTATAAAACAATATGGAATGGAAATAAACCGAATTTACTCGATTTATTGAATATTTGATGGTTGAATGTGTTTGACATGAAAATTATATTGATGAACTGAACTATGGATGTCAAATAATTTAACCATGGATTTTAATTCTAAATATACGTGAATTATTTGAAAAGGCCGAGTTAAATCTCATTTCAAATAATTGGTCGACGATTAGAAATCGAGGATATGAAGAAGGTGCAAGACCGATGATCTTTACTTCGAATGGATAGCTACTAATTCCTTTGATGGGAGTTGCTGCTCTAAATGGGTTACAGTGGTGGTTATCTGGATGTACTTGTAGATCATTCGGATGTGCGAGGGCCTCTCTCCTGTATTGGACATATGGGACGAGGAATAAGGTGCCTCCGGTTTCGTTCTGACCCAGAACGAACTTATAAATGGAATGTGTGTCTGACATTGGATTTCATTCTGTGTGATTGATAGACGTCAGTTGCATGGCGTGAATTGCCTGTGTGGCATGCTGAGATGCAGGGATCAAGGCTTTTGTTGAAAAGTGGAGCCTAATGGTTGAGGATCAAAGCATGGCTTTAATACAGCTAGCTTTGTGTATAGCGTTGATTCGCGGGCCTCACACCCTGGTATGAACCAGAAACGGGAGAGGACATCAAGGAGGACATGCGTTTCCTTCTAGCTAGGAGTGGTGTCTGGGTTTTACTCGCATGGACGTTTTACTTATGTGGATGATGGATAGTGAGGCGTGTAACACCCCGTATTTTCTATGAACATAAAAATAACAAATCAAGGTATAATTAATTCTTAGAAAAAGAATTAGGTGAAACGGGTTGCGCTGTTGCGTTCATCTCGGAATTCTGCTTGAGATAGAGTCCGAGTTAGCGTAAATTGGACTCCGTATGAAAAAGATATCCTTAAATTAAATATTACAGCAAAACATGGAAAATGAGGAGTGAGAAAAGAATAATGTTTAGCATTGTTCTAAGGATTGTAAGCAAAAGACATAATAGCTCATTTGGTTGGAACATGTGACTTGCATACAAGAGGTACAGAGTTCGATCCCCGCCAACGCCATATTTTTGTTTTAGGGGAATGATTAAAAAGCGGCTTAGTGTGAACGCGGTTCAAAAAGTAGTTTAGTGTGAAAATGGTTAATCGGGAAGATTGATAAAAAGAAAATTAAATATATATATATATATATATATATATATATATATAATTGAGAAGATAAATACAGTCAATTTATTTGGAGGGAAAGATTTATGCATAAATAGATATGTATGTATGTAGGTAACTTCATTATGCATTAAATTTGCATGTTGCAAGGAAAGTAGAAAAAAAAGGGGAAATTAAATTATATACTCAATTTCCTTTTTTTCACGTAAGCAATCAATTTGCATTATTTGTCAATATTAGAATTTATGAATAGGTGCGTATATATATATATATATATATTTAAATATAGACAGTTAATGTAAACATGAATAGATTGAAATTAAATTGTAGATGAGTGTTAATTTGTCATTGATATTAATTAAAAAGAGAAAAATATATATTAAGTAGGCATAATTTGGGAACATGTATCATGGCATGATTGTTAAGTTATAATTTGGAGTAATTTGACATGAATTATGGAATATGTAATTTGACATATTAAACTTAGAATTGGCATGAACGACAAAGAATGAAATTTAGTATATAAATCTAGTTTTGGTGAATTTGGGTAATTGGTATAATTGGTATACTTTTACATAATTAATGTTATAATTTAATTGTGAATGATTTACATATAAACCATAAATATGTAAATCAGTAAAAGATGAACATTTAGTACAAATAGAAGTTTATTAATACATTTGCTGAGTCATCCCTGACCTGTTGCTGAGTCAATAGGATAACTCTATCTAGTCTTGACGGTGGTGATGGCCCCTATGAGATCCAATGGCTAATACTAATCTAATTACTCTATAAAAACACGTATAGACTTAAGCTCTATACCTAATCAAAATTAAAATCCATGGCCATCATGTTGGCAGTCCGCAACTTAGAGTTGCCGCCGTCAAACTAGAAGCAAAACAACGAATCAATTCAACTCAAGCCTAAATCTTAACAACAAAATTGTATACGTCGAGGGAACGCAAATCAATTTCAGAACTCAGATTTCAGAACTCAAGACCTTCTTTGAGTTGTGAGTTCGATTTCTTTAATAAGATAATTAACAATTTAATTAGGTTGAGTTATGATTTGGGTTATATAGTTATGTTGTGAATCATTGACCGTTATGTTATTATCTATGTTGTAAATCTTTGATGTTATTATCTATGTTGTAAATCTGTGTTAATTGTTGGCTTATGTACAATCAATGCATAATGATGCTTCATCTGCTAGTTTGGTTATGTTTGTGGAATTAATTCATATTTTAAATCATATGTAAGTTTAACCTTGATTCATATGTATGTTTTACTTGATATGCAAGTTTGGATATGTTAATTTATACATGAATCATATGCAAGTTTAATCAGAATCATATGCAACTTTGTAAGTTTAATTTGATTTATGACATCCATTTTATATGTTAGTTTGGATCTAAAGTATATGCTAAGACATATGTGAGTATGATTTCATTAACAAGACAATTCTTAAATTAATATTGATGGGTTTATATTTGGATTATGAGATTTTCTTTGTTGATTCATGTGGCATAGTTAGCTATTATCACCTATGTTGTAAACATATAAACAAGTTAGTTAATTTAGTGAATCTATTCATTATGCCTAATCCTATATGTGTAATTTGATTATGTTAGGGCATTGGAATTTTATGCAAGTGGGATATTAGTCATATGCAAGTTCATTTGTGAATCATATGTAAAATTTTAAGTGAATCATATATGTGAATCTTATGTTAGTATACATATGCAAGTATGTGATATTTAGATCTATGACTAGATCAATGTTTTAGATCTATTGTAACACATAGTTTATGCTAGATTGTAATTTATACATCTATACACTCTGCAAGTTCACCTTTATGCATAATCATCTATGCAAATCACACCGTGTACGTAATTTAGTCCATGCTAGTTTGTTGCTACATATATGTTAGTTATGGATTATGCAAATTATGCCAATCTTGCAAGTTTACATCATAGTTTATGTTGCATAAATCACATATGCAAGTGTGTGTGTGTGTATATATATATATATATATTTGGAGTATGAATCATGTAATGTAAGAGATTCCTATGCAAGTTTACACCTTATGATTAAATCTATGACATACATAGTTTATGCAAGTTTGTGAATATTGCCTATGCAAGTTTACACCTTTTAGGTTTATGTATAGATTCATGACAATACAAAGTTTATGCAAGTTATGATGTGATTCCTATTTGCAAGTTAGTTCTGTTCTGTGTCTCATGCGAATTTGTGATGTTTCTTCCTTTTTATGTGTGTTAGACTATTTGTTAGTCTAATATACATATATGTCATGTTAAGCGAACGTACAACGTGGGGCAATGGGATAATATTAAAATATTTGATATTGAGAATTGGCATAAATGCCTTAAATGGCATATAATTAATTTGTGATGGTAATTGGTATAATTTTATATACCATAAATAGATGGACATAATTAAGATGTCAATTATGGACATAGTTAAATTTGAAATTGATTGACAATTTGAATAGGGAAACTAATTCAAATTGGGGATAATTAATTATGTGTAATTAATCGTCTAAGACACGAGGTTAGACTCATTTGTGGTGTAAGACTGCCCGGACCTGCCCGGCAAATCCAGCAACCACAAATTCCAGTCTAGTGTGGGAGGTCTTAGGCATAAATTAAATGCGTAACAATTGTAAAGACACGAGATTAGGCTTGTTTGTGGTGTAAGACTGCCCGGACCCGCCCGGCAAATCCAGCTGCCACAAATGCCAGTCTAATATGGGAGGTCTTTACAAGGTTACGGTCTTAATGAATTAAGAAACATTTAACCAGATAAACATGTAGTGGGACATGAGGGGGTTAAGTGGGTGCCTTGGGTGGCAGGTGGAATTTAGTGGGTGCCTTGGGTGGCATTTGAAATACGATTAGATGCACTTAACCAAGATTAAAACATGTAAGAAGACATGAATAAGAATGGGGTTAAGTGGGAAAAACCTTAGAGGGGACCAAGCATAGGTGGAAAGCTTGTGTCATGCATGAGGGCCCTTTTCAAACTAGTAACCCATTAAGTATCTTTGTGGGCTCGACCCAAGTCGAGGACGGGACACGCGTACTGGATTTGATTGTAAGAGGTCAAAACGGGTCAGCGGTGGCAACGCAAGTCCAAACGGGTTCATATGCGTGTGTGGGCCCGGGCTGGTAGGTAAGATGTTGTTGCATCATGTAGATATAAGTCGGGCCTTTTTGGTTGTATCGAGTTGCCACTTTGGGGAGTGATACACCCCACTGTGGGGCCAGCACGGGTATCTACGAGTTAGGGAGCCGATCGAATGGGGGTAGTGGGTAAACCTAGTGGAGATAGGGGCAGACGGCACCGATGGTGGTAGCTAGGGGTACACTAAACTACCCTTAGCAGTATTAAGTTCTGTAGGCGGGATCAACCTTTAGGGTGACTAGTAGTGATGAAGTATAGTAATTATCTTATAGTGATTAGGGGCACCTTTAACGTTATCTTTGTTCGTCTTATTTCCCTGTCATACCCAATTGTTCACAGTCATTTCCTTATTTTACAGCTTATGCGTTAGCCTAGTTATTTTAATAATTATATTGTTAAAGTTATCGCACTTGCCAGACTCTATGTCTGACCCCCTTTTCTTTCCACCTCTTTTCTTACTCCCCCTCCCCAGGTGCTCTGGGTCAGACTAGAACTGGTGGAGCTTGACTTGGACAGCTTTATCTCTTGCTTTTAGAAGTTGCTTGGATCGGTGAAGTAAAAGTTCAGCCTATCTCATTTATGGCTATTTTATGTTGGGGTTATGTCTTTCATTTTATGTACTCTGATTTAGTCAAGATGGATATTATGTACTTGACTCTAGTCTGTGGTTTTTGATGATGTAATCAAACTTATGTATTTACCGCTGCAATGAAATGAAGTTTTAATTTTTAAAGTACTATTTTATTTCTGTCTTGTTATTAAGTTTATGTTCTATACATAATTAAAACACTCCATAGAAGTTAATGCATTCCCTTTGTGAGTGACATTAATGGACATGGGGTGTTACACATGGTATCAGAGCTGAAGGTTACCAGAGCAGATATGAGATTTTGAGAAACTATTTTTCAAAAGCATTTTATGAAGAAATACTTTCAAAAATATGTTTTAAGAAGAGTATTTTCAAGAGAAAGGTCTATTTTAAAAACATAATCCCTAAAAGCCATATATCTTTCCTTCGATTCTCCGTTTTGAATCTCTTCCGCTTTCCCTTTTGAATCTCTTCCTCCGCATATAGATGCTTTTTCCTAAGATATGTGAGGACTTCCGTACGATGGGCGGAAAACCGCTTCATGGGACTTAGACATTTGTCGGGACTAGAAGTTGGCTCAAGAAAGTGGAGGACGCATCGGTATCTTTGAGATAGACGAGGGGAGAAAGGTTCGACTTGCTGCTTGGTTGATGAAGGACGAAGTTTCTTGTAGGTCGGAGGTCACGAATGGAGAACGTATAGTGGAGGCATGGATAGGGCACAGGGTAAGAAAGTAGAACCTAAGAAGGGTGCAAAGAATAATAAACCCCGTGACAAGAGGAAATGTCTTTATTGTGGAACACCAGGCCATCTGAGCAAGGACTGTAGGAAGAAAAAGAAGACTGGCTGTTTCCACTGTGGTAAGGCAGGACATCTGACCAAAGATTAAAGATTGCCCGAGGAAAAGGAAGAGGACAGGGTCTACTTCTGGAGGGCAGGTTCAGGCTCTCATGGCACCAGGACATGAGAGAGGTAGAAACATATCCGTTGAAAGTTTATTTTTTCTGTTTGATCATCCTGTTCGTACTTTGTTTGACTCTGGCGCTTCACACTCGTTTGTATCTGCTTCGTTAGTTGAAACGCTGCACCTAAATACTAGTCTAGTTACGGATCCCTTTGTAGTCTCAAATCCTATTGGTGGTTCGGATCACTTATCTGTGGTTTGTCGAGATTTGAGAGTGTCTATCTTGGGTGTTGGGTTTGAATGCAGCGACTTCGTTCTTGGTTTCATGGGCTACGACTTGATTCTAGGCATGGATTGGCTAGCCAGATACGGTGCCATCCTAAATTGTGAAATAAGGGTAGTTAGATTGTTGACTCGTTGTGGAAAGACCCTTGATATTTCTTGTGACCCTAAAGGTCCAATGATGCTTAGCTACCTAGAATCTCTTGGCGCGTCCAACAATGATTTGGAATCTGTTCGTGGGGTCCGTGAGCATGGTGACGTCTTCGATGAAGTTCAGGGTTTACCCCCGAGGCGCGAGATAGACTTTCGTATATACCTAGTGGATAATGCAAAGCCAGTTGCATTACCAGTGCGCCACATGGCTCCGAGAGAGAAGAGAGAACTTAGTAAGAAAGTGAAATAGTAGCTTGAGAAGGGGTTCATAAGAAGAAGCGTTTCGAAATGGGGTGCTCAATTGTTTGGTTGTTTTGCTAGTATCATCTCACGTAGATTGTCCGAATTCGAAGGAGGTATTCCTTGGGTGCTTGTCCGATATTGGTTTAGGCCTTTGGGGCTTATGCTTGGGGGATGTCGATTTCGACTAGGACGGTTTGTGTGAGAGATAAATAGCTATGGCGATTTTTCATTGCATGAATATCTTGGTTTACTCGAAGAGTGATGGGCAGCTGTGACATGATAAGACTATTCGATGGTATGGACTGCCCCGAGTTAGACTCAATAGGGTTATGAAATGACTCGATTGGACTCGAGAAAGATGTAAAGTAATGGATTTTTTAGGACCCTATGTTGATGCCATTTCTTTTGAGGAAGAAGGTGAGATTCTTAGGGCACGTGCTCTCTAAGGAAGAGATAGCTGTGGATCCCGCGAAGGTGGTGGCAATCCAAGATTGGAAGATTCCTAAGAACGCAACTGAGCGTTTGAAGAGGGCTTTGACGACAGCTCCAGTTTTAGTTTTTCCAGATGGGAGTCTTTGAGCCATCTTTGTAGATATGTTATAGATAAGAGAGGCTGGTTACGTAGAAATGAGAGACTTTGTGTACCGCAAGACAAGAGCTTGAGGAAGACGATTCTTGAAGACTCACATCGCTCCAAGATGACGCACACATTCTGGTTTTTGTGGGATATGGTGGGGGTTTTTATCATGCTTAGTTTCTTAAGAATCATTTGATAATCTGATCTGTACCAATCTGAATATTTCTGAAAAGGATAGGGGTTTTTACTCGAAGCGTGAAATAGATTTCCAGTTTTGACATTTGTTAATGGGGGTAATTCTCTGGGTGTCAATCTGATGTTGATTTTGGTCTGCGGGGTTGATTCTTAGGGAATTATTCTCTTAACCGATGTCTAAAGGGAACAGAGTTTTTGTTTTAATTGTACTCGCTCTATCACTTGGCTGTATCCTATCGATCGAGTCTTCAACCTTTAGGTAGAAACTAATGGGTGTAAACATGTGTTTGAGACATGTTATGTTTGGTGGATGCAAGTGTTTGCTTGTGGTTGCTCGTGGATGCATTTACACACATAGTAGGCACTAGATCGGCTCAATCACTCTCATATTGCATATTAATATGTGTGCATATTTAAATTAATGGATGTAACATGGTTGTATTATACTATGGATACTGCATTCGGATGAATGGATGTGCACGCATGTAGAAATAATATGTATCATTAGGAATCTTTTGCATACATAATGGATGCATGGCACTATCATGGTTCGCATTAAGGAGGTCAACTGAATCAGTAGACCGCCTGATTTTTGCATTGGATAAAGACATGTACACACACTATGCATGTAAACATGAAAGCATTAGAAGTCTCTTAAGGACAATGGATGCCTGTGCCTGTTGGTTGAGCAGATGGATGATTGGATGGTAGGACACATTCTTCCCAACTTAAAGATTTCAGGGATGAAATCCTTTAAGGAGGGGAGAATGTAACACCCCGTATTTTCTATGAACATAAAAATAACAAATCAAGGTATAATTAATTTTTAGAAAAAGAATTAGGTGAAACAGGTTGCGCCATTGCGTTCGTCTCGGAATTCTGCTTGAGATAGAGTCCGAGTTTGCGTAAATTGGACTCCGTATGAAAAAGATAACCTTAAATTAAATATTGCCGCAAAACATGGAAAAAGAGGAATGAGAAAAGAATAATGTTTAGCATTGTTCTAAGGATTGTAAGCAAAAGACATAATAGCTCATTTGGTTGTAACATGTTACTTGCATACAAGAGGTACAGAGTTCGATCCCCGCCAACGCCATATTTTTGTTTTAGGGGAATGGCTAAAAAGCGGCTTAGTGTGAACGCGGTTCAAAAAGTAGTTTAATGTGAAAATGGTTAATTGGGAAGGCAGATAAAAAGAAAATTATATATATATATATATATATTGAATATATATATATATATATATATATATAATTGAGAAGATAAATATAATCAATTTATTTGGGGGGAAAGATTTATGCATAAATAAATATGTATGTATGTAGGTAACTTCATAATGCATTATTTTTGCATGTTGCTCGATTTACTTTTTTTTACGTAAGCAATCAATTTGCATTATTTGTCAATATTAGAATTTATGAACAGGTGCGTATATATATATTTAAATATAGGCAGTTAATGTAAACATGAATAGATTGAAATTAAATTGTAGATGAGTGTTAATTTGTCATTGATATTAATTAAAAAGAGAAAAATATATATTAAGTAAGCATAATTTGGGAACATGTATCATGGCTTGATTGTTAAGTTATAATTTGGAGTAATTTGACATGAATTATGGAATATGTAATTTGACATATTAAACTTAGAATTGGCATGAACGACAAAGTATGAAATTTAGTATATAAATCTAGTTTTGGTGAATTTGGGTAATTGGTATACTGTTACATAATTAATGTTATAATTTAATTGTGAATGATTTACATATAAACCATAAATATGTAAATCAGTAAAAGATGAACATTTTGTACAAATAGAAGTTTATTAATACATTTGGTGAGTCATCCCTGACCTGTTGCTGAGTCAATAGGATAACTCTATCTAGTCTTGACAGTGGTGATGGCCCCTATGAGATCCAATGGCCAATATTAATCTAATTACTCTATAAAAACACGTATAGACTTAAGCTCTAAACCAAATCAAAATTAAAATCCATGACCGTCATGTTGTCAGTCCGCAACTTAGAGTAGCCGCCGTCAAACTAGAAGCAAAACAGCGAATCAATTCAACTCAAGCCTAAATCTTAACAACAAAATTGTCTACATCAAGGGAACGCAAATCAATTTCAGAACTCAGATTTCAGAACTCAAGACCTTCTTTGAGTTGTGAGTTCGATTTCTTTAATAAGATAATTAACAATTTAATTAGGTTGAGTTATGATTTGGGTTATATGGTTATGTTGTGAATCATTGACCGTTATGTTATAATCTATGTTGTAAATCTATGATGTTATTATCTATGTTGTAAATCTGTGTTAATTGTTGGCTTATGTACAATCAATGCATAATGATTCTTCATATGCTAGTTTGGTTATGTTTGTGCAATTAATTCATATTTTAAATCATATGTAAGTTTAACCTTGATTCATATGTATGTTTTACTTGATATGCAAGTTTGGATATGTTAATTTATACATGAATCATATGCAAGTTTAATCAGAATCATATGCAACTTTGTAAGTTTAATTTGATTTATGACATCCATTTTATATGTTAGTTTGGATCTAAAGTATATGCTAAGACATATGTGAGTATGATTTCATTAACAAGACAATTCTTAAATTAATATTGATGGGTTTATATTTGGATTATGAGATTTTCTTTGTTGATTCATGTGGCATAGTTAGCTATTATCACCTATGTTGTAAACATATAAACAAGTTAGTTAATTTAGTGAATCTATTCATTATGCCTAATCCTATATGTGTAATTTGATTATGTTAGGGCATTGGAATTTTATGCAAGTGGGATATTAGTCATATGCAAGTTCATTTGTGAATCATATGTAAAATTTTGAATCATATATGTGAATCTTATGTTAGTATACATATGGAAGTATGTGATATTTAGATCTATGACTTGATCTATGTTTAGATCTATTGTAATACATAGTTTATGCTAGATTTTAATTTATACATCTATACACTATGCAAGTTCACCTTTATGCATAATCATCTATGCAAATCACACCATGTACATAATTTAATCCATGCTAGTTTGTTGCTACATATATGTTAGTTATGGATTATGCAAATTAGGCCAATCTTGCAAGTTTACATCATAGTTTATGTTGCATAAATCACATATGCAAGTATATATATATTTGGAGTATGAATCATGTAATGTAAGAGATTCCTATGCAAGTTTACACCTTATGATTAGATCTATGACATACATAGTTTATGCAAGTTTGTGACTATTGCCTACGCAAGTTTACACCTTTTAGGTTTATGTATAGATTCATGACAATACAAAGTTTATGCAAGTTATGATGTGATTCCTATTTGCAAGTTAGATCTGTTCTGTGTCTCATGCGAATTTGCGATGTTTCTTCCTTTTTATGTGTGTTAGACTATTTGTTAGTCTAATATACATATATGTCATGTTAAGCGAACGTACAACGTGTGGCAATGGGACAATATTAAAATATTTGATATTGAGAATTGGCATAAATGGCATATAATTAATTTGTGATGGTAATTGGTATAATTTTATATACCATAAATAGATGGACATAATTAAGATGTCAATTATGGACATAGTTAAATTTGAAATTGATTGACAATTTGAATAGGGAAATTAATTCAAATTGGGGATAATAAATTATGTGTAATTAATCGTCTAAGACACGAGGTTAGACTCGTTTGTGGTGTAAGACTGCCAAGACCCGCCCGGCAAATCCCGCAGCCACAAATTCTAGTCTAATGTAGGAGGTCTTAGGCATAAATTAAATGCGTAACAGTTGTAAAGACACGAGGTTAGGCTTGTTTGTGGTGTAAGACTGCCCGGACCCGCCCGACAAATCCAGCTGCCACAAATGCCAGTCTAATGTGGGAGGTCTTTACAAGGTTACGGTCTTAATGAATTAAGAAACACTTAACCAGATAAACATGTAGTGGGACATGAGGGGGTTAAGTGGGTGCCTTGGGCGGCATGTGGAATTTAGTGGGTGCCTTGGGTGGCATTTGAAATACGATTAGATGCACTTAAACAAGATTAAAACATGTAAGAAGACAGGAATAAGAATGGGTTTAAGTGGGAAAAACCTTAGAGGGGACCAAGCATAGGTGGAAAGCTTGTGTCATGCATGGGGGCCCTTTTCAAACTAGTAACCCATTAAGTAACTTTGTGGGCTCGACCCAAGTCGAGGACGGGACACACGTACTGGATTTGATTGTAAGAGGTCAAAACGGGTCAGCGGTGGCAACGCAAGTCCAACGGGTTCATATGCGTGTGTGGGCTCGGGCTGGTAGGTAAGACATTGTTGCATTGTGTAGATATAAGCCGTGCATTTTTGGTTGTATCGGGTTGCCACTTTGGGGAGTGATACACCCCACTGTGGGGCCAGCACGGGTATCTACGAGTTAGGGAGCCGATCGAATGGGGGTAGTTGGTAAACCTAGTGGAGATAGGGGCAGACGACACCTATGGAGGTAGCTAGGAGTACACGAAACTACCATTAGCAGTATTAAGTTCTGTAGGCGGGATCAACCTTTAGGGTGATTAGTAGTGGTGCAGTATAGTAATTATCTTATAGTGATTAGGGGCGCCTTTAACGTTATCTTAGTTCGTCTTATTTCCCTGTCATACCCAATTGTTCACAGTCATTTCCTTATTTTCCAGCTTATGCCTTAGCCTAGTTATTTTGATAATTAAATTGTTAAAGTTATCGCGCTTGCCAGACTTTATGTCTGACCCCCTTTTGTTTCCAGCTCTTTTCTTCCTTCCCCCCCAGGAGCTCAATGTGGGGCTAGCACTAGTGGAGCTTGTCTTGGACAGCTTTATCTCTTGCTTTTAGAAGTTGCTTGGATCGCTGAAGTAAAAGTTCAGCCTATCTCATTTATGCCTATTTTATGTTGGGGTTATGTCTTTCATTTTATGTACTCTGATTTAGTCAAGATGGATATTATGTACTTGACTCTAGTCTTTGGTTTTTGATTATGTAATCAAACTTATGTATTTACCGCTGCTATGAAATGAAGTTTTAAATTTTCAAGTAATGTTTTATATCTGTCTTGTTGTTAAGTTTCTGTTCTATACATACTTAAAACACTTCATAGAAGTTAACGCATTCCCTTTGTGAGTGACATTAATGGACATGGGGTGTTACAAGGCGCCTCGGTTATTTCGGTCTCTGCGGAGCCGATGGATGGTTTAGTAGGCATACCGGCCAGCTTGACGCCGATAGGGCGGGGAAACGCAGTGTTCAGGCATTTTAATCCACTCCGTGTGGACCGACCCTGACGAATCAAAGGCTTGACAGAGTACTTGCGTAAGACATGGGCTAGAGCATCTCTGTGACGACCCCAAAACCCCGTACGACGGTGTTAAGGGTAATCTTTGGAATATAACACATAAACAGATAATACAGAACAAAAATAAATAAATACACCAGATAATGCACAATAGAATACACTGGATAAACGTAATCATCAGAGTTACACAGTATACAAGATCATACTTAGTACAAATACAGTTCAGCTATACATAAATGTCTACAGCGGAAAACTAAACATAATGTACAATAGGAGCTGAACAGCATAAAAAGAGATAAATGATAGAATCGATCTTCAGCTCCAGCTATCCAGAAAAAGCCTGCTAAACCTGAACACAAGGTTGCCTGTGTAGAAAAAGGGGCACCCGAGTTTGAAAGTGAAACAAACTACGAGTCAGTCATGGGACTGGTATGAGAAATCTACTTAACACATTTAAAATATGGGTAATCTCTGGACCACGCGACTTTCGCGGAACGGGTTTACTCCATTGGATTGCCAGTGCTTTAAAACAAGTAAATCTTTAAACATCGCAATGTTTTTTATAAAAATGAAGCCGTTATAAGACTCAGTTCCCATCACACAATGCAACGCAAACCGGAGGATAGAGTTTTACCTTATAATGGCCAAAACATGCTTGATACGAATAAAACAAAAGCATTTTATATTATTACTAGTGTTTTATAGGTTTCGAAAACAATTTCAATCATAACTATCAATCATAGACGGCATGGGTACCATATATCATGTCGCTATATATATATATATATATATATATATATATATATATATTTATATATATACAATCCAAACCGCACAGTCACGTATTTGGAAATTGTATTTCCGTCATGAACCAAGGCAAAAGATAGTCCTTAGCGACTTCGAGACGCTCTAGCCCGTGTCTCAGGAACAACCGCAACTGCCCCTTGGATCATCAGGGTCGGTCCACCGATGTGGATTATTATGCCTGAACACTGCGTTTCCCCGCCCTTTGGGGCGTCAATGAGCCAACGAATGACTCCATCGGTCCCGGATCGACCGATATAACCGAGGCGCCTCGCAACAGCAACAACCACATAGGTGAAAATAATATAAATGTCAGCCAGTTCAAGCACCGACACCACCTCTAACTAGAAGGAAACGCATGCCCTCCCTAAGGTCCTCTCCCGTTTCTTGTTCATACCGGGGTCTGAAGCTCACGAATTTACGTTATACACAAAGCTACGCCACACAGGCGGTGCTTTGATCATCAACCACAAGACTTTGCTTTTCAACAGAAGCCTTGATCACTGCATCTTAGCATACCACACAGGCAATTCACACCATGCAACTGATGGCTATCAATCACACAGAATGAATTCCAATGTCAGACATACATTCCATTTGCAAGTCCGTTCTGGGTCTGAACGAAACCGGAGGCACTATATACCTCGCAAACCCATCGATCTCCACGTACGTCTGGACGATCACCACTCATTATCCATATTTCGGGATGCCTCCCAATTAGGACATCAGTTACCATCCAAACGAGGTGAAGATTTCCGGTCCTCAACCTCCGTCATCATCTTCGATTTCTTATGGTAGATTCAGTTATTCAGAATGGGATAAACCCGGTCTTTCTGAGCAACTCGTGTATGCAATAAACAAATGCTACACAAACACGATATACGCTTCATTTCAATTCATCAGTCACTAACCGTAAATCAGTAAGAGAACGATTTCCCAAATATTAACCCCGAAGGCCGAAACCAACATCAGATCAAAACCCAGGAAACCCTTCGACTTAGCCAAACTTCAATTAGTTTCTAAATTTCACATCCTTATCGTTTATAATATTTTATAATGATTTATCACTATTTTTATTTATTTAAAAATAGCCAATTTATTTAAACGACGCTTCAGGCCATAACGCGGCCGTGGCGTTGTTTCTCTTCAGATTTGATTTACACATATCTGAAAATCTAACCGTTGGATCTTCACAAAATTTATATCATTAGAAAGATCTTTTTAAAACGAATCCAACGGTTTCAGTTTTGGGAAAATCCGATGGTCGGATCTCCCGGTACAATCGTTTGAAGTTTCGATTTCAAAATATGAACTGCAGCGTCGTTATTCGATTTATTTTAATTATATACATATATATAATCGATTCTGGTGCTGTTTTTCTTCAGATTTGAATTAAACATTCCAGACAATCCAACCGTTGGATCTTTACAAAGTTGGTGCCGTTGGAAAGGTATTTCCAAAGCGAACCCAACGGTTTCGGTTTCGGGAAAATCCGATGGTTGGATCTCCCGCACTAATCGTTTTAAATCACGGATTCAAAACACAAATTGCAGCTTCGTTATTCGATATATTTTAATTATATATGTATATATAAATATAATCGATTCTTCGATTTCAAAACCATATTCTTTTCATATCTGTGATAAAAATGATATTTTTATCTAACTGACTTCTATTTCAACACTTCACTATTTTTAACAATTCATGTATATAATAAAAATGTTATTTTTAATGTAAAACAATTTATTTCAAAACACGACTATTTTATATAGTTCATATAGATGATAAAAATAGGATTTTTATTATAAAGCAATTTATTTTAAAACACGAATACCGTTCAACACATGAATTTCTGTTCAACGAATGAATTTCTTTCCAACACTGAACAGTTTTCTATAGTTTGTATATATATAGTAAAAATGTGATTTTTATTGCAAAACAATTTATTTTAAAACACGAATACCATTCAACACATGAATTTCTATTCAACGAATGAATTTTTATTCAACACATGAACGGTTTTCTATAGTTTGCATATATATAGTAAAAATGTGATTTTTATTGCAAAACAATTTATTTTAAAACACGAATACCATTCAACACATGAATTTCTATTCAACGAATGAATTTCTATTCAACACATGAACGGTTTTCTATAGTTTGTATATATATAGTAAAAATGTGATTTTTATTGCAAAACAATTTATTTTAAAACACGCCTATTTTATATAGTTCATATACATGACAAAAATAGGATTTTTATTATAAGGAAATTTATTTCAAACACGAATACCATTCAACACATGAATTTCTATTCAACGAATGAATTTCTATTAAACACATGAACGGTTTCAACATATGAAAATAATTTCAACAAATGAAAATAATTCTAACACATGAATATTTCAGAAAATTTCGGCAGCATAACGGCAGGGTAGTTAAAACCGAGGCCGTCCCTAGTACAGCTCCTCGCTCTACCTTAAAGCCTCGCAGCTTTTGACAATGGGGATTTCATGCATCTAGTTCGCATGCAGGCGGGATGTATATTTTTTTTCCATTTCCACAAACTAATCCTATGTGGTTTCAACCAAATAATTCTCAACCACAAACGGGTATTTTTCAACCACATTCAATCAATTTCAACTACAAACAATTTTAATCAACCGTTCGTAATCAACCAATTTTCACACCAATCACAACAAATAAATATCGTCCATGGTTTGTGGACGAGGGGCTTATATATATATATATATATATATATATATATAAGCATTTCACTTAAATCCGTTTTGTTTTGCACCCGGTACAGTCAGTCAAAGTTTGAATTCAAATTTTGAAATTACTGCGCCTTTTCAGGCCTTGTTTATAATTCAAAGTAATTATATTTATTTTCAATGTCGATTCAGACTTACTTTTCATGGTTATTATTCAAAATATTTATTTTAAATACTTAAAATCCACTAAAATACCCAATTTAAAAATTTTAAATTGGTTCAGATTTTCCGGGTCGTTACAATCTCCCCCACTTAAAACTTTTCGTCCCCGAAAAGGAACAAAGTCGAAAGTTGTTTGATTAATCAACTCTACATTCAATCTGGCTTCCATTCTCCAACTTTTCAGTTTCTGAGAATTTTCAAATTCTTCACAAATTTGGCTAACACCCGGAATTTTCGAAAAATTTCGCCATAACCTCCTTTGTACGGGGAGGGGTTTGGAAATTTATTGGGCCGTATTAGGTACCCAATAAATCCTATAAAGCATACACGTATTTATAGTGATATATACTGGTGTTTACAGGGGAGCGTGTATAGATAATAACTCCAGAGAATAAATTCTCGTCACCCTGTCAAAGCCTGAGGGAGTGTGTATTTTAATTGCTCCAGAGAATAAATTCTCATCACCTCGTCCCGTGTGGGAAATAAATAATCCATGTGCCGTATCTAATGACTAGAGAGACGTGATTATTGTCAACTCCAGATCCGTGTGGGGTTTTTATTAATCTGGCAATTTTACCGTTATAATTTTATATGGTCCATATCAGTCATCAGTTCAACCTGTAATAAATAGTCATTGCCATACAAGCCTCTCGCTCGTATGGTAAATCTTCAACCTTGTCACACAAGCTCCAAATGCTTATGTGGTATATGATGAAGTATGCCTATCTTCAAGAAGTATGCCATGTAGTGTAGTTCAAAATTAATTGTTACTATCCTATGGCGACGTTTATTAATTACACACAGAATAACCAGCACTCCGCATCCAATGGCACTCACAGGAGTTGATATAATAATAAAATTGCGCATCCAACTCGTTAAAGTTTACCTATTTGTCGGGCACGCAAATAAATTATTTACTCAACAGCTAATCCTTTTACTTGTTCAAACATATATAATGCACTTGTGTATATTTCTATCTATTTCTAAATAAGTTCAATGTGTGATTTAATCGAATTAACTTTACCATTCATTCTCTTATTGATTAAATTAACTATCATTCTAATAATTTAATTAATCAAATCATCTATCACACAACACAAACAACAATCAATTTGTTTTTAACTTTTTAAATATATATCTTTTATATATGTTCAAAAATCATATTTCTAAAACCAAACTATAAATATAATCATAAATAAGTTATTTATAAACATATAACTCTCGACTCGTTCTGGGGCACTTTTGACCCCATCTCTAACGAGTTATTCTGATTCTGCTGCACACTTACTAGGATATTACTGATCCTATCCATAATGAGTTATCCGTCCTAGAACACTACTGGTTCTATCTCTGACGAGTTCGTTAATGTGTTATATACCAGAGCTAAGCTTAACCAAAGCTCTGATACCACGTTGTGACGACCCCAAAACCACGTACGATGGTGTTAAGGGTAATTTTTGGAATATAACGCATAAACAGATAATACAGAACAGAAATAAATAAATAAACCAGATAATGCACAATAGAATACACTGGATAAACGTAATCATCAGAGTTACACAGTATACAGGATCATACTTAGTACAAATACAGTTCAGCTATATATAAATGTCTACAGCGGAAAACTAAACATAATGTACAATAGGAGCTGAACAGCATAAAAAGAGATAAATGATAGAATCCATCTTCAGCTCCAACTATCCAGAAAAAGCCTGCTAAACCTGAACACAAGGCTGCCCGTGTAGAAAAAGGGGCACCCGAGTTTGAAAGTGAAACAAACTACGAGTCAGTCATGGGACTGGTATGAGAAATCTATTTAACACATTTAAAATATGGCTAATCTCTGGACCACGCCACTTTCGTGGAACGGGTTTACTCCATTGGATTGCCAGTGCTTTAAAATAAGTAAATCTTTAAACATCGCAATGCTTTTTATAAAATTGAAGCCATTATAAGTCTCAGTTCCCATCACACAATGCAACGCAAACCGGAGGATAGAGTTTTACCTTATAATGGCCAAAATATGCTTGATACGAATAAAACAAAATCATTTGATATTATTACTATTGTTTTATAGGTTTCGAAAACAATTTCAATCATAACTATCAATCATAGACGGCATGGGTACCATATATCATGTCGCCATATATATATATATATATATATATATATATATATATATATATATACACAATCAAAACTGCACAGTCACGTATTTGGAAATTGGATTTCCATCATGAACCAAGGAAAAAGATAGTCCTTACCGACTTCGAGACGCTCTAGCCCGTGTCTCAGGAACAGCCGCAACTGCCCCTTGGATCGTTAGGGCCGGTCCACCGATGTGGATTATTATGCCTGAACACTGCGTTTCCCCGCCTTTTGGGGCGTCAATGAGCCAACGAATGACTCCATCGGTCCCGGATCGACCGATATAACCGAGGTGCCTCGCAACAGCAACAACCACATAGGTGAAAATAATATAAATGTCAGCCAGTTCAAGCACCGACACCACCTCTAACTAGAAGGAAACGCATGCCCTCCCTGAGGTCCTACTCCCGTTTCTGGTTCATACCGGGGTGTGAGGCTCACGAATTTATGTTATACACAAAGCTACGCCACACAGGCAGTGCTTTGATGATCAACCACAAGAGTTTGCTTTTCAACAGAAGCCTTGATCACTGCATCTTAGCATGCCACACAGGCAATTCACACCATGCAACTGATGCCTATCAATCACACAGAATGAATTCCAATGTCAGACACACGTTCCATTTGCAAGTCCGTTCTGGGTCTGAACGAAACCAGAGGCACTATATACCTCGCAAACCCATCGATCTCCACGTACGTCTGGACGATCACCACTCATTATCCATATTTCGGGATGCCTCCCAATCAGGACATCAGTTACCATCCAAACGAGGTGAAGATTTCCGGTCTTCAACCTCCGTCTTCATCTTCGATTTCTTATCGTCGATTCAGTTATTCAGAATGGGATAAACCCGGTCTTTCTGAGTAACTCGCGTATGCAATAAACAAATGCTACACAAACACGATATACACTTCATTTCAATTCATCAGCCACTAACCGTAAATCAGTAAGAGAACGATTTCCCAAATATTAACCCCGAAGGCCGAAACCAACATCACATCAAAACCCAGGAAACCCTTCGACTTAGCCAACCTTCAGTTAGTTTCTAAATTTCACGTCCATATCGTTTATAATATTTTATAATGATTTATCCCTATTTTTATTTATTTAAAAATAGCCAATTTATTTAAACGACGCTTCAGGCCATAACGCGGCCGTGGCGCTGTTTTTCTTCGAATTTGATTTACATATATCTGAAAATCTAACCATTGGATCTTCACAAAATTTACATCATTAGAAAGATCTTTTCAAAACGTATCCAATGGTTCCAGTTTTGGGAAAATCCAACTGTCGGATCTCCCGGTACAATCGTTTGAAGTTTCGATTTCAAAATACGAACTGCAGCGTCGTTATTCGATTTAATTCAATTATATATATATATATATATATTCGATTCTGGTGCTGTTTTTATTCCTATTTGAATTAAACATTCCAGACAATCCAACCGTTGGATCTTTACAAAGTTGGTGCCATTGGAAAGGTATTTCCAAAGCGAACCCAACGGTTTCGGTTTCGGGAAAATCCGATGGTCGGATCTCCCGCACTAATCGTTTTAAATCACGGTTTCAAAACACGAACTGCAACTTCGTTATTCGATATATTTTAGTTATAATGTAGAACCTTCGTATACATTTCCAGAATCAAACCAAATTTGATTATGGATTTGAATTGGTAAAAGCTCGCATATACTGGTTTGGAGCGATATGAAGTTAATCGGAAATAAATCGCTATTTCAACGAATTAAATCAATATGAGTAAATCTCACTCATATTTTTATTTAGAATTATTTTATTTATTAAAATAATTGTTCGTTGGTTGTTTGCACGCACTGAAATATTTGTGTTGCTATTAAATATATATTAGCTATTTAGGATTGGTGTTTGTGGTTATTATATATATTGGTGGTTGGATTCCCGCAGTATCATTAACGGATGCCCGTAGTACCATTAGCGGATGACCCTATGCGCGCCCACGCTATGATGGTGGATGACCTTCTATACCGCGATATCCTGCCTCGAAGCAGGATGGGTATTGTTTATGTTGGCTAACGTCTGTGGATGCAGGAAAACAGGTTGGAGGAATCCAATTGGATTCCTCAAAAATATTAATATTTGTTTGTTTCATATATATTATCATATATGATGTGTTAGAAAACCTGTGATTGGTAACTGAGTGTTTTGGGGTGTTTAAATATCACTAGGGCCTGAATATTGATTTATAAAAATATCGTAAAAAGGATATTTTAAGATTTAAAAGGGAAATCTATTTTTCTAAAAATAGAATTCGAATTTTGAATGGACTAGAAATATTAACTAGTTTGAATAAGTAAAACAAGTATTGAATTTATAAACGATGTTTATAAATTAAATAATACTGGAAACTGAATATTTAATTTATAAACGATGTTTATAAATTAAATAATACATGAAATTGAGGTAAATTTATAAATGGTATTTATAAATAAAATGGAATGATTTTTATTGGATAGTCGGAGAATTGATATGAATTTATAAATAAAGTGGAAAAATTATCATTTGATAATTTGAATATTTAAATTCAAATGTGAATTTAAAAATAGAAATGGGGAATCGTTTTAAAGAAGTAAATGATGAAATTTATTCTGATGTTCAGAATATACATTGAATTAAAAATAAATCCGTATGGATTTATGAATTGAATCGATTAGATCGAATTTGTTTAAATATAGTATTTCCAGAAAAGAATATTTAAAACATATTAGATATAAATTAAAATTAAATATGCAAATAGATTCTATATATAGATAAGTTATAAGAGATAGAATATTCCAAAACAAGATTTTAGTTTTAAAAAATTTCGAAATGGACTTGTTAAATGTAAAACAAGTAAATTTATAAAAAATGTTATAAATATGGTGAATTAATTATCAAGAGATAATTGGTAACTATAAATTCAAGTGTGAATTAAAAAATAAAATTTGAAATCATTTAGAAAAGGGAATGACAGCTTTTATTTCGAAATTCAGAATATAAAATGAATTGGGTTTCAAATGGATTCGAAATGGAAATTTGTTTTAATATATAAAACAAAGAAATTGAATTTATAAATGATATTTATAAGTCTGATGAAAATAAATTATCATGAGATAATGTAGCTGCTAATTCAAATATGAATTTAAAAATGAATTGGAAAGTGTTTTGAAATAGGATGATTGATTATATTTCGGAATCCAAATATGAATTTGAATTGAGAAAAATCCATCGGATTTATAAATAAAATTCGATTTATATTTAATTTTATAAAATAATTAGTTAGAGGGATTTGGAATCGAAATTGGCTTTGATAAGTGAATTGGGTTAGTAAATTCATATTCGAAATCGAATATGAAACTGGAGTGAAAATGGAATTCAATCGGTTCATAAGCAAATTAAAATCATGTATGAACGTGATATGTTTAATTAAAAAGTGAAATAGGCAAAGAGCTAATTTAAAGAATAAATTAGCGAATTGAATTAAAATAATTGGATTGAGTTAGATTAAACTGGGAATGGACGTATATAGGTTAAGCAGGTTTGGAATGAAGTATATGAAGATTATAATTTGTGTGCCCGACAAAAAGGTACACGTTTGAATTCCATATGAGATTTTATGCGCCGAATCGGCAAGCCACTTGGCTTTTTGATTTTCTTTTTGAATGGAAAGGGCCTAGAGAGGCGAGTTGAGGTTTGAACTATCGACTAGTACAAAGGAGGTTATGGCGAAAATTTACGAAAATTTAAGGAGTTAGAATATTTTTAAGATAATTTGATAATTATAAATCTATATATCAATATATATAGAATCCGATAAGGAAACGAACTTAAAAATAGAATATTATAAACAAAAAGGAAATCAAAAATCTGGTAGTAGAAAGAGAAATATATATACGTTTTAAAAATTAATAAGTGGTTTTTATGGTGTTGATGATTTGAGATAAGTGGTCTTGTCTGTTTTGAAGTTAAAGATGTTATTCTGTCAAGGTCTGATAGGTAATTATACCCCAACTTGATTGATTTCATTACTAACTGGTAAACAATAAGATTCAGTCTCAAAGAGAGATGTTTAATGAGTTTAGTTGAATGCAGTATTTTAGGTTGTTGTAATGATGTTTTATACAACATTCGTTTTAACCCAAGTAAGTGGAAATTTGGAAATATAATAATAAATATTTCCTGAGTATAGAAATAAATGAATGGTCGTGGAAGAGATGAGTAATTGGAATGTTTTCCAATTATAAATAGAATATATTTTCTAAGTATAGAAAATAAAAGAAGGCGATATATGGAAATGTTTTCAAATAGCGTAAGAGGTCAAGATGATTATCGAAAATATCATGTTAACAAATATGGATAAGGAAATGGAGAAGTGTTTTAATTAATGAAATAAAAATTAAAGGGCTCAGTGATTTGTTTGATGCTTTGGCTGAATGTTTGTTTTTCTTCGATAGTTAAATAACCGACTATCGTAGTATTTGCCAATAATCGTTGTCAGTATGAAGAGGTGGGTTGGATTATTATCGGTGAACCACTCCGTATTGGCAGTAGCGTTGCGAATCAGATTATATGAAGATAATTGAAGACGGAGTAAAGTGCAAGGACCTTTTCTATTAATAGAAATGGTGCTTTCGGTTTTGTTCAATCCCAGAACGAATGTAAATGGATGAATGTCTGACAGAGTATTTCCAATGATCACATATGTTGGTCTGTATAAATATATATGGTGGTGGAGAATTTATTCTCTTAGCATAATATCCAGAATATATTTATGCAAATCAATTAATGATTAACGGATCTAACAATGTGGCATTCATAGTGATTGTGTTATAAATGAATTGCAAGTAATGGTAGCCTTAGGCCTCAACAACCGGGAAATGACAAAAATCGGGCAGGTAGCGTGGCTATGTGGGTAGCTTCCATTAGGGTGTATTATCACCTATCTAGAGAAATTTATTTAATTCCTTATTCTATTCAATGTTGTCCTATTCGGGAAAACGGTTGTTGATCCCAACCGTTGGTGAAATACATTCGATACACTCAAGCGAAATGAGTGGTCGGTCATGTGTGACCGGGTTACAAGATGTTCTTATTGAACCCAGTGTATTCTCCTCTAGGGATACACTGTCGGAAGGTGGTTCCATACCTTTTCATAGTTGGAAATGCATTACCCAATAACTGCCCGCGGTTTTGATTGTATATTATATATATGTGGAATGTGAGATGCAAACGTTCCACTAGATTTCTATTTATTTGATTTAGACACTATTATAATATCAAAAGAGTTTTGATACAAAGATTATCGTTCTTTCAAAAGGATTTGGAAAGTTGAATCAAGTGTTTTGGATTCTCATAAGGGAAAAACCCGTTCTGTGTTATACGACGTGGTCTTATGAGATATTGTTTATTTTCTCAAACTGTTTTAAACTGTTTACTCATACCAGTCCTATGACTGACCCAGAGTTTATTTTGTTTTGTTTTACCTAAACTCTTGGGTGCCCAAATTTGTATGGGCAGTCAAGTAGTTCAGGATTTTATAGATTTACTTGGAGGAGCTGGAAGCAAGAGGCTTCAGCGTTATCGAGTTATTGTTATTTCTGATGTGTTGTAAATGTTTTACTCTGATAGTGATACTTTGATAATAGTATGTATATGTATACAGAAAATTTTATATTCCAAAAGCTGTTTTAGATTATATTTGGTTCCGCTGCGATGTGAGATTCTGTGTTGTTATTTCTGTTCTTCTTCTACCTTTTTCTTCTAAAAAAATGATTCGTATTTCTATGATATTTGGGTTGGACGTGTGATGTATGTAGTCAACTCAGAAAGTACGGATTTGCGGGCCATTACAATTTTGATGTACATTATCTAGTGTAATTATATATTTCTGTTCTGCTGTCATTTGTTTATGTGTTATATTCCAAAGATTACCCTTGCCACCGTGGAACGGGGGTTTTGGGTCAGCGCACTTTCAAGGCGAATTCGAGCCATGATGAAGCACTAACCCAGTCATCCCGAAGTTCTCGACGTGGCTGTCGAATTTCTAGTTATAAGATCTTCGAATTAATTGAGGGATCTGAAGTTATTGGTGGAAGAGGCCCGCAGATTTTCAGCCGTGAATTAATATGGTGGAGGCGCGATTTATATATTGACCACGCAGAATGAAGATTGACCAAAATTAAAGTTGGAACTTATGAAGTGGTATTTATAAATGTAGGGATAAATTATAAAACTATAAATGGAATCTTTCCAGTGAAGTAACAATTTAAAATCACCACAAACAAGTTCTGATCAAGACGAAACTCCTAACCCTAGCATAAAAAATATATTTCGGACCCGATGGGACATGTTTCATCGAATTCCAAGGTTGTTTGTAAAAAGTCCTTTATAAATCACAGGCTAAAAATCATGCATTTAAATTTCCCACGATCACAAAATAAATCCAATCAACTTGAAACTTTGACATTCTACTAGACCTTTTCCTTAGGGATCCAATGAAATTTGTTTCGTTAAAAATTGAGTTTTTTTGGCCATCCGTTTATCCCTTTAAAGTTTCCCTTGTCAAATAATATAAACGATTATATAAAAACAGAGGCGTTTATCGTTGCCACGATCAAATGAAAAGTACGATTAACACGAAAATTGAAACCTTATAATAGTTCATTAATACGAATCCAACGGCATAAGTTTCATCGTATTCCGAGACTATTTCTCGGTATGCTATTTTTATACGCTAAACAACGCTATTTTGGACACAAAAATACCTGATGTCCAAAAATAATAAACTGCCTACCTATCACAACTCTAAACGTTGGCACAAACTCAACGGAATTGGTTTCGTGGCATAATTCGTTCGTCTGCTCAAGTTATACACAAATACCCCTCTATTAAATTAATTTAATTATGCGTACGCGCTATAGAAATGATGGAGCTTTTGCGGCTACAGTTTCCACATACGAAATCGGTTTGCCACGAAATTTAATATTGTACAAAAATTTAACATTATGGTTCTAATGAAACTAATTTTGAAGAAAACGGAGACCGATTGCAAAAATTGTTGTTTTAAGTCTTATATAATATATAAATAAAATATTATATAAATTCCAACATACTCGAATTAAGTAATAATAAATTATTATTATCACAAATACCCAACTAGAAATATCATATAGCTTCAAATATAAACAATACGGATTTTACAACCCAAAATCATCAATTTCGAGTCAAGACAGTATCCAAATTATATTAAAACCCTATTATATTAATTTATAAACGTTTTATTTTAATAGCAATTATCATGGACACTATTTTAAAATTTGATTTGGACATGTAACAACCCGAATTTTTTGACCGTTTAAAATCGACAATAAACCTCACATGTCGACTCAAACAAATCGCAAATACAGGTAGTTATTGGGAAAAAGAAGAAAGAAGAGAAAAAAACAAATCTCAGAATCTCACAGCAGAAGGACAACATATAATAAACAAATAGCAGTTAACACAATTGGAATATATACACATTTGACTATAGCGTACAAATGATAAATCAGAGTTACACATAAACAGATATACACACACGGCAGCGGAAATAACTTGCAGCGGAAATACATTTATAATAGATATACACCAAATCTTCGTCTTCTATCTCCAAGGCAAAGTAGTCTTCATTAACTGCAACATCTGCTGACCCGAGCGTATTGCATAAAAAAGAAAACACAACAAACACTCGCATCAGCACTGAATCATTCTCATATTAGTCAAATTAAGATACGAAATAATATCAGTGTCATGGTGCAGTAACTCAAGAGATGTTACGGGTTTTTTCCATCTCTCAAGGACCCGTTAAACTAATACATACATAATATAGTACGCTATTATGATAGTGTCTATCCAGTAAAGTATAAATACTGAAAATAGCGTAAGCGGGATTACCATATTACCCTTACGCCGTTTATAGGCACCAACAGTCTATACAGTACCGTAAATTCACCGTACTGGTGTTATTAGAGGGCACTCCATAGAAGGCAATGCTAAATCAAAAATCGTATGAGCTCGATATGGATATATATGACAAGGCACTCGAGGCAATGCCCAGGGTAGGATTCTACCAATTGCACTCCCGGACCGGTGGTAACGCATAGCAGCCACTACCGCCCACCTCGGAACACACTCCCAAAGTTATAAATGGCCCAAATCATCATCATCATGGTCATATAAATATTATCGAAGAAGTGTGTCCGATCAAAGGTGCTACCTCAGTTAGTCACGGTATAGCTCCTGTTTTAGTCATTTCAATTCTAACCCGAAGGTCAGGGCTATTTCGTCCTCGATCATCTTCTTCGATTCAATATTCGACTCCAAGTCATCATATCTCGTTCTGGATACGTCAAAAAGTTCATAGTTGTCAAAGTGGTATCGACACTGACAGAGAGTATGCCTTATGTCGACTCCGGTCTCTTTACAACCAACGCTTACATTTTTCACATCGGTTGGTTCTTTTACAATTCAAAGGTTCGCTTTCATCTCAAATATCATATTTGTTTCGAACCCATTTTTATATTCAAAAGAATAAAAATTTCATATCAACATATCACAATCATACCCAAAGCCGATTTTATTCTAAACTAGAATATATTTCATATCCTTATATTATAATCATATAATATTTCATAATCGGCTTATATTCAAACAGAATATATTTTACCTCAAAGGTTATACTTATCTCAAATCGATTTGAATTCTAAATCCGTTTATATTCAAACGAGTATAAATCTCCATAACCCTCATTCATATCATTTATGAAATCCATTATATTCAAATAAAAATATCAATTTCATTTCATATAAAATTGGTTAACGTCGATTCCATATTTGAATACTTTATTTCGACTCCATCTTGAACTGGGGTTTAAATCCAGCATTTCCATTCGGAAGAAAATTTACGATCATTAACAAAATTTGAAAACAGATGCTAAAAAAAAAAATTCTTTATATAAAGTATACGTATAGAAATAATGGTTAAAACAAAATAAGATAATTTAAATCATTATGAATATATATATAATAAAAATTTCTAATTAGTTTTTAAATAATATAATATAAAAATTTAGCTAGAATAAATAGTCTATAAGTAAAAGTTAAATGATAGATTTAAGGAAAGAATAACTTATTTGAGCACAAACATTTTAAATACATATATAATAAATTCTTAAATCAAAATTTCTTCTTTCTTTCGAACTTCGAATACTTGAACCCACACTCCAGTCTCAATGGAGTTATACAATTCAATATCTTGTTTCAAAAGCCATTCATCCCAAATCTTCGATTTAGGGAAATTCAACCCATATTCCTCGATCCTCTCTTCTTTTCAAATTTAAATTCGAATAAAATATTTCATTCAAATCCAACCTAAATTTGAAAATTTCAGATTTTATCCAAACCTCATTTTAAGAATTCCACTTCCTTTGGAAACAATTTCTTTGCCACTCAAATAACACTTGCGATCCAGGTCCTTTACAGGAATAGGTTTATCGAGTATCGGTTCATTTCTTTAACTGAAATTTCTGTCAAATAAAATCCCAATATATTTGAAAATCATTTAACCAACCGATGTCTGTATAGAATTTCCTATCCAAAGGCCAAGTGATTAATTTCTAATTTCTCGATATTTCAGGGATGGATCTATCATTTCAATCCAAATCAAGGTCACAGAGGTTTATCATTTCACTCCGTGTTCTTAATTTATTTTATCGATAAATCCCGGGTTCACTAGATGCCCGTAACATCAAGGGTAAATGGGATTTATCATCACAATCACATGCCATACAATATACTGAAATAAGGAGCATTAAAATGTCACTATAAATTCAGTAATAAAATTTCAACCAACATCCATCACAACAATTCCATTCAACTGATCAGCATTACACTGTTTCAGGATTTTTGCAAGGGTTCAAATTTTAAATTAGAAATTTAAATTAAATTAGCTAACTAATTGTTACCTTAGTTGCATGTAAACACCCTTGCATGTCAAATTTAAACAACGCATCAACAATCCAACACAACCATGCAACCAAACTTATTTCATAATTTAATTCAATAAATATGGGAATAATCCAGTATTTCGTGAATGAGAAAATCACTCACCTTTGCGTCCATAGTTGATCGAACGTCCAACTAAGGGCCAAAATCTGACAGTCTCTAAGTGCAGCTAGGTTAGTGCCAAAACGTCCGCAATTCCACCACGATCCCAACGCACCCAACCGCGTCAAATTCCGAGTTCATATGTAAGAGTTATCAGCGATTTACTATTTAAAATTTAAATTATATAAAAATTAAACAACCAAACTCCTCACCACTCACAGTTGGACACGTCAGCAAATGAAACCCGTTCTTCCCGCTCGTCTCCCTCTTCTCTACAGTAACCGACGTAGAAATAGGAACCCATCTGCCAAAAACTTTGACCGTTGTTTTCCAACTCCTCCGCCCGCCTGGAGACCTCCGACCACTCGCATCCGAATCCCCACGACAACCCGCATCTGCCCACACCAAAACCGACGCCTCCGGTTGCCTCTAGTGCCGCCACCGTGCTGATGAACCAAGGGTTTCGGAACCCTAAATCACCGAATTCCGGTGCTCCAATTGACTATAAACCCAATGAACACCACCATTCCACTCAGATGACAACCTTTTACAATACCCAGATTTTAGATTCTCTGATAAATGCTTAGATTGGAAAGCCCCATTTCGAATTCATGGATTTTGCGTTCTGAAACTTTGACCATCGATTTTGGCAACTCTAGTTGCTGCATGTCGAAACGAACTACACCAGAACCTTCGTATCGTTGAGAGCTTCGATTCGGTATATGATTCACTATGGTTTGGAAAGATTTTTATTTTGAAGCTTGAAATTTGTGGAGCTAGGGTTTGAATTTGGATTTCTGCCATTAGAGAAAAGAGCAAATGGAAAATGAACGTACAGTGGAAATGGGCTGAATGAGATGGATGTGGAGTTTTATTCATATACATATATAAGGCCCAAAAGAGAAATAACTAGATTATCCATTTACACTAATCTCTTTCACATTTCCTCTCGTACGATCAAACGGTAAGTCGGATTGTAACGCAAATTGAAATCCTATAATAATTCACCGTTCCGGTTCTTATGGCGCCAGTTTCGTCGAATTCCGAGACAGTCGCCAAAACAGTTAAATTCCACAGTTAATTAAATAATTAAATATTCAATTATTCGATTAACTGTTTTAAATTAAAATTAAACCAAATTATAACTTAAATCAATTCTATAGATTTATTTCACACATTTTAAATCTTAATTTGGTTATTTGAAATCTTAAATTTGAATTTCAGTTATTATTCCCAACTAAGAATTCTCCATTTATCCAGTTTAATTTGAATTTCCATTATAAACTAAATAACTCAAATTTATTAAATAAATAAAATACAAAATTTCAAATTGCATCAATTCTAAGTATAAACTAAATTTAAAAGAATATATTTATGCTCCATTCTAATAATCATCATCATTAAAATTGACAAAATTTGATTTTTATCCAATATTATTATATTTTATTTATTTACAATTTGATAATTAAATACACAGAAAATATGGTATGTTACATCCTCCCCCACTTAAAAATCTTTTCGTCCTCGAAAAGAGAACGAGCTAAGGTATTGAATACGCCATACTCCCAAATCCATACTTATAAAATAACATTTGTAAAATAAGTAAATAGTTATAAGACCTTATAAATTTTCTAACTCCCGAAATCACGAAAAATTTCGGCAGCATCTCCTTTGTACGGAGAGGTACGGAAAATCAGAACATACATAAAAACTCAATTATACATCTCATCACATGATGAGGCATCCCAAAATGGGGAAGACACAATATATATGTAACCACAAAATTATATAACTCACATACATACCTTCTTAGCGTATATTTGCATTTTTATTTACCTTAACATTTAGCATTTAGCGCCAGCGAGCCCCAAAGCGTAGCGCGACTTCCCTACACCTGCTACATACTCATATATACATGAGAATCAAACATATATACAATATATAGCAAATGTATACTACTTACACAACATATACCGACCATTTCAACTACAAAACAACAATATTCATGACAGGCCAGCGAACAAATCAATGTTTATCAACCCTTAAATGATGGAATTTGACCAAAGCACACTAGTAAAAAGTTGTAGCATTCATTTCAGGCTTTCCGAATTGTCCGGATTCGTCGAATTCGGATAATTCATTCAAAAGTTATGACTATTTTAGTGAAGGCGAACGCTTCATCCCAGGAAAATAAAATTGCAGATCTGAATTGTTCAACCCAGTTTTTACTCCTTTAAGTCTCAAAATTTCACCCAGCATGTTTAGGAAAAGTTTTAGTTCAAATTCTGGCCTTTCCGAATTGTACTCGCACATTAAAATCCGACGTTTTGTTTGGGAGTTATGGTCAACACAACACGGGTATTCAGTTCAGATTTTTATTTTCTGCGCATACAACTACGACTATTTCTTGGTTTTCAACACAATTAACTTGAAAATTAGACAAGACACTATTAACAAAAGTTTAAGTTCAGTTTCTAAGGTTTCCGAAAAGTCCGGAATCGTCAGATTTCGATCATCCCATCAAAAGTTATGGTCACTTTAGCTTCAGCTTATCGACTATTTCAGATTTACATAAACATTGGATTATTTCTATTCGAAATTTCAACATTTTCGATTTTAATACTTTTGTAAATCCTTAACATTTAACTTTATTATCGCTTCATTATTCAAGAATTGGATCCATACTCAATTTCTTACATTATTTCGATATTCTTTCTATTCGCTTCTCGTTTATTCCGAGCATTAAATTCTAACTGAAAACTCGAAATTTGTTCTAGCTTTTCAATCAACTTGATGATATTAAGTCATATATTCATGAACATGAGTCGAGTTTCCAAATCTCATGACAATTTTTTTTCTAAGTACTTAATTTCCATCTCATCTTTATAAAGTCTTTTAAGTAACTCTTATCGAATCAATTTACGTGACTCACCTAAGTTTAGCCTTAACTCATATTTCATTTACCAATCCCATTTAAAATGGTTAATACTTCGACACTCATATACGAAGTTTTTCATTGAATTTGGTTTCAATTATTCTTATTTCTTTCATTTATCTCAAATTACTCTCTCATTCTTTCGCTACCTTTAATTGCTCGTTCGTTTCATTAATGTTAAATCATTATTCATTCAACCATTTTCCTATCCTCTTATTCTAATTTCAACCTCACTTAAAGTTTATTTCATTTGCTAAATCTACTTATTCGACTTTCAGGTCATGAATTGGGTTAAAAACAGTTTATATTCAGATTTACTTTCGATATATTGACCAAAAGAGGTTTAATCCATCCAGGGTTTACGTCTTCATTCACCTGTACCCTAATTCATCTTTTACATTCTTCGTTTAGTTATCGACCATTTACATTTCATTAATAACACAAATTCCTTTAAATTCCTTCTCGACTAACTTAGTAACTTATGAATTAGCCAAGACATGTGTTCTCGTTCTTATTACACAACCAAATTTCAATTGATTCAGTTGGTTTTAATTGAATTTATTTCGGGGTAAGTTTTAATTTCTTCTAACATCCTTATCGACCAAAGTTGGGATTGGTTTCCCTTATTATCATCCATAGTTAAGAATTCCGTGACGACCCCTTAGTTCTTAAGTCCATTCCAAAATTTCAAAGTCTAAAACTCCAATGAATCGAGAAAATTAAATCTTGAATCGATGTAGTTAGTAAGGATGAACTTAAACACTTCATCCTGGGGTCATAAACTAAAATTTTAAAATAATCTAAGTACTTATACTATTTTATAGAAAAACATGCCATAAAATTTTGAACCCAAATCTTTAATTTACAAAAACATAGAAATTTTTCAAAGCATGTTAAATTTAAATTTCAACTTTAAATAACATATCCTAATACCTTTATAAAAAATTTATATCATATGGAATTAAATTCAAAATCCTTTGTCAAACAAGTTATAATAACCATCGAGTGATCTCCCCCACTTAAACTCTTCAGAGTAAATATCGATAATGCGTGCACTCATTACTGACATCGTTTCTAAGGTCCAAGAAGGGATTATACCCACCTTGAAAATTTTTAAAACCATTTCCTTTCGATTATACCTATATATGATATTATTTAAACTTTGGCAAAACTATTTCCAAAGACACCCCAGGATCAAGTTTCAAGTTCATTCTTATTTCAATCACAAACCCTTTACACCCAATTATACCTACAGGTATTTTATTTCAAATATTTTCTAAAATCATTAAATTTCCAACACCTATTAAATACCTCTTATTATATTCATTATTTAACCGACCATAATAGGTAATAACTTAAATATTACCACCTACTAAAACGAATACATATATACTTGAACCAATAATATATTTGATATATTCAAAATATAATCGAAAACCATATCATGTCGATCATTCTGTTCGATTATTTAGAAATTCCTATCGATTCTATGGCGTCCCATATATCGACCAGAATCCATAAATATTCAACAGAACAAATCAACACAATGTAAACCAATTTACATCAAAATAAAAGTACGCTCTCTCATATCACTCAGACTCATTCTAGGGCACTACTACCGTATCTCTAATGAGTTAATTCCCAAACAGAGCCAGGGTTATCGCCAACCATCGCTCTGATACCAACTGTAACGACCCGAATTTTTTGACTGTTTAAAATCGACAATAAACCTCACATGTCGACTCAAAAAAATCGCAAATACAGGTAGTTATTGGGAAAAAGAAGAAAAAGGAGAAAGAAGAGAAAAAAACAAATCTCAGAATCTCATAGCGGAAGGACAACATATAATAAACAAATAGCAGTTAACACAATTGGAATATATACACATTTGACTATAGCGTACAAATGATAAATCAGAGTTACACATAAACAGATACACACACGGCAGCGGAAATAACTTGCAGCGGAAATACATATACAATAGATATATACCAAATCTTCGTCTTCTATCTCCAAGGCAAAGTAGTCTTCATTAACTGCAACATCTGCTGACCCGAGCGTATTGCATAAAAAAGAAAACACAACAAACACTCGGATCAGCACTGAATCATACTCATATTAGTCAAATTAAGATACGAAGTAATATCAGTGTCATGGTGCAGTAACTCAAGAGATGTTACGGGTTTTTCCCATCTCTCAAGGATCCGTTAAACTAATACATACATAATATAGTACGCTATTATGATAGTGTCTATCCAGTAAAGTATAAATACTGAAAATAGCGTAAGCGGGATTACCATATTACCATTACGCCGTTTATAGGCACCAACAGTCTATACAGTACCGTAAATTCACCGTACTGGTGTGATCAGAGGGCACTCCATAGAAGGCAATGCTAAATCAAAAATCGTATGAGCTCGATATGGATATATATGACAAGGCACTAAAGGTAATGCCTAGGGTAGGATTCTACCAATTGCACTCCCGGACCGGTGGTAACGCATAGCAGCCACTACCGCCCACCTTGGAACACACTCCCAAAGTCATAAATGGCCCAAATCATCATCATCATAGTCATATAAATATTATCGAAGAAGTGTGTCCGATCAAAGGTGCTACCTCAGTTAGTCACGGTATAGCTCCTGTTTTAGTCATTTCAATTCTGACCCGAAGGTCAGGGCTATTTCGTCCTCGATCATCTTCTTCGATTCAATAATCGACTCCAAGTCATCATATCTCGTTCTGGATATGTCAAAATGTTCATAGTTGTCAAAGTGGTATCGACACTGACAGAGAGTATGCCTTATGTCGACTCCGGTCTCTTTACAACCAACGCTTACATTTTTCACATCGGTCGGTTCTTTTACAATTCAAAGGTTCGCTTTCATCTCAAATATCATATTTGTTTCGAACCCATTTTTATATTCAAAAGAATATAAATTTCATATGAACATATCACAATCATACCCAAAGCCGATTTTATTCTAAACTAGAATATATTTCATATCCTTATATTATAATCATATAATATTTCATAATCGGCTTATATTCAAACAGAATATATTTTACCCTAAAGGTTATACTTATCTCAAATCGATTTGAATTCTAAATCCGTTTATATTCAAACGAGTATAAATCTCCATAACCCTCATTCATATCATTTATGAAATCCATTATATTCAAATAAAAATATCAATTTCATTTCATATAAAATTGGTTAACGTCGATTCCATATTTGAATACTTTATTTCGACTCCATCTTGAACTGGGGTTTAAATCCAGCATTTCCATTCGGAAGAAAATTTACGATCATTGACAAAATTTGAAAACAGATGCTAAAAAAAATCTTTATATAAAGTATACGTATAGAAATAATGGTTAAAACAAAATAAGATCATTTAAATCATTATGAATATATATAATAAAAATTTCTAATTAGTTTTTAAATAATATAATATAAAAATTTAGCTAGAATAAATAGTCTATAAGTAAAAGTTAAATGATAGATTTGAGGAAATAATAACTTATTTGAGCCCAAATATTTTAAATACATATATAATAAATTCTTAAATCATAATTTCTTCTTTCTTCCGAACTTCAAATACTTGAACCCACACTCCAGTCTCAATGGAGTTATAAAATTCAATATCTTGTTTCAAAAGCCATTCAACCCAAATCTTCGATTAATGGAAATTCAACCTATATTCCTCGATCCTCTCTTCTTTTCAAATTTAAATTCGAATAAAATATTTCATTCAAATCCAACCTAAATTTGAAAATTTCAGATTTTATCCAAACCTCATTTTAAGAATTCCACTTCCTTTGGAAATAATTTCTTAGCCACTCAAATAACACCTGCGATCCAGGTCCTTTACAGGAACAGGTTTATCGAGTATCGGTTCATTTCTTTAACTGAAATTTCTGTCAAATAAAATCCCAATATATTTGAAAATCATTTAACCAACCGATGTCTGTATAGAATTTCCTATCCAAAGGCCAAGTGATTAATTTCTAATTTCTCGATATTTCAGGGATGGATCTATCATTTCAATCCAAATCAAGGTCACAGAGGTTTATCATTTCACTCTGTGTTCTTAATTTATTTTATCGATAAATCCCGGGTTCACTAGATGCCCGTAACATCAAGGGTAAATGGGATTTATTGTCACAATCACATGCCATACAATATACTGAAATAAGGAGCATTAAAATGTCACTATAAATTCAGTAATAAAATTTCAACCAACATCCATCACAACAATTCCATTCAACTGATCAGCATTACACTGTTTCAGGATTTTTGCAAGGGTTCAAATTTTAAATTAGAAATTTAAATTAAATTAGAAATTTAAATTAAATTAGATAACTAATCGTTACCTAAATTGCATGTAAACACCCTTGCATGTCAAATTTAAACAACGCATCAACAATCCAACACAACCATGCAACCAAACTTATTTCATAATTTAATTCAATAAATATGGGAATAATCCAGTATTTCGTGAATGAGAAAATCACTCACCTTTGCGTCCATAGTTGATCGAACGTCCAACTAAGGGCCAAAATCTGACAGTCTCTAAGTGCAGCCAGGTTAGTGCCAAAACGTCCGCAATTCCACCACGATCCCAACGCACCCAACCGCGTCAAATTCCGAGTTCATATGTAAGAGTTATCAGCGATTTACTATTTAAAATTTAAATTATATAAAAATTAAACAACCAAACTCCTCACCACTCACAGTTGGACACGTCAGCAAATGAAACCCGTTCTTCTCGCTCGTCTCCCTCTTCTCTACAGTAATCGACGTAGAAATAGGAACCCATCTGCCAAAAACTTTGACCGTCGTTTGCCAACTCCTCCGCCCGCCTGGAGACCTCCGACCACTCGCATCCGAATCCCCTCGACAACCCGCATCTGCCCACACCAAAACCGACGCCTCCGGTTGCCTCCAGTGCCGCCACCGTGCTGATGAACCAAAGGGTTTCGGAACCATAAATCACCGAATTCCGGTGCTCCAATTGACTATAAACCCAATGAACACCACCATTTCACTCAGATGACAACCCTTTACAATACCCAGATTTTAGATTCTTTGATAAATGCTTAGATTGGAAAGCCCCAATTCGAATTCATGGACTTTGCGTTCTGAAACTTTGACCATCGATTTTGGCGACTCTATTTGCTGCATGTCGAAACGAACTACACCAGAACCTTCGTGTCGTTGAGAGCTTCGATTCGGTATATGATTCACTATGGTTTGGAAAGATTTTTATTTTGAAGCTTGAAATTTGTGGAGCTAGGGTTTGAATTTGGATTTCTGCCATTAGAGAAAAGAGCAAATGGAAAATGAACGTACAGTGGAAATGGGCTGAATGAGATGGATGTGGAGTTTTATTCATATACATATATAAGGCCCAAAAGAGAAATAACTAGATTATCCATTTACACTAATCTCTTTCACATTTCCTCTCGTACGATCAAACGGTAAGTCGGATTGTAACGCAAATTGAAATCCTATAATAATTCACCGTTCCGGTTCTTATGGCGCCAGTTTCGTCGAATTCCGAGACAGTCGCCAAAACAGTTAAATTCCACAGTTAATTAAATAATTAAATATTCAATTATTCGATTAACTGTTTTAAATTCAAATTAAACCAAATTATAACTTAAATCAATTCTATAGATTTATTTCACACATTTTAAATCTTAATTTGGTTATTTGAAATCTTAAATTTGAATTTCAGTTATTATTCCCAACTAAGAATTCTCCATTTATCCAGTTTAATTTGAATTTCCATTATAAACTAAATAACTCAAATTTATTAAATAAATAAAATATAAAATTTCAAATTGCACCAATTCTAAGTATAAACTAAATTTAAAAGAATATATTTATGCTCCATTCTAATAATCATCATCATTAAAATTGACAAAATTTGATTTTTATCCAATATTATTATATTTTATTTATTTACAATTTGATAATTAAATACACAGAAAATATGGGATGTTACAGGACATAACTAATGATCTATAAAATGAAATCTAGATTTTTCTCTTCCATACGAATATTATAATCAACAAGATTCCAACGTTTCTTATTTCATAGAACTCTGACTTATATTGGATTTTGTATATTCAATTGAATTTCAAAACTCAATATTATGAACTGTCACGCCATTACGAGCTTGATTTAAATTATATATAAATTATAACATTCAAACTTTGTTTTATAAACGATTTAATATTAAAATCCATTGATATCCCAAAAATAATACTTCAAATAATGAATTAAATTGAATATTTGACTACCAAATATATAGGACATTACATTCTTCCCCCTTAAAAGAATATCGTCCCTGAAATTACTAAGGTAGGAAAAATGCTACAAATTCCATTACCTTTCCAAATGGAATATATTTTAAATCGAAAACCAATTCGTTATTATCAATATAATTTCCAAAAATATTGAAAAATTTCAAACACTTTAAATTTCCAAAAAAATTCAGCAGATTCTCTCCTGTACGAAGTGACTTCTACGATATCGCAGGAACGAATATTATATATATATATCGGCCCACACATCGGAAAACAAAATTCAAAAACCATAAATTATATTTTCGCATAGGCGTACCTTTTACGAGCGTTGTTGAGCCTACTACTCAATTTACATGCAATCTATGCAATGAAAATCAATCCTCAAGCCATCTGGTAACTGTACTTAACTCGGTTTAGCACATAAGCAACAAATACATGAAATTTTAAGTAATATTTCATTAATCAACAAATATAACCATACTAATTCTCAAAATCAAATATATAACATTATTTTTCAAACACAGGTACAATTCATTAACTTCAATTCATATGCGGTTTCATTCCAGTTTATAATATTGGAATTCTTTTCTCTTGGTTTACAATTCATTTAACTTGTTTTAAACCATTGATGAATATATTCCAACAAACTAACACATAACCAAATATCAATCAATCAACCAATGTACAACCAACTCAATCAAATCAATTGAATTCTCATTCAATATTAACATTTACTTTATGTAACACCCCGTATTTCCGTTAATATTAATGTTCATAAATTAAAGAATAACTAATCTCATATGTGAGAATTAAGGGAAATGGGTTGCGCCATTGTGTTCGTCTCGGAATTCTGGTTGAGATAGAGTCCGAGTTTGCGTGAATTGGACTTCCTATGAAGAAGTTATGGCCATCGGAAGTTTCAGAAAATTCAAAATAGATTTCAAAATTCAAAATTTCAGAGTCAGATGGGCTAGGCGGGAAAATTCCCGCTAGGGCCAGGTCGACCATAGGGTCGACCTGGGGGTCAACCTACCCTGACAAGGTCGACCATAGTGTCGACCTGGGGGTCGACCTGCCCCCCCACCCCAGGCAGATTTAATTACTGACCTGTTAATGACTGTGTTCTGACTCATTAGGGTTTCTGATCTGCTGTGATTGGCTGGGATTAATTCTGGGTTGATCGGATGGCCTAAACTAATCCTAAACTCTATAAAAAGACATGAAGACTCATACCCTAAAATCAAATTAAAATTAGATTCATGACCTCCATGCCGTCACCTTGCAACTCAGAATAGCCGCCACCAATTAGAGAGGAAGAAAGCTAATCAAATTCAATTCTATTCAACTCTAACAACGAATCTACTTCAAAAGAAAGCTAATACAACTTCAGAACCCAGAATTCAGAACTCAAGACCTTTTTTGATTTGTGAGTTCGATTTCTTTAATAAAATAATTAGCAGTTTAATTGGATTGAGTTATGATGCGGATTATATGGCTATGTTGTGAATTATTGACCGCATGTTATCATCAATGTTGTAAAATTGTGATGTTATCATTTATGTTGTAAATTCTATGATGCTATCATCTATGTTGTAAAGTTGTGATGTTATCATCCAAGTTGTAATTCTATGATTGACTTATGTATAATCAATTCATAATGATGTTCATATGCTAGTTTGGTTATGATGATTCAAATGATAAATCACATGTATGTATGCAAGTTAGGATGTTAATTGAGACATAGATCATATGCAAGTTAGTGAAATTTTATGCATAACCTTACATGGTTCATGACATCTATTTAAGATCTAAAGTTAGGCTATGACATGTGTGAGTTATATGCTAAATTCTACATGCTAGTTTACATGTTTAGATGTAAGTTTACACCATCGTTATGTTGCATAAATCACATACGCAAGTTTACACAAATATATGTGTTTGGAGTGTGAATCATGTTATGTAATTTTTTAGTTATTGCCTATGCAAGTTTACACCTTTAGATGTAGATCTATGACATACATGATTTATGCAAGTTTGTGACTATTACCTAAACAAGTTCACACCTTTATATTTGGATTTATGACATATGTAGTTTAATGCAAGTTGTGACTTTGGCCTATGCAAGTTTTAGATGTAGAACCTCATTAACACATACAAGTTCACCCCTTATGTTTAGATCTAGTTTATCTATATGTATGTTGTGATGTTTTCTCTTTATTTTATAAGTTAGACTATTCGAGTCTAACGTATATTTTACGTTAAACGAACGAACGTACAACGTGGGGTAATGGGATAATATTAAAAGATTTAATATTGAGAATTGGCATAAATGCCTTAAAAGGCATAAAATAAATTTGTGATGAAAATTGGTATGATATTACATACCATAAATAGATGGACATAATTGAGTCAATTATGGCCATAGTTAAATTTGGAATTGATTGATAATTTGAATAGGGAAATTAATTCAAATTGGGGAATGATCAATTAGGAGTAATTGATCGTCTAAGACACAAGGTTAGGCTCTTTTGTGGTGTAAGACTGCCCGGACCCGCCCGACAAATCCAGCTGCCACAAATGCCAGTCTAATGTGGGAGGTCTTAGGCATAAATTAAATGCGTAATAGTTGTAAAGACACGATGTTAGGCTCTTTTGTGGTGTAAGACTGCCCGGACCCGCCCGGCAAATCCAGCTTCCACAAATGCCAGTCTAATGTGGGAGGTCTTTATGAGGTTACGGTCTTAATGAATTAAGAAACACTTAACCAGGTAAACATGTAGTGGGGCATGAGGGGGTTAAGTGGGTGCCTTGGGTGGCCTGTGGAATTAAGTGGGTGCCTTGGGTGGCATTTGAAATACGATTAGAAACACTTAACCAAAATTTGAAACATGTAAGTGAACATGAATAAGAAGAGGGTTAAGTGGGATGTACTAGAGGGGACCAAGCTTAGGTGGATAGCTTGTGTCAAGTAATGGGGACCCGTATCAACCAGTAACCCATACGTATCTTTGTGGGATCGACCCAAGTCGAGGACGGGACACGCATACTGGGCTTGACTGTAAGAGGCCAAAACGGGTTAGCGGTGACAACGCAAGTCCAACGGGTTCATATGCGTGTGTCGGCCCGGGCTGGTAGGTAAGACGTTGTTGCATCGTGTAGGTATAAGCCGTGCATTATTTGGGATATCGGGTTGCCACTTTGGGGAGTGATACGCCCCACTGTGGGGCAAGAACGGGTATCTACCAGTTAGGGAGCCGATCACATGGGCGTAGTGGGTACACCTAGTGGAGATAGGGGCAGGCGGCACCTAAGAAGGCAACTAGGGGTGCACGAAACTACCATTATCATTATTAAGTTATGTAGGCGAGATCAACCTTAGGGTAACTAGTGGTGGTGCAGTATAGTATTGGTGGTGCAGTATAGTAATTATCTTATAGTGGGTTAGTTGCGCCTTTAACGTTATTCGTTCAATCTTATTTTTTTTTGTTTACTCTGCCATACTCAATTGTTCACAGTCATTTCCTTATTTTCCAACTTATGCCTTAGCATAGTTAATTTGGTAATTATATTGTTAAAGTTATCGCACTCGCCAGACTTTATGTCTGACCCCCTTTGTTTCCACCTCTTTTCTTCCTTCCCCCCCCCCTCTCCCCCCCCCCCCCCCAGGTGCTTAGGTTGGAACTAGCACCAGTGGAGCTTAATTTTGGACAGTTGTATCTCGACTTTTAGAAGTTGCTTGGATCGCTGAAGTAAAGTTCAGCCTCTCTTATTTATGGATATTTTGTACTAGGGTTATGTCTTTCAATTTATGTACTTTGATTTAGTCAAGATGGATATTATGTACTTTGAGTCTGGTTTTTGATGATGTAACCAAACTTATGTGTTTACCGCTGCAATGAATAAAGTTTAAAAGTTTTAGTACTATTTATATCTGTCTTGTTGTTAAGTTTCTGTTCTATACACACTTAAAATGCTCCATAGAAGTTAATGCATTCCCTTTGTAAGTGACATTAATGAACGTGGGGTGTTACACGTGGCATCAGAGATGAAGGTTACCAGAACAGATATGAATTTTGAAAAACTATTTTTCAAAAACACTTTTATAAAGAAGTACCTTCAAAAGTACGTTTTAAGGAAAGTATTTTCCAGAGAAAAGCTTATTTTATAAAGCATAACCCCAAGAGCCATATATCTTTCCTTCGCTTCTTTTGTATTGAATCTTTTCTTTTTCGTTTCAGCATGTTTGGAATTCCCAAGATACCTGAGGGGATAACGATACCAGGATGGTGTAGGAGGTATTTGGTGACTAGGGCCACCACCGCAGGTCTAGAAAATGCTCCTCCTCCTCCCCCTCCTCCTCCTCACGTCGATACTTTTGCTAAGATATGTAAGGACTTTCTGGGCAATAGGTGGAAAACCTTTTCACGGGACAGAGACATTTGTTGAAGCTCGAAACTGTCTAAAGGAGGTGGAAGAATTGTTTGGGATCTTTGAGGTGGAAGATGGAAGAAAGGTCCAGTTAGCTGCCTGGCTAATGAAGGATGAGGCCTCATTTTGGTCGGAGGTCACTAATGGAGAACGTCCAGTTGATACATGGCCAGATTTTAGGCGAAGGTTTGAGGCGAAGTTTCTCTCACGGGCTGAAGAAAATTTATAGATGGAAAGATTTTTGGCATTAAAGCAAGGGAATCTATCGGTGAAAGAATACGTCAACAAGTTCAACCAGTTGGCGAGATTTGGCTTGAACTTGGTGAATATACCAGAAAAGAAGGCCCTGAGTTATGTTAAGGGTTTGAACGAACCGCTTCATGTGTTAGCTATGACCCACATCTCCATGGGGGCTACCTTTGAGAGACAAGTTGACATGGCGCTTATGCATAAAGAAGAGAAGGGCGCCAACGCTAATAAGGCACTCGAGAAGAAAGGGGATCAAAAGAAGCCGCAACAGCAACAACAAAACAAGAAAGGTGGTAAATGCAACAATGGTAAGGGAAAGAAGAGATGCTTTAACTGTGGGACACCGGGCCATCTAAGCAAAGATTGTAGGAAGAAAAATAAGACTGGCTATTTCCGTTGTGGCGAAGCGGGACATCTGATTAAGGACTGCCCAAGGAAAGGGCAGAGGGCAGGGTCTACCTCGGGAGGACAGGTACAGACTCTTATGGCACCAGCACAGGCAAGGGGGCAAGTTGAGGCTCTCGTGGTCCCACCGCTGCAAGAACGAGGTAGATCAATTTCCGTTGAAAGTTTAGTTTTTCTGTTTGATCATCCTGTCCGTACTTTATTCGATTCTGGCGCATCACATTCATTTATTTCTACATCATTAGTTGAAACACTACACCTAGATACTAGTTTAGTTACAGACCACTTATTAGTCTCAAATCCTATTTGTGGTTTGGCTCATCTTTCTATGATTTGTCAGGATTTTAAAGTGTCTATTTTGGGTGTTGGGTTTGAATGCAACGCCTTTGTTCTTGGCTTCATGGGCTACGGCTTGATTCTATGTATGGATTGGCTAACTAGATACGGGGCCATCCTAGATTGTGAAAGAAACGTAGTTAGATTGTTGACTCGTTGTGGAAAGACCCTTGATATTTCTTATGACCCTAGAGGTCCAGTAATGCTTAGCTACCTAGAAACCCTTGACACATCCGATGATGATTTACATTCTGTTCGTATAGTCCATGAATATGTTGATGTCTTTGAGAGGTGAGGGGTTTACCCCCAAATCGTGAGATAGACTTTCAAATATATCTAGTAGATAATGCAAAGCCAGTTGCATTGCCAGTGCGCCACATGGCTCTAAGAGAGAGAAGAGAACTCAGTAAGCAAGTGAAAGAATTGCTTGAGAAGGGGTTCATCAGATGTAGTATATCGGAGTGGGGTGCTCCAGTAGTATTTTCCACGAAGGCAGATGGGTCCCTTAGACTTTGTGTGGACTATAGAGAAATTAATAAGCTTACTAAGAAGAATAGGCACCCACTGCCGAGAATTGACGATCTCTTCGATCAGTTAGTTGGCGCCTCAGTGTTTTCGCACTTGGACTTAGCCACTGGTTTCCATCAGTTGAGACTGGCTGAGGAAATCATAGACAAGACTGAGTACTTATTAACATAACTTCATTATAACTTCATTATAAAAACTGCTATAAGATTCGCTTAAAATTCCTTTTATAACTTCATTATAAAAACTCAGGTTTTAATATAAAACTCGTTCATACACTCCTTTCACAATTCAATTAAGTTCCATTTCAACTTAGAGTACTTATTAAATGAATTCTAGTTAAAAAGTAATCTCATAAATTATTATTAGTTAAAATAATAATTTACTTTAATCAATAACAACTACAGAAGTAGTCAATTTCTTTATTAACTATAATGAATAGTAAATTCCCTTTTAAATTCTTATTAAAATTAAAACTAATATTCGTTAAACTATTTCCTTAGAATAATTCAAAACAAATTAATTAAAAATCTCTCTCACTTAAAACGGTTGACTTAGTCAACCCAAAACACAGTTATTTCATTAAATGATTCCAGTTACTCCTTACTTTAAATTAGTTAATAATATAATTAATTCAAATAATTCCATTTAATTGTTTTCTTAAAAACAGTTATCCAACTTTTAACCGTTAGGTAAATTTCTGCTCATTTGCTCATAAATCTGATTAATATCAGAATCTGCTTTATAAAATCATTTCATAATTATTTATAATTTAAATAATAAATAATAAATAATATTTTCCTTCTAATAAACTCTATCCAAAATAATATATTTCAAAATCTGTTTAAGTTATAAAAATGAATTTTATAACTTCCTTTCTGTTGATTCACCTAATGGTAAATCACATTTATAAACCGATTGATTTTTTAGGCCATATACTGCTAATTACTCAACCAATATTTCCCATTAGTTTAAACAAAAAAATTGTTGAATTTCCGATCAACGGTCAACAACCAAATCAATCATCCAATCAGAACAATTCATATAATGATAATATGAAAATAAATAATATCTAATATATTTGAGGAATCCAATTGGATTCATAACACCCTGTATTTTAATAACACTAAGGATGATAAATTAAAGAATAATTAATTTAATATTAAGAATTATGTGAAATAGACTGCGCCATTTCATTCGTCTTGGAATTAAGGCCAAAATAGACACCTGGTTTGCATAAAATGGACACCGTATGAAGAAATTATTAAGGTTTGAAGTTTGTATATGCACAAGAAGAATATATATATATATATTATTAAATCTAGAATTCAAAAATCAGTTCAAAAATCGAAATTTGGGGAAGCGGGAATTCTCACGCTCAGGGATGTTGACTCCCAAGGGGGTGTCGACCCCCTTTCGGTAGATCCGGGCAGATTAGGGTTTCGGGACATCAATACATATGGTTACATTTCTCTTGTTTTCTACACCAAAAATAAGGGAAAACTAGATGTTGTCTCTGCCCAGATTGAATCAAGTCTTTTCTTCTTCAGCAATTAACTAGAGTCAATCAAGTTTAGAGATCTGTGATTCAACATCTGCAACTATTCTTCTGTCTCTTAGATCTATTCTTTGTGAGTCTATGTTATTTTTAGATAAAAATAATTAAAATGCAATCCTGACATGCCTATGAATTAGAACTAATCCTGTGACTAATGGAATCATATCAGATCTGATGTACTTGTATATCTAATTCACGGATTAGAACTCATCATGCCTGTTTATGAACATGACACCATGCATAATCAGTCCTGTTATTACATGTTCATCAAATTTATTCTTATATGCATGTTTTTGTTCATCAGATTTGTTCTTATATTTCTATATATGTTCATCAGATCTGTTCTTATATGCCTATTTCTGCTATCATATGCCCATTTCTGTTACTGTTGGTTTTATGCCTATTTTGTCCTTCTCTCTCATTCCCTTTTTATTTTTAAAGCCAGGCTACTTTCGAGCCTAGGCCGATATCACTGAGATATGCATACGAACGAAATTGGGTTAAACTGGGAATGGCTGGAAATGGTAATTTGGGGGCATAACTTGTACTTTGAATCATGATTGGGATCTGGTGGCATAAACTATATTGTGAAATTGGACTAAAAATTTGGGGCATGATTTATATGGTAAATTATGACTTCTTGTTTGGGACATAAAATTTTTTAGGCTTTATTTAAGATTAAGTGAAACATGTTATTGGAACTATAAAGAATCAGTTAAGCTTGTTTAATCCATTAAAATTGGGGCACAACTTGTATTGGGAAATTTGGGGCAAAACTTGAATTGAAAGAACGAATATGGATTTTGGGCATAATCCAAACTGTAATTAAAGATCTTAATTTGGGCATATAACACATGATGAATATGACTTGGGAAAGAGGCATGAAAACCTATAATGGAATAGGAATACTTGTTAATGAATGAAGATGCCTAGAATTACAGTAATTAGAAAATTATAACCGCGCTTAGACACAAGGTTAGATTACACTTGTGTTGGAAGTACTCCCGGACCCGACCGGCATATCCAACGACCACAAGTGGTGAATCAAATGTGAGGGGTCTAAGTGCATAAACACGTTACGGTGTTAAGACACGAGGTTAAGTCCGACCTGTGGAAGATGTCTGCCCAGACCCGATCGGCACATCCAGCTTCCACAAGTGTAGACTTAATGTGGGAGGTCTAGCACATTATAACCATAAATGAATGTACGGTTATGAACTTTTAATACTTAACATGTTTAAATCCATAAGGATTATATGATCCTGTTAAATCTGTGGGGTTAAGTAAACCTGTTAAATTGGTGGGGTTAAGGAAACCTGTTAAATCTGTGGGGTTAAGTAAACCTGTTAAATCTGTGGGGGTTATACGAATCTGTTAATTTAGAAAACTTAACCTATTAAATCTGTTAGGGTTATATGGGACCGTTAACTGGTAAAGTTTAACCCGTAAATCGGGAGGGGGTTATGTGAATCTGTTAAATCTGTTATGCATAACTTGTCAAAATCCTAATTAGTTGGGGACACAAGATCTTCAAGGGTTGGCTTGTGTCATCTGTTATGTGGGACCCATATTAGTCAGTAACTCATTCTGGTATTAAAGGAGGACCCCACACTAGGTAGGGGTCAGGGCATGCTTACTGAACTGGCTGTAAGAAGTTCATCTAAGAGGAGGTGTGTGCCGGCGCATTCTAACGGACTCATGTGCGTGTATGAGTGCGGCCTGCATCTGGAAAAATAATTCGATGTAGCACCAGTAAATAGGTCTGTGTCCTTTTGCAGGTTGCCACTTTAGGAAGTAATACACCCTACTGTAGGGCCGACACAGGGTATTTACGGGATAGGTAGCTGATCGATTGAGGGGTAGTAAATAGGGTACATCTATTCCTGTCTATTTCTGTAGGGTACCTGTGTTTCTGTTTGGGTCAACACCCGTTATTTCTGTTTAGGTGCCGGTTAATTCTGTTTGGGTTAAACCCCGTTACTAGAGTACACCTACAACTACAATTATATTTCTGTTGGGATCATCCTGTTTCTGTTAAGTAATTAGGGAGTATGTAATCCTGTTACATATCTGCTATACTAGTATTGGTGTAGAGAAAGGTACTTAAGAAGCGCAACATATCCAGTTCTGTTATCCTGTTTATCTTATTATACTTGCCTTATGACACTGTTATCTCACTCTCTAGTTTATATGCATGTCATGATGCTTTTACTTATTTATATGCTAAAAGTAACTGGACTCCCCAAGCTTTATGTCTGACACATTTTGTTTCCTCTTATCTCTCTTCCATTTCCCCCATGTTCTCAGGATGGGAATACTTGAGCTTGATTTGGATTCTCTGCTTTCATCTTGCTTGGAGCTGCTTTGATGTATTGCTTGAATTCTTGTCTCTATACTATGGCTGCATTTTGGGGATTATGATTCTTTTATTTTTGTACTCTGATATTTTAAGTACAAGAAAGAAGTTTTAATGATGTATTGGGTTTTATGCATTTCAGACATATGATGTAACCATTTTTTTGAACTATGATGCTTTATGATTAATAAAGTTTTTAATTCCGCTGCTATTTTATACCTGTCTTGTAATGTTTTTGTTTCTGTTTACATATAACGCTTCACCAAAATTAATGCATTCTCTTAATGAGTGATATTAATGGACGTGGGGTGTTACACTTGGTATCAGAGCTGAAGGTTACAAGACTAGATATTTTTTTTTGAAAATTATTTTCAAAAAGGTTTTAAAAGAAAACATTTTCAAAAAGAAAAGTCTGGTTTGAAAAACATATTCCCTAAATCCATATGTAATATCTTTTGATCCTTTGTATGAGTCTCTTTCCTTTTCTTTTTAGCATGTCTGGGGAACCAAATATTCCTGAGGGCGTTACGATCCCAGTCTGGTTCCATAGCTATATAGAGGCCACAGCGCCTGCCGGTGGTCAAGCAGACATTCCTCCCCCAGCTGCACCTGTCGTTCCTCCTCCTCCTCCTCCTCCTCCACGTGTAGATAATTTATCTAAGATCTGCAAAGGTTTCTGTGTTATGGGAGGGAAGCCATTCCGTGGAACCGAGACATTCATAGAGCCAAGGAATTAGCTCAAAGAAATGGAGGATCTATTTGGAATTTTTGAGGTGGACGATCGTAGGAAGATTCAGTTAGCCGCCTGGTTACTGAAAGATGAAGCTTCGTTTTGGTGAGAAGTAACAGAAGCAGGGCGTCCGGTGGAGACTTAGGGTGATTTTAGGTAGAGGACCGAAATGTAGTTTCTTTCTCTAGAAGAGAAAAGCATGCAAATGGAAAGGTTTCTTGCACTCAAGCAATGAGGCTTGATTGTTAAAGAGTATGTTAACAAATTTAACCAACTAGCGAGATTTTGATTGGAGCTAGTAGATACTTCGCATAAGAAAGATTTGCAGTTTGTTAAAGGATTGTGAGAGTAGGGTCGTTAGACTTTTGAATTGCCATGGGAGGACCCTCGAGATTTCTTGTGAGCCATAAGGGTCTGTCATGCTTAGTTTCCTAGAGCCACTTGATGATCTATCGACGATCTGGAATTTGTACCAGTATTCCGTGAGTATCCTGATGTTTTTGATGAGGTACGGGGCTTACCTCCAAGGCACGAGATTGACTTTCGTATATACCTGGTGGACAATGCAAATCCAGTTGCATTACCTGTGCGCCATTACTCCAAGGGAAAGGAGGATGTAACAACCCGGAAAGTCGGAACCAATTTAAAATTTTTATTTTGGCAATTTTAATGAATTTTGAATATTTAAAATGATTTATTTTAAATAATAACGACTAGAAATTTATTTTAAATAGAATTAGAATGTATAATTTATTTCAATTGATGTTAGAATATAAATATTTATTTTAATTATAAAAGGAATTGGAAATGGCGCGGTAGTTTGAAAATTTGATTTCAAATTTCAAATGAATGTACAGGATTCAAAATAAATCGGATTTTAGTAAAAACCAAAAATATTGGAATCTGTTTGAAAATATCTTTCCAACAAATCTAAAAATCCAAATTTCATAGCGGGAATAAAAAGTTGTGTTCAGTTGAAAATTCAGAATAGTCGCTATGGAAATATAGCCCTTAAAAATGGCGATTTTGCAAATGACCTCTGTTTTCGACAAAACCACTTTGGTTGAATCCGGAATGTCAAATTATTGTTGGATTCCAATTTTCATAATTTTTGGAATCAATATGTGAGCGTGGTGGATTTAAACGCGTTTGGTAATTTTAGTTCGAATTTAATCGACTGGAAAAAGACCGTTTTTCAAACGATCTTTAAATTTGATGAAATTAGTTTCATTAGGACTGTATTGTCAAAACATAGCCAGATTTGTTTTTCTGGAATTTTTGGGGTACGAAACATGTCCCATTGTGTTCGGAATGGGGGTAATTACCTAGGGACGACAGTCGTTGGGTCTTGTTTGGAGTTTGAATGAAAAGTCAACATTTAAGGAATTAATTAATAAAGGAGAGAAAAATAATAAAATATAAAAGTTTTTTTTACTTAACACCCTCACCCCCCCCCAACCCCAATTCATTTCTCTTGATCAATTACTTTTCCCCTTTCAAAAAAAAAAGACCCGACGCCCTTCTCCCTCTCTCGACAGCCGACATCGCACCTCAGCCACTCCTTCCCTCCTACATCATTCTCCGTTCCGCTCTCCCCTCCTCTTCTATTCGAGACCCAAAAACCTTCCCCCATTGCGAGGGTCGAAACCGCCCACCCCCATAACCGCGAATCACCGCTCCACCACCGAAGACCGCAAACCAATCCTCTCATCCCCCCCTCCCTCCGCGCGCGAGTACGAAGCTCATCACGAAGCACTGGCAAGGGGTGGCTTCAAATCTGGAGCAGGCGGTTTCTGGTGGCGTGCCCTTGGAGGTGGAGGCGGGTTCAAACTCGTTCCGGGAATTGCTGAAGACCACGGATCTGATGGAAACAATGAGCGTTTTCTATAATTAGTTTATGTAATTTTCAGATTTTTAGTGTACATAGAAATGATTTATTTTCAGATTTTAATGTGATTAACACTGAATTTTATTTTCAGTTTTAACGTAAATAAACCTTGAATATATTTTTCACTTTTTAATGGAAGTAAAAATGTAATTTTTATTGTATATAGCCTTGGATCATTAAAAAGATTTGATTTTTATCATTAAAAAGATTTGATTTTTATCATTAAAAAGATCCGATTTTTTTTCATTAAAAAGATTTGATTTTTATCTCATAAAAGATTTGATTTTTAAGCGAAGAAAGATTTGATTTTTATGTAAAGAATGATTAGATTTTATAAATACAAAGATGAGATCTTTATACATATCGTGATGTTTTAAAAATTGGATTTTTATATAAGATGTAGCGCAATAAAAAGATGATCTTCATGTATATGGAAGCGATGTAAAAATATGATTTTTATTTCATAAGGAGCGTTATAAAAAATTAGATTTATATATATACATATATATTAGCATGGAAAAAATATAATTTTTATACATGTAGTGGTATTATGAAAATGTGATTTTTAATCATATATAGAGATGTTAAAATGTAATTTTTAACATATACCGCGTGAAACAGACTACGATGGAATGAACCGGAAGCTAAATGGAATCCAAATCGTCCGCTAAATAATGACGGAGTGGAATCCCTAAGGTGAGAACTTCTCACTATAATTTTATTTTCTAGTTAAAATATATACTAGGTTGCAGACGGTGCTTAGCAGCACCCGACACCCATCGTCCATAAACCATGGATGACTTGTTTGATTATGATGTGTTGTGAAAATTGTTTGTGATGTGAAATGAACTGTGGAAAATATTCATGTGTTGAATAAATATTTTTATTGTTAAAAATATAATTTTTAACGAGTATATAAATGAACATAAATATTCATTTACAAATCGGACGATTTGTGTATGTACATGATTTGACTGATATGGATTGGGACGATAAATTTTACACATCGCCCAACTTCACAAATAATTTTCAATATTTGTTGGTTGAAACCCCACACGGGTGTTGGAATGATATTTGACGTACACTAATCCCAATTGTTTAGTTGTATGTCGATTGATTGGTTGACAGGCTATTGTAAGCGTTAATTACTTATATTTAATGCTTATACAGTGTAGAACGCACTCTGGTTGATGGATGATTATTTATCACTTTTGTTGCATGCATGTTTTGTATGAAATCCATATAAATAACATTATATGGTAATTTACCGTGTCTGATTCCAGTTCAGAAAGAATGAATATTTTAAAATAAGGAATATTTTAGAATAATATTCAGAAAAGAATCAAAACATGATTTTGATGTCTGATCTTTAATGGACACGAAAATATTATAATATATAAAGCCGTGTTGATTAGATTAACGCCATTTTGACGTGAACGATATTTATATCGATTTTATTCATTTTTATAATGAATATCGAAAAGGAAGGGATTTCAAAATCTGATGTTTTGAAAATATTACAATTTATATATTAATGATATGGAATATTCAATTTTGATTTGAAATTGAAAATGAAGTTGAAATCGTTTTAAAACAAAATTATAAAATACGTTTTAAATGGAAATCGACGAAATATATAATATATATATATATGTATATATTATATATGTTTAATGACCTGAATAGAACGCACCGCGGCGCGGTAGTTCGCGAATTTTGACCATTGACTTCGAATTGACGTTACGGGAGATCGTACCGTCAGATTCTCCTAAAACCGGAACCGTTGGGTTCGTATCGAAAAGTGCTTTCCAACAAATATGAGAGATTTGAAATCTAACAGTTGGATTTGGAATTATGCTCAAATCAAATTTGGAAAAGGTCGTTGTAAGTGCAGTTCGATGATCGTTTATGGAAATCGACTGTATGGGCCTTGATAAAATTATTAAAAATAATAATAATTTGTGTAAAATCGTAATAAATGATTTGGAAAGAATTGGGATGAAAAATTCCATATTTGAAAAGATAAAAATATATTTTTATCGAAACGAACTAGTTATGAACTAGAATTATAATCCAATATTTTTAAATAAATAAATTGGATTTGAAATGGTTTTAAAAATAACCAGAATTTCCAATATATGAATTGGAATGGATTTGAATTGAAATTGTCTTCAAAATATTTCAATATTGGATTCCGTGATTATACGGACATTGTGGAGGAATTTGGAAGATATATATATCGTTATTCCAATATGATATTTGTTGATTTCAGAATTTGATATTGAATATAAGCCAATATATTTTCAAATCAGAGCCTTGTATTTAATATCTAATGGGATTTTGGGTTTGTAGTGAATGGTGTCTTCACTAACACTGTTCTTGAGCCCAGTTGAGAAAAGATTAAATCTTTTTATTAAGATTTAATGAAGTTTACCAATTAATTAATATTTAATTGGAATTGAATTGAATTGAATTTTGGGTTTGTCGTGAATGGCAACTTTAAAAATGTTGTTCTTAAACCCAATGGGGTTAATAAAATTAGAAACTAACTGGAGATTACTAAGTTGAATGGTTTACTTGGTATTGATCTGATGTAGGTTTCGGCCTTTTGGATTAATACTTAAGGAATTGTTCTCTTACTAATTTACGGTTAGAGACTGATGGAATGGTTCAATTAGAAACTAACTGGAGATTAGCTAAGTTGAATGGTTTCGTGTGTATTGATCTGATGTTGGTTTCGGCCTTCGGGATTAATACTTAGGGAATTGTTCTCTTACTAATTTACGGTTAGAGACTGATGGAATGGTGTGATCAGTAACACTGTTATTAAACCATAAGTGAAAAAGAATAATTTTTTTATTCAAGATTATTAGAATTTCCAATTATATATAGTAATTGGAATAAAATGGAATTTGATTTTGGGTTTATTGTGAACCGTGTTTTATATGATATTGGTTCTTTAACCCAGTTAAAGGCAGGATATGATTTCCCAAGTTATATAATCATTAATATTGATTTTTGGGAAGATTCAAAATAAGTGGAGTTTTAATGAATCTTTAATTAGATTGAAATGATCTAGAATGTAGTATCACCAGTTTTTCTCCAAAGCGATAGTTAAATCTTTAATTAGACTTGAATGTGGAATGGTTATTAATATTTACCAATAACACTGTGGTGTTAAACATGGAGTATTACCAGTTTTGCTCCATGGGATGAATAGTTTGGGATTGGGAAATAAAATAAATGATTACTTCGTTGTGGTTCGCTAATCCCAACTAGTTTGGAAAACCTTAATATGGTTTGAAATGATATCCAAAGGAAGATTAAAGAATAAATTTAAAAGAATTTATCTTTGATAAAATTAATGGGAACCTTCCCAAAGAATAAGAATATTGGAATATAGGAATATTCTGGATTGGAATGAGGTGTATGTTGTGTTATTATAGCACTTGTTTATTACATACACGAGTTATTCGGAAAGACCAGGTTTGTACCTATTTTGAATAACTGATTTGACAATAAGTTGACGTTGAAGACAGTGGTTGAAGACCGGAGGTCTTCATATCGTTTGGATGATTACTGATGTCTTAATTGGGCTGTACACCTAAGACGAGGTAATAAGTGGTGATCGTCCAGACGTACTTGGAAATCGACGGATATGCGAGGGCCTCTCTCTTGTATTGGGCATATGGGACGAGGATTAAGGTGCCTCCGGTTTTGTTTAGACCCAGAACGAACTTGTAAATGGACTGTGTGTCTGACATTGGATTTTATTCTGTGTTGATTGATTTCTATCAAATATATATCTGTTTGGCGGTGGAGAATTTATTCTCTTGCTTAATGCCCTTCTCTGAGACGTACAAGCTCAGAGGTTATATATCGGTAGATATCAGTCGCATGGCATGAATTGCATGTATGGCATGCTGAGTTGCATGGATCAACGCTTATGTTGAAAAGCAAAGTCTTGTGGTTGATGATCAAAGCATAGCTTTAATATAGCGCCGCTTTGTGTATAGCGTTAATTCGCGAGCCTCAAACCCCGGTGTGAACCAGAAACGGGAAGGACTTCCGGGTAATGGATATATGCTAGTTTCTAGCTAGGAGGGGTGTCTGCTTTTCCAAGCCCTGACATTTTACTCATGTTGATGTTGCTTATTATTACTTGATGGATAGAGAGGCGCCTCGGATATATCGGTCTCACGGAGCCGATGGATATGGTGGTTGCAAAGGCTTACGGGCCCCAAATCACCAAGAGGTTCGGTAGAACCGGCTAGCATATAGTTTATGGCATTTATAACCATCGACGGATGGCCGGCCTCGAGGGTCCGGGTGCAGTTGTGGCTGAGACCTGAGGCACGGGCCAGAGTGTCTCGAATTAGCAAAGGATGATCCCTTTGCCTTGGTTCACAGATGGAATCCAACTTCCAATACAAGACACTTCGATTTTAGTTGTAATCCTATATATGGCGACATAGTAGGATGGGGCGCTCATGCCGCATGTGATTGATACATTTATATTTGAAGTTGTTTTCTTCACTTATAGTAATAATAAAAGATGAAATTTCATGTACCAAGCATTATTTGGCTATTATAAGGTAAAATCTTATCCTCCGGCTTGCGTTACATTGTGTGATGGGACCTGGTTCTTATAATAGCTTCATTTTCTTTATTTAGCATTACTCTGTTTGTTATATGCACTAGTATTCTTAGGGTTAAAACCCATTATACGGCGTGGTCCCTTGATTTACCTAACTTTAAAATAAATTAATAACTGCTTTAGTTCTCACACCAGTCACATGACTGACCTTGAGTTTATTGTCTTAACCTAAACTCTGGGGGCCCCTATTTTCCATACGGGTAGATAGAAGTTTTGGTTTTGCAGATTTATATTCACATGATCCTGGTTTACAGCTGGAATGATATTCGGAAAGCTCTGTATCCGTGTATCTCTTTCAGTTGTGTTTTGTATTATTTTCCGCTGCATTGTAATTTGTAAATCTATGATATTTATCAAATGTATATTATTTGCTCATACTTTGTATATTCTTGTACTCTGATATAAATTGTTGTAATAAGCAATGAAATGTTCTATCGTTTGTATCCTGATTTTTCATATTCCCAACTCAATCCAGGCTTTCCGTTACGGGGAAGTTCGGGTCGCTTACAAGGAAGCTCAGCAAACAAGTAGGGGAGCTACATGAAAAGGTGTTGCTTAGGCGAAGCATATTAAAATGGGGTGCTTCAGTCGTCTTTGCAACTAAGGCGTACAACTCGCTTCACTTTTGTGTGGACATTCATGATGTTTTTCCATATTTCTTGTTTATGGAAGCGTCTACATGATACAGCAGAGGTAGTTGAGCCGAACATGCTTGAGGAAGTAGAGGTAGAATGGGAGGCATCATTTAGATGAGTTCCTACACGTATACTTGGATCAGAGGTTAAGAAACTATGCAATAGAGAGGTTAAGTTAATAAAAGTGCAATAGGGGGAAGACAACGAGGATGCGACTTGGGAGACTGAAACAATGATTGCGCTTCATACCCTTTCCTTTTTGAGACTATGTTCTTAACTTCTTTTTCCAAGATTTTATTAGTACTTGCTTCTGTCATTCGTGACTATCCTATCAATCGAATCTTTGACTTTTAGATAGAAATCCCATGGTTGCAAACATGTGTTTGGGACATGTTATGGTTGACGGATGCAAGTGGATGCAAGTGTTTGCTGGTGTTTGCTCGTGGATGCATATACACACACATTAGGCACTAGATCGGCTCATTCATTCTCATACTGCGTATGGATGTGTGAGCATTTTTCTTCTTTTATGGATGAAAGTGAGTAATTCATCATATGGATGTTGCATTTGGACGGATTATTATGCACACATATAGAACCTACATGTTACAATAGGACTATTTGCATACATGTTAGACTCATGACACTAACATACATTGCATTAAGGAGGTCAAAAGAATCAGTAGACCGCTTGATCTTTCGCACTAGTATAAGGACATATACACATATATTTGCATATGTTCATATAAGCATTAAAAATCTTTTAAGGACAATGGATGCCTGTGATTGGTGGATGAGTAGATGGGTGGTAAGGCATTCCCTTTGTGAGTGACCTTAACGGAGGTGGGGTGTTACACTTGGTATCAGAGCTGAAGGTTACCAGATTTGATAAAAAGTTTTTGAAAACTATTTTCAAAAAAGTTTTAAAAAGGAAGTATTTTCAAAAGTAAAGTTTATTTTGAAAAACATAATTCCCAAAAGCCATATATCTATCCTTTCTCCTTTTTGAATCCCTTTTCTTTTTCATTTCAGTATGTCTGGGGATCTTAACCTTCCAGAGGACGTACCGATACCTAGTTGGTTTATAAGGTATCTAGAAGCTAGGGCTAATGATGCGGGCCCAGCAGACGTCCCTCCTCTCCCAGCTGCAGCTGTTTCTCATCCTCCTCCTCCGCGCATGAATAATTTCTCGAAGATATGTAGAGAATTTCGAGCCATGGGTGGGAAGAAATTTAATGGAACTAAATCATTCGTGGAGGCAAGGAACTGGCTCAAAGAAACTGAGGATTTGTTCGTTATCTTCGAGGTGGACGATAGGCAGAAGATACAGTTGGCGGTATGGTTGCTTAAGGACGAAGCTTCTTTTTGGTGGGAGGTCACAAATGGAGAGCGTCCGATAGAGACATCGATGGATTTCAGGCATTGGTTCGAGATGAAATTTCTCTCACGAGCGGAAGAGAGTCTATACTTAGAGAGGTCCTTGGCGTTGAAGAAAGGGGATTTATCAGTGAGAGAGTACGTCAACAAGTTTAATCAGTTGGCGAGATTCAGCTTAGATTTGGTAAATACACTGCATAAAAAGGCACTGAGGTTTGCTAAAGGTTTGAATGAGCCACTACATGGATTGGCGATGTCCCACATTCCTATGGGGGCAACCTTCGAGAAATTATTGGACATGGCGTTAGTGCATGAAGAGGAATGCGAAAGTAAAAAGAAAGAGGAAAAGCTCGAAGGACCACAGAACAAGAAGGCGGGGCCCAAAAAGGAAACAAAAAAAACGGATGAAAAGTCTGAAGATAAGAAGGAGAAAAAGTGCTTTACTTGTGGAAGCTCGATTCACCTGAACAAGGATTGCAGAAAGAGGAAGGGCACTTGCTTCAACTGTGGTGAGATGGGACACTTCACTAGACTGCCCGAAGAAACGAGGGCAAGGGCAGAGGACAGGTCCTACTTCTGGAGGGCAGGCGAATACCCTCGAGGCTGGTGGATAGGATAGAAATAGGAAAAAAAAAATTGTAGATGGTTTAATTTCTTTATCTGATTGTTGAGTTAAAACTCTTTCTGATTCTGGCATTTTGATTCTGTAATTGATACTCTGCACTTTAATACTAGTCTTGTTTCTGATCCCGCTGTAGACTCAAACCCATAAGGGTTATGACTCAAGTTGGGGTTTGAGGGTATTTGTGTTGGGAGTTAAGTTGACTATGACACATACATTCTAGGTTTTTTTTATTATGCTTGGTTTCCTAAGAATCATTTGATAATCTGATCTGTACCAGTAATCTGTTAGTATCTGAATATTTCTGATAAGGTTAGGGGTTTTTACTCGAAGCGTGAAGTAGATTTCCAGTTTGGCATTGTTTAATGGGAGTAATTCACTGGGTGTCAATCTGATGTTGATTTCGGCCTTGGGGGTTGATACTTAGAGAATTATTTTCTTAACCGATGTTTAATAGGAACAGAGCTCTTGTTTTAATCGTACTTGCTTCTATCACTCAGTTGTATCCTATTGATCGAGTCTTCGACCTTTAGGTAGAAACTAATGGGTGTAAACATGTGTTTGAGACATGTTATGTTTGATGGTTGCAAGTGGATGCAAGTGGTTGCTAGTGGTTGCTCGTGGATGCATATACACACACTAGGCACTAGATCGGCTCAAAAAACACTCTCATATTGCATATGAATGTGTGCGCATTTTTCAATTTTTGTGGATGCAAAATTATTGACTCATCACATGATGTTGCATTTGGATGAATGATTATGCACACATATAGAAATGATGTGTATCAAATAGAATTTCTTTCATACATAATTGGACTCATGGCACCAACATGATTCGCATTGAGGAGGTCAACTGAATCAGTAGACCGCCCGATCTTTGCATTAGATAAGAGACATATACACACACTTTTGCATATGTTCATACAACATTAGGAGTTTTCTAAGGACGTTGGATGCTTGTGGATGATGATTGAGTAGATGGATAATTGGATGGTAGGACACATTCTTCTTAACTTGAAGATTTCGGGGACGAAATCCTTTAAGGAGGTGAGAATGTAACACCTCGTATTTTCTATGAACGTATAAGTAACAAATTAACGTATACTTAATTTTAGGAGAAGAATTAAGGGAAACGGGTTTCGCCATTGCGTTCGTCTCGAAATTCTGCTTGAGATAGAGTCTGATTGTGTAAAACGGATACCGTATGAAGAAGATATGGATGAACGAAGTTAGGCAGAAAAACCGGAAACAGGCCAGAATACACTGGCGCACTTGTGAAGTGCGCCAGTACAAAAATACACTGGTGCACCTGCCAAGTGCGCCCATACCGATCCAGCACAGAATTCTGGAGTGTTCTATGATGATGTGTCTTCTTCTGAGTGGCTGTATGACCTGTCTTCGAGCTGGGTGGTTCTAATGACTTCTGGACTGATCTGAAGGCTCTAAATCACACTATTCTCCTATAAAAACACCCCCCATACCTCACTTTCTCTCCACACAATTTCATTCTGCCTATACTCTGCCTCTATTCTAATTAAAACAAAATAATGGCATCGCTACTCTACTGAAATCTAAGCTAGAACTAGTGCATCTTCTTCCAATCTGAATAGAATTAAAAGAGAACAACTATTTTCTAATCTAATCGATAGTCTACGCTAAAGGAGAGATATTCAGTGTCAGAATACAGATTCCAGAATACAAGAATCGTTCCCTTTTTTTATTACAGTTATTTTCAGATATGAACTTTAATTATGATCTTGACATGGCTATAAATCTGAATCTGAGGTTATGCATATTCTTATCTGTCAGATCTATTTTTCCATGACTATTCTCTCTTTTTTTCTGTTCTATAGCCAGGCTACTACGAGCCTGTGCCAAATCTCATAAGAGATTAACGCACGAATGCTAAATTTTGGAGTAAAGAATGAATAATGCATAATTGGACTTGACTGATCTGTGACTGATTTGAGAAAAGTACATATGTTGTAAATTAGATCTAGATCTGTGCATACTCTATGATTTGGAAGAAGAGGAATCATTGAATGATAACATATGACTTGAAACTTGGGGACATAATGCATATAAAATTTAAGATCTGATTTTGAGAGGATATAATTTAAAGATCTAGATTTTTGGGTAAATTTTATATAACGATTCATGACTTGAAAAAGGAATATGAAACTTAGGCGTAAGGACCAATATTAAAATAGGATAACTATTAATGTGAATGCGCCTAAATATGGATTTTTGGATATTGGTATTAAAGGCTAAAATTTGGCATAATTCATATCATGATTTGGGGCTTTTAGAGAGTGTTCTGTACTGTGCAAAGTTTAACGAAAATTTGGGGGCATATATTGTATTATGAATTATGACCATGATTTGAGCATGTAAGTTTAGGCTTAATTTATGATTAGGCAAGATATGTAAATAGAATTTTTAAGAAATGTTAAATCTGCTAATCTGCTGAATTGCCTAATCTACTAAATATGTTGAATTACCTATTCTTCTATTCCGCTAAATTTCCTAATCTGCTAGATCTGTAATTTGCTAAATCTGTTGAATTGCTTAATCTGTTGAAAGCTGAATAATTGTAATTTGGAGGCTCGATCTAAAATTGAGCAAAACATGTTAATAGAACTTTGGATAATCTACCGTAACTTGTAAAGAAGTTAAATCTGCTAAATGGGCATAACTAGTCTGATATTTTCTGTAGTGGAATAAAGTGGCTATGACACGAGGTTAGACTCTGTTTATGGTAGAAGCCTGCCCGAAACCAACCGACTTAACCAGCGATCGCAAACTGTAAGCCTAATGTGAGAGGTCGTAAGCATAACTAAAATATGCTTAGACACAAGGTTAGGTCTGGCTTGTAGCAGAAGTCTGCCCGGAACCGCCCGACATATCTAGCGGCCACAAGCTACCGACCTAATGTGAGAGGTCTGGGCATTAATATTTAATTAATGCAAATCTGAGATAAATATGATGTCTAAAACGTGTTGGGTGGATAGGGTTAAACCAACTGGACTGATGAATTTAACAAACTCGTTTCGTGAATCTGTAGGCCCAATACAAAGTTAGACAATCTGTAAGTTTGTTAAAGCTGTACATCTGATCCATTAGTCTGAAAACTTGTTAACTTGATTGTCTGATCTGTGAACTAGTAAATCTGAACTCTGTATGTCTGAAATTTGTAAACAAGTTAATCTGAAATATGTTAGTCTGGGGACACAAGGTTATGAGGGGAAATACTTGTGTCATCTATTGTTTGGGACCCATATTAGTCAGTAACCCTTTTTGGTATCAAAAAATTTGAACCCGCGCTACGTAGGGGTCCGGGCACGCTTACTGAACTAATTATAAGCGGTTCATTCTGATAATGGCGAGGGGTGTTGATGGTGCGTTCCAACCGGGTCATGTGCGTGCATGGATCCGGTCTGCTCTGAGGATGTAAGACACTGTGACATCTTTAAATAGGTCTGTGCCAATAGGTTGTCAATTTAGGGAGTGATACGCCCTACTGTGGGGCCGACACAGGGTATTTATGTATTAGGGCACCGATCGCTTCGGTTAGACTTAGGGTACACTTGGTTCTGTCTGTTTCTGTTGGTACCATCCATTTCTGTTGGGTGGTAACTCCTGTCTATTTCCGCGTGGTACCATCTGTTGGGGTGGTAAAGGCCTATTACTAGTGTACACCTAATTCTAACATTCTGTTTCTATAGGGATTTTTCTGTTTCCGTCTCTGATTCCGTTTCCGATTCTGTTTCCGTACCTTCTGTCTGTTGGGGTGGTAAAGGCCCATTAGTTGGGTAGTAAAAAACCATTATTAGTATCTGTTTCCGTACCTTCTATCTGTTGGGGTGGTAAAGGCTCGTTATTAGTATTCTGCTTCAGTACCTTCTGTCTGTTGGGGTGGTGAAGGGCCATTACTAGCATTCTATTTCTGTATAGATTATTTTGTTTCGATTTTGTTTCAGTATAGACATTAAGGTAACACCTAACCCTGTTATACCAGTATTAGTGCAGAGAAGTAAGATGTAAGTAAGGAACATAACTTGGTTTACATCATTCTGTTTCTTCTGTTAACATAAAGTATATATGTTATTCCTATTGATGTAATCTCTCATCCAGCTTTATTTACATGTCATGATAATATTATCTGTTTATATGCTGAAAGTCACTGGACTCGTCAGACTTTATGTCTGACCTCGTTTGTTTTCGCCCCTTTTCTTTCCGTTCCCCCCCCCCCCAAGGTGCTCAGGGTGGAAACATAGGAGCTTGATTCTGATTCTCTCTGCTTGAAGTGCTTGGAGTATTGCTTGACTTTGACTCTATCTTTTCATGGCAGTTTATGTTTGGGATTGGGGATAATGGCTTTGAAACATTACGTTCTGAAGGATTTTGTATAAGACTGCTAATTGTGTACTTTAGTTTTGGTATTGTTATTTAGACAGATGTAACCAAACTTATTTCTGCTTCTGCTGTAATAAAGTTATAATTTTTCAAGTACTACTTATCTGTCTTGTAATATTCTGTCCTGTCTACTAAAACGCTCCATCAAAGTTAAGGCACTCCCTTTGCGTGTGACCTTAACGGAGGTGGGGAGTTACACTTAGTATCAGAGCTGAAGGTTACCAGATTTGATAAAGAGTTTTTGAAAACTATTTTCAAAAAGGTTTTAAAAAGGAAGTATTTTCAAAAGTAAAGTTTATTTTGAAAAACATAATTCCCAAAAGCCATATATCTATCCTTTCTCCGTTTTGAATCCCTTTTCTTTTTCGTTTCAGCATGTCTGGGGATCTTAACCTTCTAGAGGGCTTACCGATACCTAGTTGGTTTAGAAGGTATCTAGAAACTAGGGCTAATGATGTGGGCCCAGCAGACGTCTCCTCCCCCAACTGCAGCGGTTCCTCACATTCCTCCTCCGCGCGTGAATACTTTCCCGAAGATATGTATAGACTTTCGAGCCATATGTGGGAAGAACTTAAATGGAACTGAATCATTCATGGAGGTAAGGAACTGGCTCAAAGAAACTGAGAATTTTTTCGTTATCTTCGAGGTGGACGATAGGTAGAAGATACAGTTGGCGGTATGGTTGCTTAAGGATGAAGCTTCTTTTTGGTGGGAGGTCACAAATGGAGAGCGTCTGTTAAATTTCTACAACAACAACAACAACAACAAAGCCATATATCCCAAATAAGTTGGGGTTTGCTAGATATGGAACCCAAAATTAAAATAAAATAAAATTAATAATGATGATAATAATATATATATATATAAAGGGTTTAAAATAACTAATCAAATAAAAAGTCGTCCGATAAAGGGTTTTTTTAAATAATAATAAGAAGAAGAAGAAGTAAAAATGTTCAATAAAAGTGAAATAAAATCTAAAATAGTAAATAAAAAGTAAAAAGGCTCAGTAAACGTGAAAAAAAAACACTATGGTTTTGGTACAGAGATTGCCAATTTCCATGCACTCCTATCAACTACCAGCTCTTCCGATAAACTCCCGTTACTTAAATCTCTCTTTATTATCTCCTCCCATGTCATTTTAGGTCGACCTCTACCTCTCTTTGGGCCTTCGGCGCGACCTAGAATTCCAGCGCGTACAGGTCCATCGTATGGTCTACGTTGGATATGACCAAACCATCTCAAGTGGTATTGGACTAATTTCTCTTCAATAGGTGCAACTCCAAGTTTTTCCCGAATATCCTCATTTCTAATCCGATCTCGTCTGGTATGCCCACAGCTCCAACGCAGCATTCGCATCTCTGCTATACTTATCTTCTGGACGTGATGCCTCTTAGTTGGCCAACATTCTACACCATATAACATTGCAGGTCTGATTGATGTCCTATAGAACTTTCCTTTAAGCTTCTGAGGAATCTTCCGATCACAGAGAATGCCAAATGATAGTCGCCATTTCACCCATCCTGCTTGATTTCTAAAACTAACATCCTTATCAATCTCTCCATCAAACTGCAACATAGATCCTAAGTATCGAAACGATTCCTTCTTGGGTACTACTCTACCGACCAGGGTAACATCTCTGTCATCTGACCTGACACTGCTAAACTCACACTTCATATACTCTGTTTTAGTTCTGCTAAGCCTGAAACCCTTTGATTCCAAGGTCTCCCTCCACAACTCCAGTTGTCGATTAACCCCTATTCTACTTTCATCAATCAGCACAACATCATCGGCAAAGAGCATACACCAGGGAATCTCCCTTTGTATATCTTTTGTGATTTCACCCATCACTAATGCAAAAATATAGGGGCTCAAAGCCGAACCTTGATGTAACCCTATGTTAATTGGAAAGTCTCTGGTCTCACCATCGCATGCCCTAACACTAGTCATAACCCCCTCGTACATATCCTTAATAAGGGTAATATACTTTGATGGCACTCTCTTCCTTTCTAGCGCCCACTACATAACTCTCCTTGGTACTCTGTCATAATCTTTCTCTAGGTCAATAAAAACCATGTGGAGATCTTTCTTTTGCTCCCTGTATCTCTCCATAAGTTGCCTAACCAAGAAAATCGCCTCAGTGGTTGACCTTCCCGGCATAAATCCAAATTGATTCCTAGAGATACTTGTCAACCTCCTCAAACGCTGCTCGCAAACTCTCTCCCAAAGCTTCATTGTATGACTCATAAGCTTAATTCCTCTATAGTTTGTGCAACTTTGAATATCTCCTTTATTCTTGAAGATTGGAACTAAAATGCTTCTCCTCCACTCATCTGGCATTTTGTTTGATTTGAAAATATTGTTGAACAACCTAGTTAGCCATCTTATCCCTGCTTCTCCAAAGCATCTCCACACCTCAATAGGAGTATCATCAGGCCCTACCGACTTGCCTGATTTCATACGTTTCAACACCCCCTTTACCTCAGCTTCTTGAAATCTCCGCACAAAATGTTTATTGGTGCTATCGGCTAAGTCTTCCAACTCGATCGAAGAGCTATCACTTTCTTCGTTGAAAAGCTTATCAAAGTATTCTCTCCACCTATTCTTTATCTCATCTTCCTTCACCAAAAGTCTATCATTCTCATCCTTAATGCATTTAACCTGATTGAAGTCCCTTGTCCTCCTCTCGCGTAGCCTAGCTATTCTGTAAACGTCTTTTTCGCCCTCCTTTGTACTTAGCCTTTGATACAAATATTCGTACGCTCGTCCCCTTGCTTCACTCACTGCTCTCTTTGCAGTCTTCTTTGCCACTTTGTACCTGTGCATGTTCTCTTTGCTTCTATGATGGTACATGCGTTTGTAGCATTCCTTCTTCTCTTTGATAGCCTTTTGCACCTCGTCATTCCATCACCACGAATCCATGGGTTCTCGCGTGCTTCCTCTTGTTATCCCAAATACCTCAATGGCGACTCTCCGAATGCAAGTTGCCATCGCATTACACATGACATTTGCTTCTCCTTCCACATTCCAAGCTCCTTCTCCCATCACTCTATCTTTAAACACCCGTGAAGCGTCTCCTTTGAGTTTCCACCATTTCGTCTTGCTAATCTTCGCTCTCTTATCCTTCACCACCCGAAGACGAAACACGCATACCAACAGCTGGTGTTGTGAGACGACACATTCTCCAGGTATGACCTTGCAATCAACACAATCTCGTTTACTATCTCTTCTAGTTAGGACAAAGTCAATATGGCTAGCCTGTTGGCCACTACTGAAGGTGATCAGATGTGATTGCCTCTTTCTAAAGAAGGTATTAGCAATCATGAGATCAAAAGAGAGAGCGAAATTCAAAATATCTTCACCCTCTTGGTTCCTACTGCCAAATCCAAAACCACCATGCACTCGCTTAAAACCCCCGCTAGATGAGCCAACATGGCCATTGAAGTCTCCTCCTAAAAAAAGTTTCTCGCTAAATTTATAATCTTCTAGAACTGTTATTTGCTAAATCTGTTGAGTTGCTTAATCTGTTGAAAGCTGAATAATTGTAATTTGGAGGCTCGATCTAAAATTGAGCAAAAAATGTTAATAGAACTTTTGATAATCTGCCGTAACTTGTAAAGAAGTTAAATCTGCTAAATGGACATAATTAGTCTGATATTTTCTGTAATGGAATAAAGTGGCTATGACACGAGGTTAGACTCCTTTTACGGTAGAAGCCTGCCCGGAACCAACCGGCTTAACCAGCGACCGCAAACTATTAGTCTAATGTGAGTGGTCGTAAGCATAACTAAAATATGCTTAGACACGAGGTTAGGTCTGGCTTGCGGCAGAAGTCTTCCCGGAACCGCCCGGCATATCCAGCGGCCACAAGCTACTGACCTAATGTGAGAGGTCTGTGCATTAATATTTAATTAATGCAAATTTGAGAGAAATATGATGTCTAAAACGTTTTGGGTGGATAGGGTTAAACCAACTGGACTGATGAATTTAACAAACCCGTTTCGTGAATCTATAGGCCTAATACAAAGTTAGACAATCTGTAAGTCTGTTAAAACTGTACATCTGATCTGTTAGTCTGAAAACTTGTTAACTTGATTGTCTGATCTGTGAACTAGTAAATCTGAACTCTGTATGTCTGAAACTTGTAAATAAGTAAATTTGAAATCTGTTAGTCTGAGGACACAAGGTTAGGAGGGGAAATACTTGTGTCATCTATTGTTTGGGACCCATATTAGTTAGTAACCCTTTCTGGTATCAAAAACTTTGACCCACGCTATGTAGGGGTCCGAGCACGCTTACTGAACAAATTATAAGGGGTTCATTCTGATAATGGCGAGGGGTGTTGATGGTGAGTTCCAACCGGGTCATGTGCATGCATGGATCCGATCTGCTCTGAGGATGTAAGACACTGTGACATCTGTAAATAGGTCTATGCCAATAGGTTGCCACTTTAGGGAGTGATAAACCCTACTATGGGGCCGACACAGGGTATTTATGTATTAGGGAGCCGATCGCTTGGGGTAGGACTTAGGGTACACTTAGTACTGTCTGTTTCTGTTGGTACCTTCCGTTTCTGTTGGGTGGTAACACCTGTCTGTTTCTGCGTGGTACCATCTGTTTAGGTGGTAAAGGCCCATTACTAGTGTACACCAAATTCTAACATTCTGTTTCCGTAGGGATTATTTTGTTTCCGTCTCTGATTCCGTTTCCGATTCTGTTTCCGTACCTTCTGTCTGTTGGGGTGGTAAAGGCCCATTATTAGTATTCTGTTTCCGTACCTTCTGTCTGTTGGGGTGGTAAAGGCCTTTATTAGTATTCTTCTTCTGTACCTTCCGTCTATTGGGTTAGTGAAGGCCCATTACTAGCATTCTGTTTCTGTATAGATTATTCTGTTTCGATTCTGTTTCAGTTTAGACATTAGGGTAACACCTAACCCTGCTATACTAGTATTAGTGCAGAGAAGTAAGAAGTAAGTAAGGAACATAACTTGGTTTACATCATTCTGTTTCTTCTATTAACTTAAAGTATATATGTTATTCCTGTTGATGTAATCTCTCATCCAGATTTAATTACATGTCATGATAATATTATCTGTTTATATGTTGGAAGTCACTGGACTCGCCAGACTTTATGTCTGACCTCGTTTGTTTTCTCCCCTTTTCTTTCCATTCCCTCCCCCCCCCCCCCCCCAAGGTGCTCAGGGTGGAAACATAGGAGCTTGATTTTGATTCTCTCTGCTTGAAGTGCTTGGAGTATTGCTTGGCTTTGTATCTATCTTTTCATGGCAGTTTATGTTGGGGATTATGGCTTTGAAACTTTACATTCTGAAGAATTTTGTATAAGACTGGTAATTGTGTACTTGGGTTTTGGTATTGTGATTTAGAAAGATGTAACAAAACTTATTTCTACTTCTGTTGTAATAAAGTTATAATTTTTCAAGTACTACTTATCTGTCTTGTAATATTCTGTTCTGTCTACTAAAACGCTCTATCAAAGTTAAGGCCTTCCCTTTGTGAGTGAACTTAACGTAGGTGGGGTGTTACAGTATCATCATATGGATGTTGCATTTGGACGGATGATTATGCACACATATGGAACCTACATGTCACAATAGGACTATTTGCATACATGTTGGACTCATGACACTAATATACATTGCATTAAGGAGGTTAACAGAATTAGTAGACCGCTTGATCTTTCGCATTAGTATAAGGACATATACACATATATTTGCATATGTTCATTTAAGCATTAAAAATCTTTTAAGGACAATGGATTCCTGTGATTGGTGAATGAGTAGATGGGTGTGGATGGTAGGATATACATTCTCCTTGACTTGGAGATTTCGGGGATGAAATCCTTGGAGTAAGGAGAATGTAACACTCACATTTTAACAACACTAAAATGATAAATTAACAAATAATTAATTTAATATTCATAAATAAGTGAAACGGACTGCGACATTGCATTCGTATCAGAATTCTGGCCAAAATAGACAACTAGTTTGAGTAAAACGGACCCCGTAAGAAGAAGTTATTAAGGTTTGAAGTTTTTATACACACAAGAAGAATATATATATAATTAAATCCAAAATTCAAAAATCAGTTCAAAAAACGATATTTGGGGAGGCAGGAATTTTCCTGCTCACGGGTATCGACCCCCCCTGTGGAAGATCTGGGAAGATTAGGGTTTCGGGACACACATACACACACACACACACACACACATATATATATATATACATACATATGGCTCCATTTCTATTGTTTTCTGCACCAACAATAATATATAACTAGATGTTGTCTCTTCCCTGACTGAACCAAATTTTTTCTTCTTCTGCAATCAACTAGAGTCATTCAAGTTTAAAGATCTGTGATTCAACATCTGCAACTATTCTTCTATCTCCTAGATTTATTCCCTGTGAGTCTAAGTTATTTTTAGATAAAAATAATTAAAATGCACTTTGACATGCCTATGAATTAGATCTAAGCCTGTGACTATTGGAATCAAATCAGATCTGCTATATTTGTATATCTAATTCACCGATTAGATATCATCATGCCTATTTATGATCATGACACTACGCCTAATCAGTCATGTTATTACGTTGTCATCGGATCTATTCTTATATGTCTGTTTATGTTCATCTGATCAGTTCCTATATACCTATATCTGTTCATCGGATCTATTTTTATATGCCTATTTCTGCTATCATATGCCCATTTCTGTTACTGTTGGTTTTATGCCTATTTTGTCCTTCTTTCTCTCATTCCATTTTATTTTTATAGCAGGTTACTTTCGAGCCTAGACCAATATCGCTGAGATATGCACATGAACGAAATTGGGTTAAATTGGGAATGATCAGAAATGGTAACTTGGGGGCATAACTTGTACTGTGAATCACGACTGGAATCTAGGGGCATAAACTATATTGTGAAATTGGATTAAAAATTTGGGGCATGAATTATATGGTAAATTATGACTTGTGATTTGGGATATAAAAATCTTTAGGCTTAATTTAAGATTAAGCAAAACATGTTATTGGAACTGTAAAGAATCAGTGAAGCTTGTTTAATCCATTAAAATTGGGGCATAACTTGTTTTGGGAAATTTGGGGCGGAACTTGAATTGAAAGAATGAGTATGGATTTGGGGCATAAGCCAAACTGTAATTAAAGATCTTAATTTGGGCATATAACACACGATGAATATGACTTGGGAAAGGGGAATGAAAACATATAATGGAATAGGAATACTTGATAATGAATGAAGATGCCTAGAATTGCAATAATTAGAAAACTGTAACCGCGCTTAGACACGAGGTTAGATTACACTTGTGGTGAAAGTATGCCCAGACCCGACTGGCATATCCTTTGACCACAAGTGGTGAATTTAGTGTGATGGTTCTAAGTGCATAAACACATGATGGTGCTAAGACACGAGTTTAAGTCTGACCTGTGGAACAAGTCTTCCCGGACCCGACTGGCACATCCAACATCGACAAGTGGTAGACTTAATGTGGGAGGTATAGCGCATTATAACCATAAATGAATGTATGGTAATGAACTTGTAATACTTAACCTATTTAAATCTGTTGGGGTTATATAGACCCGTTAACTTGTAAAGCATAACCCGTAAATCTTTAGGGGGTTATGTGAATCTGTTAAATCTGTTAGGCATAACCTGTAAAAATCCTAGTTAGTTAGGGACACAAGATCTATAAGGATTGGGTTGTGTCATCTGTTATGTGGGACCCATATTAGTCAGTAACTCATTCTGGTATTAAAGAGGGACCCCGCACTAGGTAGGGGTCAGGGCACACTTACTGAACTGATTGTAAGAGGTTCATCTGAGAGGAGGTGTGTACTGGCGCGTTCCAACGAACTCATGTGCGTGCATGAGTACGACCTGCATCTGCAAAAATAAGCCGTTGTAGCACCAGTAAATAGGTCTATGTCCTTCTATAGGTTGCCACTTTAGGAAGTAATGCACCCTACTGTGGGGATGACACAGGGTATTTACGGGATAGGGAGCCGATCGATTGAGAGGCAGTAAATAGGGTACATCTAGTCTTGTTTGTTTCTATGGGGTACATGTGTTTCTGTCTGGGCTAACACCCGTTATTTCTGTTTAGGTACCAATTAATTTTGTTTGGGTTAAAACCCGTTACTAGAGTACACTTAAAGCTACCATTATATTTCTGTTGGGATCATCCTGTTTCTGTTAAGTAATTAGGGAGTATGTAATCCTGTTACATATTTGTTGTACTAATATTGGTGTAGAGAAAAGTACTTAAGAAGCGCAACATATCCAGTTCTGTTATCCTGTTATACCTGCCTTATGACACTGTTATCTCACTCTCCTTTTTATATGCCTGTCATGATACCTTTACTTATTTATATGCTAAAAGTAACTGGACTCCCAGACTTTATGTCTGACCCATTTTGTTCCCTCTTCTCTGTCTTCCGTTCCCCCATCCCCCAGGTTCTCAGGGTGGGAATACTCGGACTTGATTTGGATTCTTTGCTTTCATCTTGCTTTGAGCTGCTTATATGTATTGCTCGATTTCTTGTCTTGCTACTATAGCTACGTTTTGGGGATTATGCTTCCTTTATTATTGTACTCTGATATTTTAAGTACAAGACAGAAGTTTTAATGATGTACTGGGTTTTATGCATTTTAAACATATGATGTAACCATTTTTTTGAACTACGATGCTTTATGATTAATAAAGTTTTTAATTCCGCTGCTATTTTATATTTGTCTTGTAATGTTTCCGTTTACCTATAACGCTTCACGAAACTTAATGCATTCTTTAAATGAGTGACATTAACGGACGTCGGGTGTTACATGATCCCTCTAACCTGTTCTTCTCTGCATCAAAATATATTATCTCACATTTGTTTATTCAATTCAATTTTATTGATAATTTCTATAACAGTAAATAACAATTATCTAACATCAACTAATTTATTTAACACAACAAATAATTCAATAAATTGAACACATTTATTTTATAAATGTGACCAACAAGGTAAGTAACCATTATTGGGTCAGATCGTCAAAATAACTATTTGGTCTTCCACTAAAATTAAACAATGTTTAATTTCATCGGTTCAAAAAATATATAAATATATATTTAACAAACAATTAACCATTAGCAACCATAACACACAAAATAAAAACCCAACTTATATAAAATATAAGTTGGAATAACTTAGTGAGTTTAACTCACATTGTTTTTCCTTTGTCGCCAAAGAGGTTCAGTTTCAGTTCCAATAAAATTAAACTAGTGTTTAATTTAACAATAATTTCCAACAGTCTCCGACTTTGTCCCGAATACTTCCCAAAATTAAGTGCTTTTCGTTATGGTCTCAATGCGATTGGTTTGATCTGATTCTGGTATCATATCTACAAATCATAAGTATTATAATATACAACTTTTGATTAAAATTAATTTCTTAATTAATTTCAGTTTACCCTAACTACTCTTGTAAATAAGAAATTTGAATCGAGCTAATCCATCGACATCGTTCACGCAAGTTATAGCACCACAGCTCGCCCATGTTCCAAATCTGTCATGATGTAAAAAGTATAAAATTTCTTTTTGTAACTTATAATAAGATTAATTGTTTTAATTAAATTATTTATTTCCTTAATCAAGATGTATTATTTGAATTTAATTACTCTTAAAGAACCAATTTACAAGTCGACTGTCTCTCTGTTCCTCTTCGTTATCTGCTTAACTCCAGAACACAAAACACCCCGCACAATTTCTTGTTCAAAAACATGATTTAATTTAGATTATACTCCTATAATTAACTCTTAATTATGTTCTTAATAATGATAATTACATTCGATTAATCCATGCTTAGGCTAGTCATTTGTTTCTTCATTCAACATCTTCGTTCGCATACGGCTATACTGCTTTGTTCGAAGAATCCTGGACCAAATACAGTTATATAGTTATTATATGGTTCTTAATTTAACACTAATTTTCTTAATTAAAATCTTGACTAAATTAACCACTGTTTACTCCCCAAAAAAACTTTTACGCATTGATGGATCGAGACATAGGGAAAGACCGAATGTTCTTCGGTTTAGTGTGTAACCGACGGGTCGGAGGAGTGAGACACCAATCGGTCCCGACCTTCTTCAAAGTCACTCAGCACAACCGGTCGGTATGAGGTATTGGTCCGAAGGCAGCACCCTATGTCTAATCATTGTTATACTGGACGGTTTAAAGGACACATGACCAACCGGTCATGTTTTGAAGCTCCAAAATGGTCCATCAGCAATGAGACGGTACAAGCACACCGATCGCTCAGGACAAGGTATAGCTGACCGGTCATACCAGGAATGACTCATTTTAACAAATCTTACCACACCAATTGGTTAGGAAGGATTACAATAGGTTGGTCATATCATGAAGGTCAAACCGACCAGTCTCATGAGGAAGGAAGATGCGCCGATCGGCCGCTTCTGAAGCAATCTATGCCGATCGGTCAGAAGGATAGACAACCGACCAGCGTTTAGTTCATAGCTGATCAACTGCGAAGACCAAAAGAAGAGGCATACCGACCGGTCAGATCTGATTCAAACCAATCAGTCCTCTGGACAGTTGTCAAAAGGCTGGCCAGTGGCAATTCCCATAAAAATGAGTTAGGCCGACCGGTGTCCTGCACATGATATCTTGGCTCTCCCTCACTCCTATAAATAGGAGTCCACCAGCACTTTAATGGTGGACAAATGCTCTTGCCACGAAGTGCTACTGAAATCTCTCCATAACTATTTCACATAGTTCTAACACTCATCCATCATCATCAAGTGAAGATACATTCATTCATTGATCATGGCCTTCATCAAATTCACCCAAGTGATCTAAGAGTTGGAAATCTATCATCAAAGTTCAAACACTTGAAGAAGTCCTTCCAATCCTTCTTCGATCTTACTTTATCTCCACTAGTCATTCCATTTCATCATTACTTTTTATGAATATAAGTGTGATCTACAAGTGAAAGAGTGATAAGACTTGTTGTAAGAGTGAATCCAACCTTGTAATTGATAAATTGGTAATGGAATCCTATGTGAAAGTGGATGTAGATCATTTAAGGATCGAACCAGTACAAAAATGTTTGTATGTTTTACCTTAATGTTTTCTATGCTTGCAATTGTGGCTCCACATACTTTTTGTTGAAGTACTCAAAAGAGTACCTTTGGTGTTTCATATTATTTTTGGTATAAATAGCCACATTACTTTTCCCTGAACCCACGATTTAGTTGTTCCCTATTCCTGTATTCACAGTTGTTCCCGTCCAAGTTTCTTCATCCCTCTTTGTCTTTGTTTGGTTTTGATTCTAAGTCCATTACTCTCTTGCTACCTTTCCCAACTGTTCTCAGTACACTGCTTCGTCCCAAACTTCACACGTAACAAATCATTTCTAAACCCAGGCAACACACTTCGTCGCCGATTGTTTTCCCCTTGTTTGCATGAACCTGACATGTTGCAACCTCGACTTTGACTCCCACTGCACTACCATTAAATAGTCTGACATCGATCTGAAGCAACCACTGCGAGCGCTTATGTCCCCTCGAGATTCGCCAGGATCCCCATCCCATTTGATTGCCTCTCCGCTCCAGAAAACTCGACCAAAGTCAATGCCTTTCAAGGCGAATTTAGGCCACGATGAAGCACTAACCTAGATCACCACGGGTCATCCCGAAGTTCTCGACGTGGTTGACAAAGTTCTAGTTATAAGTTCTTTGAATTAATTGAGGGATCTGAAGTAATCGATGGAAGAGAAGGTAGATTTTCAGCCGTAAATTAATATGATGGAGGCGCGATTTATATATTGACTACGTAGAATGAAGATTGACCAAAATTAGGGTTGGAACTTATGAAGTTGTATTTATATATGTAGGGATAGATTATAAAATTATAAATGGGAACCTTACCATGAAGTAACAATTTAAAATCACCACAAACAAGTTTCGATCAAATCGAAACTCCTAATCCTAGCGTAAAAAAATATTTCGGACCCGATGGGACAGGTTTCGTCGAATTCCGAGGTTGTTTGTAAAAAGTCCTTTATAAATCACATGCTAAAAATCACGCTTTTAATTTCCCACGATCACAAAATAATTCCAGTTAACTTGAAACTTTGACATTCTATAAGACTGTTTCCTTACGGATCCAATGAAATTTGTTTTGTTAAAAATGGAATTCATTTGGCCAGCTGTTTATCCCTTTAAAGTTACCCCTATCAAATAATATAAATGATTAAATAAAAACTGAGGCGTTTATCGTTGCCACAATCAAACAGTAAGTCCGACTGACACGAAAATTGAAATCTTGTAATAGTTAATTAATACGAATCCAACGACCCAAGTTTTGTCGTATTCTGAGATTATTTATCGATACGCTATTTTTATATGCCAAACAACGCTATTTTGGACACCAAAATACCCATTGTCCAAAAATAACAAACTTCCTACCTATCCTAACTCTAAACGTCGATACGAACTCAACAGAACTGGTATTGTGGCTTAATTTGATTGTTTGCTAAAGTTATACACAAATACTCCTCTATTAAATTAAATTAAATTAAATTAAATTAATTATGTGCAACAAATGCTCTTGCCACGAAGTGCTACTGAAATCTCTCCACCACTATTTCACATAGTTCTAACACTCATCCATCATCATCATGTGAAGATACATTAATTCATTGATCATGGCCTTCATCAAATTCACCTAAGTGATCTAAGAGTTGGAGATCTATCATCCAAGTTCAAACACTTGAAGAAGTCCTTCCAATCCTTCTCCGATCATACTTTATCTTCGCTGGTCATTCCATTTCATGACGAATTTTTTATGAATATAAGTGTGATCTACAAGTGAGAGAGTGATAAAACTTGTTATAAGAGTGAATCCAACCTTGTAATTGATAAATTGGTAATGGAGTCCTATGAGAAAGTGTATGTAGATCATTTAAAGATCGAACCACTATAAAAATGTTCGTGTGTTTTACCTTAATGTTCTCTATGCTTGCAATTGTGGCTCCACATAATTTTTGTTGAAGCAATTAAAAGAGTCCTTTGTTGTTTCATACTATTTTTGTTATAAACATTTTGGCGCCCACCGTGGGGCCTGATTCGATATTCCATTTTTTCACACAGTCTCCCACGAGGTTCAAGACCTTGCATAAAAGAATCTAAGCCTATCTCATCACAATCTAATTCAAGTCCTTGCATTAAACAATGGGTAAACCAGGTAGACCATCGAAGAGGATCACTAGCCAAAATACCGAGGATGATTATGCCGCCAACAACGAAGCCACTCCTTTCACTAGCCGGTTTAAGGATGGTTAAACCTCTAAAGCTAGAGAAGCTGTAACAAGAAGGGAGTTGGATGAAGTTGTTGCGGGATTTACGAGCCAAATGGACATTGCAAATATGGCCGTGATGAAAAAACTTTAGTCGATGTTTGCAATGCAAGCCGCCATGGCAAAAGTTACCATGGAAATCTCTCATGCTAAGTCTGTTCAAGTAGATCATACGGAAAATGCAGCTTCCTCTTCTTCGGGCCCAAATCGGGGAAACTCTGTCCAAGAGGTCACAAATCCTAACGGTCCTCAAAAGGAAGAAAAGCCTCTAACTCGCGATCGTTCCAATAAAGCAACTTCTCGACCAGTGCTTGGTACCAGCAAAGGGGCAACTCCTCAAGTGGGAGACCAAGGGGCCCGGATTCCAGACCGTGACTGTTTGCTAGGCAAACATCCAGTACGGATGAAGGCGTCCGCCCCATGGACCAGCTCAATGAGAAGGAGTGTCTATCGGGAAAGGTTCACAAAATAATGGAGAAAAGCCTAAAGAAGCAGGATAATGAGAAAGGCTGGGGGTTTGCTCCTACTAAAACCCCGCTTATGGAAAGAATTAAAATGGCGTCGTATCCAAATAAATTCAAGCCATCAACAGTCCAAGCTTACAACGGGATAGGTGATCCCAACGTGTTCTTATTTAAATATGACCAGCATATGGACAGAGCACGTGCCACAGATGAGTTGAAGTGCATATACTTTCCAACTTATCTCGAGAGGGTAGTATCACTCTAGTTCACAAAGTTACTACCCAGATCTATGGATGATTTTGCTACCTTGGCCACACTATTTCGAGAACAATTTAGGCTCCAAGCAACAAAAGTACGAGATGTCATGGAATTGAACGAGCTTGAACAAAGGCCAGGAGAATCCATAAGGGCATTTCTCACCAGCTTCAACACCGCCGCAGCCAAAGTTGGAAACTATGAGCCTCGTCTGGCTCTAATGGCTTTGAAGGGAGCCATATGAAAGAAGGCCAAGCTTGGACGATGGATTAAGAAGAAAAAGCCAAGTACTCTTGAGGAGCTTTTTGATAAAGCTGAGGAATATATAGGTGTGGATGAAGATCCAACCTATACTATAGACATTCCTGAGAGCAGCATACGACCCAAGAAGAAGAATAATGGTGCAGAAAGTGGCCAGAAGGATCCACGTAGTCAGAAAAGAGGGAATGATGGAAGAGATAACTGACCTAACAAAAAGCTTCGCTTCTTTAGGAATTCGGAATTGACTCCTTTGAACGACATTATGGATAACATCTTCATGGCAACCAAAGACACTGAAGAATACCGAACACCGAAGCAGGTGAAAACTAGTGATGTGGCGATCAAATCAGGAAGGTTCTGCCGATTTCATAACCAGCCAGGTCACAATACAAACGAATGCAGACGCTAAAAAGCTTAATTGATGAACTAATAAGGAAAAACATACTTCAGCAGTATGCTAAGAACCCGCAGAATGCCCAGAATGCTCAAGGCCAAGGAACCTCTGTGGGACAACCTAAGCAGAATGAGAATGCTTCGGTTGTTGCTATTCCAAGGTTGATCATCAATACTATTTCAAGTGGGCCACACCCAGCCGGAAGAAGCTGGGGAGACATTGTGAAATACTCGTAAGAAATAAAGAACTGGCCGAAAGGAGAAGAGCTCATGATCATGAACAAAGCCTTGTCAGCAAAGATGCCAAGAATTCCATGGGATGACATTGTATTCAAAGATGAAGATTCAGATGGACTCATAGCTCCAACGGTGGACCCCATGGTAATAAACATTCACCAGGGTCCGACCATTGTCAGAAGGGTCTTAGTTGATAGTGGGGCATCAGTTAATGTCCTCTTCATCAGTGCATTTCATAGGATGAAAATCTCAATGGATGATGTGAAAGCTTGCCAGAATAAAATTCACGGATTCACGGGGCAAGCCATTCAACCGATTGGCATCATCAATCTGCTCGTCGAGCTTGGAGAAGGAGAGCGTAAGGCGACACTAAAGTAAGATTTTGTCATAATCGATGAGTTTTCTGCTTACAATGCCTACCTTGGAAGGCCAACCCTCGCAGCCTTTAAAATAATGATGTCCCCGTGGTTTCTCATGATGAAATTCCCTACTGAAAACGGAATTGGTACAGTCAAGGGCGACCAACAGGCAGCGAGGGAGTGCTATCTGGTTGAGCTTGCTGAAGCGAGGAAGAAGGATGTGGAGCCTTCGCTCCGCATTCATTATACCCCTTATAACATTTGGGGTGGGTCCCACGTACTGGCGAACATAGCGGAGCCCGGGAAGAAGTTGATCCAATAAAAGCTAGCATTGGGGAAGGCAGAGTAGCACCGGCTGAGGACACCATCTCCATTCCAATACATGATAAAGATCATAACCAAGTCCTAAAGATAGGTTCTCAGTTGGGCCTAAATTTGCAGATGGATTTGATATTGTTCTAAAAAGCAAACTTAAATGTTTTTGCATGGACGCATTCCGATAGGTGCGGAATATTACCTGATGTAATTGTTCATAAGTTGAATATTAATCCTAGTTTGGCTCCTGTAAAACAAAAAAGACGAATGCAAGGACCTGAAAGATCTGTAGCATTAAAAGAAGAAGTAGACCGATTATTCAAAAATGGAGAGTATGCAAAGACTATTCAGATCTTAATAAGGCGTGTCCTAAAGACAGTTTTCCACTTCCTAGAATTGATCAACTTGTCAATGCAACTGCGGGGCACGAACTGTTATCTTTTATGGATGCATATTCCGGGTATAACCAAATCATGATGCATAAGCCAGATGAGGAGAACACAAGTTTCTTAACCGACAGAGGTTTATATTGCTACAAAGTTATTCCGTTTGGATTCAAGAATGCGGGAGCAACCTACCAGCGCCTTGTGAATTCTATGTTCAAATCCCAAATTGGGAACACAATGGAGGTTTATGTAGATGATATGTTGGTAAAATCAAAGAAAGCCGAAGATCACCCAGAAAATCTAGCTGAAATGTTTCAAATCCTTAGAAGGTATGGCATGAAGCTAAATCTTCTTAAATGCTTATTTGGAGTTTCATTAGGAAAATTTCTCGGGTTCATGGTCAATGCCAGGGCATCGAAGCGAATCCCTCCCAAGTGACATCCCTACTAGAGATCCGGGCCCCAAGGACAAAGAAAGAGCTTCAAAGTTTGAATGGGAAAGTTGCAGCCCTTAACCGATTTATCTCAAAGGCAACGGATCGATGCATCCCACTTTTCGATGCTTTAAAGAAAGGTAAGAAAGAGTTTCGGTGGACTCCTGAATGTCAAACCGCCTTCGAAGAATTGGTTAAGCATATGGACTCACCACCAATGTTTTCAAAAGCAAGAGATGGAGAAGAACTATTCCTATACTTTGCTGTCTCATCTCATGCCTTGAGTGTTGCGCTTATCAGAGAAGAAGCCGAGGTCCAATGGTCGGTTTATTACATTAGTAAACGGCTTGCTAGAGCAGAGTTAAACTACATAAATTGGAAAAACTTGCATACTATATGCTTATCGCTTCAAAGAAATTAAAACCATATTTCCAATCCCATCCTATAAAAGTTTTCACCGATCAATCGCTAAGACAGGTTCTCTTTCGCCCAGAAACTTTGGGAAGGTTATTGAAGTGGAATATTGAGCTTAGCCAGTATGGCATCACTTATCACCCTCGAAACGCCATTAATGGGCAAGCCTTAGCGGATTTCATTGCCGAATTCATAGACAGCGGAGAGGAAACTGAAGAACCAACAGAAACAGTAACAAGCTAGAAGCTATACTTCGATGGGTGCAGAAATGATTACTGTTCAGGAGCCGGAATTATCTTAGAAACTCTAGATGGCCATTCTCTATGCTATGCCTTAAGATTCGAACTCCCTTCGATGAATAATGAGGCCAAATACGAAGCATTAATAACAGGACTAAAACAAGCAAAAGAGCTGAGTCTAAAAACTTTGCAAATCTTTAGTGATTCTTAACAGGTAGTGTGCCAAGTCCTTAAAGAGTTCCAGACTAAAGGTGGAAACCTTCCTTCTTATCTTGTCAAACCCATCGAACTTCTCAACGACTTTGACCACTACACTATATCTCACATTCCAATGGAAGAAAATTCAAAGGCATATTCTTTTGCCAAATATGCAAGTTCTTCAGATCCACATTTACTGGGCCTTATTCCTGTCGAAGTCCTTTCAACTCCTGCCATTTAGGAAGCAGATGTTGACTTGATCATGGAGACGGTTGAGGAACCCATGTCGTGGATGACTCCACTCAAGGAATATATCCTTAATGGGACACTCCCCGAAGAGCCGAAAAAGCGAAAGTATTGTGTAAAGCTCCGTTATACCTAATCCAGGATAGGAGGTTGTATAGGCGAGGATTCTCCAAGCGATTACTATGATGTGTAACCAAGGAGGAATCAAAAGCAATCTTGGCAGAGTTACATGAGGGAGACTGCGATGGTCAGAAAATTCTGCGATATGGCTACTTTTGGCCCGATGTGAACCTAGATGCGATGACCTATGTGAAAAAGTGTGATGCCAAAGATTTGCAAAAATTCCAAGAGCGCCTCCCACTGAATTGACTCAAATGGTCAGCCCATGGTCATTTACCGTCTGGGGCATAGACATGATCGGAGCATTACCTACAGCTAAATCAAATATGAAGTACGCAATAGTAGCAGTTGACTATTTCACTAAATGGGCTAAAGCTGAATCGCTAACTACTATTACTTCAAAGAAGGTGATCAATTTTGTTTTGAAGAACATCATCTGCAGGTTTGGTGTATCGCAGAAAATAATCATCGATAATGGAACTCAATTTGAGAGCAGTGAGTTTCTAGATTTTTGTGCCAAGTACAAGATCACGAAGAATTTTGCAGCCATTGCTCATCCGCAGGCCAACGGGCAAGTCGAAGCAATCAACAAAATCTTGAAGTCAACCTTTAAGAAGCGACTCTAAAAAGCTAAGGGTGCTTGGGTAGACGAGCTTCTACTTGTACTATGGGAATACCGTACCACTCATAAAATTGCGACAGGGCACACTCCATTCTCACTTGCTTTGGATCCGAGGCTACGATTCCAGTAGAACTGGAAGTCCCAACTCATAGAAGAATCGACATCAACCAAGAAGAAAATGAGAAACTGCAACTTGAAGCACTCGATTTTCTTGAAGAGAAAAGAAGAGAAGCAGAACTCAGAGTCATGGCATATCAGAGAAGAATAACTCGTCATTTCAATGCTAAAGTAAGGCGTAGAACCTTCCAAGTTGGAGACCTCATTATGAAAAGAATAATGACAGGAACTGGGTATTCGGACCGAACTAGGAGGGGCCATATATGATTAGCCAAAAATTCTTTGATGGTACTTTTGAGCTAAAGACCACGGATGGAATCTAACTTCCGAGAGCGTGGAATTCTATACACCTCTGTCACTACTTCACTTAATGTTTCTTTCATATGTTCCGCAAAAGTTGTAAATATCATGCACTGTAAATACCATGCAGCATCATTACAAGCTTTGTACATATTAATGAAAGAAATTGCTTTACTTGCCTAAATCGTATGATTTTAAAACTGATTACTAAGATTCAATTTTAATTGTGGGTCCATAAAAAGAGCACTGACGCATTTATGACTTAATAAGACCTGGTGATTGTTATAGCACATCCCGATTGGGATAGCTCAAATATCCATTGCTCAATGCTTAAAACATCATTCGCAACCAAATCGAAGATGTGAAGCATAGAAATACAAGGAAGAAACACCAGGGACTGAATGGTCAAATGGCGTGGTGCTCAAAATTACGGATAAAACTGCAAGTTTCATAAAAGGGGGCACCTTCTTAATTGCAAGGTCCCAGGCCCTAGTTCTAACAAATCGTAGTAAAACCCGATAAATGAACTTGCGTTGGCCCCAAGAAACAACGCAATTTTAAAACCAGAGACCTCCTAGAGGGGCACCCAGTCGACCGTCGATGCCATGAATACATGGTCGGATTATGATAAACACTGGGCTTTAAAACCAAAGACCTTCTCGAGGGGCACTCGGTTCATCGTCAAACCCATTGATACATGGTTGTATAGCGATATAAACAATTGGCTTTAAAACCAAAGACCTCCCCGTGGGGCACTCAGTTCATCGTCAAAGCTTTTGATACATGGTTGGATAGAAATATAAACACTAGGCTTTAAACCAAAGACCTCCCCGAGGGGCACTCGGTTGATCGTCGAAGCCATTAATACATGGTTGGATAGTGATACAAGCACTGGGTTCTGAAAGACGCCTTCGGGGGCATCTAATCAGATGCTGGTTCCAAATCTAGCTATTGATTCTGGGTCTTCCAAATCCAGTTACTGACAGACCCAAAGCCCTTTCTAAAGGTGCCCTACAAATTCTACAAGTGGCTGAGTCATTCAGTTACAACGAATAATGGGTTTATAAATACCTCTTTAAAGGAACGGAATATAAACCTCTCGAGAAAAGGAACAAAAACGAAAGTTCATCGACACAAAAGGGGGCATGAGTAGGATCGATTAAAACTAGAATCTTTTAGTCATGGTCATGCCAAGAAATTCAACAATGGAAAAAACAAATGGTCAAAAAATTCCAAATTGGTCGCATAATATCACACTCAGCTTTTAAAGTCGGTGACCAATTTTGGTATGGGGGCATTACCACCGCATTAAGGAAATTCAATAATGCTCACTTCAACATACCATAAGCTCATTACAACTTTACAATAAATCTTAGCATTCATAAGGTTTACTCTGACCAGTGGAGCTCGCTCCCTTGGTGTGACTAAGGCAGATTCGGGAACTTCGACATTGTGATAAGTATGAAATCGATTGTTCACGAAAAAGAAATCTCAAAACTGCCCTAGTCACAATAAAGGGAGTCTAATAAAATTGGTCGAATAAATACGGTTAGCAATGATCCAAATGACTTGTGATAAAAGAATTTTTGACGCAAGCATGAAAAGAAAACAGGTGTGCAATGCGGAACAAGAAAGTACGACAAAGCTAAGATTAAAAGTTTAAGTACAGAAAGCAGAACACAGTTTCATTTTAGCGTCAACATAATCAGATAGCAGAATCACAAAGTTACAAAGTCATAAATCCAGCACATAAGTATCAGACATGGAGAAATACAAAGTAATAAGCAGGGGCCGACACCCGCATATACAACTGGTCTGAATACAACATATAGAAGAAAATATTCGAGAAGCAAAATAAGTTTGTATCAATAGCTACTATTTCTTCCTGCCACCTGACCTTAAAGCTAGTTTGTTAAGAGATGGAGGAGGGGTTTCTTCCACATTATCCGGATTTTCTTGAGAAGATAAAGTAATTTCTTCGGTGTCTTTCTTCTTCTTCTTCTTCTTCTTGTGCTTCTTAGTCGAGGAAGACTTGCCAACTTTCTTTCCTTTATCCTTGGAAGCAACCTTTGGGCTTTCATCCGTTTCAATGGCCCCAAGATAGTCACTAAGATTGTAATCAATGTCATCTAAATCTGAGAAAGCATCGATTCTTGCATATTGTGACCCGGGAGTTGTAATCACAAGTAGGGAAGTGTTACTAGGAGATGGGGGACTAATAACGGAAGCAAGAGGGATGGTCATTAAGGGTGAATCAGTTATAGCAGCTTCAATTATTGTTGCATTGGATATAGTGGGAGAAGATAAAGGTGAGTTTAAACCTAGATTATGGAAACAACAAGCATAATAGGCAAGGGACCCAGGCGAATCAAAAATGGATTCTAAGTATGACACGGTATAGTTGGTTTCAATTTTACCTGCATCTAGAGGTTTTCCCTAGACATCCCTGCGCTCAATTCTCCAATTTTCAATGTTTTCATCATCAGCCTCATCATCTCCACTATGCTCTTCAGTAATTTTCTCTATAGCAGCATTCCCCTTAGTAATTACATCCTTCTCTTTGGGAACATCAGGTGGATTAGCCAATATCTGTGAACCAGAAGCTCCAAGATCCGTCGGATCAATATGAGGGAAAGTATCAGGTTGGTTTAGAATTTGCTCTCCAGAAGTACCGGCCCTCTCCTTGTCTAATTGAGCTTTTCCTTCTGCCAAGCCCTTCTTAGATTTATCATCCAAAATTCTGGCAATAAGTTCATCCTTGCTGCAATCATCATCATTGATTTCGATCACTCATTCCAAGACAAGCGTCAGAGTAGTTGAAAAGTTGTCTCCTAAGTAGTGTAAAATCCCGCGACTCATGACGCTGAAGACGTAAAATCAAAATATGTCATCTTCAGCCTCATCTATAGCTAGCTTAAGAGTCTCCTAAGCAGTTGTCTTGTCTCTCTCGAGTGATTCGACCTTAGCTGCCAATGTCTGATTGGAAGCCTTTAAGGAATCAATGGTTTTCCTGAGTTGGGCGGCTTTGTCTCGATACTGCTTAGAGAAATCCTTTTCCACGGATAATGTAGCTTCAACATTGCATTTGGCAGTTAAGGCTTCCTTTTCCCTCTGTTTAGTAGCCTCAAGTTCTTCCTGGAGCTTCTTATTCTCGTTACCTAATTCCCCTAATTTTGTAACTCTTTTATCAGGTGACGCAATGGTGGCATCACGAGAATCTAAAACTTTTTCCCAATTGTTTTTATCATTCTCCAACTCAGCAATTTTGGCAAGGTTAATGTCATGATTCTTTTGGAGATCATCACCAAATTTACTTCATCCGCGCAGCTTTCTCTTAGCACTATCTTTGACAATATTCCACTTTGTGTCAAGCTGGCTCTTGGCGTTGTTAAGCTGAGTATTTGTTTGCCTTATTATTGCATCTACCTCCTCAGATAGGTCATCAACGTTAGTTAAACTCATACTAAGATCAAACATAAGCCCTTTTAAATTCCAACCTGGGAGTCGTTCGGAGAGAGGAACACTCACTGGTCTGGGATCATGGCGAGGCTTATAAATGATTGAGTGGATCTCAGCCGGAGGGCCAGGAGGACCAAAAGTTGAAACTAACCGGGGCCTAATATGAAGCTTCTCCACTCGAGAATATTTGTGCGAGCCACCCTTTCCTTGTTCATCCCTTGCTCGCTTCTTCCCTCGGCTCTCTTCATCGGGAGTATCTTCTCTTAGTCAGGAACATCTTTTCGCTTCCTCCTCTTCTTCCTCACGTATCCTCGCCTCTGTTCCTCAGTCAAATCTGACTTCGGTATGTGTGAAGGTTTATGAGAGGATTTCAGGGGCGGAGGAGGATGGAGTTGTTTATGATGGTGTGATTGTTACGAGGGATCAAATTGTAACAAGTGCTTTGGATCAATGGCTTTGCTCTTCTTGTTGAAGTCTGATCTGGAACCCGATGAACGTTTCAGTTGCATATCTGAATCTGAAATAATATTAAAAATGAATTTCAGTGCTTGACTTGCAAAGTACTAAAGACAAATTATAAATTATGTTTATTAGAAACATGTGTGCATTAGACATGTTTCCTAAAGCGTTGCTACTCAACGGACCAATTTTCTTAGTTGGATCTAAAGAAACTCCTAGTGATGCAAGATATTTTCCTGGCCGAGTTTTGGTAACATCCTTTAATAGGGCTTCTCTGGCTTGAGGATCAAGGGGTTGGTTAACAACTTCATCCTAACTAAGATAATTGGCCGAGATAAGATCGCCCAGATTGTCAAATGTACCTGTGGAACACTCCTCCATTGCATCCTGGATAAGAGGATCCTCAATTGTCGTTTCAATATTTGGGATCCCCTTCCTTAACGGGGGCCAATTTACTTATAGAAGGCATTTTATTGCTACCCGCGGTATTCGAACATTTCTTTAAAGAAGATTTCGAAGTAGGGGATTTAGTGGTAGCCTTTCCTGTTAGCATCAGGTCTAATACGAGATTACGAGAAGTATCAAGTAGAGAGTATTGGCGGAGAAATTCCTCTATTATTAAAAACCTCCTACTTCTCTCTTTTTCATCGACATTCCTTAAAGCTTCCAATAGGCTCTCCTCCATGGCAAAATCCGGGTCAGTAGAGGGAATTTCTGTATAATAGATGAAGAATGTAAGATTCGGTACTTAAATGCAAAGGGAAACAATAAAGTTCTAAACAACTAGATCTTTACCCCTTTCCATCCATCTACTATAGAATTTGTCGGGCATCAGACAAAGCAATAGTTCTCTTTAAATCACTTGACATTGTTTGGTAATTCAGTAATGATCTTGGAGTGCCTCGCTTCCATAAATGGAGTTGGTCCTGGGCTCTTCTTAAAGGAATAAAGGAAGCAGATTTCTTGAAAAATCAGCAAAATTGCTTAACCCTCATAAAAAGCACACACAAGCCAATTAAGATAGCATAACCATTCGGGTGTAACTACATGGGGACAATGGCTAAAAGTTTAAGAACCATTTCTAGGAAAGAATTAAAAGGGGGAACGGCTCTGGATGATAACATATGCGGTTAACAATAACAAACCCTGTGGGTGGGGAATCAACAAATTCCTTATCCTTCGGAAGTTTAGCATCATCCTCTGAGATCTTAAATTTAGCACACAAACTCTCATAAGCCCACTTAGAGAGTTTTGTTGCTTTCCTTTTAGGAAATTCAGAAGTAGCCTTAGATCCAGGGGCATTGGCCATTGAAGTCTGAGCGGAAGTTCCAATTTGAGCAGGTTCAAATGTTTTCTCAGGTTTTTAACGCAACTGTTTTTAAGTCATTATTTTACACAAATAAGTGTACTTTTTCCTAAAATAAGAGGCGTTACACATAGCAACATTAAAGCAAGGTTTGAAATCTGCAGCAGAACGATCAATTTCTAGCTCTAATACGAACTTATAATTGAATGTTCAATTTGTGTGGAAAATGTGTGATTAAACTAAAAATAATCTTTAAATCACTTCAACACAGATGTGTCGTTCAAATATAGGTTATAGGATGCCATGTATAACTATCTAAAAATTGTTAATTGACTTGCTGCTGACACGGGCAGTCAGTAGCAGAGTATAATAGCCTAGAATGTTTAACTGTTTTGCGACAGGATGGACTAGTAATGGAATGAAGTTATTAGTAAAAGGAGAGCTATGGAAATGGCAAGAAATACAAGGGGTCAGTACTGGTCCCAATCCAGGCTGATCGGTGTTATTCATCTTCAAAGGATTAGAGCCGACCGGTCAGTACTGGTCCCAATCCAGACCGATCGGTACTGGTGTTTCACCGGAGAGTAATACCGAGCGGTCGGTTAAGAAATTCAATTAATTTCCCAAGAGAATGGTGATGAATGACGGGTATGGAAATCTGCAGCCATTTCTAAGTCATATACAATTTCAATAACAAGTGTAGATGGTGCAAGTTTACAAGAGTTAAATTGAAAGATCATGTGGTTAAAAGATAAGCATATTCGAGACAATATGGTTCCATAACAACGAGACAAGGAAGTAAACAAGATCAAGGTACTCAACTCAAACAATTCATCAAACACTTTGTAAGCAACAGATGAAAACCTAAGTTTTAGAGGGGGCAATACATCTTAACACGCCCTTTATATAGCTTTAAACCCATTACGATCGGTTACAACCCAATCTAAACCATTTCATTACCAAAAAGCTAACATTCCAAAACCCTAAATTTGTCAAATGTTCATACAAACTCCAAACCGATCAAGTATGAAGTCTAAATTCAACTCAGCTTGGAATCCAAATCAACCCTCACAAGCATACATGAACTCGGCGATTTAGAATTAAATGAACACCTGCATTCAATTCGAGCTTGCTGAAGTAGGCAGAGTGAATCGATCGTAAAGATGAATACTGGGTCTCGAGGATGCATCAGAGTGTATAGAGTTGAAATCGAAGGGTTGGCTTGGGTGAGACGGATCGAAGAAGAAAGTTTCTTCAAAAATATGAGTAGCCTCCATTGATGGAAACTCTTGATCGGTTTGGAGAAAAAAGGAAATGAAGGGAAAGATTAAAAGCCAAGGGTCCAATATAAAGGCAGGTGGTTGGCCGACCGGCCCATGGAAGCCTGCTACACCCGATCGGTCGGTTGCCTACCAAGCAAAATTTAACCCACCAACCAATCGCCCAATTAGCCGTTGCGGATGATTGTGCATACCGACCAAAAGCAGAGTCAATGAGAATGATTCCTCAATTATGTAATACAAACGCTCATTTCAAAGCTCACAACTGCCTTAAATAGAAAATTGAAAACTTCGAGGGGGAAATGTTTACTCCCCAAAAAATATTTTACACATTGATGGATCGAGACACGGGGAAAGACCGAAAGATCTTCAGTTCAGTGTGTAACCGACCGGTCGGAGGAGTGAGACACCAATCGGTCCCGACCTTCTTCAAAGTCACTCAGCACAACCAGTCAGTATGAGGTAGTGGTTCTAAGGCTGCACACCATGTCCAATCATTGTTATACCGGACGGTTTAAAGGACACATTACTGATCGGTCATATTTTGAAGCTCCAAAACGGTCCATCAGCAATGAGACAGTACAAGCACACCGATTGGTCAGGACAAGATATAGCCGACCGGTCATACCAAGAATGACTCATTTTAACAAATCTTACCGCACCGATTGGTTAGGAAGGATTACAACTGGTCGGTCATATCATGAAGGTCAGACCGATCGGTCTCATAGGAAGGAAGACGCGCTGATCGGCCGCTTCTGAAGCAATGTATCTAGGCCGTTCGGTCAGAAGGATTGACAATCGACCAGCGTGAAGCTCACAGCTGATCAACTGCGCAAACGAAAAGAACAGGCAACCGACCAGTCGGATCTGATTCAGAGCAATCGGTTCTCTGGATAGTTGTTAACAGGCTGGCCAGTTCAAACACTTGAAGAAGTCCTTCCAATCCTTCTTCGATCATACTTTATCTCCGCTAGTCATTCCATTTCATCATGACTTTTTATAAATATAAGTGTGATCTACAAGTGAGAGAGTGATAAAACTTGTTGTAAGAGTGAATCCAACCTTCTAATTGATAAATTGGTAATGGAATCTTATGTGAAAGTGGATCTAGATCATTTAATGATCGAACCACTACAAAAATGTTCGTGTGTTTTACATTAATATTTTCTATTCTTGCAATTGTGGCTCCACATACTTTTTGTTGAAGTACTTAAAAGAGTACCTTTGGTGTTTCATACTATTTTTGGTATAAACAACCACATTACTTTTCCCTGAACCCACGATTTAGTTGTTCCCTCTTCCTGTATTCACTGTTGTTCCCGTCCAAGCTTCTTCATCCCTCTCTGTCTTTGTTTGGTTTTGACTCTAAATCCGTTACTCTCCTGCTACCTTTACCAACCGTTATCAGTACACTGCTTCGTCCCAAACTTCACACGTAACGAATCATTTCTAAACCCAGGCATCACACTTCGTCACCGATTGTTTTCCCCTCGTTTGAATGAACCTGACATGTTGCAACCTCGACTTTGACTCCCGCTGCACAACCATTAAATAGCCTGACACCGATCTGAAGCAACCACTGCAAGCGCTTATGTCCCCTCGTGCTTCACCAGGATCCCCATCCCATTTGATCGTCTCTCCACTCCAGAAAACTCGACCAAAGTCAACGCCTTTTAAGGAGAATTTAGGCCACGATGAAGCACTAACCTAGATCACCACAGGTCAAATTGAAGTTCTCGACGTGGTTGACAAATTTCTAGTTATAAGTTCTTCGAATTAATTGAGGGATCTAAAGTAATCGGTGGAAGAGACGGTAGATTTTCAGCCGTGAATTAATATGATGGAGGCGCGATTTATATATTGACCATGTAGAATGAAGATTGACCAAATTAGGGTTGGAACTTATGAAGCTTTATTTATATATGTAGGGAGAGATTATAAAATTATAAATCGGAACCATATCGTGAAGTAACAATTTAAAATCACCACAAACAAGTTCCGATCAAATCGAAACTCCTAATCCTAGCATAAAAAAATATTTCGGATCCGATGGAACAGGTTTCGTCGAATTCCGAGGTTGTTTGTAAAAAGTTCTTTATAAATCACAGGTAAAAAATCACGCGTTTAAATTTCCTACGATCACAAAATAAATTCAGTTAACTTAAAACTTTGACATTTTACAAGATCGTTTCCTTACGGATCCAATGAAATTTGTTTCATTAAAAATGGAGTTCATTTGGTCAGCTGTTTATCCCTTTAAAGTTACCCCTATCAAATAATATAAACGATTAAATAAAAACAGAGGCATTTATCGTTGCCACGATCAAACGGTAAGTCCGACTGACACGAAAATTGAAATCTTGTAATAGTTAATTAATATGAATCCAACGGCACAAGTTTTGTCGCATTCCGAGATTATTTACCGGTATGCTATTTTTATATGCCAAACAACGCTATTTTGGACACCAAAATACCGATGTCTAAAAATAACAAACTACCTTCCTATCCTGACTCTAAACGTCGATGCGAACTGAACAGAACTGGTTTCGTGGCTTAATTCGATCGTTTGCTAAAGTTATACACAAATACTCCTCTATTAAATTAAATTAATTTAATTAAGCGCTATAAAAAATAACGGAGCTTTTGCGGCTACAGTTGTCACATATAACATCGGTTTGCCACGAAATATAATATCGTACAAAAATTTAACTTTACGGTTCCAATGAAACTATTTTTTGTTGAAAACAAAGACCGACTGCAAAAATCGATTTTTTAAGTCTTATATAATACAAATAAAATATTATATAAATTCCAATCTACTCAAATTAAGTAATAATAAATTATTATTATCACAAATACCCAACTAGAAATATCATATAGCTTCAAATATAAACAATTTGGATTTTACAAACCAAAATCATTAATTTCGAGTCAAGACGGTATCCAAATTATATTAAAACGCTTTATATTAATTAATAAGTGTTATATTTTAATAATGATTTCCATAGTGACTATTTTAAATTTGATTTGGACATAACTAACAATCTATAACATAAAATCTAGATTTTTCTCTTCCATACGAAAGTTATAATCAGTAAGATTCCAACATTTCTTATTTCACAGAATTCTGACTTATATTGGATCTTATATGTTCAATTGAAGTTCAAAAGTCAATATTAGGAATTGCCACGCCATTTCGAGCTCGATTTAGATTATATATAAATTGTAACATTCAAACTACGTTTTATAAATGATTTAAATATTAAAATCCATTTATATTCCAAGTATAATATTTAAAATAATAAATTAAATCAAATATTTGACTACAAAATACGGGACATTATAAGTTGTAAAAGATAAAAATGTAAGATTTGTAAAGATATTTATATAAGATTCGTAAAGATACTTATATTAGATTTGTTAAAGACAATTATATAATTTAAAAACAAATATAGTATTGTGTTGCAAACAAGTTGAAAAATGTTTATAAAGGGACGTTGAAGAAATTTTATAAAAAATTCTATTTATGATGGAATCAAAGTTCGAGTATAATATTATAAAGGATTATTAAAGATTAATAAGAAGTACAAATAAGTAAATGTTGTTGATATTTAAATAAAGTTTTCAAAGGAAAATGGTATTAGTAAATAGACGAGATCAATTGGGAGAAACATAAGTTATGATTTCTGTAATAAATATTACTGTATATGAAAAGTTTATAAGTGAATGAAATGATTTTCAAGAATATTCTTATTTATAATAAGAAGTAAAGGATAAACTCTAAATATTGGAAAATTGAAAGAATATAATTAATAGATGTTTAATTGACGAGGCCAAGTAATGCCGACTACTGAGCTAGTAAATTCATTTCATTCTAATGATTATTTATTTGATAGTTAAACAATCTACTATCAAATTTGAATAATAAGATTGTTGGTACGGAAAGATCGGGATCGGATTATATTCGAAAACCATTCCAACTAGCAAATACGTGGAAGATGTTGATTGAAGACCATGGATCTATGGAAACGGAAGAACCACTTGCTGAATTTCTCTGGTTTAGCAGCCAGAGATATTTCGGCAGTTATTCTGTCGTGAGTGAAATCTTCGGATTGCAAGGACTGCTCGCTACTGATTCATGGGGTGATACCTATATAGGATGTGGCAGAAGGGTGCCTTCGGTTCATCCAGTTCCCGGATGACTTGTATGGACGAGTGTCTGACAGAGTATTTCCAAAGGAGTCACGTACATTGAACATTTACAAACTTATTTTTGTTGGTGGCGAAGAAGACACCTCCTCTTAGCTTAACGCTTAGAGTATTTTTATGGAAATCTAATAAGTGATATTCAGCAGATCTGACAATATGGAATTCAAAGTGTATCGAGATGGGATGTTCTGAAGGATAAGTTTAACCTCTAGCCTCATCAATCGGGAAATGGTTAAAATCGGGTAGGTCGCATAGCTTTGTAGGTTGCCCCTATCAAAAGGGTATATCATTACCTGATCTGTAGAAATTAAATGCCTTCAGTTGTCCCTTTTATTTTAATTGTATACATGTTATCGGTTCGGTTGGCTGGTCCCTGACCATGGTGATGATATATTCGGTACTCTCAAGTGAAATGAGGGGTCGGTCATATTTAGCCTGGGTTGCAAGATGTTCTTGTTGAAGCCCAATGTATTCATCTCCGGAGGTACATTGTCGGAAAGGTGGTTTCCTGTACCTTGCCATGGAAATCTATTCTCCAATAAGAGCTCGCGATTTCGATTTTATACTATGTACGTAGAACGTGAGATGCAAGCGTTTTGCTAATTTGATATTTATTTGTATTTAGACATTATTATAATATCTGAGAAGATATTGATTTCAAAAATGTTTTGGGTTATCATAAGATAAAAACCATCTGTATTTATGTCTGGATTTGGTTTTACAATTATCCTTTTCTTTCAGAAAGATTTTGACTTTAAAAATCAAGTTGTGTGATACCTTTAAACATAGTGTATTTTTCTCACTCTGGTTCACCAGACTTATTCGGCGTTTGTAATGCTCGGTTTAGACCGGGTTGTACAAGTTCAGGTTATCGGATGCTATGAAGAGACAAGCCAGACGGGTTCAGACATATGATATTAGAAAATATTTTTCTGTTGTGTGATTGTATATGAGGGCAGATTAATATAATTGCCCCAAATGTGTTGATGTACTCTGATGATTGTAAGTTTATTTCAAGCTCTCTAAAAGGATTTATTTCTATATTATATTTTGTTCCGCTGTGATGTGAGACTCTGTGTTGTGTTGGTTCTTCTTCTTCTTCTATTCGAATATTTCTTTCTTTCTTATCTCATCCTCTAACTTCTTTCTAATAAATATATGTGTTTTTGATACTTGGGTTCTGACATGTGATACAAGATTTATGCATTATTGTCGGAATTTGGGAGTCGAATTCTCGCAAGTCGTTACAGTAGACTTGTGAAAATAAGCGGGAACAGTTATGATGATGTGGGATCCGAACCGGGAGAGTAGGGAGTTAGTGGAGCAGTTGCCAAACGGTTGTGGAGCCAGGTTTATGGCCACGTGGAAGAATCCTCATTCGAATGGGGGATAGTTGAGAACGTGCAGGAGTGGTGTGCTTGCCATGCAACTGCTTCGTCTGGATCGAACGTAAGTGGTTCGAATTGTTCAACCCACATCCAGTTCGACCCAGAGCTATCTGCTTTTATGAGATATAGGCTTTGTTCTAATTCGTTCAGGCTGCCATATATCTCATTCGAACCAAACTTTAATTCAATCTGAGCCCCTTACTCAATCTGATGCCTTCAAATGATGAGTAAGCTATCAACTATTCTACTCGACTTGGAACTGCTTTGATTTGGGGCTGCATTTCACCTATTCCCTTATTCGATCCGATAATATGGAGTTCTACTTCAAATATATGATGAATCGACTATGCTTCGTTCGATCTAAAAGTCGATCGAACAAAAAGATAAACTTCGGTTTGTCATTTCTTTGGAGCATTGTGTCTTGGCACGAACATTTGGACCTTTGACGGCCTTTCCTGAATGCAGGTCAACAGACATATATTAGTTATTGTTGAATGAGGATAGAAAAAAGAGCACACCACATGCTAGCCAGTTAATGCAGAATTAAACTATACAAAAAGGAAGATAGAAAGTAGATATCATTATTATTAAAGAAAAGTAATACGGAACCATTCAAGAAATAAGATGTGTGAAATAAGATATATATAAAGAACCATTCAAATTTGAGGTACAAAATGAAAAGCTAGAAGGGAGCTTAGTTTATGATAAACATGTCAAATGTCATACAATCAATAGTATGAATTGAAGCAAAGTTGCATAAGTCAAGAAGCAAGCTAGTTGAACTTGTACTATTAGTATTGAAACCACTCACTTAATTAAAGTATTAAAACTCAGTTGTGTGAAGTATGGTAGATAACTCAAAGATACAAGGGAAATAAGTGTTATTTGATAGATACATAATCAAAACAAATAAAATGAGTACTAAAAATAATATGATATTATTTTTATTGGTCGTGGTCCAATATGTACATTTTTATTTAATATTGTCTCCAACATAAGTACGAAAAAACTAGTATATGTAACATGAAACTCATACACATAATATACATGCACACATGCTCATTACTCAATGTATGAGATTTGCAAGAAATTATTGATAGGGCATAGAAAGTTTGAGGATTAAATTTGAAATGGATAATGGGCACTGAAGTCTTGATAATTGGTTAAGCCAAGACTCTAAACATAGGAAAGAATTAAATCTAAAGCAAAATAAAAATAAAAGAATGAAGATTGAGGTTTTAACTCCCATAGGTGAGCAAGTGAGAACTCTTTTTTCAATCTCAACTCAGATGAAAACTCCTTTGCTTTACTATTTCAGCATGTACTGGTTAGGAAGAAGATGAAGAATTACCCTAGTTGTTGCATAAAAAGCAACTTCCATGGTTGACAAATACAAAATAAATAATGTAAACAGAGTATTATTACCACAAACAAAGGAACAATTAAGTGTAAAAAAGATTGAAGGATTTTTTTCTCTCTACTTAAAACAATCGGTTATTGCTAGAAAGTGTATTTAATTTTATCACCTTCAATTTTACTCTTCCATTCGTTGCAAATTTCAATCCCGTTTTGCAAAGATACAAATCAATATTAAACTATATGCATATCGACTCTTCAATGATGCACATATTTACATATATAGGACAACATCTCCTAGCATTTGCATAATGGATGTTCAAAATTGTAGTTTTCCTTGTAATAAATTTAAAAGTAACAATACTTGTAGATTACGTCAACAAAGGTTGTAACTTCAACTTCGCATTTGCTTCTTTTAGTCGGTCAGATTATCAGTCTTTTGGTACCAACAGAGCTTAATTCAACTGAACGAACAAATTATAATCTGCACTACATGTCAAAAATGGTTGGACCAAAATGTGTGGAGTATATTTTTATATTTCTCATTCATTCATTATCTAAATATTTTAGTTATTTCAGATATCAAGCACAATCTTGTAGAATAAAGGATATCAAGCACAACCCCGTAGAACCAGGCATGATGATCAGCTGGCTAATAACAAAGTTTGATGTTTGCACTATAGTAATTTAAAACATGACATAAAATCAGTTTACGATAACAAGGTAGTCACGAAAAATCATTTTTGGTACACAAAGCTGCTAAAATAAGGCATGGCTGTCAATTAGAATCCAGATTTGAACACTATTAAATTATCAATATATCCAATCTGTTAAAATAAGATATGGTTGTAAATATATCCAACACTATGGTATCCAATCTGATACAATGTGGAAATAATAATAAAAAGTACCGATTTTTTTTGTAAATATCATTAATAATGAAGTAGCTGAATATATGAGAATAATTTTATTTTATATTAACATAACGCATTTTACAGAACACAAATGACGCATAGTTAAAAAAGTAAAAGATGGTTTCTTTGAATTTTTTTCCAAATGGTATTAGGTAAAATGGGATAATACCTGAAAAACAATACATGACTACAACTGCGATTAAACTGGGTTTACTTACCCAAAAATGAGTGGATCGAAGCTACTTCAACCTATGCTTTCATTTGCTATCAAGAGGACTCCTGGTAAAATCCAAGTCTAGATTGATTGGCAATGCCTTAGCATATGTAAAACTGATCAATGACTACATTTTCATTTGACGAAGTTAAATGTTGTATGGTCAAGAGTGGAAGGGCAGGGGACATTTTTTTGTCGAGCGTTATGAAAATTGGATTCGGTATCAGGGTTAGGAGCGATTTTTCGTTTGCTATTTAAATAACATGGGGAAGAAGTTAGGAGTCCTGTATCAAGGTCAGGAAGGAAAATTGGATCTGGTGAGTAGTGGGGTGGGAGAGACCGAGGAAGGAGCATTTTTTGTCAGAGAGGAAGCGTACAAAATGAAACTGCATGCAAATAAAATAGGGGAAAAGGGGTAAAACTTAATTTGGGAAGCGGTTGATTGAGAAAAATCAGAGAACAGGGGTAGAGCATAATTTTGAAATGAAGGACCGAGAGAGCATACATGTAAGCTTGGTAGAGATGGAACAGAGGGATCGACTGCGCTTTCTTCTCTGTTTAAGGATTAATTGTTTTGGTGGGGTTTTCTTGTTACAGGCTGAAGAAGCCGATTGAGTAGTAGAAAAGAAAACAATGGGAAGTGGGGAGTGAGAAGTGGAGGAGTGGCTACCATGTTTTACAGATGAAACGTGAAAAGTTTGACAGACAAAATTATCCTTGTCCCCTTTTATATATTCAAACTGTGATATAAACATTTCAAAAGCTTCAAAACGTAGTAGTCCTATTATATATATACATATATATGCGGTATATGTTCTTTCATATTGTAATGCATTAATTTCATACGATGTGAATTAAATGCACATTAGTTGCATAAAGTATGGATTAATTGCACATTAATGAACATGTTTCTCAAATACTAGATATATATGTATATATATAACTTAATTGGGCATTAATTATACGTGTTATGAGGAAATAACAAATAACGTCCAAATTTTGTACCTAAAGTTTCTACTTATTGGACATTCTTGGAAGGTTCCTATGTTTCTATTTTATTAACTATATATACATATATATATATATATATATATATATATAGAAGTCTTTAAGTTTATATTCCGTGGAGAATTAACTACATACATTACAAATTAATTGGGCTTTACTTGATGCATAAATCAATCAATATGGTTTAACAAAGATTTATTTCCTAAAACAATTAGTGGCATTGAATTTTGTTTTACTGACATGGCACATCTCTTTTGGCTTATACAACTGATTTTGCGCGCGTTGCATATGGCTGACTTATGCACTGATTTGTGCCTCTAATTTTATGTGACTGATTATCCTTTTTTATTTTGCACATGTTGGGAAATTTAATCCAAATGGAATTATGAGAGAAAACAAATTGGATAATCTAGGGCTAAATTAACATAAAATGTTAAACTGTAACAAAAGGGAATATTAGACTAAAAATATGCAGGCTTGATGAAATTTGCAGACTGACTATGGCACATGTTATGACAGAAAAATGGACTACAACATATTTTCATAAATATGATAGATTGTGCAAACACAAAGAATCATAATTAACAAACGTGGTTTATTTGTAGATATGAATATGACATTAAGTTGTAAATGAATAAATAGGCTTTACATGAAAACTAAACTTCAAATGACAAATGAGCTTTTAAGCCTAAATTATTGATTATTCTATGGTGGCCTTGCGATTAGGCATTATTCTACGATGGCCTTTTGATTAGGCTTTATTCTACAGTAGCCTTGCGATTAGGCATTATTCTACAGTAGCCTTATGATTAGGCATTATTCTAGGGTAGCCTTGTGATTAGGCGTTATTCTAGGGTGGACGTGGGATTAAACATTGATTATTCTATGGCAGTCTTATGATTAGGGATTGGTTATTCTATGGTTCTATGGTGACCTTGTGATTAGGTGTTCAATGATAAATAAACAAAAATAAGCTTAATATAGTAGCTGAACTAATGTTATGCTTTCTTTTCTACCTGTGAGTGATAAGCAGCACTCATCCTGAGCTTAGTTCCCAATGCATTATGTATACTTTTCCGAAATTCGCTAGTAAACAGTGGGTCTATCGCTGAATATACTCCTAGAAATTCCATAAAGTCTAACTATATCATTCAAGAATAACCCAGCTAATGTATATGCCGTTCTAGTTGTCCTGAGGGAAATAAAATGGGCACTCTTTGTTAGTCTATCCACAATAATCCATAAGTTATGTTTCCCTTCCTCAATCTTGGCAATCATCAATGAAATCCATGGAGATCGAGTCTTATTTCCAAACTGGAATGTCTAATGTTTGAAGTAAACCACTAGTGTAATACCCCACATCCGTTAGTTTCACTCACAAAGGGAATGCACTAAGTTCTGTGGAGCATTTTAAGGTAAAAGATGCAGATGAATTACAAGAAAGACAAAAATTAAAACAGCGGAAAATAAAACTTTGCTTTATTGATAAAATAGTTTGTACAACGATTTCTTTACAATATCAGAGTATCATCTGTCCTACAAAATAAAGAAGCATAAAACAACATTTATATTCCCCAATGTAGCAAGAGCCAGCCATAGCATCTGAAAAGAGAATCCAAGAAAAACTTCGACAAATCTTCAAGCTGGGAAAGAGTGACAGTACAACTTAACCTGAGCTATATTATTCCCTCCTTTACTACCTGGGGGGGGGGGGGGGGACGGAAGAAAAGAAGACGAAAGAAAAACAGAGTCAGACATAAAGCCTGAGTAAGTTCAGTTACTTCTAGCATGTGAACATGGAAAAACAAAACGACATGAATTAACTGAATACAAGATAACACCTTGATGATAGGGTCAGCAAGATTAGACAAGATTAACACAAGATATGCTAAGACAAGATAAACTGGATATGCTCTAATACTTTCGCCGCTTCGCTATTTCCTTGTTGTACTGGTTTCTATATCTCTGCACCACCTAACTAGTGTCCCAACTAGTAATGATTACGTGATCCCAATCCCAGTAATTTCGGGTTCCTTCAGGCATACATTTATTATCTATTACCAAGATCTAATCTAGGGTTTTCTATTGAGTGCTTCCTAGATTCAACTAGGGTTTACGCGGCTTGTCTAATGCTTTACAAATTCAGGGTTTATGCTACCTAGGTCCACTAGGGATTACTCTACCTGTCGAACGATGCCCCTAGTCTAGGACACACTACCTAGAGTGGTATATGTTCCTAGACTTTCCCCACGTATGTGTCGCGAATCGTTTATCGCTGTCTAAATGCACATGTCCTGAAATGTGCGACCCGAGTCCCGTGGTAGGGCTACTCTAGAAACACGGAACTCGGTCGGGAGCTTTTCAGATATCTGCCGGTGCAGATGCTAAGGTCTGTTTTTCTACCAGTGGTTATGGTCCCACGTGACCCCTCCCTCAACTAATGAAAGGCAATCCAAGAAAATCAAGCGTGAGAACTGTACATTTGCCACCCTATGCCCTACTTTCCTATTGGCCAGCCTCACCTATAACTAGATAGCAAGTATATGGTCTTTTGGGAGTTCTCTGCCTTTCCGCATACGTACAACGATTGACTAAAGATGGTAGGTAGACGACGAGTTGCTGTCACAGGGCTACTGGTCTCGCCGAATCACGCTGGTCCATCCTAGTCTTTAGGTTGCCTTGTATTGCAACCAAGGCATACCCTTGGTTCTTCTACCGCAGACCTTAACCTCTGTGATCCCAGGAGGATCATCTGCCACCTCACAGAGGGATACCAAGAGTACCCTCACGTCCCGTCGAAGCCTCGGGCTTCGTAACCCAATTCGTTGGAGCCTTCTTTTTAATCAGACGGACGTTCGCTCCTTCCCGTGTTATACTAAGAATTACTACTTAGTTTTGCTAACTAAGGTTTACCACTTAGTTTCTAGAATTGTTGTTTTCTTAACTAAGGTTTACTACTTAGCTTCTTTTAACTAAGGTTTACTACTTAGTTCTCTTTCTCGTCAATTTGGATTGGTTAAGTGTCATTAGTCAATTCAAGCTAACTTAACCGTCTTTATTTATCCTGTTAAACTGGTTAAGTGTTATCAGTAATTCATGTTGACTTAACCCTACCACAAACCAAGTTATATTGGTTAAGTATTTCTTATTACTTAACCCTATTCATTGATCTTGTATTGGTTAAGTGTTCCTTTTTAACTTAACCTTGCCCATCTGTTTTAACTAACATTTTATTAATGGTTAAGTATTATCCCTTTATGTTTTAGACTTAACCCTATTCATTTATCACAATCTGATGGTTAAGTGTTCAAGTTTACTTAACCCTACCATTCCTGTTCTAGCTTTAACTAAATAAATTAAAGCCGCGACCACTCACATTAGACAGATATTGTTGCGATTACTGGATGTGCCGGTTGGTTCCGGGCAGGTTTACATCGCAACTCAGTCTAACCTCGGGTTAGGCATATTCGTGTTTTCTAAGTTCAAAGGGTTTTGATTAATTTTCAAATCAGGTTTTGAAAGTAACCATCCCGTCCGTCGGATCAGTTAGGGATAGCCAGGTAGAGCAGGAAACTTGTATTTTCCAATCCCAAGCCTAGACACTATCCTCTCTGTCACCCTAGGACTTTTTGGTGTATGTATTATTAAAAGAGATGTCATTAATAAACCTTCCTTTTGTATATATATAAATTGTTAACAATTTATCCTCAAAGTTTAACCATTTATCCTCAAAGTCCATTTTCCCTTTTTAAATAAATTTGGCCTATACCGTATACATTTGCCATGCCCACTTATGGACTTATATTCTAGGCCCAAATCTTGATTTGCCTATCTTACAGTCTATAGCAATTTAGATCCAACATCCTCATTTACAGTTCATGCCAAAACTAGATTTTATATTCTAGTTTACAATTTATGCCAAACTAGATTTCATATTCTAGTTCACCGTTTTATGCCCAAAACTTAATTTGCATACCAACTACCTACTTTGTGGCCCATTTAACCATTTACCATTTACGCCCAATGTATGTAAATTATTCACAATTTTGCTAATATACTTATCATGCTTAATTTAGCCACCCAATTCTGATTTAATATTCTAATTTCAGTTCATGTCAAAACTAGACTTGTTATTCTAATTTTCATCTTAATAGTCATGCTATAATGCATCTTCCCAAATTATGCCAATTTCCAAGTTTAGTCAATTTCATGTTTTTCCCAAAACGTATTCCCATCGTTCGTATAATCGTGATTCAACCTAGATTATAAATAAATCTAGATTCATGGATAAAAGGGAATGAACCAAAATGCCATGAAAGAATAGACATAATAACTGGCACAAGATGATAATTCACAGGCATATAGATCTGGTAATATTTCGACATGAAAAGGGATGAATAGTATAGGTTCAAGAACATGGGTAGACCTAACTTAATAGGTAAATTCCCAAGATCAAGTTCTAAGGATAACTAAGAATAAACTAAAATAGAAAGTCAAGCCTAGATCCAATATAATTCCAGTTTGGGGTACAACATGGTTTTGTAAATACAGTGTCATGGGCATAAATAATAATCTTATATCCATAGTCATAGGCAATAAATCCTCACAGTTAATGAATCACAATCATAGGCGATGTTCATAGTCAAAGGAAAATAATTCTCACAGTCATGAGTCATAGTCATATGCAATGTTCATAGTCAAAGAGGCATATGGTTTTAAGGTCCATAGTTTCATAGTCATAGTCTTATTGGTCATCGAATCATAACAGTTCTTAATTAGGTCCAAGGATATAAGCACTGGTTCAAACAGAAAGATTTGGCATATTCTTTTATTCCTTTAATTTCATGTCACGAATAGAGAAAACGTTCAAATCTAAAAAGTAACCGACTTACTGAGATTATATTAGATTCATAGAAAAACAGTCGTTTGAATCTTCACTTGAATCCTAGCTTGTTTTGAATCTCCTCTTGAAAGTCTTGAGCAGCATTTCCTCGTCTTGATTTATTTTACATATTATTTTATTTATTATTTAATTTAGAGGAGGAGAAGAAGCCATGTCCACCAAGAATCTTTGCAGCATAAGGTTAGAGAAGAATTGTGAATAGTGAAGGAGACTAGGGGCTGTTTATATAGGATTAGGCGGACGAATCTAGCCAGAAAACGAGACCAGGTACATCAGAATGCACCCAGGCCCAAAAGTGGGTTTTACACCCAGGTCGACCCCCAGGTCGACTGCCCAGTCGACCTGGTCAGGGAGGGTCGACTACCCAGTCGACTCCCCAGTCGACCAAGGTCCTGGGCGGGAATTTTCCCGCCCAGCCTGCTTTTGGGTTTTGAATTCAAATTTCGAATTCGAATTTCGAGCTGTTTTCGATTCTGAAAATTGCTGAAACTTCGGAGGGTCATATGTCCCTCATACGGACTCTGATTCTTGCAAACTCGGACTCATTTCCACGCAGAATTTTGAGACGAACGTAATGGCGCAACCCGTTTCTCTTGATTTTGATTTTAAAATTTAATTCTGCCTTGATTTGTGAATCTTAGTGTTATAAAATTACGGGGTGTTACATTCTCCCCCTCTTAAAAGGATTTCGTCCTCGAAATCTTTAAGTTAGGAAGTATGTGTCCTATCTTTCCATCATCCATCTAATCAACCATTCAATCACAGGCATTCATTGTCCTTAAAAGGATTTCTAATATTTTCGTGTTCATATGTATAGTGTGTGTATATGTCTTTTTCTAATGCAAAATCAGGCGGTCTACTGATTCAGTTGACCTCCTTAAGGCGAATCATGTCAGTGCCATGCGTCCAATCATGTATGCAAGCATCCCTTGTTATGTAAATACTGCATGTGTGCATAGCCATTCATCCATATGCAACATCCATATGATAACATATCAAGTTTAACTTACAAACAAATACATATCTGTAAATGCAATATGAAAGCGTCCGAACTGATCTAGTGCCTAATACGTATGTATATGCATTCACGAGCAACCATTAGCAACCACTCGCAACCATCAACCATAACATGTTTCAAATACATGTTTACATCCAAAAGAGTTTCTCCCTATGGATCGAAGATACGACCTAGAGGATATACTTTGGAAAGAGAGAAATAATTATGCGTAAAGCTCCTACAAAAAAAAGAAATCAAGGATGCATCCTTAAGGAAAAGGGTATGATGCTAGTATCTAGCCTTCTTGAGCTTTACTCCACTGTATCTTAACTAATTTAACTTCACGATTGTGAAGTTTCAGACCTCCATTTCCAAAATAAACAGATGTCAATCACGGTACCAAGTGTATGTACTAAGATGATTAGAGGTCTCCCTCTTATCCACCATGCCATAACTATAAGGGTCGAAAGGTCACTACGTGCCTTTTAGAGTGCCTGCCACAACTATTCATCTCTCACGCAAACCATCCTAGTCGAACTCGACATTCCTCAAGTACAAGCCCCAAAGGCCTAAACCAATATCGGACAAGCACCCAAGGAATATCCCCTCCGAATTTAGACAATCTACGTGAAATGATATAAGCAAACTCGATAGCTATTCTCAAATCCCTACTAACCAAAAATAAAATAGTCGGACCACCAATTGGATTTGAGACTCTAGTGGGATCTTTCTACTATACAAGTACTATGGTGCAGAGACTCAACTATGGAAGTGGATATGAACAAATGCGAAACGCTAAAACAAAAGGAAAGAGTACGAACAGCAAAACTAGACTCTTCCAACAGAACTTTACAACCTTTCTCCTAGGTATGCTTGGTGGCGAAAGTAGGTACTTGCCCTTCTGAAAATCTTGTCCTTTGCCCTTAATTTCATGTCCTATTACACCATAGTAAAGATACTTCCTCTTGTCTTAGGTTTTATAATTCCTTCCTCCTTTGTGAGCTAAATCTACAACCATGAATTCCTCATCCTCTTCCGTGTGTAGTCATGTTGACAAATCTCTCGAAAGCTGCTTCCATCATACAGAAAATTCTATAAGCTTGAAAGAAAACTGGCCGTAGGTGAAACAACTACGGCTATGGATGGAAGCCAGGCACTACTTCGCCCATCGATGAGATTATCTCCCAGAAAGCCAGGAGCCCCAGAGACTCAAGAAAGAAGGAGACAAGAATTCAAACAGAGGAAGAGAAGATAGTGCGTATGGCTTTGGGGAATATGCCTTTTAAAAAAATCTTTTCTCTTGAAAATGCTTCTTTTAAAACTGTTTTGAAAATAATTTTTCGAATCCTTTATCTGATCTGGTAACCTTCAGCTCTGATACCACGTGTAACACCCCACATCCGTTAGTGTCACTCACAAAGGGAATGCACTAAGTTCTATGGAGCATTTTAAGGTAAAAGATGTAGATGAATTACAAGACAGACAAAAATTAAAACAGCGGAAAATAAAACTTTGCTTTATTGATAAAATAGTTTGTACAACGATTTCTTTACAATATCAGAGTATCATCTGTCCTACAAAATAAAGAAGCATAAAACAAAATTTATATTCCTCAATGTAGCAAGAGCCAGCCATAGCATCTAAAAAGAGAATCCAAGCAAAACTTCGACAAATCTTCAAGCTGGGAAAGAGTGACAGTCCAACTTAACCTGAGCTATACTATTCCCTCCTTTACTACCTTGGGGGGGGGGAACGGAAGAAAAGAAAACGAAAGAAAAACAGAGTCAGACATAAAGCCTGAGTAAGTTCAGTTACTTCTAGCATGTGAACATGGAAAAACAAAACGACATGAATTAACTGAATACAAGATAACACCATGATGATAGGGTCAGCAAGATTAGACAAGATTAACACAAGATATGCTAAGACAAGATAAACTGGATATGCTCTAATACTTTCGCCGCTTCGCTATTTCCTTGTTATACTGGTTTCTATATCTGTGCACCACCTAACTAGTGTCCCAACTAGTAATGATAACGTGATCCCAATCCCGGTAATTTCGGTTGCCTTCAGGCGTACATTTATTATCTATTACCTAGATCTAATCTAGGGTTTTCTATTGAGTGCTTCCTAGATTCAACTAGGGTTTACGCGACTTGTCTAATGCTTTACAGATTCAGGGTTTATGCTAACTAGGTCCACTAGGGATTACGCTACCTGTCGAACGATGCCCCTAATCTAGGACACACTACCTAGAGTGGTATATGTTCCTAGACTTTCCCCACGTATGTGTCGTGAATCGTTTATCGCTGTCTAGATGCACATGTCCTGAAATGTGCGACCCAAGTCCCGTGGCAGGGCTACTCTAGAAACACGGAACTCGGTCGGGAGCTTTTCAGATATCTGCCGGTGCAGATGCTAAGGTCTGTTTTTCTACCAGTGGTTATGGTCCCACGTGACCCCTCCCTCAACTAATGAAAGGCAATCCAAGAAAATCAAGCGCGAGAACTGTACTTTTGCCACCCTATGCCCTACTTTCCTATTGGCCAGCCTCACCCATAACTAGATAGCAAGTATATGGTACGTTGGGAGTTCTCTGCCTTTCCGCATACGTACAACGATTGACTAAAGATGGTAGGTAGACGACGAGTTGCTATCACAGGGCTACTGGTCTCGCCGAATCACGCTGGTCCATCCTAGTCTTTAGGTTGCCTTGTATTGCAACCAAGGCATACCCTTGGTTCTTCTACCGCAGACCTTAACCTCTGTGATCCCAGTAGGATCATCTGCCACCTCACAGAGGGATACCAAGAGTACCCTCACGTCCCCTCGAAGCCTCGGGCTTCGTAACCCAATTCGTTGGAGCCTTCTTTTTAATCAGACGGACGTTCGCTCCTTCCCGTGTTATACTAAGAATTACTACTTAGTTTTGCTAACTAAGGTTTACCACTTAGTTTCTAGAATTGTTGTTTTCTTAACTAAGGTTTACTACTTAGCTCCTTTTAACTAAGGTTTACTACTTAGTTCTCTTTCTTGTCAATTTGGATTGGTTAAGTGTCATTTGTCAATTCAAGCTAACTTAACCCTCTTCATTTATCCTGTTAAACTGGTTAAGTGTTATCAGTAATTCATGTTGACTTAACCCTACCACAAACCAAGTTATATTGGTTAAGTATTTCTTATTACTTAACCCTATTCATTCATCTTGTATTGGTTAAGTGTTCCTTTTTAACTTAACCTTGCCCATCTGTTTTAACTAACATTTTATTAACGGTTAAGTATTATCCCTTCATGTTTTCGACTTAATCCTATTCATTTATCACAATCTGATGGTTAAGTGTTCAAGTTTACTTAACCCTACCATTCTTGTTCTAGCTTTAACTAAATAAATTAAAGCCGCGACCACTCACATTAGACAGATATTGTTGCGATTACTGGATGTGCCGGTTGGTTCCGGGCAGGTTTACATCGCAACTCGGTCTAACCTCGGGTTAGGCAAATTCAGGTTTTGAAAGTAACCATCCCGTCCGTCGGATCAGTTAGGGATAGCCAGGGAGAGCAGGAAACTTGTATTTACCAAACCCAAGCCTAGACACTACCCTCTCTGTCACCCTAGAACTTTCTGGTGTATGTATTATTAAAAGAGATGTCATTAATAAACCTTTCTTTTGTATATATATAAATTGTTAACAATTTACCCTCAAAGTCCATTTTCCCTTTTTAAATAAATTTGGCCTATACTGTATACATTTGCCATGCCCACTAATGGACTTATATTCTAGGCCCAAATCTTGATTTGCCTATCTTACAGTCTATAGCAATTTAGATCCAACATCCTCATTTACAGTTCATGCCTAAACTAGATTTTATATTCTAGTTTACAGTTTATGCTAAACTAGATTTCATATTCTAGTTCACTGTTTATGCCCAAAACTTAATTTGCATACCAACTACCTACTTTGTGGCCCATTTAACCATTTACCATTTACGCCCAATGTATGTAAATTATTCACAATTATGCTAATATACTTATCATGCTTAATTTAGCCACCCAGTTCTGATTTAATATTCTAATTTCAGTTCATGTCAAAACTAGACTTTTTATTCTAATTTTCATCTTAATAGTCATGTTATAATGCATGTTCCCAAATTATGCCAATTTCCAAGTTTAGTCAATTTCATGTTTTTCCCAAAACGTATTCCCATCGTTCGTATAATCGTGATTCAACCTAGATTATAAATAAATCTAGATTCGTGGATAAAAGGGAATGAACCAAAATGACATGAAAGAATAGACATAATAACTGGAATAAGATGATAATTCACAGGCATATAGATCTGGTAATATTACGACATGAAAAGGGTTGAATAGTATAGGTTCAAGAACATGGGTAGACCTAACTTAATAGGTAAATTCCCAAGATCAAGATCCAAGGATAACTAAGAATAAACTGAAATAGAAAGTCAAGCCTAGATCCAATATAATGCTAGTTTGGGGTACAACATGGTTTTGTAACTACAGTGTCATGGGCATAAATAATAATCTTATATCCATAGTCATAGGCAATAAATCCTCACAGTTAATGAATCACAGTCATAGGCGATGTTCATAGTCAAAGGAAAATAATTCTCACAGTCATGAGTCACAATCATAGGCAATGTTCATAGTCAAAGAGGCATATGGTTTTAAGGTCCATAGTTTCATAGTCACAGTCTTATTGGTCATCGAATCATAACAGTTCTTAATTAGGTCCAAGGATATAAGCACTGATTCGAACAGAAAGACTTGGCATATTCTTTTATTCCTTTAATTTCATGTCACGAATAGAGAAAACGTTCAAATCTAAAAAGTAACCGACTTACAGAGATTATATTAGATTCGTAGAAAAACAGTCGTTGAAGTCGTTTGAATCTTCACTTGAATCCTAGCTTGTTTTGAATCTCCTCTTGAAAGTCTTGAGTAGCATTTCCTCGTCTTGATTTATTTTACATATTATTTTATTTATTATTTTATTTAGAGGTGGAGAAGAAGCCATGTTCACCAAGAATCTTTACAGCATAAGGTTAGAAAAGAGTTGTGAATAGTGAAGGAGACTAGGGGCTGTTTATATAGGATTAGGCGGACGAATCTAGGCAAAAAACGAGACCAGGTACATCAGAATGCACCCAGTCCCAAAAGTGGGTTTTGCACCCAAGTCGACCCCCAGGTCGACTGCCCAGTCGACCTGGTCAGGAGGGGTCGACTACCCAGTCGACCTAGGTCCTGGGCGGGAATTTTCCCGCCCAGCCTGCTTCTGGGTTTTGAATTCGAATTTCGAGCTATTTTCGATTCTGAAATTTCCTGAAACTTCGGAGGGTCATATCTCCCTCATACGGACTCCGATTCTTGCAAACTCAGACTCGTTTCCAAGCAGAATTTCGAGGCGAACGCAAAGGCGCAACCCGTTTCCCTTGATTTTGATTTTAAAAATTAATTCTGCCTTGATTTGTGAATCTTAGTGTTATAAAATTATGGGGTGTTACAACTAGGCTTTTGAAGTTCGGCTTTACCTATTGACAGTTCATGCACTGCTTCACCCATAAGCTAATATCCCCTCTTCATTGCCTTCCTGGAAGAAGTTTCTCTTTATATATTGATACATTTAGGTAACTCTAGAGTGTATTATGAACTAAGAGAGATGAAACTCTCTATGAACTTCCTTTCAAAGGTCACTAACATTCAGGACACGAGATCTTCCTTTATTTCGTGAACATATGTTCTAGTTAAGAGTGAAATCCATTAAGTCGTCTACTTCTACTCTCGATCGAAGCCTTTGGTCCTTTCGGCTAATATAGGATCTTCTTTTTGCTCAGAGAGATTCTCTTTATCAAAACCAATTGAACTTGTAGACACGAAAATATAGGTGTACTTCAACTTGAACTAGTTGTTGACCTAATCCTTACTTCACAAGTAGTTAGAGTTTTTAAATCCTTTCATTCGACAATCATATCTAACACCATCCCTTAATGTTTTCTGCTAAGGGCATCGACAATCATATTCCCTTTCTAGGAAGTGTAATAAATGCTAAAATAAAAAACTTCTAAGAAATCCAACCATATCTAATGTCTCATTTTCAATTCCTTTTATGACAAGTATCTCAAAGACTTGTGATTCATGAATAGCTTGAACCTCTCTGGAGGTAGTTTCACCAAATCTTCAAAGCAAAGATAACGATATCTAACAATAAATCATGAGTTTGGTATCTTATCTAATACGATCTTAGATCTTAGAAATCATATGCAATAACTCTTACTTCCTACATAAGGATAGCTTGTAACCTTGTTCTGCAAGCATCAATATAACATACTAAATTAACATTGGAGCATTGATCAACAAGTGTTTTAAATTCTAAAATGCTTCCTTACACTTATCAAACCAAATAAACTTAGCATTCGTTCTAGTTATCTCGGTAAGATGACTCACTATCCTGGAGATCATTTATAGTATCCAACCAATCCAAGAAAGCTCCTGATCACGGTTATAATTTTTAACATCTTCCAACTATTAATAGCAACAAATTTCGCTGGATCCATGGACTATTCTTTGCCTAAAACAACATGACCATGACGCTTTACTTCCTTCTTCCAGAAGTAACATTTAGGAAACTTTCTCATCCTTGGAATATATCAATATGTCATCTATGTTAACTAACACAAACCCGTCTTTATGCTCTCAAAACGCATAGTTCATCAAATCCACGAAGAAATTGGTGCATTCGTTAATCCAAATAGCACAACCATCCACTCATTTTATCTGTACCTTATACAAAAGGTTGTCAAAGGGATATTCTTCTCCGCTACCGTAACACGCTACACACATTAACGTTACCCAAGTACGATCTCATTAAAGAATATGGAGCGTTGCAGGTATAAAAATATAAATACGTCACAGAGACTGAGATTTGATAAGACATAAATAAACTAACAACACAAGAAGAAGACAATTTACAAAATGACAAAAACCATTTATTTAAAATAAACCAATTGTCTTCAAAACACCGTGTCTTATGAAGATAAAATCTTAGTCATAACATGACATAACATCAGAGTACACACATATCCATCGATAGTTAACTAATACAACCACGCCGTGTAAAGAAACGGAAAGAAAAGAGCAATACATCTCCATAAGAATCTCCAAGATAGGGCCAGAAAGAAACAGCTAAGCAATCCAACTATGTGCTTCCTCCTTGAGAGGCTCGGGAGAAGAAAAAGGAAAGAGGAAAAGGAGAAAGAGGTCAGAAAAAAAGTCTGATGGACTTTCATGATTACTAGCATGATTGATAAGCAAAAGAGAAATAGATAAAATATTACTTCTAGTGCCATAAGAGGGAAAGCGTATGTGTATACCTAAAAGTGAGCAAATAGAATAGAGAGAGCAAAAATGACACAAAATATTTGATTTTTCTCATTCACAAGATTTGATAGTGATGACTGCTTTGTACTTCTAGAATATTGGAACAACAAATATAATTAGGAAGAAATATCCTAATACTACCCAATCGATCGGCTGAAAACCCAAACAAGAATAATCTATGCCAATATGGGTTTGAGTTTTTCAGTCCCTAGCCATCAGCAAAAGACATAACTCTATCCACAGGTGTCAAAGTGATTTATGTTCCCAAATCAGACCAATGCACACACAATGACCCACCGGAACGCATCCACACCCTCAACTTGGACCGACATAGCATGGTGCGTGCACTTGCCTCTTGATTTCATCGCAGCCACGCAAGAGGTTATATATTTTTTCCACAACACTTCTACCCCTAGCATTCTCCTAAAATTAAACTTTTCTAAAGCCTTTGATTCTGTTAAATGGGATTTCATTCTACAAATGGTGAACCATAGAGGTTTTCCCCTTAGATGGTGAAAGTAGATTGAATGCAATCTAAAAACGAGCTTTTAAACCATTGCAATTAATGGCAGCTCTGTTGGTTTAATCAAATCATCCAGGGGACTTAGACAAAGGGACCCATTATCGCTTCTTATATTTGTACTTATAGTAGATGTGTTTAACCAAATGGTGAAAAAAGCTATATCGAGTAGTCTCTTCAATGGTATTCTTCTCTGTAACATAGATGTATCAATGTCGAATCTACAATTTGCTGATGATACCATCATCTTTTCCTCTCCGAACCTCAAACACATTTATTACCTTAAAGTCCTTCTTTACGTCTTCGAACTTGTTTTTGGCCTTTCCATCACTTCGTTAAAGGCTCCACCATCATGTTGGGTAAATCTGGTCCTCTTAGCCCTATCATATCTTCTCTCCTCAACTGCCCCATAGAACATTTCCTAATTGTTTATCTTAGTATACCCCTCAGACCCACTAAATTATTGAAAACTGACTGGCACCCACTTATACACAAGAATGAGTCTAAACTAGCATCATGGAAAGCTAATTCTTTACCTTCTGCTGGTAGTTTAGTTCTTGTAAAATCTATGCTTTCAGCTATTCCCACCTGCTAGATGTCATTTCATAGGTAACCTAAATGGGTCATTAACAAGATTGATTGGATAAGGATTTTTTTTCTGTGGAACGGTAATAATATCAAGATATTAGTCAATTGGCAAACATTATGTTTGCACCACAACTAAGGTGGTATTGGCATTGTTAGTCTATCGAATTTCAATACTACGTTGCTCTCAAAATGTTTATGGCGTCTAATTACTCCAGGTACTTTCATTTGGAAGGACATGATTCTCTCTCTTCATTATTCTGCTAACCCTCATCTTGCCTTGCATTTTCCTCCTTCTTCTAAACCTTCTCCCTTTTGGTCTGGTGTTACTTTGGCTTTTTCCTGAATAAAGAATTTACTTCATGTCAAACTGGGTAATGGTATTTCATGTCTCTTCTGACTTGATATATGGCATGATCAACTTCCCTTATCGTATGCCTTCCCTGCTCTCTTCTCTTTAGCCTCACATATGAACACTTATGTTTCACACACCCTGAACTCTGGACCTTATAGTTTTACCCCCTCATCTATCTTTGATGTTCCTGTTTTCCGTAACCTCCTAGCTACACTTTGTTTCGGCATACCTGATTTTCTGATATTCCTGATCGCTATATTTGGGCCCTATCTCCTACTAAAGGTTTTTCAGTTGCATCCCTTTGTCACTTTCTTATTTATTCTGGTCGATCTTTTTCTTTCGCAAGATTGTGGAAATCTCGTCTGCTTCTAAGAGTTTTCTTTTTCCAGTGGTGTCTCATTCAAGAAAGAGTTAACACCAGAGCTAGACTATATTGTCGTAACCTGATCACGGACCCTAACTTTGCTTTATGTTCCAGTCATGAGGAAGCTATCTACCACTTGTTCTTTTATTGTGATGTTTCCTACCCTATTCTAGCAGCAACAATTACTCATTTGCTTGGTCTCACCCTGGATTTTTCATTTGTTTTTGAATATTGGAAATATAGCTCAGTTAACCCTTCACTTGATTCCTTCTTATCCATATATTGTTGGTGTATTTGGAAAGAAAGAAATGCTGCAGTTTTTGATAAACCATTGAAACACTTTGAAGGTATCCGCAGACTCATTATTCATCCCTTTCAAACATGGGAAGGTTCTTCTTCATCTACACGCTTCAGGCTAGTTATTCCTCTATAACATAGTCCTGGAGAATCAGTGGGTTCCAATCAAGGGAGCTCAAGACCAGATTTACACTAAATGGCTATCTCACTATGGATGATACTTTTGTCTGGTTGGTATGGTTGCGTCTTATGTTGGTTAGTTTATCTATGTAAATTAATGTATATTGTGTTGTGCATATAAACTGTTTGGTGGTTTTTACTGATTTGAACTGAATGTTGCAATGGATTTTGCTGTTATCGCTACCAGCTGCGCTTGTCAACTTGTTTAACTATTATATAAATATTTATATATATTAATTGGCTATGTAGCACCTTGCTACTCATCCGTCTTCCTCAAAAAAAAAAAAAAAAAAAAAAAATGAGACCGAAAGTGATAAAAGAGTATGCTACATGGAATGGATCCCAATCAAGAAATAATTTGGCTCGAATACCGCAACCCTTGATTTGACCCCCCCATCAATTTTAGTTCATTAGGCTCATAATTCACCCAACATCATAAATCAATATATATATATATACATACATATATATATATATATATATATATGCGTGACGCTAAAATTTTAAGCTCGTAATTTAGCCAACCACCGTAAATCAATATGTACATATTATAGCCTAACTACAACATTTAAGTTTTGTTTAGGCTCGTAATTTGCCCAACCACCATAAATAAATACGTACATATTTAATCTTAGTGCTACAATTAAAGACTCATAATTTACCTAACCAACATAAATTAATATGTATATATTAAGCCTTACTGTCCGTTTTTAATTAATTACGATCATATAAAAGTTTCGAATAAACCATACGATTTTATTTTGATTTCAAATTATCATATTTATGCAATTTATCAATTATTGTCCCGTTCCCGTCATAATCTGTTCAATAGGCATTTATACAATCCAAATTAGATTTAATCCATTTATCCTGTAACAATGGTATTTTTGGAACCAATTAAAAATTTATTTTTAATTGATTTTAATAGAAATTAAATATTTTTAACGAATTATTAGAGAATAAATGACAAAAAATTTATTTGAAACGATATTTGAGCGTATATATTTAGATTAATTATAAAACGAGCTTGAAATGGTGCGGTAGTTTGAAAATTTAATTTTAAACTTTAAATGATTATACATAATTCATTGTAAATCAGAATTTGATGAAACAGGAAACGTAGGATCTAATTAGTTATATCTTTTTAACGAATGTAAGAAACTGAGATTTTACTTTATAAATTGTAATTTATGTATAAATTCAAATTTAGAATAGTCACAATGGAATATATAAAAATATATATATTATATAAGCCCTTAAAAATGGTCATTTTGCAAACGACCTCCATTTTCGACAAAACCAATTTTGTTGGATCCGGAACGTCAAATTATTATTAGTTTTAAAATTTCAATTCAATTGAAATTAATAAGTAAGCGTAGTAAATTTAAACGTGTATTGTAAACTGAGTTGAATTTAATAGGCTAGTTAAAAGGCCATTTTTTTTCAAACGGTCTCCAAATTCGATGAAATTAATTATGGTAGAACTATAATTGTAAAAATAGCTAGATTTCAAATTTCATAATTTTTGGAGTCAGTACGTGGTCGTAGTAAATTAAAATGTATGCTCAAATTCAATATTCAATGTTATATTGATTTATATTTTAATAAAAACTAATCAAAGTTGTCAAATCAGCTTACGAAACATGCTCCATTATGTCCGGAATGGGGGTATTTAGCTAGGAACATCAGTCATTGGGATTCGTTTAGAGTTCGGAGCAATAAGCGAGTAATTTGGGAATTAAATATAAAATATTATATATAAGTATCCTTATGTTAGAAACCCTAAATATAATTTCATTACATATGTGATGACCCCAAACTTCCGTGGTACGAAAGTAAGGATAATCAAAGGAGCATAACATAATTAAAACAATAACAGATCTCAGATAATAGCAGAACATATAAATCATTGCAGCGGAATTGGAAATGTCATCACAAACATCATCACAGAACATCAGAGTATGCAGTACAGTATACACTTAGAAAAATAGATGTTTAAAACAGGGAAAGAAATAAAGTCTCAATCTCCCAAAATACATCAATACTCAATAATGTCTCAATGTCTCAAGAAAAAAAAGCTCTTCATCTTCTCTCTCAGCAAGTTCCAGTCTAGAAAAATATCCATACCTAACACCTGTCATTTGGCTGCCCATGTGCAAAGAGGGCACCCAAGTTTGCAAAGTGAAAAAAACTATGAGTCAGTCATGGGACTGGTATGAGGAACCTTACTAAATTAACAATATGACTAATCACTGGACCACACCGCTAACGCGGAACGGGTTTACTCCATTGGATTGCCAGTGCATATGTTTTATAAATTTTAAGTCAAAATTAATGCAATGCTTTTTAGAAAATGAAATCATTATAAGACTCATGTCCCATCACATAATGCAACGCAGACCGGAGGATAGAGTTTTACCTTATAATGATCAAAAATGCTTGATACGTAGAAAATAATATTTTTATTAGTGTCTAATATGAATTAAAATACTTCAAAGTAAATGTATCATCCTAGATGGCATAACTACCATATACTATGTCGCCATATATAGGTTTACAATCAAGACCGTGATGTCGTATTGGAAATTGGGTTTCAATCATGAGCCAAGGCTAGACACGATATCCTAACCGATTCGAGACACTCTAGCAATGTCTCAGGATATGGACGCTGGCGAACCCTTGGATACAGCAGGGCCAGTCCACAAATACTTAGTGGATTGGCAATTCCTGAACACACGCTCCCCGATCCTATTGGACCTATAAATTGGCCATTGGCGACCAATAAAAATCCAAGGCGCCTCATTCCATCAACCACATAAGTAAAAATGTCAGGCCTTGTAAAAACCCAAACACCACTTCTAGCTAGAAAGAAACGTTTGCACTCCCTGCGTTCCCTTGTCTCATTTTTGACTTTACCGGGGTGTGAGGCTCGCGAGGTAACGTAATACACAAAGCTATGTCGAAATAGGCTATGCTTTGATCATCATCCACAAGGCTCTGCTTTTCAATAAAAGCCTCGACCAATTTCATCTTGGCATGTCATATTGACAGTCCATACCATGCGATCGATAACTACCAATATATAACCTTTGAGCTCGTACGTCTCAAAGAAGGGTGTTAAGTAGGAGAATAAATTCTCCGCCACCACAGATATATATTAATAGAAATCAATTTAATTACATAGCAAGAAATTCAATATCGGACACACATCCATTTACAAGTCCGTTCTGGGTCTGAAAGATGCTGGAGTCACCTTATTTCTCGTCCCGTATGTCCAATACGGAAGTGAGGTGCTCGCATATCCGGATAATCAACAAGTACGTCCGGACAATTACCACTTTAACCCTTTATTGGTAGCTAGTCAATGCCAGACATCAATAGTTATCCTTTCGATGTGAAGATCATCGGTCTTCAATCGTCGTCTTTAAGATCTTCAATTTAGATCGTCGTATGACCATTTGAAATGAGTTTTAACTCGGACTTTTCAAATGATCCTCACATATATATAATTAAAAATCAATTCATATCGTTAGTGGTATTTAATAACGATTAATCGCTATTTTTATTTATATAAAAATAGCCAAATCTATTTAACGACGCATCGGATCGATGGGCGGCCCTAGCGTTGTTTTTACCAAAATTTGTTTTACATTTATCTTGAAATCTAACCATTGGATTTTAACAAAATTCATATCGATGGAAAGATCTTCCCAAAGCGGTCCTAATGGTTCCAGTTATGGGAAAATCCGATGATTGGATCTTACGGTATAAGTTACGATTGTCGAAACGCGAACTACCGCCAGTGGTTCGTTTTAATTTTAATTTATATATATATATAGATACACACACACACATATATATATATGAATAGATTGGCAGTTTCAACTACTTTCAAACAACCAAATGCAAGCCAAACACAGTCTACATTCATGTTAGAGAATTCATATTTGATTTTCATAATCCTACTAACATGATAAAAATGATGATTTGAAATAAATCATTTTTTTAGTGGCTAATTATTTCCAATGGTAACTAAATTACATTGAAAAAATATATTTCTAATGTTCACTCTTTATGTTGAAACCAAACGACAATAAAAAGCATGACTTTTAATCCTACTATTTTTATTTCTTCTAAAATGACGATAAAAATGCGACATTTAAATCTATTCTTTTATTGTATATAAAATGTCAATCAAAATGCAACCTTTGATCTTATACTTTTTATTTCAACTAAAATGTCATTTTTATCTATGCTTTTATTTGCATCTAAAAGGCAAATAAAAATGCAATCTTTAATTCAATGTTTTTATTCACAACTAAATTGCAAATAAATATGCAACTTTTTAGTTCATGTTTTATTTACACCTAAAATGCAAATAAAAATGTAATCTTTCATTTCATGATTTTATTTGCATCTAAAATGCAAACAAAAATGTAACTTTTTATTTCATGTTTTTATTTGCATCTAAAATGCAATTTTTAAATCAATTTTTTTATTTGCATCTAAAATGCAAACAAAAATGCAACTTTTAAATCAATGTTTTTATTTGCATCTAAAATGCAAACAAAAGTGAAAGTTTTAAATAAATGTTTTTATTTACATCTAAAATTTTCAAACAAAAATTGAAACTTTTTATAATATGTTTATTTGCATCTAAATTTGCAAATAAAAAATGTAACTTTTTATACGATGTTTATTTGCATCTAAATTTGCAAATAAAAAATGTAACTTTTTATACGATGTTTACTTGCATCTAACTTTGCAAATAAAAAATGTAATTTTTTATACGATATTTATTTGCATCTAACTATGCAAATAAAAAATGTAATTTTTTATACGATGTTTATTTGCATCTAAATTTGCAAATAAAAAATGTAACTTTTTATACTATTTTTATTTGCATCTAACTTTGCAAATAAAAAATGTAATTTTTATACGATGTTTATTTGCATCTAAAATTGCAAATAAAAAATGTAACTTTTTATACGATGTTTATTTGCATCTAACATGCAAAAAAAAATGTAACTTTTTATTTCATGTTTTTATTTGCATCTAAAGTGCAAATAAAAATGTAACTTTTAAAATCAGTGTTTTTATTTACATCTAAAATACAAACAAAAATGTAACTTTTTAATTCATGTTTCTACTTGCATCTAAAATGCAAACAAAAAAAAATATAATCTTCCAATCTATGTTTTATTTGCAACTAAAATGCAAATAAAAAATGTAATCTTCATTCTTTGTTTTATTTGCAACTAAAATGGAAATAAAAAAGTAATCTTTTCAATCTATTCTTTGATTACATCTAATATGTAAATAAAAATATAACTTTTCATTCTATTATTTTATTTACATCTAATATGTAAATAAAAATATAATTTTTCATTCTATTATTTTATTTACATCTAGTATGTAAATAAAATATAACTTTTTATTCTATTATTTTATTTACATCTAATATGTAAATAAAAATATAACTTTTTGTTCTATTCCTTTGTTTAACTAAAATTTCTATTTACCCAAATGTCCATTTTTGCTATAAGTTTAATTATAACCACAAAAACAATATTTTATTTGATTGAAAACTCTAATTCAATCAAATAGCAACAAAGGTGATGTTTTTATAAATCAACAAACAAAGTGATATATTTTATATTGAATTGAAAGTTCTAATTTAATTCAATAACAAAAACAAAGTGATGTTTTTATTGAATTGACAATTCTAATTCAATTCAATAATATAAGCAAAATGATATTTTTAATTGAATTGACAACTCTAATTCAATTCAATAATATAACAAAATGATATTTTTAATTGAATTGACAACTTTAATTCAATTCAATAATATAACAAAATGATATTTTTAATTGAATTGACAACTCTAATTCAAATCAATAATATAAGAAAATGATATTTCATTTCTGTTTAATATACATGATTCACAAAATATTGAAAAAAATTATTTATTTTAATTTAACCAACACATATAGATCTATAATTTAACTAACAGATCTATGTTTATACATCACAAATAAATAGATCAATCATCCAAAATTTCATCACATCGCAGAACTAATTCATTAACATACATACAACTATTTAACAATGAGAAAAATCATTAAATTGATTAATTATTTAAAATCAGAAATCTCACAGTTGTGAATCTGAATTGTTTAGATCCGCAAATTTGGCCAAAATTCAACCAGCTCAGCATTGCTCCTTTTCAGTCTAGAGTCGTGGATCTCGTTTCTACGATTGCACAGGATCTGAAATCGTTAATTTTCGATGTCGTATGAATTAGTTATGATTTAAATAAGATAGATAATAATCTTAAAATTAACTTATTAAAATATTATAAAGGATTTACCCTTTCTTCCTCTACACCGAAATAAGGCCGTATGATTTTAGTTGGGTTCAAAATTTCAGATCGATTTTGCTTTCGAATGGATGCACTAGAGGTTGATCGGAAGGCGGCACGTCGAAGGGCTACCAGCGGCGCACGAGGGGGGGGGGGCTTGGGTGCAGCTAGATCGAGCTATAGGGGGCGGCGGCCTCAAGGCGTCGGGTTTAGGGGTCTGAATCTCGGTTTGTGTGCGTTTTCAGGGGTGGTTAACCGTACGGATTTAAAGCTTGAAGAAATCTCTACAAAAATGTCTGAAGGAGTAAGAGTTTTCGTTGAGAGGATTGCAAGATTTTAGAGGAGGAAGGTGGAAGCATTTTCAACCATGGGAATAAGGGGGCGGCGACTACAGTAAGAATTTTAGGGTTTAAGGAAGATGATAAAGCCTTTTTTATAATATTTTAATGTAAATTTTACAAATAAATCTATAAATCCTAAACAATTTCATTTTCAGTCCAACCGGGGTTGACCCCGCCCAAAGGCCCCCGTTCTGAATCCAATGGGCTAGGTCTCGTCAGCCCAAACGACTGTCTGTGGCCTGGATTCTTTAAATTAAAATTTAAATCTTTTATTAAATTAATTCAATCGTATATTTAAATTCAGCGGGGCCACATACTTACTCAGAAAAATCCAGAAAATTTATTTCTGGATTTGTTTTGACGATACGGTTCTAAAAAAATTAATTTCGTCGAATTTCGAGACCGTTTGAAAAATGGCCATTTTTAAGTCGATTAAATTTGACTGAAATTGACAAAACACATTTTCTTTTGCCACGCTCACATATTAATTCCAAAAATTTTGAAAAATTAAACTCAGCCATAATTTGACATTCCGGATCCAACAAAAGTGGTTTCCTAAAAAACGGAGGTCGTTTGAAAAATGGCCATTTATACGGGCTATAAATTATACTATAGCGACCATTCTGAATATTCAACTGTCCATAACTTTTGATTCCCGCTATGAAATTTTGATTTTTCGGATTCTTTGGAAAGATGTTTACAAACAAATTTAGATATTTTTGGTTTCACTAAAATCCGTTAGATTTGTAATCCGGTACATTCGGTCAAAGTTCAGGTTTGACTTTTCAAACTATTGTACTATTTCTAATTCCTTTTGAAATCAAAATAAATATATTCGCTTTAACTTCGATTAAAATAAATTTTTAATCGTTGTTATTTAAAATAAATTATTTTAACTATTCAAAATTTACTGAAATAGCCAAAGTAAAAAATTTAAATTGGTTCGGATTTTCCGGGTTGTTACAATTTCCCCCATTTAAAAGCTTTTCGTCCCTGAAAAGGAAACAGTAGTAAAGTAGGAAACAAAACGAAAAATGTAAGGTATTGTAAATGTACCTCAACACAAGACTCACTCGGAGATGTCCACTCCGCACTTGGGATAGGCTTGTTTGATGTTATCCTCAGTCTCCCATGTACAGTCTGTGGGATCCCCGCTCCATTGCACCTTGACTAAGTGAATCCTCTTGTTCCTCAGCACTCGGGTCTCTTTGCCAACAATTTCCACCGGTTCCTTTCGCACTGCTAGGGCTGGGGTAATCTCCAAATCTCGTTGTGTCGCTTCCTCTACAACTAAATCTGGATCATGAACATGCTTCCGGAGTTGGGACACATGAAATACATCGTGGACCCCTTGCAACCAGTCAGGCAACTGCACTCTATTAGCGAGAGTTCCAATCCTTTCGAGAATAGGAAATGGACTAATAAATCTCGATGCCAACTTTCCAGTCTTCCCGAATCGAATTACACCTCTCAGTGGGGAAACCTTCAAGTATACAAGATCGCCAACAGAGAGTTCTATATCCCTTCTTCAAGCGTCTGCATAGCTCTTCTGTCGGCTTTGGGCCGCCAGTAATCGCTTCTTAATAAAATCAACTTTTTTCGATGCTTCGCGAATCATGTCGGGACCCAATACTAATCGATTGCCGGGTTCCACCCAACATGCAAGATGTGCATGGCCTGCCATATTATGCTTCAAATGGCGACATCTGCAAGCTTGCTTGGTAGTTTTTGTTATAAGAGAATTTAAATAAGTGCAAATGATCATCCCATGACCCACCAAAATCTAGAATGCATGCTCGCAACAAGTCTTCCAATATGCGGTTCACCCTCTCAGTCTGGCCATCTGTTGGAGGATGATAAGCAATGCTCATATTCAGCCTAGTCCCTAGCTCTTCTTGGAAAGCTTCCTAGAACTTGCTAGCAAATATCGGATCGCGATCACTGACAATGCTACTGGGAACTCGATGTAGTCTGACAATCTCTCTAAAATAAAGCTGTGCCAAACTCCGACCTATTCTATTGGATTTGACAGGGATGAAATGGGCAGTCTATGTGAAGCGATCTACAATCACCCATATATTGTCCTTGCCTTTCCTAGTCGGGGGCAAGCCATCAATAAAGTCCATAGAAATTTCGTCCCATTTCCAACTTGGAACCCCTAGCGGTTGCAACAGACCTTCTAGCTTTTGCTGATCGCTTTTGAATTGCTGACAGGTGGGACATCTAGCAACATATATTGTGATGGCCTGCCCCGCACCAGCAGGAATTTCCTCCGAAAGTGCGTTGTACACATGCCCGACTAGCACAGAACGGTCGCCAAAGAAAGGAAAGAAGAGAATGAACTAATTGAAAACCTGTAGAATGTCTCACAGTGCATGGGAAAAAATATAATAATAATATACTTGACATAAAACAGGCGAGACAGTGCATAAGCTGATAACTAAAACCAACATCATCATCATCATCAGAGTAGCGGAAATCCAAATACAGCTTATTACAACTTTCCAAATTATTGTCTCTAAACAAAAGAAAGAAAGGTACACCACTAATACCCAAAGTAGTGACCGCAGCAACACAGGGAGAATATCTATATATCATATGTGGAAGCCTCCTGCTCGTCTACGGTGCAGGTACTCGTGCATTACCAGCTAACCTGTCTCTAGTTTGCTCGTGAGAGCACCCAGAGTAATAAGAAGATACATAAAACTCTGGGTAAGACAAAAAGTTTGGGATAAGCGATAAGCAGCTAAACAGCACAATAACAGGTATACTAAACCATACCTGAACCTGGATCTGCAACCAAAGAGTTAGTACTACATACCATACAATACTCTAAGGTGCCACTAACATATGGTGTAAAGAATATGAGGGTGGGGGTGTACATGTCATAATGATGGCAAACAGATCAAGCATAGAAACCATCCCCACATCTCTCACTTAGTGCATAAAGCATACGATGTCCACCACTTTCAATGACTAGACCCATCGAAGTAGTGACGGAGTACGACTTGTACAACTACTGCTACTACCAAGCTCACCCCATGGAGTCATGACCAAATCTTTACAAATGACCCCACTTCATTGGTCTTTAGCTCTTTAGTCGTACCTAGGCCACTGTGGCCCTGAATCCGTTCATGTACCCCCTACACATAGTGATCCAAAGTTAGAGACATCGACAACCCCTTAGCACACGTCCCGCAGCAAAGCCCAACTCATGAAGTCAAATCATTGGTTCCCAACTAGATCCTGAGTACAAACTTCCCACTTGGACTACCTTTGCATCTCGGGTTTTGGTCTCCTCCGGATCGGTCTTCAGTTGGTTCGCAACCCATGCCTCGCATTCAAACTTCTAAGTTCGGTTCGTGGTCATCATCCTCCTACGGATCGGTTCGAGCCACCTGCATCGGATCGGGTCGTGGTACCCAAACTCCTGATCGTGACATCATGCTCCAGTTCAGTTCGTAGGTGATCCCTGCTCCGGGTCGGGTCGTGCCTTCTGATTGGGTCGGGTCGCTGCACCTATTCGTGGCTCCTTCACTCGTGGCGCTACATCGGTTCGGATCGTGTTTACCCATCGGATCAGGTCGGAGCTTCTAATTGGATGGCACAGGCAGTTCACGTGGAAGGCGGTTTGGATCGGAGATAGTTTCCTGGATCACCAGCTTGTCAAGGCGCTTCGGATCGGATCGTGCAACCATGCCAGTGTAATAACCCGAAAATCTGGGCCAGTTTAAAATTTTTATTTTGGCAATTTTAGCGAATTTTGATTATTTAAAAAGAATTATTTTAAATAATATCGACGAGAAATTTATTTTGAATATAATTAGAACGTATATATTATATACGTCGTCGTTAGAATATAAATATTTATATATAATTATAAATAGAATTGAAAATGGCGCGGTAGTTAGATAATTCGATTTCAAACTTCAATTGAATGTACCGGGTGCAAAACAATCCGAATTTTAGTGAAACCAAAAACATTAGGATCTAATTGATAATATCTTTCCAACGAATCCGACAAATCAAGATTTCATAGCGGGAATCAAAAGATATGTCCAGTTGAAAATTCTGAATAGTCGCTATGGAATTCAGGCCCTTAAAAATGGACATTTTGCAAACGACCTCGGATTTCGGCGAAACCAGTTTTGTTGGGTCCGTGATGTCGAATTACTGCTAGATTCCAAATTTCATAATTTTTCGAATCAATATGTGAGCATGGCATAGGAAAACGTGTTTGACCAGTTTCAGTTGATTCTAATCGACTGGAAAATGGCCATTTTTCCAACGGTCTCAGAATTCGACGAAATTAGTTTTGTTAGGACCGTATCGTCAATACGAAGCTAGAAAATATTTTTCTGGAATTTTTAAAGTTCGTATGTGACCCCGGTAAATTGAAATGCGCGTTGAAATTCATTATATAGAGTTATATGTAGATTTTGACGGAAACTGATTCAAACGATCGAATCAGCCTACGATACATATCCCATTGTGTTCGGAATGGGGGTAAAACGCTATAGACGACAGGTGGTGGACCTCGTTTCGAGGTCGTATGTAAAAGTACCTTTTGAGAAATTAAATAATTAAATAATTAAAAATAAAAATTTCCTCTCCCTCCTCCCTTAATCTTTCTGCCCCCCCCCCGTTCGTTTCATTACAGGAATCAGAGAAAAAAAAAACCCTAATCAATCGCGATTTACTTCCCCCCCACCTAGGCGCCTGCGGCGCCGCACTTTACCTCCCCCCCACCCTTAGGCGCCTGCGGCGCCGCACTTTACTTCCCCCGCCTAGGCGCCTGCGGCGCCGCTCTTTACTCTCCCCCCCTAGGCGCCTGCGGCGCCGCTCTTTACTCCCCCTCCCCCCCCCCCCCCCCCGTGCATCCCTCCCCTCCAGCAACGCCCACGGCCCCTCCGACCTCCTCTTTTCCCCTTCGTCCGAGTTAGAACCCTGTAAGTGTTTATTTTTAATTATATTTAATTTTATTTTCAGTTTGGTGCATATGTGGGCGTAATAAAAATCATATCTTTATTTTTGAATGACATTACGTTAGGAATATACGGTTTATAACATTGGAAAGGTGAACTTTTTTTTCTATGTGAAAGATTTGGCTTTTCGAATATTAAAAATGTGATTTTTAAAAATAAAAGTTTGATTTTTATAAGTAGGAAGGTTTATTTTTATACATATAAATGGCTATAAAAAGATTAGAATTTTAAAGTAAGGAAAGATTTGATCTTTACCATTGTAAAGATTTAATTTTTCGAATAGAAATGATTTGATTTTTCGAATAGAAAATATTAGATTTATAAACATGGAAAGACGATATTTTGAGATGAGCAGTGAAGTAAAAATATGATTTTTACTTCAAGAAAATTATAATTTTTATATTACAGAAAAGGTGAAATCTTTATAGTTGAAAAATAGAATTTTTATCCATATAGCGTGAAAGAAAAAATTCGATTTTTATATATTGAATAACGAAGAAAAAATGTGATTTTTATATATTGAACATCGAAGTAAAAATATGATTTGTATATATTGAATAGCGAAGTAAAAATTCGATTTTTACATGTGTAGTGAATACGGGCAACGAAAGCGACAAAAGGCGAGATTGGCGAAGATTTCTATAAAAGAAGACTCAAGATGATTGGATAGCTTTTGGTGAGAATTTCTCACCTTTCCATTTCTTTTCTACTTATATATATATACTAGGATGCAGACGGTGCTTAGTAGCACCCGACACAATCGTCCACAGACCGTGGACTTGTTTGTTTGGTTGCAAAAATTAATTTGATGACTTGATTTGAATTGGTTGTTTGGTGAATTTGATTGATGTGTGAATGGCGTGGGCCTTCACTAGACTGGGGATAAGGCTAGGCCTCGTCCCGTTTCTAGTATCGTGCCGTTATGCCGCCGAAATTTTCTAAAATATGTTAGAAAAATAAAAAAAATATCATTTTATTTAAAGAATGAACTGAATAGAAACTCATATGTTGGAATAAAATGTTTTTATCGTTAAAAATATAATTTTTAACGTGAAGTGAATAAAATAAAATATTCATTTACAAACCGAACGGTTTGTTTATGTACACCTATTTGAAGGACATTGATTGGGTCGATAAATTTTACACATCGCCCAACTGCACAACTAAAATCTGTGTTGGATTGTTTGAAACCCCACACGGGTGTTAGGATGAAATTTGAAGTTCACTCATCCTGATTGATTAAATATGTCGATCGATCGATTGACAGGCTGTTATAAGCGTTAGATATCTATATTTGATGCTTATACAGTGTAGTGCACTTTGGTTGATGGTTGATTATTTTTCAATGCTATTATAAGTGTGTAATGTATGAAAATCCATATAATTAACTTTGTATGGTAATTGATTGGGCCTCATTCCAATTTGAAAAATAAAGAATATTATAAAATAAAGGTTCATGTGTTGACAGTACTCATCCATTGAGATTGGTCATGTGTTGAACGAAATATTTTAGTAATAAAATTTACATCTTTATCAATATAAAATAAAGGTTCATGTGTTGACAGTACTCGTCCATTGAGATTGGTCATGTGTTGAACGAAATATTTTAGTAATAAAAATTACATCTCTATAAATATAAAATAAAGGTTCATGTGTTGACAGTACTCATCCATTGAGATTGGTCATGTGTTGAACGAAATATTTTGATAATAACAACTATTTTGAAAAAGAAATATTTGAAATAGAATATTTGAAAATAGAAATTTATGAAGCCGTGTTGGTTAGATTGACGCCATTTTGACGTGAACGATATCTATATCGATTTTATTCATTTTAAAATGAATATTGAAAATTGAATTGAAAACGATTTCGAAATGAATTGAATTGAAAACGATTTCGAAATGAATTGAATTGAAAACGATTTCGAAATGAATTGAATTGAAAACGATTTCGAAATGAATTGAATTGAAAACGATTTCGAAATGAATTGAATTGAAAACGATTTCGAAATGAATTGAAATGAAGACGATTTCGAAATGAATTGAATTGAAAATGATTTCGAAATGAATTGAATTGAAAACGATTTCGAAATGAATTGAATTGAAAACGATTTAGAAATGAATTGAATTGAAAACGATTTCGAAATGAATTGAATTGAAAACGATTTCGAAATGAATTGAATTGAAAACGATTTCGAAATGAATTGAATTGAAAACGATTTCGAAATGAATTGAATTGAAAACGATTTCGAAATGAATTGAATTGAAAACGATTTCGAAATGAATTGAATTGAAAACGATTTCGAAATGAATTGAATTGAAAACGATTTCGAAATGAATTGAATTGAAAACGAATTCAAATTGAATTGAAAGTGAATTGAAATGAATTCAAATTGAATTGAAATTTGAATTGAATAGAAATGAATTTTAAAACGAATTTATAAAGAAGAATTCAATTTTGATTTGAATTGAAAAGAAAGTTGAAATTGCTTTTGAAACGATTTTAAAACTATTTATATAATTCGTTTTAAATAGAAATCGAAGAAGTATATTATATATATATATATATACATATATATATATATATATATATATACATATATATATATATATACATATATATATATATATATACATATATATATATATATATATACATATATATATATATATACATATATATATATACATATATATATATATATATATAATGGCCTGAATAGAACGCGCCGCGCCACGGCAGTTCGTGAATTTCGACCATTTATTTCAAACGGACATTACAGGAGATCCGACCGTCGGATTCTCCTAAAACCAGAACCATTGGGTTCGTATCGAAAAGTGCTTTCTAACGAATATTAGAAATTAGAAATCTAATGGTTGGATTTGGAATTATGTTCAAATCAAATTTGAAAAAGGTCGCTATAAGTGCAGTTCGATGGCCATTGATGGAAATCAACTGTACGGGCCTTGATAAAATTATTAAAAATAGTAATAATTTGTGTAAAATCATAAGAAATGATTTAGAAAGAACTTGGATGAAAAACTCCATATTTGAAAAGATAAAAATAGATTTTTATCGAAATGAACTAGTTTTGAACTAGAATTATAATTCTATTTATTTTTAAATAAATAAATTGAATTTGAAATGGTTTTGAAAATAACCAAAATTTCCAATGATTGCATTGGAATGGATTTGAATCGAAATTGTCTTCGGAATATTTCGATGTTGGATTTCGTGATTATACAAATGTTGTTATGGAAATTTGAAAGATATATATATATATATATATATATATATATATATATATATCGTTATTTCCAATGCGATATTTGTTAGTCGTAGAATTTGATATTGAATATAAGCCGGTATATTTTCTATTCAGAGCCTTGTATTGAATATCAAATGTGATTTGGGTTTGTCGTGAATGGTGTCTTCACTAACACTGTTCTTGAACCCAGTTGAGAAAAGATTAAATCATTTTGTTTAGATTTAACGAAGTGTACCAATTAAATAATATTTAATTGGAATTGAATCGATATTGATTTTTGGGTTTATCGTGAACAGTGTTTTAAATAACACTCGTTCTTTAACCCGATAATTAATGAATGTGATTTTGGGTTTATCGTGAACCGTGTTTTAAATGACACTGATTCTTTAACCCAGTCGAAGATTAAAACTAAGTGGAGTTTTAATGAATCTTTAATTAGATTGAAATGATCGAAAATGGAGTATCACCAGTTTTGCTCCAGGCGATAGTTAAATCTTTAATTAGATTTGAACGTGAAATGGTAATTGAATTTACCGATAACACTGTGGTGTTAGATATGAAGTATTACCAGTTTTACTTCATGGGATGAATAGGTTGGGATGGGGAAATTAAAATAAATAATTACTTCGGTAAGGTTCGCTAATCCCGACTAGTTTGAATTGAGATTCAAAAATAGAATAAAGAATAAATTCAAGGAATTTATCTTGGATAAAATTAATGGGAACCTTTCCCTATGAGTGCGAAATTTAGAAACTAACTGTCGGTTAGCCAAGCAGAATGGTTTTCTGAATATTGATCTGATGTTGGTTTCGGCCTTCGGGGTTAATATTTGGGGAATTATTCTCTTGATTAATTTACGGTTAGTGACTAATGAATTGGAATGAGGCGTATGTTGTGTTTGTGTAACACTTATTTAAAATATACGCGAGTTATTCGGAAGGACCGGGTTTATCCCATTCTGAATAACTGATACGACGATATGTCGAAGATGAAGACGGTGGTAGAAGACCGGAAGTCTTCACGTCGTTTGGATAATTACCGACGATCCTGATTGGGCTGTACACCCGAGAGGATGGAAATAGTTGGTGGTCGTCCAGACGTACTTGGAGATGGATGGATATGCGAGGAAAGTGCCTCCGGTTTCGTTCAGACCCAGAACGGACTTGTAAATGGACGGTGTGTCTGACATTGGATTTTAGTCCGTGTGATTGATCTCTATTAAATATATATCTGTTTGGCGGCGGAGAATTTATTCTCTTGCTTAACGCCCTTCTCTGAGGCGTACGAGCTCAGGGGTTATATATTGATGGATATCAATTGCATGGAGTGAATTGCCTGTGTGGCATGCCTAAGTGGCAAATGATCAAGGCTTCTGTTGAAAAGCAAAGTCTTGTGGTTGATGATCAAAGCACGGCCTTGTGTGGCGTAGCTTTGTGTAACGTTGATTCGCGAGTATCACACCCGGTATGAACTATAAACGGGAGACGGACCTCAGGGAGGACATGCGTTTCTTTCTAGTTAGGAGTGGCGTCAGTGCTTGAACTGGCTGACGAGTTTGACACATGTGGATATTGCTTATTATTACTTGCTGAAAAGCGAGGCGCCTCGTGATATCGGTTTCGGCCGATGCTTCTGGTCGGCTGTCGGGCCAGATTTACGCCCCAAAGGGCGGGGAAACGTAGTGTTCAGGCATAATAATCCACATCGGTGGACCGGCCCTGACGATCCATGGGGCAGTTGCGGCTGTTCCTGAGGCTCGGACTAGACAGTCTCGAATCGGTTGAGGATCTTGCCCCTAGCCTCGGTTCATACCATAAATGATAACCCAACTTCCAATACGACGTCTTGCGGTTTTGATTGTAAACTTATATATGGCGACATAGTGGTATGGGGCATTCATGCCGCCTATGATTGATACTTATGATTTGAAGTTGTTTTATACACTATGCACTTACAATAGTATCAAACGATTTATTTTAAACGTATCAAGCATTCTTTGGCTGTTATAAGGGAAAACCCTATCCTCGGTTGCGTTGCATTGTGTGATGGGACCTGGGTCTTATAACAGCTTCATTTTTCTTTATTTAGCATTGCGCTGTTTATTTTATGCACTGGTATTCTTGGGAGGAAACCCGTTCCGTGTTATACGGCGTGGTCCCTTGATTTACCTAACATTTAAAATAAAGAATAATAACTGTTTTAGTTCTCACACCAGTCACATGACTGACCTGGAGTTTATTGTTTTGACCTAAACTCTGGGTGCCCTTATTTTGACACGGGCAGCTAGTAGTTTTGGGTTTTGCAGATTTATATTCACAGGATCCTGGTTTACAGCTGGAATGATATCCGGAAAGCTTTGTATCCGTATATCTCATTCTAGTTGTGTATTGTATTATTTTCCGCTGCTATGTATTTAAATGTAATTTAAATCTCTGATATTTCTGTGTAATATTCATTTATACTCTGTATATTCTTGTAATCTGATGCATTGTTGTAATATACAATGAAATGTTCTTTTATATGCGTTCTGTTGTGGCTTGTTCTCGAACTATCCGACGCTTTCCTTTACGGGGAAGTTGCGGGTTTTCACAGTTGGTATCAGAGCTTTGGTTTACAAAGCTCAGAGAACAAGACACATTAGAACCATACGAAAGAATTCATCAGATATTGGATTAGTAACATCCAACGGGAATGACTCGTTAGAGATGGGATCAGTAGTATCCTAGAACGAGTGTGAAGAGTATATTTTTAAGATGAAAACCAATTTTGTTTTGAAAATCTAAATCAACTATTCGTATTTGATTATTTATTTCATATTGATAAGGACGGTCCAGTATATAAAGATTTTGCATATACGCCTTGCAAACGTGTATTTGAAGTTTTAATATACTGGATAGCTATAGAATCACACTCTAGTCACCCGAAGATGATTCTGATGATAGTTCGAACATCATCAGAATTGGTATTCGTGTTTCGAAGGTGTGATATCTATATATTTCCTATTGACTGGTGTGAGAACCAAAATTAGATAGGGCATATTGTTGTGATTTGGCATCAAAAATGAGATTTTTGACTATGTATCAAAGTTATCAATTTGAAAACTCTAATCCACTAATTGATTGATGATTGTGTTGTTTGTTTAATTGTTTGATAATTTTGAACCATTATGCCTAATTGCATCAAATATTGAATTGTATTGAAATTGATCGCATTTGCTTGCATATACATGTACTTACATTGAACAGGTCATAGCAAGGAGGCTAGAGCAGAGAATAAAATTTGTTTGCCCGACAAATAGGTACATGTTTACTACATAATTTACTGTTTTGTTTGGGTGATGATGATTTTATGAGCCTATTGGCTAGCCGCTTCGCTTTTTCTTTTTCTTTTTGAGATCTGAAGGACCGGGGAAGCTATTTGAGATTTCCCGATGCTCCCATTGCAGGGGAGGTTATGGCGAAATTTTTCGAAAATTTAGGGTGTTAGCCAAATTTTTGAAATTTTGAAAATTCTCAGAAACTGAAAAGTTGGAGAATGGAAGCCAGATCGAACGCAGAGTTGATTGATCAAACCACTTTCGATTTTGTTCCTTTTCGGGGACGAAAAGTTTTAAGTGGGGGAGATTGTAATAACCCGAAAATCTGGGCCAGTTTTAAATTTTTATTTTGGCAATTTTAGCGAATTTTGATTATTTAAAAAGAATTATTTTAAATAATATCGACAAGAAAATTATTTTGAATATAATTACAACGTATATATTATATACGTCGTCGTTAGAATATAAATATTTATATATAATTATAAATAGAATTGAAAATGGCGCGGTAGTTCGATAATTCGATTTCAAACTTCAATTGAATGTACAGGGTGCAAAACAATCCGGATTTTAGTGAAACCAAAAACATTAGAATCTAATTGATAATATCTTTCCAATGAATCCGACAAATCAAGATTTCATAGCGGGAATCAAAAGATATGTCCAGTTGAAAATTCTGAATAGTCGCTATGGAATTCAGGCCCTTAAAAATGGACATTTTGCAAACGACCTCGGATTTCGGCGAAACCAGTTTTGTTGGGTCCGTGATGTCGAATTATTGCTAGATTCCAAATTTCATAATTTTTCGGATCAATATGTGAGCGTGGCATAGGAAAACGTGTTTGACCAGTTTTAGTTGATTTTAATCGACTGAAAAATGGCCATTTTTCCAACGGTCTCAGAATTCGACGAAATTAGTTTTGTTAGGACCGTATCGTCAATACGAAGCTAGAAAATATTTTTTTGGAATTTTTAAAGTTCGTATGTGACCCCGGTAAATTGAAATGCGCGTTGAAATTCAATATATAGAGTTATATGTAGATTTTGACGGAAACTGATTCAAACGATCGAATCAGCTTACGATACATATCCCATTGTGTTCGGAATGGGGGTAAAACGCTATAGACGACAGGTGGTGGACCTCGTTTCGAGGTCGTATGTAAAAGTACCTTTTTAGAAATTAAATAAATAAAAATAAAAATTTCCTCTCCCTCCTCCCTTTATCTTTCTGCCCCCCCCCCCGTTCGTTTCATTACAGGAATAAGAGAAAAAAAAAACCCTAATCAATCGCGATTTACTCCCCCCCCCCAAGGCGCCTGCGGCGCCGCACTTTACCTCCCCCCAGGCGCCTGCGGCGCTGCACTTTACCTCCCCCCAGGCGCCTACGGCGCCGCACTTTACTTCCTCCCCTAGGCGCCTGCGGCGCCGCTCTTTACTCTCCCCCCACCTAGGCGCCGCTCTTTGCTCCCCCCCCCCCCCGGCATCCCTCCCCTCCAGCAACGCCCACGGCCCCTCCGACCTCCTCTTTTCCCCTTCGTCCGAGTTAGAACCCTGTAAGTGTTTATTTTTAAATATATTTAATTTTATTTTCAGTTTGGTGCATATGTGGGCGTAATAAAAATCATATCTTTATTTTTGAATGACATTACGTTAGGAATATACGGTTTATAACATTGGAAAGGTGAACTTTTTTTTCTATGTGAAAGATTTGGCTTTTCGAATATTAAAAATGTGATTTTTAAAAATAAAAGTTTGATTTTTATAAGTAGGAAGGTTTATTTTTATACATATAAATGGCTATAAAAAGATTAGAATTTTAAAGCAAGGAAAGATTTGATCTTTACCATTGTAAAGATTTGATTTTTCGAATAGAAAAGATTTGATTTTTAGAATAGAAAATATTAGATTTATAAACATGGAAAGACGATATTTTGAGATGAGCAGTGAAGTAAAAATATGATTTTTACTTCAAGAAAAATATAATTTTTATATTATAGAAAAGGTGAAATCTTTATAGTTGAAAAACAGAATTTTTATCCATATAGCGTGAAAGAAAAAATTCAATTTTTATATATTGAATAACGAAGAAAAAATGTGATTTTTATATATTGAACATCGAAGTAAAAATATGATTTGTATATATTGAATAGCGAAGTAAAAATTCGATTTTTACATATGTAGTGAATACGGGCAACGAAAGCGACAAAAGGCGAGATTGGCGAAGATATCTATAAAAGAAGAGTCAAGATGATTGGATAGATTTTGGTGAGAATTTCTCACCTTTCAATTTCTTTTCTAGTTATATATATATATACTAGGATGCAGACGGTGCTTAGTAGCACCCGACACAATCGTCCACAGACCATGGACTTGTTTGTTTGGTTGCAAAAATTAATTTGATGACTTGATTTGAATTGGTTGTTTGGTGAATTTGATTGATGTGTGAATGGCGTGGGCCTTCACTAGACTGGGGATAAGGCTAGGCCTCGTCCTGTTTCTAGTATCGTGCCGTTATGCCGCCGAAATTTTCTAAAATATGTTAGAAAAATAAAAAAAATATCATTTTATTTAAAGAATGAACTGAATAGAAACTCATATGTTGGAATAAAATGTTTTTATCGTTAAAAATATAATTTTTAACGTGAAGTGAATAAAATAAAATATTCATTTACAAACCGAATGGTTTGTTTATGTACACCTATTTGAAGGACATTGATTGGGTCGATAAATTTTACACATCGCCCAACTGCACAACTAAAATCTGTGTTGGATTGTTTGAAACCCCACACGGGTGTTAGGATGAAATTTGAAGTTCACTCATCCTGATTGATTAAATATGTCGATCGATCGATTGACAGGCTGTTATAAGCGTTAGATATCTATATTTGATGCTTATACAGTGTAGTGCACTTTGGTTGATGGTTGATTATTTTTCAATGCTATTATATGTGTGTAATGTATGAAAATCCATATAATTAACTTTGTATGGTAATTGATTGGGCCTCATTCCAATTTGAAAAATAAAGAATATTATAAAATAAAGGTTCATGTGTTGACAGTACTCATCCATTGAGATTGGTCATGTGTTGAACGAAATATTTTAGTAATAAAATTTACATCTTTATCAATATAAAATAAAGGTTCATGTGTTGACAGTACTCGTCCATTGAGATTGGTCATGTGTTGAACGAAATATTTTAGTAATAAAAATTACATCTCTATCAATATAAAATAAAGGTTCATGTGTTGACAGTACTCATCCATTGAGATTGGTCATGTGTTGAACGAAATATTTTGATAATAACAACTATTTTGAAAAAGAAATATTTGAAATAGAATATTTGAAAATAGAAATTTATGAAGCCGTGTTGGTTAGATTGACGCCATTTTGACGTGAACGATATCTATATCGATTTTATTCATTTTAAAATGAATATTGAAAATTGAATTGAAAACGATTTCGAAATGAATTGAATTGAAAACGATTTCGAAATGAATTGAATTGAAAACGATTTCGAAATGAATTGAATTGAAAACGATTTCGAAATGAATTGAATTGAAAACGATTTCGAAATGAATTGAATTGAAAACGATTTCGAAATGAACTGAATTGAAAACGATTTCGAAATGAATTGAATTGAAAACGATTTCGAAATGAATTGAATTGAAAACGATTTCGAAACGAATTGAATTGAAAACGATTTCGAAACGAATTGAATTGAAAACGATTTCGAAATGAATTGAATTGAAAACGACTTCGAAATGAATTGAATTGAAAACGATTTCGAATTGAATTGAATTGAAAACGAATTCAAATTGAATTGAAAGTGAATTGAAATGAATTCAAATTGAATTGAAATTTGAATTGAATAGAAATGAATTTTAAAACGAATTTATAAAGAAGAATTCAATTTTGATTTGAATTGAAAAGAAAGTTGAAATTGCTTTTGAAACGATTTTAAAACTATTTATATAATTCGTTTTAAATAGAAATCGACGAAGTATATATTATATTATATATATATATATATATATATATATATATATAATATAATGGCCTGAATAGAACGCGCCGCGCCACGGCAGTTCGCGAATTTCGACCATTTATTTCAAACGGACATTACGGGAGATCCGACCGTCGGATTCTCCTAAAACCGGAACCGTTGGGTTCGTATCGAAAAGAGCTTTCTAACAAATATTAGAAATTAGAAATCTAACGGTTGGATTTGGAATTATGTCCAAATCAAATTTGAAAAAGGTCGCTATAAGTGCAGTTCGATGGCCATTGATGGAAATCGACTGTATGGGCCTTGATAAAATTATTAAAAATAGTAATAATTTGTGTAAAATCATAAGAAATGATTTAGAAAGAATTGGGATGAAAAACTCCATATTTGAAAAGATAAAAATAGATTTTTATCGAAATGAACTAGTTTTGAACTAGAATTATAATTCTGTTTATTTTTAAATAAATAAATTGAATTTGAAATGGTTTTGAAAATAACCAAAATTTCCAATGATTGCATTGGAATAGATTTGAATCGAAATTGTCTTCGGAATATTTCGATGTTGGATTTCGTGATTATACAAATGTTGTTATGGAAATTTGAAAGATATATATATATATATATCGTTATTTCCAATGCGATATTTGTTAGTCGTAGAATTTGATATTGAATGTAAGCCGGTATATTTTCTATTCAGAGCCTTGTATTGAATATCAAATGTGATTTGGGTTTGTCGTGAATGGTGTCTTCACTAACACTGTTCTTGAACCCAGTTGAGAAAAGATTAAATCTTTTTGTTTAGATTTAACGAAGTGTTCCAATTAAATAATATTTAATTGGAATTGAATCGTTATTGATTTTTGGGTTTATCGTGAACAGTGTTTTAAATAACACTCGTTCTTTAACCCGATAATTAATGAATGTGATTTTGGGTTTATCGTGAACCGTGTTTTAAATGACACTGATTCTTTAACCTAGTCGAAGATTAAAACTAAGTGGAGTTTTAATGAATCTTTAATTAGATTGAAATGATCGAAAATGGAGTATCACCAGTTTTGCTCCAGGCGATAGTTAAATCTTTAATTAGATTTGAACGTGAAATGGTAATTGAATTTACCGATAACACTGTGGTGTTAGATATGAAGTATTACCAGTTTTACTTCATGGGATGAATAGGTTGGGATGGGGAAATTAAAATAAATAATTACTTCGGTAAGGTTCGCTAATCCCGACTAGTTTGAATTGAGATTCAAAAATAGAATAAAGAATAAATTCAAGGAATTTATCTTGGATAAAATTAATGGGAACCTTTCCCTATGAGTGCGAAATTTAGAAACTAACTGTCGGTTAGCCAAGCACAATGGTTTTCTGAATATTGATCTGATGTTGGTTTCGGCCTTCGGGGTTAATATTTGGGGAATTATTCTCTTGATTAATTTACGGTTAGTGACTAATGAATTGGAATGAGGCGTATGTTGTGTTTGTGTAACACTTATTTAAAATATACGCGAGTTATTCGGAAGGACCGGGTTTATCCCATTCTGAATAACTGATACGACGATATGTCGAAGATGAAGACGGTGGTAGAAGACCGGAAGTCTTCACATCGTTTGGATAATTACCGACGATCCTGATTGGGCTGTACACCCTAGAGGATGGAAATAGTTGGTGGTCATCCAGACGTACTTGGAGATGGATGGATATGCGAGGAAAGTGCCTCCGGTTTCGTTCAGACCCAGAACGGACTTGTAAATGGACGGTGTGTCTGACATTGGATTTTAGTCCGTGTGATTGATCTCTTTTAAATATATATCTGTTTGGCGGCGGAGAATTTATTCTCTTGCTTAACGCCCTTCTCTGAGACGTACAAGCTCAGGGGTTATATATTGATGGATATCAATTGCATGGAGTGAATTGCCTATGTGGCATGCCTAAGTGGCAAATGATCAAGGCTTCTGTTGAAAAGAAAAGTCTTGTGGTTGATGATCAAAGAACGGCCTTGTGTGGCGTAGCTTTGTGTAACGTTGATTCGCGAGTATCACACCCGGTAAGAACTAAAAACGGGAGACGGACCTCAGGGAGGACATGCGTTTCTTTCTAGTTAGGAGTGGCGTCAGTGCTTGAACTGGCTGACGAGTTTGACTCATGTGGATATTGCTTATTATTACTTGCTGAAAAGCGAGGCGCCTCGTGATATCGGTTTCGGCTGATGCTTCTGGTCGGCTGACTGGCCAGATTTACGCCCCAAAGGGCGGGGAAACGTAGTGTTCAGGCATAATAATCCACATCGGTGGACCTACCCTGACGATCCATGGGGCAGTTGCGGCTGTTCCTGAGGCTCGGACTAGACAGTCTCGAATCGGTTGAGGATCTTGCCCCTAGCCTCGGTTCATACCATAAATGATAACCCAACTTCCAATACGACGTCTTGCAGTTTTGATTGTAAACTTATATATGGCGACATAGTGGTATGGGGCATTCATGCCGCCTATGATTGAAACTTATGATTTGAAGTTGTTTTATACACTATGCACTTATAATAGTATCAAACGATTTGTTTTAAACGTATCAAGCATTCTTTGGCTGTTATAAGGGAAAACCCTATCCTCGGCTGCGTTGCATTGTGTGATGGGACCTGGGTCTTATAACAGCTTCATTTTTCTTTATTTAGCATTGCGCTGTTTATTTTATGCACTGGTATTCTTGGGAGGAAACCCGTTCCGTGTTATACGGCGTGGTCCCTTGATTTACCTAACTTTTAAAATAAAGAATAATAACTGTTTTAGTTCTCACACCAGTCACATGACTGACCTGGAGTTTATTGTTTTGACCTAAACTCTGGGTGCCCTTATTTTGACACGGGCAGCTAGTAGTTTTGGGTTTTGCAGATTTATATTCACAGGATCCTGGTTTACAGCTGGAATGATATCCGGAAAGCTTTGTATCCGTATATCTCATTCTAGTTGTGTATTGTATTATTTTCCGCTGCTATGTATTTAAATGTAATTTAAATCTCTGATATTTCTGTGTAATATTCATTTATACTCTGTATATATCTTGTAATCTGATGCATTGTTGTAATATACAATGAAATGTTCTTTTATATGCGTTTTGTTGTGGCTTGTTCTCGAACTATCTGACGCTTTCCTTTACGGGGAAGCTGCGGGTTTTCACAGCCAGGTCGGGTCGTACTCCCTCCATCGGGTCGGGTCGAGATTCCCCCATCCGATCCGGTTCTGCATAGTTTCCTGCACTTTGTCCAGCAAGCTGTTTACGCCATTCGACGGCATTTTCGACCAATCTAACACTTCTAGACAATCACAAATCATACCATACAGTCATAGCAACATGTACAATCAATCATAAACACCAAAACAACAACCATAGGATGTAAAATGGATCAAACATAGCAAAAAAAAACATATTTTCCCCTTAAGCATGTTTAAGCAAATCTAATGATATGATTAGCAAAACTTAACCAAATTAGCCAAATTTTCTAACAGAGGCCTAAAAAAATATTTTTGAATTTATAAATATTTTTCCAAAATTTTATCATGCCTAATTTCGTTAATCTTCACTAATTACCCTTAATTAACCATAATTAGTGAGAAACTTTGCAAATCACTCACCTTTGCCACAAATAAAACTCAGATCTGAATTGAATCTCTGTTTGGTACGAATCCTGATGTCTAACAGCAGCTCTAACCTTGCTTTGGTGCTATCTCTCCTTAATTTGATGTTGTTAAGCCTAATCTTCCATTAGAAAGTGGTTTAGAGGCGTTTTAGATGTTGGAGGCCATGGCTAGGTTGAGAGGAATAAATAGTGACGGCTGAAAAATGAGGAAAAGGTATTCTCTAAACCTTAACAGCCCTTTTAAACTCCTAATCCCGAAATTCACCTTTGGGCCTAGCTGTTAATCACCCGGTTAAGCCCAATTAAGCTGTTTTTCACCATCTGAAACTTGTTTCAGCCATATCTCCCAAACGGTGAGTCCGTTTAGCTAATATTACCATTCTACAGAATTGTAAACCATCATCCGAATCCAATGGAAGTGGTTTCAGGTCAAAATTCCTTTCCAGTCAAAAGTTATGGTCAAAATAAGATCAGCTAGGGGCAAAACAGTCATTTAAAAATAGGGAAAAATCATGAACATGGGAGATGACCCCACTAGTCGCCTCCCAAAGTTACATGACCATACGACTTCGTATGTGAAAGAAATAAATATTCTACGATCCTATGATGCATAGAATGTGGGTCGTTACACTCTCCCCCCCTTAAGAAATTTCATCCCCGAAATTCCTTAACCCAAAACATACAAAGGATCCCGCATGCCTACCAGCCATATAGAACAATCAAACATGCAAAACAGACAAAACAAACCTATCCTAGCATGCGGAAAGACTAAATCGAAATTGTAATCTTACCAGGCGAAGAGTTCTGGATACGTCTTCTTAATGCTCTCCTCTGTCTCCCAAGTACAATCATTTTCATTCTCGCCCCACCGAACTTTGACTAATTTCACCGCTTTCCTTCGAAGTTGCATCGTATCGTTCCCAACAATACGCATAGGCCTGCGGTTCCCAACCGCCTTGGGTTCAACTTCGATATCATCCAACTGATCAGGTGAAATAGTCACATCTGGGTCGTGTACGAACTTCCTTAACTGGGAAACATGAAATACGTTATGGACTCCTGCCATCTTCTCTGGTAATTCAACTTTATATGCCAAATTCCCAATTTGCTCTAGAACTGGGAATGGACCAACGAATCTTGGTGCTAACTTGCCTCTCCTGCCAAATCGTATCACGCTCTTTAATGGAGAAATCTTGACAAACACCAAGTCGCCAATGGAGAACTTTAATTCTCTTCTCCTCTTATCAGCATAACTCTTCTGCCTATCTTGGGCAGCCTTCATTCGCGGTTGGATAACCTTAATCTTGTTTGATGTTTCTCTTATTACTTCTGGTCCAAGCACATATTTCTCACCGGTTTCCAACCAACATGATGGTGAGTTGCACGGTCTTCCGTACAAAGCTTCAAATGGAGCCATACCGATACTAGATTGATAACTATTATTATATGCAAACTCTACTAGATGCAAATGGTCATCCCATGATCCACCAAAATCTAATATGCAAGCTCTCAAAAGATCTTCTGACACTCGATTCACCCTCTCTGTCTGTCCATCAGTTTGAGGATGATATGCGGTACTGAGATGTAATTCTGATCCTAACGCCTCTTGTAAGCTCTTCCAAAATCCACTAGTTAACAACGGATCTTGGTCACTCACAATGCCTTTGGGTATTCCATGAAATCTCACTACCCACTTTATATACAGTTCCGCTAAATTAGTTGCGGTCCTGTTTGACTTGATGGGTATAAACCTTGCACTCTTAGTCAATCGGTCCACAATCACCCAAATGCTATCATGGCCTGATCTAGTCCTTGGTAACCCATCAATGAAATCCATTGACACTTGTTCCCATTTCCATTCTGGAATTTCTAATGGTTGTAACATACCACTAAGACTCTTTTGCTCAGCTTTAACTAGTTGGCAATTCATGCATTTAGATATAAACGTCCCAACGTCTCTTTTCATCCCTTCCCAGTAGTAGGTCTGCTTCATGTCTCGATACATCTTGTTACCACCAGGATGTATGGTCAGTTTTGTGTGATGACATTCTCTAAGCACTTCATCTCTCAATCCATTGACATTGGGTACAACTAGTCTTCCATTCTTTCTAAGCCATCCATCTCGATCAAGCCCATACTTGTTCATCTCTCCGTCGATTCCCATCTTTAACTTTGAGATGATTTCCAATAGGTTAGGGTCGTCCCTTTGACTGGAACCAATCCGCTCAATCAAAGTGGGTCTGATCGTCAAACTTGCTAACAATTCTGGATCCAACTCGCACTTTGTTATGAAATCATACCCAGTGATGTACTCCAGCTGCCTTCATTCTAGAAACATAGCCCCTAGAATGGCATGTCTTCTACTCAATGCATCAGCTGTCGCGTTGCCCTTTCCTAGTGTGTATGCGATATCGAAATCATAGGAAGCCAAGAATTCTAACCATCTTTGCTGTTGGAGATTTAGATCCTTTTGGGAGAAGAGATATTTTAATGATTTATAATCAGTAAACAACTCGAATCTTTCTCCCAAAAGATAATGTCTCCACATCGTCAATGCGAACACGATCACTGCCAATTCCAAGTCATGGGTAGGGTATTTTTTCTCGTGCGGTTTTCAGTCGCCGACTTGCATAAGCTATAACCCTACCTCCTTGCATCAATACAGCACCTAGTCCGGTACCACATGCATCCATATATACTGTCATCTCTTCATTCCCCTTAGGAATGACTAATACTGGTGCACATGTCAACTTTTCCTTTAGACTATTGAATGCATTTTCACACTTTTCGTCCCAGACGAAAGCTTGATTCTTCTTGGTCAACTGTCAACTGAGTCAACGGTGCTGCTATCTTGGAGAAGTCTTGGATAAACTTACGATAATATCCGGCTAATCCCAAGAAACTTCTTATGTCTATTGCATTCTTGGGTGTAGACCAATCTTGTACCGTAGCCACCTTCGCAGGATCCACGACAATACCATTCTCTGAAACAACATGGCCCAAGAATCTCACTTCCCTTCTCCAGAAATGACACTTAGAAAACTTCACTTTCAGTTGGTGTTTTCTCAACACCTCCATCACCATCCTTAAATGTTCCTGGTGTTCTTCCTCTGTCCTTGAATAAACAAGGATATCGTCCACGAACGCAAGAACAAACTTATTCAACTGATCTCTGAATAACCTGTTCATAAGATCCACAAAATATGCTGGCGCATTGGTCAACCCGAATGGCATGACCAACCACTCATAAAATCCAGACATTGTCTGAAATGTCGTTTTAGCTATACTCTCAGCTTCCACTCTAAGATGATGAAAACCTATCGCTAGATCCAACTGAGAACACTCTCGCTCCACTCAACTGATTAAACAAATCATCTATCCACGGTAGAGGATAAATGTTCTTCCTCGTCACCTTACTCAACTCGCAGTAGTCTACACACAATCGAATGGAACCATCGGCCTTGGTACCAAACACAACTAGTGCTCCCCATTCAGAAACACTCCTTCTGATAAATCCCTTCTTCAAAAGATCGCTGACTTGCACCCTGAGCTCTCGCTGCTCCCTTTGTGCCATACGACGAAGTGGCATCACTATAGGTATGGCATCTTTCACTAAATCAATACGGAACTCAATCTCTCGGTGTGGTGGAAGCCCGGCCACTTCCTCAAAGACATCCAGATACTAGCCAACCACGGGCAAACCTGACAACTCACCATGTGGGATGTCGAGGGAATTTAGAAAACTAGCCATTACCCCATCACTAGGTAGACCACCAAACACTACCCTCTGCCCATCATCCGCTCTAGCTGTCACCAAAAAGCCCTCACAGTCTACCACCACCCCGTATCTTTGGAGCCAATCGACTCCCAAAATAATGCCAAACCCAGTAAAGCCCAAAACAAAGCAATCACAAACAAACATGCATCCATGACTCGATAAGACCACATAATGGCAAATCATACTAAGGCTAGTCGAACCACCAATCGGGTTCATCACTACTAAAGGTCTATCGACAATCTCGGGCTCCAATCCCAACCTATCTACCAGGTCACTAGATATGAAAGAACTGGAAGCTCCGGTATCAAACAAAACTCTAACAGGAACATCATAACCAGAAAGCATACCTTGAATAACGACATTCTTTCCCTTCTCCGTCACAGTTGGGGCATTCGACGAAGAAGGAATAGCATTAAGGGCATATTCTTTCACCATCTGCTTTTGTTTAGGGGGTTGCGGACACTTGTCCTTGTGATGTCCCACTTGGCCACAGTTGAAGCACTTCCTGTGAAACACCCCACCTCCGTTAGGGTCACTCTCAAAGGGAATGCCCTAATTTTGGTGGAGGTTTATAAGTATAAATCACAGATATACAAGACAGATATAATAACACATATTTTTGAACAGCGGAAAACAACAACTTTTATTTCATTCAAATACGTGTTACACCAACCATACCATAATTGTCTTACAATACTTCCAAAAACATAACATCTTCATAACTGTCTTGATTACATTATTTAAAGAAGCATAAAGAAAATCATAAATAAACTACAAAAGTCCCATAATTGCTGTCCAAAGCCATAGTCCAAAACGAAAAGATCCAAGCATTACATTCTTTCTCTTCAAGCTGGATGTGAAGGCTGGTCAAGCTGCGGTATTCCCTCCCTGTGGACCTGGGGGGGGGGGGGAACGGAAGAAAAGAAGACGAAAGAAAAGTAGAGTCAGACATAAAGCCTGAGTAAGTCTAGGACTATTCAGTCTATGAATAAAGAACTAGGTATGATAAGTATAAACTAGAAATGGGAAAGCATCATAAACCAAGTTAAGTTGTCTAGGGTCGAATATATTATCGTACCCCATATTAATCTCTGTACCCATATAAACTAGTTCCCAACAAGCACCCCATAATCAGGGTGAAGTGATCCATTTTATGATGATCGGCTCCTACTCGCATAGTTACATGTGTCTTACGGCCCTCGATGTTGTAGTTACCTATGCTGGTCCCACCATGGGGTGTATCATGTCCCATGGTGGCGGCCCGACACAACCCTAGAATGCACAAGTATGCTACTGGTGCCCAATGCCTTATTTTTCTACGCAGGAGTGTGTGCACGCCCGCACCCCGTTAGAACCTAAACTACTACACCACCGCTCTCGATTTGACCTCTTATAGTCAGCCCAGTAATCGTGCCCCACCCTGCCTAGTTTCAGGGTATCATGATACCTTGTAGGGTTACTGCTGAAAAGGGTCCCCCGCTACTAGGTTTTCTATTTCTAGCCAACATGCTAAGTTGGTTAAGTGTTTTATAAACCTAACCCCCAATCAGTCTGTTTAGTTTAGCATGTTCTATTTTGATTAAGTCTTGGTTCACTTAATCCTATCAATCCTGACTCAGCCTTAATTGTCTTATTAAAGCCTTGACCTCTCACATTAGACAGGTATTGTTGTGGCTGCCTGTTGCCGGTTGGGTCCGGGCAGTCTTACGCCACAACTCAGTCTAACCTCGGGTCCTTATTGGGCTCTGTGTTTAACCACCCACATTGGATAGGTATTGTTGTGACTACTGGACAACCGGGCGGTTCCGGGCAGGTTTACATCACAACTCAATCCAACCTCGGGTTAAACACATCGTATTTTCTACATTTACATATTTTGTCTCTTTTCTTTTTATATGTAAATATTTGTGTCCCTTTATTCAAATTCATCTTTATTGGTTAAGATTTATTTATGCCACTTAATTGTTTTTCAAGGTTGTTGGCGTGCGTCAAACATGCCAACACATATGTTCTATATTTTAGCCCAAACGTCATTACCCCCATTTTATACGTTCGCTCCAATGTAAGGTGTGTTGGGTTTAATACTTAAACCCAATTTAGCCATATGAAAAGGGGAGGCTATAACATGGTGTTTATAAGGTAACATGAAAAGGGGAGTGTGAACGCATGAACTTGCAACATAACGATTCAATTAACATAAGGTAGGCATATGTGAACTTGTAATTGTAACAACATATAATATAAGCAATACTTAAACATGAATCATTCTATTCACATAATCATGGTATAAACAAAACATGAATCATTCTATTCGTGTAGTCATGGCATAAATGATACTTAAACATGAATCATTCTAATCATATAATTATGGCATAATCATAATTGAACATGAGTCCTTTTATTCATATAGTCATGGCATAAACATAATTGAACATGAATCCTACTATTCATATAATCATGGTTTTTATCCTATCTATGTAACTTGTAAGTGGGATGTAATTCTAGTGTAATTTCTAGTGCCAAATATATTATCATATGATTATGATAACAACATAAGCCTAGAAACATGTTTTCAACTAGGCATAATAACAAACATAGTTTAGTCATGTTCATAAAATTAATAAAAGCTTACAAAGACGCTTGTTTTTGTCACTATCACAAAAATCAATATTTTTATACTTGAACTATGATGCCAATTCAAACATAACCTTCATATGAATCATAATACTTAAGTGGATCAAATTACTCTAAAATGACCATAGAATTATACATCATGTTGGCATAAAAATAAATCATATACTTGCATGAATTTCAAATAAACTATTACAACATATAGTTGTTATTTCAACATGAATCTTATACTTGCAATTATCAAATGGGAGTTGTAAATAACTACCACAAACATGTAGTTTTCAATATGAATCATATGCTTGCATGAGTCCCAATCAAAATTCCACAACATGTGGTTGTCAACATAAACCATATACTTGTATGAATTAAACCATAGCATTGCCAAATCGTTTAGAATCAAAATAACATACAAATATAAGTCATTATCGTCACAATTCCATTTCGTTTCCAATGCAAATCACGTACTTGCAAATATCCAATCGTATACCATAATATTCCCAAATCGTTTAGCATCAAAGCAATACACAAATATAGATTATTATCGCCACAATTCCATTTCTTACTTTACACAAATCAACACAATTATTTAATTCATATCGGAATAGCACTCTACTTACAACGTATGACTAATCTTCAATTCAGGAATCTGAATTCTGAAATTTGAGATGCTATCCTTTGTTGTAGGCGTTGTTTTGATTGATTTGACATTGCTTTAAGCTTTTGATTTATCTCCTAATTGTCTCTCTATTTTCTGACGGCTATCCTCAGTCTCTCCTCAGCAGCATGACGGTCTCATCTCCATTTTAGTTTATGTGAATTAGGGTTAGTCTTAGGTCCTTTTTATAGAGTTTCTGAGTTGATTTAGACCGTCGATGGAGCTTGGTTTAATAATAGCCGTTCGTTCAAAGAAGAGACCAACCAGGAGCTGACACCTAGCCCTAGTGACAAGGCAAGGCTCAGAAAATCGACCAAACAAAGACTAGGCCAGCCAGGGTGAGCTGGGTTCGACCTAGCTCAGGGGCCAGGTCGACTCCCCAGTCGACCCCCAGGTCGACTCTAGAGTCGACATGCCTGGGCAGGTCGACACCTAGGTCGACCTGGCCTGGAAGGTCGACCCTAAGGTCGACCCCTAGGTCGACCTGGTGGGTTTGGGCGGGAATTTTCCCGCCTACTCTGATTGGGCTGAAATTTAAATCTGTTTTCGAAATTTGAATTTTCTGAAACTTCATCGGGCCATAATTTGGTCATACGGGCTCCGTTTTTCGAAAACTCGGACTCTATTTCGCGTATTTTTCCGAGATGAACGCAATGGCATATCCCGTTTCCCTTAATACTTTGTTTTGAAATTAGTTATACTTTAATTTGTGAATTTCACAGTTATAGAATACACGGGGTGTTACATTCTCCCCCACTTAAAAGGATTTCGTCCCGAAATCTTCAAGTTCAGGAAGAATGTTCATCCTAACATCCAAACATCCATCTACTCATCCATCAAACACGAGCATCCATTGTCCTTAAAAGACTTCTAATGCTTTATGATAATATGCGAAGCGTGTGTGTACATGTACTTATCTAATGCAAAATCAGGCAGTCTACTGATTCAGTTGACCTCCTTAATGCGAATTATGTAAGTGCTATGAATCCATTATGTATGCAAATCCTCCTATTCATGATTCTACATGAGTGCACAATCATTCATACAAATGCAACATCCATATGACAACACATTAAAGTTCAACCATATACGAATGCAAACATATATGCATATGCAATATGAAGTGATTGAGCCGATCTAAAACCAAATTGTGTGTGTATATGCAACCACGAGCAACCACTAGCAATCACTTGCAACCACTTGCAATCATCATCCATAACATGTTTCAATTACATGTTTTCATCCAAAGGGTTTCTAAATAAATATAAGTTCGAGGAGATATACCTAAAAAGATGGATAAAAGCGCAACTTAAGGAAAAAGGAAAGATCAAAGATGTACCCTCGAAAAGAAAAGGGTAGGCTGCGCGTATTTTAGCTTCAGTTTCCCAAGTTGCATCTCCTTCGGCGTCGCTCCACTGAACTTTGACGAGCTTGACTTCGCGGTTGCGTAGCTTCTTCACTTCCATTCCTAATATGCGGGTTGGAACTTTCCTTAGGGTTGCTTCGCGTTCCACTTCAGCTTCTTCTAGGATATTTGGCTCTACCACTTCAGCAGACTCATGTAGACATTTTCGGAGATATGAAACGTGAAAGACGTTGTGAACTCCGGCCAATTTTTCGGGTAGCTCTAATCTATAGGCCATTTTCCCAATTTTATCAATGATAGGGAATGGCCCTACGAACCTCGGTGCTAGCTTTCCTGTGGTTCCAAAATGAACAACGTTCCTTAGCCGAGATACCTTAAGAAAAACTCTATCCCCAACCTCAAATTCAAGGTCGGTCCTCCTCTTGTCGGCGTAGGACTTTTGTCTGTCTTGGGACGTCTTCATCCTTCTTTGTATTAAGTCTACTTTTTCTGAAGTCTCTCGGATCATATCTGGTCCAAGTATGAGCTTATCAGTAGACTCCCACCAACAAGTGGGTGATCGACATGGTCTTCCATATAAAGCTTCGAAGGGCGCCATTCCGATGGTTGCTTGATAGCTGTTGTTGTAGGCAAATTCTACCAAAGAAAGATGGTCTTCCCACGTCCCTCCGAAGTCAAGGATGCACAGTCTTAAAAGGTCCTCCAAAACTCTGTTCACTCTTTCTGTTTGGCCGTCGGTTTGGGGATGATAGGCTGTGCTCAAGCATAACTGTGTGCCTACCGCTTCTTGCAGACTCCGCCAAAACTCACTGGTGAAGATAGGGTCTCGGTCGCTAACAATGTTGGATGGTATTCCATGGAGTCGAACGATTTCCTTGAGGTAAAGAGATGCTAGGGATGAGGCAGTTCTTTTACTTTTGACGGGTAAAAAGTGGGCGCTTTTAGTAAGCCTATCCACTATTACCCAAATGCTAGTGTTGCCTCTCCTAGACCTAGGCAGCCCATCGATGAAGTCCATTGAGATGCTATCCCACTTCCACTGCGGGACCTCTAGAGGATGTAGCAGACCGCCAGGCTTTTTCTGTTCTGCCTTAACCTGTTGGCACACCATACACTTAGAGACGAATTCTACCACGTCCTTCTTCATGCCGTTCCAAAAGAAAGTTCTTTTTTATGTCCTTGTACATTTTATCTCCGCCTGGGTGTATCGTCATCTTGGAGTGATGTGCTTCATCGAGAACCTTCTTTACTAAATCCCTTGTCTGTGGGATGCATAGTCTTCTGTCTCACCTTAGCCAACCCTTATCGTCGATGGAGTATCTGTTGAGGTGACTTGAAGTCTCACCCCTAATTAGCCTATCAATCATCTCCACAAGCTGAGGGTCCTCGCGTTGTGTTGTCCCTATCGAGTCCACTAAAGTCGGTGGTACTTCGAGAGATGCTAGCAAGCCTGGTACAAAAACGGAGGAGGGTCTAAAGTCAAAGCTGGCTATAAACTGTAGGCTTTGTCTTTCAACAAACAGCGGGCTTAGGGTTAGTTTATTTCGGCTCAACGCGTCTGCCACTACGTTGCCATTGCCCGGAGTGTACGAGATCTCGAAATCGTACGAGGCAAGAAACTCCATCCATCTCTGTTTCCTCAAGTTAAGATCTTTCTGCGAGAAAAGATATTTCAACGATTTATGGTCAGTGTAAAGTTCAAACTTCTCACCTAGGAGATAGTGTCGCCAAGACTTGAGTGCAAAGACGATGGCGGCTAACTCAAGATCGTGGGTCGGATAGTTCTTTTCATGCACTTTCAATTGTCTCCCGCCATAAGCTACTACCCTTCCTTCTTGCATTAAGACGACACCTAGCCCTGTCCCACAAGCATCTGTATAAACAGTGGACATCTTGCTTCCATCTGGCAACGTCAAAACTGGGGCTGTTGTAAGAGCCTTTTTTCAGTCGCTGGAAAGCAAACTCGCAATCCAAGTCCCAATTGAACAATAGATTCTTCTTGGTCAACTTTGTGAGCGGAGCTGAGATTTTCGCAAAATCCCTTATGAACTTTCGATAGAAACCTGCTAGTCCTAGAAAACTTCGGACCTCAGTTGCATTCCTTGGTGTCTTCCAATCCTGTACCTCCACTACTTTAGCAGGGTCCACTGCTAACCCTTGTTTGGATACTATGTGCCCAAGGAACCTTGCTTCTTCTCTCCAAAAGTGGCATTTGGAGAATTTGGCTTTTAGCTGATGGACTTGCAAAGTTTCCATGATTGCCCTTAAGTGCTGAGCATGTTCCTCCTCACTCTTTGAGAAGATAAGGATATCGTCTACAAAGACCACTACAAACTTATTAAGGAAATCTCTGAATACCCTACTCATCAGGTCCACGAAGTAAGCAGGTGCATTTGTCAAGCCGAAAGGCATGACAAGCCATTCAAAGAAGCCGTCTGGGGTTCTGAATGCCGTTTTATCGATACTATCTTCAGCCACCCTTAGCTGATGAAAACCAGTCGCTAAATCGAGTTGGGAGAAAACAGACGCTCCTACAAGCTGATCAAACAAATCGTCAATTCTGGGGAGAGGGTGCCTATTCTTTTTCGTTAGCTTGTTGAGCTCCCTATAGTCAACACATAGATGGAGTGAACCATCCGCCTTTGTAGCGAACACCACTGGAGCGCCCCATTCTGAAATGCTCCTCCTAATGAACCCCTTTTATAGAAGCTCTTTAATCTGTTTACTGAGCTCTTTCCTTTAACGTAGAGCCATGTGTCTAACGGGCAACGCAACGGGCTTTGCATTATCTACAAGATATATACGGAAGTCTATCTCCCGCTTCAGAGGCAAGCCCTTCACCTCTTCGAAGACATCCGGATATTCCCGGAACACTCTAACCGATTGCAAATTTTCAACGGAGGCATCTAGCGATTCAAGGTAACTAAGCATAACCGCATACGAGGGATTACAAGAAATTTCCAAAGTATTACCGAGCTGGGTTAGGAGCCTAACAACCCTTTTCTCACAATCAAGGATGGCCCCATTACTGGATAGCCAATCCATGCCCAAAATCAAACCATATCCCGAAAAGCCCAAAACAAAGGCACTACATTGAAATTCTACGCTTAGAATAGAAATTTTCAATCCCAAACAGATCATAGACAAATGAGCTGGGCCCCCAATTGGGTTTGAAACAATTAAGGGGTCCTCTACCATACTAGTTTTTAGGTGCAGAGATTCTACTAAAGCAGACGAGATAAAGGAGTGTGATGCGCCGGAATCAAATAAAGTGCGAACGGGGTGATCATAAAGATAAACTATACTTTCTACAGAAGTATTTGTACCTCGCTGTTGCAGAGGTGGCGCCTCTAGCACATGAACTTGTGCCCCTGAGGTGGATCCAGCCCTCTGCCCCTGTCCTCGTTTCTTTGGGCAGTCCTCAGCCATGTGGCCTGTCTCACCGCAAGAAAAGCACCCACCATTCATCTTGTCCTTCTTTTTCCAGCAATCTTTCACTAAGTGCCCCACTTTGCCACAAAAATTACACTTCCTCTTCTCTTTGTTGCCTTTCCCGCCCTTCTTAAAGTCTGTCTTCTTAGGCTGCAAACCTTCTTTCTTCCCTTGAGAGTTTTCTGCCTTTGTCTCCTTCTTGCCCTTATCCTCTTCGTTCAGCAATGCCATCTGTACCAACCTTTCATACGTAGCTCCCATGGGTATATGGATCATGGCCAAACTATGTAATGGCTCATTCAACCCTTTGACAAAACGGAGAGCCTTCTTGTGCGGGGTGTTGACTAGGTCCAGTCCGAACCTAGCCAGCTCATCGAACTGATTAACATACTCTTTGACTGTCTTGTTCCCTTGCTTAAGAAATAAGAATTTTTCCAACTGCAAACTCCTTTCCGCATCTGAGAGAAATATAGCCTCATACCTTGCCCTAAAGTCCTCCCATGTTTCCACTGGTCTTTCTGCATTAGTGACTTCCCACCAGTAGGAAGCCTCGCCTTTAAGTAGCCATACTGCCAGTTGTACTTTCTGTCTATCCTTGTAATGACCCGGGATTTTCGACCAACTAATTTTAAATATTTAGAATGGATTTAAATATTTAGTTGATAATATAAATGAATTTTTATATTTATGTTATCGATTTAAATATCGATTTCGATATAATATCGTATATATTAAATTATCAGAATAAGAAAAGGGATTTAGTTGAATTCAAATTTTAATTTGAATTGAAAACAGTTCAAATAAATTTCATTTGAATTTGTAACGATAATGATATTTACTCATTTATTGAGGAAATAAATTATCTGAAATTAATTTATATTAAATTAAATTAATATCTGCTACAAATGATCGAATTGGACTTCGTAACCTATCCCAGTGGGTTCAGAGCAGTGGTATAACGCTAGGAATGTCATTTGTTGGGTTCAGAAAGGAGTTCGCAGTCAAGGAGTATTTTAATTTAAGGACACCAGTTAAATTAGAATAATTATTTAATAAACCTGGTGGATCAAAACAAAACAAGGTGGCTCCTCCCTCTCCACGAATTAAAACAGAACGTGGCCGCCCCATTTACTTCAGAAGTTAAGTTTAAAACCGCTCCTCTCAAAACACAATCAAAAATCGAGCTGTAAAAGCAAAATGAAAGCCTCTCCCTCTCTTCAATCATCGTTCACTCCTTGAAACTCGAGATCAAGCTGGCGACGCTCACGATTAAGGGGAGGTAGGGCGACTGTCGATTAGGGTTGTTTGTCCAGGTCCGCGTGAGGTCAAACCAAAGCCATCGCGATCGATTTTCTGGTGCCAGGGGGGTTTGTCGAGGTTGATTTTGTTGGGTCTAAGGGTGCGCGATTTGTTTGAAAAGCCTGGCAGTTCGAGCGGCTTCGGTGATCGTTCGATTGAGAGAACCCTGGGTATTCCAGTGGCAGCGCGACGTTCAATAGAAAGTGGATGAGGCACGGAAATCAATACTGGAGGTGGTGCAGCGTTCATGTTCGAGATCTGGGTGAACGGGAATCGCAGTGATGATGACTGGAAAGGAATCGAACTTATAGGGAAGCATGGCAACTGGAAATGGAGCTCAAGGGACTGTCGACAGTTGTTGTGGATGAGGCTTTGTCTAAACAATATGGGTTTGCAATGAACAATAAGTGCAGTATGATATTTGGCATTGGCAGTAAGGGAAAGATAGAGTTTTTGGCTGATTCGGTATTGTAGATGGTTCGGAAGCTGCTGTGTAATTTATCAAGATTGGCTTCATAATTTTTCAAACGATAAGGTATATGTTATTAAATTTTTAATACATAGAATTAATTGGTTAGTCGTTTATTTAAGATAATTTCATTTAATTGAAAAATTAAATAAATCATAGGGCAAGGTAGATTCATTCGAGATAATGTGAGTGGACTCATAGCCGAAATGATAACGGATTTAATTGGGAAATAGCGCAAGGAAAAAATCACGGTGAGTAAACCTCGCCTTTTATTTAGAATTATTTTTATATAGTTAAAAATAATTGTCTATGCTTGTTTGAATGTTGTCTGATTGTTTTATAATATATATTAGTTATTTAGGATATATATATATATTGGGTTGATTATTGGTTGGATTCCCGCAGTTTCATTAGCGGATGCCCGCGGTTTCATTAGCGGATGATTACCCTATACGCCCCACGCTATGATTAGTGGATGACCTTCATACCGCAATATCCTGCCTCGAAGCAGGATGGGTATTACTATGTTGACTAACATCTGTGGATGCAGGAAAACAGGTTGGAGGAATCCAACTGGATTCCTCAAAAATATATATTATCTGTTGTTTGTTTGATTTCATATATATTCATATATGATGTGTAAAAAATCAAATGATTGAAAATTGGTTAATTTGATTGTTTAAAATATCCCTGGGGCTTGAATATTGATCTATAAAAATATCGAAAAGGGTATTTGAGATTTTAAAAAGGAAATTCTATTTTTATAAATAGAATTTGAATTTTAAATAAGACTATAGAAAATATTAACTTGGTTGAAGGTATATAAAACAAGTAATCGAGTTTATAAACGTTGTTTATAAATGAAAATATGGGATTTGAATAGAATTTGTAAACGTTGTTTATAAATGGAAAGGTGGGATTTGAATTGAAGTTATAAACGTTGTTTATAAAAAAATGCCGAGAAATTCAAATGGACTTTAAACTATAGATTTGAATATAGAAATTCAAATGGACTTTAAACTATAGATTTGAATATAGAAATTCAAATGGACTTTAAACTATAGAATTTGAAAATAGAATTCAAATGAAGTTTAAATAAAGAGAATTCAAATAGAATTGAATTGGAATTTGAATAGAGAAGTCGATAAGGAAACAAGAGTATGAGTATAATTAGAATTTGTTAATATGCAGTTAAAATATATTTGAACATGTCATGTTCAAATATGAAGGTGAAATAGACTGAAAAGTTAAGTAACAGATTTAATTAACAAATTGAGTTAAAACGATTGGTATAGTTAAAATAGATTGGATAGGCATAAATATACAGGAGACAGGCATAAATATACAGGAGACAGGTATGGAATAAAGTATAGAAGTGAAATAAATAGAATGTCCGACAAAAAGGTACGTATTTAATTTCCATATGAGATTTTATGCGTCGTATCGGCAAGCCGCTTGGCTTTTTCTTTTTCTTTTTGAGATAAGAAGGACCGAGAAAGCTATTTGAAATTTCCCGATGCTCCCGGTACAAAGGAGGTTATGGCGAATTTTTCCGGGAATTTAAGGAGATAGAATATTTTTAAGATAATTTGATAGTTAGAAATTAACATATCAAAATATATAGAAGTCAAGAAGAAAACGAACTTAGAAATAGAATAGTATAATCAAAAAGGAAGTATAAGAATAAAATCTAGTAAGAATAGAAAGAAAAAGTGTATACGTGTTTAAAGGTAAAGAAGTAGTTGTATGTTATTGATTGTTCGAGTAAGTAGTCATATCTGTTTTGACGTTATAAATGTTATTCAGTCATGGTCTGAGAGGTAGTTATACCCCAACTTGATTGATTTCATTATTAACAAATGAATAGTAAGATTTCAGGCTCGAAGATCAATGTTGAATAAGATTTAGTTGAATGTAGTATTTGGGTTGTCGTAACGATGTTTTACACAACATCCGTTTTAACCCAAATGAAATGTAAGCTTGGAAATAGATGTTAAATATTTCCTAAGTATAGAAATAAACGAGATTGGAAAAGAGAAAAGTAATTGGAATATTTTCCAATTATAAATAACATATATTTTCTAAAGTTTAGAAAATAAAAAGAAGGTGATATATGGAAATGTTTTCCAAAGAACGTAAAAGGGCAACATGGTTATTGAAATATTTGATTAACAAATATTGATAAAGAAATAGAAAAGAGATTTAATTAATGGAATATTAATTAAAGGTTCAGTGATTGTTGGATGTTTGGATGAACACTTGTTTTATTCGATAGTTAAATCATCGACTATCGAAACACTTGTTTTTATTCGATAGTTAAATCACAGACTATCGAAGTTTTGAACATCGTTGTCAATATGGAGAGACCGGTTGGATTATTATCCGAAGAACCACTCCATTTCGGCAGTAGCATGCGAATCAGATCATATAAAGATAATCGAAGACGGAGTAGAGTGCAAGGACTTTTTCTATAAATAGAAATAGTGCCTTTAGTTCATCTTTTTCCTGGGTGACTTGTATGGATGAATGTCTGACAGAGTATTTCCAGAAAGGTCACGTACATTGATTTCTTCAACTGTACCAAGAGTGGAAGCGGAGAAGGAAACTTCTTTTAGCTGACACGTAATGTACTGTTGTAGACATCAATTAGTGATTTTCGATGGATCTGACGATGTGACATTCGAAGTGAATCTTGTGTGATGACAAAGCGTAGCTTCTAGCCTCATCAACCGGTAAATGACAGAAATCGGGCAGGCAGCATGGCTATGTAGGTCGCACCTATTAGGTTGTATAATCACCTGATCTAGAGTTTCATTTACTTCTAAAAATCTATTGTCGATGCTGTCCCATTCGGGAAACGGTTGCTGATCCCAATTGTTGGTGATATACATTCGATACACTCAAGCGAAATGAGTGGTCGGTCATGTGTGGCTGAGTTGCAAGATGTTCTTGTTGAACTCGGTGTATTCTCCTCTAGAGATATACCAGCGAAAGGTGGTTCCATACCTTGTCATAGTTGGAAAACCAAATACCCAATACGTGCTTGCGATTTTGATTGTATATTATATATGTGGAACGTGAGATGCAAACGTTTCACTAGATTGTTATCTACTTGATTTAGACATTATTATAATATCAAAAGAGTTTTGATATAAAGTTATCATTCCTTTCAAAGGGATTTTGAAAGTTAAATCAAGCGTTTGGATTTTCATATGGGAAAAACCCGTTCCGTGTTATACGGCGTGGTCTTATGAGATATCATTTAGTTTTCTGAAACTGTTTTAAACTGTTTACTCATACCAGTCCCATGACTGACCCGGGGTTTATTTGTTTTGTTCTACCTAAACTCTTGGGTGCCTAAATTTGTACGGGCAGTCAAGTAGTTCAGGATTTTACAGATCTATCTAAAGGAGCTTGGAGCAGGAGGCTTCAGCGTTAGTTATATAGAGTTTTGTTCCGCTGTGTTGTAAGTGTTGTACTCTGATAAGTGTATGTTATACAGTTGAGATTTTGTATTTCAAAGATATGATATATTATATTTTGTTCCGCTGCGATGTGAGATTCTGTGTTGTTATTTCTGTTCTTCTTCTACCTCTTTCTTCTAAAAAAAATGTTTCGTATTTTCGTGATATTTGGGTTGGACGTATGATGTATATAGTCAACTCTGATGTTACGGATTTGCGGGTCGTTACAGTTGGTATCAGAGCTTAGGTTGAGCGAATACCTAGGCTTGTTGGAATGTGCTCATTAGAGATAGGATCAGTAGTATCCTAGAATGAGTTGAGTGTATATATATACGAGAGAGCGTATTTGTTATTTGATATAAAAACTGTTTTATATTGTGTTGACTAGTCTGTTGAGTGGATTATAAATTTTGGTCGAATCGTGGGACGCCACGATGTCGATAGGAGTTTATAAACACTTGAACAGGAGATTGGACACGATATTGTTTTAAATCGTTAAGTTGATTGTTAGGATTATAATCAAATTAGATTATAAAAACGGGAATAGTTATATATATAACCAATGGAATTTGTATAAGAATGAAATATATACAAATGAGATGAAATTGAAATTGAATTCCAACCAGAATTCAGAATTTAAAATCCTGGGAGTTTGGAAAATATTTTTCTAAATGGAGTTTGAAAGAAATATAGCACTGGACTCATTCAGTAGTTGGGAAATAATTCTGATGATGGTCGCAACATCATCAGTATTCATTTTCGAGTTTCTAAGTGATGAATTGCTGCCTTAGAAAAGTTTTGATGGAAATTTGTTTGAAAAGAAACAAGTTGTTTGAAAATTCAAATGTTTTGAATTTGGGATAGATATAAATATATGTATATATTTATATTACTTCAAAGGAATTTTGAAATGAGAATTGGAATATAGATTTCAAATAGAAGTAAAATAAAGGAATTTGAATTTATATATAGTTCAAATAGAAGTGAAATAGAATTTGAATTCAAAGGAATTCAAATGAGTTTGAATAAAGAAAATTCAAATAGAAATTGTATAAGAAAAATTGAAATGGAATTTGAATTCAAAGGAATTCAAATGGATTTGAATTCAAAGGAATTCAAATGGATTTAAATAAAGAAAAGTGAAATATAGATTTGAATATTAGAATTCAAATGGAATTTGGTTAAATAGAATTTCAAAGAGAATATAAAGTGGAGGTTGAGTATTAGAATTCAAGAAAATATAGAGTTTGGAATAAAATTTGAATTCAAAGGAGTTAAAATAGAATTTAAATTCTAAGGATTTCAAATAGAAATTGAATAAAGGAATTTAAATAGAAATGGAATAAAGGATTTCAAATAGAAATTGAAGATAAGAAATTCAAATAGAATTTGAAGATAAGAAGTTGAATTAGAATTTGAATAGAAGGAATTCAAATAGAAATTGAATAGAAGGAAATTCAAAAGAGTTGTAATAAAGAAATTCAAATGGAATTGCAATATTGTAAATATATAGGATTTGAATATTAGAAGTGAAATAGATCGGGAATATTATGTGAAATGGTTTTGATATATATTAAAAATATATCAGAATGGAGTTGAATTTATTATAAACAAAGTTAAAACGTTTATATTTTTAAATATAATTAAAACGAGCTCGTCGTAGCGCGGCAGTTCGTAAATTGGCGATTCGAACTTCAATTTAGTATACAGAACTCAATTGAAATCGGAATTCTGTGAAACAGGAATCGTCGCGACCGGTTGAACAATAGTTTTCTAATGAAAGAGAAAAATCTGGATTTCGTCGTATAGATTTTGAGTTATGTCAAAATCAAATTTTTAGAAAAGCAGCGCCAAAACCATTATAAAACCATAACGGTTTAATTAAATAAATAAAAGGATTTTTAGGAAATAAAATCCGAATTTGGCATTAGAAAAATCCAGACTGGAGATATAAAATAAATATGAACTCCAGTGAAGTAGGTGAAATGATTTTCAAAACAAAAATCATATTTTAAATGGTTAAATAGAATTAACTAAATTGGAGAATAATTAGTTAAAGGAAATTTGAATCGAAACTTGGGTTTTGATAAGTGAAGAGATTGAGAATTTATATTCGAAATCGAGTATATAACTCGAGTTGAAAATATAATTAGATTAGTCTATAATTGAGTTGACATATATTTGAACAAGTTATATTCAAATAAAAAGGGTGAAATAGGCAAAACGGTTAATTAGCAACTAGTTAATGGGAATTTGAATGATTGAAAATTTAACTTAGGTAAGTTAAATAAATCGAAATGAATAAATTGAGTAAAATCAATGTGAATGAAATATGAATTGGGAATGAAAAAAGGAAATGTATTTGTAAAACAAATAAAGTTATGTGCAAACAAATAGAAGGAGAGATATTTGTTAAAACATTTACAAATAGGAATTTTAAAAGGAAATATTTGTAAAATATTTACAAATAGATTAAATGGAAATATTTATTTATAGATAATAAATAGAATGTTATAGATGAGATATTTATTTGTTAAATAAATAGAATTAAATCAAAGGAATATTTAGAAGGTGAATAGAAAATGGAAATCTGTTTTTAACAGATAAATAGAAAAGATTAATTTATAAATAACAGCTTATAAATTAAATTAAATATTTATCATTGGATAAATGGAATATATAAGTCTGAACTTATATAGAGAAGAGATATTGGTTTTTAACACCGATAGTTTTAAATAGAAGGGATACACAACACTTGTATAAGTAAAGTAACGCTATTAAAGAGAACATTTATAAAGTGAAGAACCGTTACTAAAAGTAAATCTTTATAAATGAATAAACGTTATCCAATAGGAGTTATTCGAATAAGAGAAGTCGATTAGAGTTAGAAATAATCGACTAGAGTTAGAAATAATCGATTAGAGTTAGAATAAATCGATTAGAGTAAGAATTAACCAGTTAGAGTTAATCAGTTAGGGTTAATCCGTAGAGTTAATTGAATATTAGTTATTCAATTAGAATTTATCGAATATTTGTTATTCAAATTTAGAGTTAACCAGATAGAGTTAATTGAACATAGTTAATCGAATTAGGATTTAATTGAATGTTAGTTATTCAATTAAAGTTAATCGAATATAGTATCGAGAAAGAGTTAGTCAAACATAGTTACTTAGGATAAGTTGCCATTTCATACGACTGCTGGCATAATTCGCTGGGCTGCAGATAGCCTAGGGCGGTCGGATGTTTCCTAGGGGAATCAGGCGTAACCATTGTGATCGCTGCGATCTAGAGTCAAGCGAATAGAGTTAAATCGAATATTAGTTATTCGAATAGAATTAAATGAGTGATCGATTATAATTTAATCGAAAGGAGTTATCGATTATTAGTCAATCGAAGGTGTTATCGATTATAATTTAATCGAAAGGAGTTATCGATTAGTTTAATCGAAGTGAGTTATAGAATTTAATCATTCGATGGAGTTAATCGAAAAGAGTTAAATCCAATAGAGTTAATTGATAAGAGTAAATTGAATAGAGAAAATCGAATATAGTTTATTCAAAGAAAGGTTTTTGAATCTAGTTATTCGAAAGAGAGATTACCAAATATAGTTATTCGAAGGGAGGAGTTATCGAATAAGGATTTATTCGAAAGAGAGTTACATACGGAAGTTTGAAATGTTGAGTATCAACATAAATAAGTTTTGAAAAGATAAATGGGTTTGTAGCACTTTTTCTACCTTAGCAATTTCGAGGACGAAATTATTTTAAGTGGGGAAGATTGTAATGACCCGGGATTTTCGACCAACTAATTTTAAATATTTAGAATGGATTTAAATATTTAGTTGATAATATAAATGAATTTTTATATTTATGTTATCGATTTAAATATCGATTTCGATATAATATCGTATATATTAAATTATCAGAATAAGAAAATGGATTTAGTTGAATTCAAATTTTAATTTGAATTGAAAACAATTCAAATAAATTTTATTTGAATTTATAACGATAATGATATTTACTCATTTATCGAGGAAATAAATTGTCTGAAATTAATTTATATTGAATTAAATTAATATCTGCTACAAATGATCGAATTGGACTTCGTAACCTATCCCAGTGGGTTCAGAGCAGTGGTATAACGCTAGGAATGTCATTTGTTGGGTTCAGAAAGGAGTTCGCAGTCAAGGAGTATTTTAATTTAAGGACACCAGTTAAATTAGAATAATTATTTAATAAACCTGGTGGACCAAAACAAAACAAGGTGGCTCCTCCCTCTCCACGAATTAAAACAGAACGTGGCCGCCCCTTTTACTTCAGAAGTTAAGTTTAAAACCGCTCCTCTCAAAACACAATCAAAAATCGAGCTGTAAAAGCAAAATGAAAGCCTCTCCCTCTCTTCAATCATCGTTCACTCCTTGAAACTCGAGAACAAGCTGGCGATGCTCACGATTAAGGGGAAGTAGGGCGACTGTCGATTAGGGTTGTTTGTCCAGGTCCGCGTGAGGTCAAACCAGAGCCATCGCGATCGATTTTCTGGTGCCAGGGGGGTTTGTCGAGGTTGATTTTGTAGGGTCTAAGGGTGCGCGATTTGTTTGAAAAGCCTGGCAGTTCGAGCGGCTTCGGTGATCGTTCGATTGGGAGAACCCTGGGTATTCCAGTGGCAGCGCGACGTTCAATAGAAAGTGGATGAGGCGCGGAAATCAATACTGGAGGTGGTGCAGCGTTCATGTTCGAGATCTGGGTGAACGGGAATCGCAGTGATGATGACTGGGAAGGAATCGAACTTATAGGGAAGCATGGCAACTGGAAATGGAGCTCAAGGGACTGTCGACAGTTGTTGTGGATGAGGCTTTGTCTAAACAATATGGGTTTGCAATGAACAATAAGTGCAGTATGATATTTGGCATTGGCAGTAAGGGAAAGATAGAGTTTTTGGCTGATTTGGTATTGTAGATGGTTCGGAAGCTGCTGTGTAATTTATCAAGATTGGCTTCATAATTTTTCAAACGATAAGGTATATGTTATTAAATTTTTGATACATAGAATTTATTGGTTAGTCGTTTATTTAAGATAATTTCATTTAATTGAAAAATTAAATAAATCATAGGGCAAGGTAGATTCATTCGAGATAATGTGAGTGGATTCATAGCCGAAATGATAACGGATTTAATTGGGAAATAGCGCAAGGAAAAAATCACGGTGAGTAAACCTCACCTTTTATTTAGAATTATTTTTATATAGTTAAATATAATTGTCTGTGCTTGTTTGAATGTTGTCTGATTGTTTTAAAATATATATTAGTTATTTAGGATATATATATATATATATTGGGTTGATTATTGGTTGGATTCCCGCAGTTTCATTAGCGGATGCCCGCGGTTTCATTAGCGGATGATTACCCTATACGCCCGACGCTATGATTAGTGGATGACCTTCATACCGCGATATCCTGCCTCGAGCCAGGATGGGTATTACTATGTTGACTAACATCTGTGGATGCAGGTAAACAGGGTGGAGGAATCCAACTGGTGTGAAAACCCGTAACTTCCCCATAAAGGAAAGCGTCGGATAGTTCGAGAACAAGCCACAACTGAACGCATACAGAAGAACATTTCATTGTATATTACAACAATGCATCAGATTACAAGAATATACAGAGTATATTACACAAAAATATCAGAGATTTAAATTACATTTAAATATAACGCAGCGGAAAATAATACAATACACAACTAAAAGAGATATACGGATACAAAGCTTTCCGGATATCATTCCAGCTGTAAACCAGGATCCTGTGAATATAAATCTGCAAAAAACCAAAACTACTAGCTGCCCGTGTCAAAATAAGGGCACCCAGAGTTTAGGTTAAAACAATAAACTCCAGGTCAGTCATGGGACTGGTGTGAGAACTAAAACAGTTATTAATCTTTATTTTAAATCATTAGGTAAATCAAGGGACCACGCCGTATAACACGGAACGGGTTTCCTCCCAAGAATACCAGTGCATAAAACAAACAGCGCAATGCTAAATAAAGAAAAATGAAGCTGTTATAAGACCCAGGTCCCATCACACAATGCAACGCAGCCGAGGATAGGGTTTTCCCTTATAACAGCCAAAGAATGCTTGATACGGTTAAAACAAATCGTTTGATACTATTATAAGTGCATAGTGTATAAAACAACTTCAAATCATAAGTATCAATCATAGGCGGCATGAGCGCCCCATCCCACTATGTCGCCATATATAGGTTATACAATCAAAATCGCAAAGTCACGTATTTGGGAATTGGGTTTCCATCTATGAACCGAGGCAAAAGATAGTCCTCAACCGATTCGAGACGCTCTAGCCCGTGTCTCAGGATCAGAGCTCGAGTGACCCTTGGATCGTCAGGGCCAGTCCACCGATGTGGATTAAACTTAAACCCTGAACATGCGTTTCCCCGCCCTATGGGGCGTAGGTGAGCCAACTAAATGACTCCATCGGTTCGAGAACGACCGATCTATCCGAGGCGCCTCGCAACAGCAACAACCACATAAGTCAAACTCGTCAGGGCGTGTAAAACCACTGACGCCACTTTTTAGCTAGAAGGAAACGCATGCCCTCCCTGAGGTCCTCTCCCGTTTTTGGTTCATACCGGGTGTGAAACTCGCGAAGTAAACGTTACACAAAGCTACGCCACAAAGGCCGTGCTTTGCTCATCAACCACAAGACTTTTCTTTTCAACAGAAGCCTTGATCAATTGCCACTTAGGCGTGCCACACAGGCAATTCACTCCATGCGTTTGATATCCATCGATATATAACCCCTGAGCTCGTACGTCTCAGAGAAGGGCGTTAAGCAAGAGAATAAATTCTCCGCCGCCAAACAGATATATATTTAATACAGATCAATCACACGGACTAAAATCCAATGTCAGACACACAGTCCATTTACAAGTCCGTTCTAGGTCTGAACGAAACCGGAGGCACCTAGTACCCCGCATATCCATCGATCTCCAAGTACGTCTGGACGATCACTAACTGTTTCCATCTTCTTGGGTGTACAGGCCAATCAAGATCATCAGTAATTATCCAAACGACGTGAAGACCTCCGGTCTTCGACCATCGTCTTCATCTTCGACTTATCGTCGTATCAGTTATTCAGAATGGGATAAACCCGGTCTTTCCGAATAACTTGCGTATATTTTGAATAAGTGTTACACAAACACAACATACGCCTCATTCCAATTCATTAGTCACTAGCCGTAAATTAATCAAGAGAATAATTTTCCAAATATTAACCCCGAAGGCCGAAACCAACATCAGATCAATATCCAGAAAACCATTCTGCTTGGCTAACCGACAGTTAGTTTCTAAATTTCACGTTCATAGGTAAAGGTTCCCATTAATTTTATCCAAGATAAATTCCTTGAATTTATTCTTTATTCTATTCTTTTGAATTTCGATTCAACTAGCCGGGATTAATGAAACTTACCGAAGTAATCATTTGTTTTAATTTCCCAATCCCAACCTATTTATCCCATGAAGTAAAACTGGTAATACTTCATATCTAACACCACAGTGTTATCGGTAAATTCAATTACCATTTCACGTTCAAATCTAATTAAAGATTTAACTATCGCCTGGAGCAAAACTGGTGATACTCCATTCTCGATTATTTCAATCTAATTAAAGATTCATTAAAACTCCACTTAGTTTTAATCGTTAACTGGGTTAAAGAATCAGTGCCATTTAAAACACGGTTCACGATAAACCCAAATTCACATTCCATTAATTATCGGGTTAAAGAACAAGTGTTATTTAAAACACTGTTCACGATAAACCCAAAAATTAATACCAATTCAATTCCAATTAAATATCATTTAATTGGTACACTTCATTAAATCTAAATAAAAAGATTTAATCTTTTCTCAACTGGGTTCAAGAACAGTGTTAGTGAAGACACCATTCACGACAAACCCAAATCACATTTGATATTCAATATAAGGCTCTGAATAGAAAATATATCGGCTTATATTCATTATCAAATTCTACGATTAACAAATGTCGTATTGGAAATAACGATATAAATATATATATCTTTCAAATTTCCAAAACAACATCTGCATAATCACGAATTCCAACATCGAAATATTCCGAAGACAATTTCGATTCAAATCCACTCCAATGCAATCATTGGAAATTTTGGTTATTTTCAAAACCATTTCAAATTCAATTTATTTATTTGAAAATAAATAGAATTATATTTCTAGTTCAAAACTAGTTCATTTCGATAAAAATCTATTTTTATCTTTTCAGATATGGAGTTTTTCATCCCAAATCTTCACAAATCATTTCTTATGATTTTACACAAATTATTACTATTTTTAATAATTTTATCAAGGCCCGTACAGTCGATTTCCATCAATGGCCATCGAACTGCACTTACAGCGACCTTTTTCAAATTTGATTTGGACGTATCTCCAAATCCAACCGTTAGATTTCAAATTTCAAATATTCGTTAGAAAGCTCTTTTCGATACCAACCCAACGGTTCCGGTTTTAGGAGAATCCGACGGTCGGATCTCCCGTAATGTCCGTTTGAAATAAATGGTCGAAATTCACGAACTGTCGCGGCGCGGCGCGTTCTATTCAGGCCATTATATTATATATATAATATATATAATATATATTTCGTCGATTTCTATTTAAAACGAATTATATAAATAGTTTTAAATTCGTTTCAAAAGCAATTTCAACTTCCTTTTCAATTCAAATCAAAATTGAATTCTTCTTTATAAATTCCTTTTAAAATTCATTTCTATTCAATTCAAATTTCAATTCAATTTGAATACATTTCAATTCGCTTTCAATTCAATTTGAATTCGTTTTCAATTCAATTCATTTCGAAATCGTTTTCAATTTAATTCATTTCGAAATCGTTTTCAATTCAATTCATTTCGAAATCGTTTTCAATTCAATTCATTTCGAAATCGTTTTCAATTCAATTCATTTCGAAATCGTTTTCAATACAATTCATTTCAAAATCGTTTTCAATTCAATTCATTTCGAAATCGTTTTCAATACAATTCATTTCGAAATCGTTTTCAATTCAATTCATTTCGAAATCGTTTTCAATTCAATTCATTTCGAAATCGTTTTCAATTCAATTCATTTCGAAATCGTTTTCAATTCAATTCATTTCGAAATCGTTTTCAATTCAATTCATTTCGAAATCGTTTTCAATTCAATTCATTTCGAAATCGTTTTCAATTCAATTCATTTCGAAATCGATAAAGTCGATATAAATATCGTTTACGTCAAAATGGCGTCAATCTAATAAACACGGCTTCATATATTCCTTTATTCTATTCAACAAATGAATATTTATTTTTGTCAACACACGACTAATCTCAACGAATGAGTACTGTCCACGTGTGACTATATTTGTTAAATTATTTCGTTCAACACATGACCAATCTCAATGGATGAGTATTGTCAACACATGAACTTTTATTTTATATCGATAAAGATGTAAATTTTATTACTAAAATATTTCGTTCAACACATGACCAATCTCAATGGATGAGTACTGTCAACACATGAACTTTTATTTTATAATATTCTTTATTTTTCAAATTGGAATGAGGCCCAATCAATTACCATATAAAGTTAATTATATGGATTTTCATACATTACACACATATAATAGCATTGAAAAATAATCAACCATCAACCAAAGTGCACTACACTGTATAAGCATCAAATATAGATATCTAACGCTTATAACAGCCTGTCAATCAATCGATCGACATATTTAATCAATCAGGATGAATGAACTTCAAATTTCATCCCAACACCCGTGTGGGGTTTCAAACAATCAAACGCATATTTTATCTGTGCAGTTGGGCGATGTGTAAAATTTATCGACCCAATCAATGTCCTTCAAATAGGTGTACATAAACAAACCGTCTGGTTTGTAAATGAATATTTATTTATTCACATTCACGTTAAAAATTATATTTTTAACGACAAAACATTCTATTCCAACATATGAATTTCTATTCATTTCATTCTTTAAATAAAATGATATTTTTATTTTTCTAACTTATTTTAGAAAATTTCGGCGGCATAACGGCACGATACTAGAAACGGGACGAGGCCTAGCCTTATCCCCGGTCTAGTGAAGGCCCACGCCATTCACACATCAATCAAATCCATTCATATCACCAAACAATTCTATTTCAATCAAATAATCTAACTTATTTTTGCAATCAAACAAACAAGTCCATGGTCTGTGGACGATTGTGCCGGGTGCTACTAAGCACCGTCTGCATCCTAGTATATATATAACTAGAAAAAGAAATTGAAAGGTGAGAAATTCTCACATATAGCTATCCTAGCTCCACGGCTCTTCCTTTGCAGAAGTCTTCGTCATTTCGCCTTTTTGTCACCTTCGTTGACCGTAGCCACTACATATATAAAAATCGAATTTTTACTTCGCTATTCAATATAGAAAAATCGAATTTTTTCTCTGCTATTCAATATAGAAAAATCGAATTTTTTTCTCTTCTATTCAAAATAGAAAAATCACATTTTTATTTTGATGTTCAATATATAAAAATCATATTTTTTTTTCTATGCTATTCAATATATAAAAATCCCGCCTTTTCACTTTTAAAGATTTCGCCTTTATAAAAATATAGATTTCGCCCTTATGAAAATATAGATTTTATTTTCATTTCATCACTATAAAAATTACCTCTTTATTTCAACATATATATCATAAAAATCAGATTTTTATTTTGCCACATATAAAAAGATGGTATTTTCACACTCTATATCTCATAAAGATTATATTTTTATAGTTCCTACTATGCAAAGATCATATTTTTATCTTTCTACAATATAAAAGATTATATTTTTACTACTTTAAAAATATAAAAATCATAGTTTTAATTCTTTTCATTTCTATTTTAAAACAATAATATATTTTATTTCTAAAAAAAACAATGTATATACTTTATCCCTAAAACAATGTTACTTCATATAAAAATCTACTTTCACTATAATGCTCTACCCAAGTAAAAATCATAGCTTTTCTAATTAAAAGGTCCAAACTTTTCATCGAAGTAAATAAATAAAGTAGTGAAAGTAAAAGCTCACATTTTTAATCGAAGGAGGGGGTTTGCTGGCCCTATCTCGGATGAGTGGTGCTCGCTGAGGTGGCGCCGGAGTCGAGGGTAGTCGGGTGGTGTTGCATTGGCCGGTGGAGCAAGGTTTGGGGCTATTTCTCCTTGGGATATCGGTTTCAGGAAGGGGGAAAGGCGGATTCGCTGCTGCCGTTGACCAGAAGAGAAGGGGGACTCGTCTGACAGGCGGCGACGGCGAAGTGGGCTCCCCATTGGCTGGCGACGGGCTTCCAGGAGGTTGGGGGTTCGTGATGTCTCGAATTGAAAAGGGGAGAGGGCGGAGAAGCGGGGAGCGGTCGGAGGTGAAAGGGAGGGGCTGGCGAGGGTAGCCGCAGGCGGCGACGGGCGCTGGATGGCAAGCGATGGCGACTAGGGCTCCGCACTTCTCTTTTTTTTTTTTCATCCCTGTGAATAAAACGTTGAAAGAAGGGGGGGCCAGAATGAAAGGATAAGGGGTAGGAGGGAGAGGGAATTTTATATTTAATTATTTAATTATTTCAAAAAGTTGACTTTTTCATACGACCTTGAAACGAAGCCCACCGCCTGTCGTCCATAGCGTTTTACCCCCATTCCGAACACAATGGGATATGTATCGCGAGCTGATTCGGCTGTTACAATCAGTTTCCGTTGAATTTACATTTAAATCATTATATTGAATGTTAAACGTACATTTCAAATTACCGGGGTCACATACTAACTCTAAAAATTCCCAATAAATATTTTCTAGCTTCGTATTGACGATACGGTCCTAACAAAACTAGTTTCGTCTAATTCTGAGACCGTTTGAAAAATGGCCAATTTCCAGTCGATTAAAATCAACTAAAACTGGTCAAACGCGTTTTCCTTTGCCACGCCCACATATTGATTCGAAAAATTATGAAATTTGGAATCTAGCAATAATTTGACATCACAGACCCAACAAAAGTGGTTTCGTCGAAATCCGAGGTCGTTTGCAAAATTCCCATTTTTAAGGGCCTGAATTCCATAGCGACTATTCTGAATTTTCAACTGGACATATCTTTTGATTCCCGCTATGAAATCTTGATTTTTCGAATTCTATAGAAAGATATTATCAATTAGATCCTATCATTTTTGGTTTCACTAAAATCTGGATTGTTTTGCACCCAGTACATTCAATTGAAGTTTGAAATCGAATTATCGAACTACCGCGCCATTTTCAATTCTATTTATAATTATATATAAATATTTATATTCTAACGACGACGTATATAATATATACGTTCTAATGCTATTGAAAATAAATTTCTCGTAGATATTATTTAAAATAATTCATTTTAAATAATCAAAATTCGCTAAAATGGCCAAAATAAAAATTTTAAACTGGCCCAGATTTTCGGGTTGTTACAATCTCCCCCACTTAAAATTTTTCGTCCCCGAAAAGGAACAAAGTCGAAAGTGGTTTGATTAATCAACTCTACGTTCGATCTGGCTTCCATTCTCCAACTTTTCAGTTTCTGAGAATTTTCAAAATTTCAAAAATTTGGCTAACACCCTAAATTTTCAAAAAAATTCGCCATAACCTCCCCTGCACCGGGAGCATCGGGGAAATTTCAAATAGCTTCCCTGGTCCTTCAGATCTCAAAAAGAAAAAGAAAAAGCCAAGCGGCTAGCCAATAGGCTCATAAAATCATCATCACCCAAACAAAACAGTAAATTATGTAGTAAACATGTACCTATTTGTCGGGCAAACAAATTTTATTCTCTGCTCTAGCCTCCTTGCTATGACCTGTTCAATGTAAGTATATATATATGCAAGCAAATGCGACCGATTTTCAATACAGTTCAATATTCGGTTCAATTAGGCATAAATGGTTAAAATTAGCAAACAATTAAACAAACAACCCAAACATCAATCAATTAGTGAATTAGAGTTTCAAATTTATAATTTGATACATATAAAAAAAATCATGTTTTTGATGCCAATTCACAACAAGGTGTCCTAGCTATATATATAGGTTTTGGTTCTCACACCAGTCTAATGGAAATATATAGGTGTCACACCTTCGTCACTCGAAAATAAATGCTGATGATGTTTCGAACCACCATCATAACATCTCCGGGCTACTAGAGTGCGGTCCTATATCTATCCAGTATATTAAAACTTCGAATATACGTTCATGACGCGTATATGCAAAATCTTTATATATTGGAATGTCCATAATCAAAATAAATAAATAATCAAATACGTTTAAAACGATTTAAATTTTCAAAACAAGATTGTTTTCATTTGAAAAATATACTCTTCACACTCGTCCTAGGATACTGCTGATCCCATCTCTAACGAGTCATTCTAATTGGATATTATTAATCCAATATCTGATGAATTCTTTCGTACTGTTCTAATGTGCCTTGTTCTCGAGCTCTGTAAACTAAAGCTCTGATACCAACTGTGAAAACCCGTAACTTCCCCGTAAAGGAAAGCGTCGGATAGTTCGAGAACAAGCCACAACTGAACGCATACAAAAGAACATTTCATTGTATATTACAACAATGCATCAGATTACAAGAATATACAGAGTATAAATGAATATTACACAGAAATATCAGAGATTTAAATTACATTTAAATATAACGCAGCGGAAAATAATACAATACACAACTAGAAGAGATATACGGATACAAAGCTTTCCGGATATCATTCCAGCTGTAAACCAGGATCCTGTGAATATAAATCTGCAAAAAACCAAAACTACTAGTTGCCCGTGTCAAAATAAGGGCACCCAGAGTTTAGGTTAAAACAATAAACTCCAGGTCAGTCATGGGACTGGTGTGAGAACTAAAACAGTTATTAATCTTTATTTTAAATCATTAGGTAAATCAAGGGGCCACGTCGTATAACACGGAACGAGTTTCCTCCCAAGAATACCAGTGCATAAAACAAACAGCGCAATGCTAAATAAAGAAAAATGAATATGTTATAAGACCCAGGTCCCATCACACAATGCAACGCAGCCGAGGATAGGGTTTTCCCTTATAACAGCCAAAGAATGCTTGATACGGTTAAAACAAATCGTTTGATACTATTATAAGTGCATAGTGTATAAAACAACTTCAAATCATAAGTATCAATCATAGGCAGCATGAGCGCCCCATCCCACTATGTTGCCATATATAGGTTATACAATCAAAATCGCAAAGTCACGTATTTGGGAATTGGGTTTCCATCTATGAACCGAGGCAAAAGATAGTCCTCAACCGATTCGAGACGCTCTAGCCCGTGTCTCAGGATCAGAGCTCGAGTGACCCTTGGATCGTCAGGGCCAGTCCACCGATGTGGATTAAACTTAAACCCTTAACATGCGTTTCCCCGCCCTATGGGGCGTAGGTGAGCCAACTAAATGACTCCATCGGTTCGAGAACGACCGATCAATCCAAGGCGCCTCGCAACAGCAACAACCACATAAGTCAAACTCGTCAGGGCGTGTAAAACCACTGACGCCACTTTTTAGCTAGAAGGAAACGCATGCCCTCCCTGAGGTCCTCTCCCGTTTTTGGTTCATACCGGGTGTGAAACTCGCGAAGTAAACGTTACACAAAGCTACGCCACAAAGGCCGTGCTTTGCTCATCAACCACAAGACTTTGCTTTTCAACTGAAGCCTTGATCAATTGCCACTTAGGCGTGCCACACAGGCAATTCACTCCATGCGTTTGATATCCATCGATATATAACCCCTGAGCTCGTACGTCTCAGAGAAGGGCGTTAAGCAAGAGAATAAATTCTCCACCGCCAAACAGATATATATTTAATAGAGATCAATCACACGTACTAAAATCCAATGTCAGACACACAGTCCATTTACAAGTCCGTTCTGGGTCTGAACGAAACCGGAGGCACCTAGTACCCCGCATATCCATCGATCTCCAAGTACGTCTGGACGATCACTAACTGTTTCCATCTTCTTGGGTGTACAGCCCAATCAAGATCATCAGTAATTACCCAAACGACGTGAAGACCTCCGGTCTTCGACCATCGTCTTCATCTTCGACTTATCGTCGTATCAGTTATTCAGAATGGGATAAACCCGGTCTTTCCGAATAACTCGCGTATATTTTGAATAAGTGTTACACAAACACAACATACGCCTCATTCCAATTCATTAGTCACTAGCCGTAAATTAATCAAGAGAATAATTTCCCAAATATTAACCCCGAAGGCCGAAACCAACATCAGATCAATATCCAGAAAACCATTCTGCTTGGCTAACCGATAGTTAGTTTCTAAATTTCACGTTCATAGGGAAAGGTTCCCATTAATTTTATCCAAGATAAATTCCTTGAATTTATTCTTTATTCTATTCTTTTGAATTTCGATTCAACTAGCCGGGATTAACGAAACTTACCGAAGTAATCATTTGTTTTAATTTCCCAATCCCAACCTATTTATCCCATGAAGTAAAACTGGTAATACTTCATATCTAACACCACAGTGTTATCGGTAAATTCAATTACCATTTCACGTTCAAATCTAATTAAAGATTTAACTATCGCCTGGAGCAAAACTGGTGATACTCCATTCTCGATTATTTCAATCTAATTAAAGATTCATTAAAACTCCACTTAGTTTTAATCGTTAACTGGGTTAAAGAATCAGTGCCATTTAAAACACGGTTCACGATAAACCCAAAATCACATTCCATTAATTATCGGGTTAAAGAACAAGTGTTATTTAAAACACTGTTCACGATAAACCCAAAAATTAATACCAATTCAATTCCAATTAAATATCATTTAATTGGTACACTTCATTAAATCTAAATAGAAAGATTTAATCTTTTCTCAACTGGGTTCAAGAACAGTGTTAGTGAAGACACCATTCACGACAAACCCAAATCACATTTGATATTCAATATAAGGCTCTGAATATAAAATATATCGGCTTATATTCAATATCAAATTCTACGATTAACAAATGTCGTATTGGAAATAACGATATAAATATATATATCTTTCAAATTTCCATAACAACATCTGCATAATCACGAATTCCAACATCGAAATATTCCGAAGACAATTTCGATTCAAATCCACTCCAATGCAATCATTGGAAATTTTGGTTATTTTCAAAACCATTTCAAATTCAATTTATTTATTTGAAAATAAATAGAATTATATTTCTAGTTCAAAACTAGTTCATTTCGATAAAAATCTATTTTTATCTTTTCAGATATGGAGTTTTTCATCCCAAATCTTCACAAATCATTTCTTATGATTTTACACAAATTATTACTATTTTTAATAATTTTATCAAGGCCCGTACAGTCGATTTCCATCAATGGCCATCGAACTGCACTTACAACGACCTTTTTCAAATTTGATTTGGACGTATCTCCAAATCCAACCGTTAGATTTCAAATTTCTAATATTCGTTAGAAAGCTCTTTTCGATACGAACCCAATGGTTCCGGTTTTAGGAGAATCCGACGGTCGGATCTCCCGTAATGTCCGTTTGAAATAAATGATCGAAATTCACGAACTGCCGCGGCGCGGCGCGTTCTATTCAGGCCATTATATTATATATATAATATATATAATATATATTTCGTCGATTTCTATTTAAAACGAATTATATAAATAGTTTTAAATTCGTTTCAAAAGCAATTTCAACTTCCTTTTCAATTCAAATCAAAATTGAATTCTTCTTTATAAATTCCTTTTAAAATTCATTTCTATTCAATTCAAATTTCAATTCAATTTGAATTCATTTCAATTCGCTTTCAATTCAATTTGAATTCGTTTTCAATTCAATTCATTTCGAAATCGTTTTCAATTCAATTCATTTCGAAATCGTTTTCAATTCAATTCATTTCGAAATCGTTTTCAATTCAATTCATTTCGAAATCGTTTTCAATTCAATTCATTTCGAAATCGTTTTCAATACAATTCATTTCGAAATCGTTTTCAATTCAATTCATTTCGAAATCGTTTTCAATTCAATTCATTTCGAAATCGTTTTCAATTCAATTCATTTCGAAATCGTTTTCAATTCAATTCATTTCGAAATCGTTTTCAATTCAATTCATTTCGAAATCGTTTTCAATTCAATTCATTTCGAAATCGTTTTCAATTTAATTCATTTCGAAATCGTTTTCAATTCAATTCATTTCGAAATCGATAAAATAGATATAAATATCGTTTACGTCCAAATGGCGTCAATCTAATAAACACGGCTTCATATATTCCTTTATTCTATTCAACAAATGAATATTTATTTTTGTCAACACACGACTAATCTCAACGAATAAGTACTGTCCACGTGTGACTATATTTGTTAAATTATTTCGTTCAACACATGACCAATCTCAATGGATGAGTATTGTCAACACATGAACTTTTATTTTATATCGATAAAGATGTAAATTTTATTACTAAAATATTTCGTTCAACACATGACCAATCTCAATGGATGAGTACTGTCAACACATGAACTTTTATTTTATAATATTCTTTATTTTTCAAATTGGAATGAGGCCCAATCAATTACCATATAAAGTTAATTATATAGATTTTCATACATTACACACATATAATAGCATTGAAAAATAATCAACCATCAACCAAAGTGCACTACACTATTTAAGCATCAAATATAGATATCTAACGCTTATAACAGCCTGTCAATCAATCGATCGACATATTTAATCAATCAGGATGAGTGAACTTCAAATTTCATCCCAACACCCGTGTGGGGTTTCAAACAATCAAACGCATATTTTATCTGTGCAGTTGGGCGATGTGTAAAATTTATCGACCCAATCAATGTCCTTCAAATAGGTGTACATAAACAAACCGTCTGGTTTGTAAATGAATATTTATTTATTCACATTCACGTTAAAAATTATATTTTTAACGACAAAACATTCTATTCCAACATATGAATTTCTATTCATTTCATTCTTTAAATAAAATGATATTTTTATTTTTCTAACTTATTTAAGAAAATTTCGGCGGCATAACGGCACGATACTAGAAACTGGACGAGGCCTAGCCTTATCCCCGGTCTAGTGAAGGCCCACGCCATTCACACATCAATCAAATCCATTCATCTCACCAAACAATTCAATTTCAATCAAATAATCTAACTTATTTTTGCAATCAAACAAACAAGTCCATGGTCTGTGGACGATTGTGTCGGGTGCTACTAAGCACCGTCTGCATCCTAGTATATATATAACTAGAAAAAGAAATTGAAAGGTGAGAAATTCTCGCATATAGCTATCCTAGCTCCACGGCTCTTCCTTTGCAGAAGTCTTCGTCGTTTCGCCTTTTTGTCACCTTCGTTGACCGTAGCCACTACATATATAAAAATCGAATTTTTACTTCGCTATTCAATATAGAAAAATCGAATTTTTTCTCTGCTATTCAATATAGAAAAATCGAATTTTTTTCTCTGCTATTCAAAATAGAAAAATCACATTTTTATTTTGATGTTCAATATATAAAAATCACATTTTTTTTCTATGCTATTCAATATATAAAAATCCCGCCTTTTCACTTTTAAAGATTTCGCCTTTATAAAAATATAGATTTCGCCCTTATGAAAATATAGATTTTATTTTCATTTCATCACTATAAAAATTACCTCTTTATTTCAACATATATATCATAAAAATCAGATTTTTATTTTGCCACATATAAAAAGATGGTATTTTCACATTCTATATCTCATAAAGATTATATTTTTATAGTTCCTACTATGCAAAGATCATATTTTTATCTTTCTACAATATAAAAGATTATATTTTTACTACTTTAAAAATATAAAAATCATATTTTTAATTCTTTTCATTTCTATTTTAAAACAAGAATATATTTTATTTCTAAAAAAACAATGTATATACTTTATCCCTAAAACAATGTTACTTCATATAAAAATCTACTTTCACTATAATGCTCTACCCAAGTAAAAATCATAGCTTTTCTAATTAAAAGGTCCAAACTTTTCATCGAAGTAAATAAATAAAGTAGTGAAAGTAAAAGCTCACATTTTTAATCGAAGGAGGGGGTTCGCTGGCCCTATCTCGGATGAGTGGTGCTCGGTGAGGTGGCGCCGGAGTCGAGGGTAGTCGGGTGGTGTTGCATTGGCCGGTGGAGCAAGGTTTGGGGCTGTTTCTCCTTGGGATATCGGTTTCAGGAAGGGGGAAAGGCGGATTCGCTGTTGCCGTTGACCAGAAGAGGAGGGGGACTCGTCTGGCAGGCGGCGACGGCGAAGTGGGCTCCCCATTGGCTGGCGACGGGCTTCCAGGAGGTTGGGGGTTCGTGATGTCTCGAATTGAAAAGGGGAGAGGGCGGAGAAGCGGGGAGCGGTCGGAGGTGAAAGGGAGGGGCTGGCGAGGGTAGCCGCGGGCGGCGACGGGCGCTGGATGGCCAGCGATGGCGGCAACGGCTCCGCCCTTCTCTTTTTTTTTTCGCCCCTGTGAATAAAACGATGAAAGAAGGGGGGGCCAGAATGAAAGGATAGGGGGTAGGAGGGAGAGGGAATTTTATATTTAATTATTTAATTATTTCAAAAAGTTGACCTTTTTATACGACCTTGAAACGAAGCCCACCGCCTGTCGTCCATAGCGTTTTACCCCCATTCCGAACACAATGGGATATGTATCGCAAGCTAATTCGGCTGTTACAATCAGTTTCCGTTGAATTTACATTTAAATCATTATATTGAATTTTAAACGTACATTTCAAATTACCGGGGTCACATACTAACTCTAAAAATTCCCAATAAATATTTTCTAGCTTCGTATTGACGATACGGTCCTAACAAGACTAGTTTCGTCTAATTCTGAGACCGTTTGAAAAATGGCCAATTTCCAGTCGATTAAAATCAACTAAAACTGGTCAAATGCGTTTTCCTTTGCCACGCCCACATATTGATTCGAAAAATTATGAAATTTGGAATCTAGCAATAATTTGACATCACGGACCCAACAAAAGTGGTTTCGTCGAAATCCGAGGTCGTTTGCAAAATTCCCATTTTTAAGGGCCTGAATTCCATAGCGACTATTCTGAATTTTCAACTGGACATATCTTTTGATTCCCGCTATGAAATCTTGATTTTTCGAATTCGATAGAAAGATATTATCAATTAGATCCTATCATTTTTGGTTTCACTAAAATCCGGATTGTTTTGCACCCGGTACATTCAATTGAAGTTTGAAATCGAATTATCGAACTACCGCGCCATTTTCAATTCTATTTATAATTATATATAAATATTTATATTCTAACGACGATGTATATAATATATACGTTCTAATGCTATTGAAAATAAATTTCTCGTAGATATTATTTAAAATAATTCATTTTAAATAATCAAAATTCGCTAAAATGGCCAAAATAAAAATTTTAAACTGGCCCAGATTTTCGGGTTGTTACAACTGGATTCCTCAAAAATATATATTATCTGTTTTTGTTTGATTTCATATATATTCATATATGATGTGTAAAAAATCAAATGATTGAAAATTGGTTGATTTGATTGTTTACCTGGGGCTTGAATATTGATCTATAAAAATATCGAAAAGGGTATTTGAGATTTTAAAAAGGAAATTCTATTTTTATAAATAGAATTTGAGTTTTAAATAAGACTATAGAAAATATTAACTTGTTTGAAGGTATATAAAACAAGTAATCGAATTTATAAACGTTGTTTATAAATGAAAATATGGGATTTGAATTGAATTTATAAACGTAGTTTATAAATGGAAAGGTGGGATTTGAATTGAAGTTAGAAACGTTATTTATAAAAAATGCCGAGAAATTCAAATGGACTTTAAACAATAGATTTGAATATAGAAATTCATATGGACTTTAAACTATAGATTTGAATATAGAAATTCAAATGGACTTTAAACTATAGAATTTGAAAATAGAATTCAAATGAAGTTTAAATAAAGAGAATTCAAATAGAATTGAATTGGAATTTGAATAGAGAAGTCGATAAGGAAACGAGAGTATGAGTATAATTAGAATTTGTTAATATGCAGTTAAAATATATTTGAACATGTCATGTTCAAATATGAAGGTGAAATAGACTGAAAAGTTAAGTAACAGATTTAATTAACAAATTGAGTTAAAACGATTGGTATAGTTAAAATAGATTGGACAAGCATAAATATACAGGAGACAGGCATAAATATACAGGAGGCAGGTATGGAATAAAGTATAGAAGTGAAATAAATAGAATGCCCGACAAAAAGGTACGTATTTAATTTCCATATGAGATTTTATGCGCCGTATCGGCAAGCCGCTTGGCTTTTTCTTTTTCTTTTTGAGATAAGAAGGACCGGGAAAGCTATTTGAAATTTCCCGATGCTCCCGGTACAAAGGAGGTTATGGCGAATTTTTCCGGGAATTTAAGGAGATAGAATATTTTTAAGATAATTTGATAGTTAGAAATTAACATATCAAAATATATAGAAGTCAAGAAGAAAACGAACTTAGAAATAGAATAGTATAATCAAAAAGGAAGTATAAGAATAAAATCTAGTAAGAATAGAAAGAAAAAGTGTATACGTGTTTAAAGGTAAAGAAGTAGTTGTATGTTATTGATTGTTCGAGTAAGTAGTCATATCTGTTTTGACGTTATAAATGTTATTCAGTCAAGGTCTGAGAGGTAGTTATACCCCAACTTGATTGATTTCATTATTAACAAATGAATAGTAAGATTTCAGGCTCGAAGATCAATGTTGAATAAGATTTAGTTGAATGTAGTATTAGGGTTGTCGTAACGATGTTTTACACAACATCCGTTTTAACCCAAATGAAATGTAAGCTTGGAAATAGATGTTAAATATTTCCTAAGTATAGAAATAAACGAGATTGGAAAAGAGAAAAGTAATTGGAATATTTTCCAATTATAAATAACATATATTTTCTAAAGTTTAGAAAATAAAAAGAAGGCGATATATGGAAATGTTTTCCAAAGAACGTAAAAGGGCAATATGGTTATTGAAATATTTGATTAACAAATATTGATAAAGAAATAGAAAAGAGATTTAATTAATGGAATATTAATTAAAGGTTCAGTGATTGTTGGATGTTTGGATGAACACTTGTTTTATTCGATAGTTAAATCATCGACTATCGAAACACTTGTTTTTATTCGATAGTTAAATCACAGACTATCGAAGTTTTGACCATCGTTGTCAATATGGAGAGACTGGTTGGATTATTATCCGAAGAACCACTCCATATCGGCAGTAGCGTGCGAATCAGATTATATAAAGATAATCGAAGACGGAGTAGAGTGCAAGGACTTTTTCTATAAATAGAAATAGTGCCTTTAGTTCATCCTGTTCCTGGGTGACTTGTATGGATGAATGTCTGACAGAGTATTTCCAGAAAGGTCACGTACATTGATTTCTTCAACTGTACCAAGAGTGGAAGCGGAGAAGGAAACTTCTTTTAGCTGACACGTAATGTACTGTTGTAGACATCAATTAGTGATTTTCGATGGATCTGACGATGTGACATTCGAAGTGAATCTTGTGTGATGACAAAGCGTAGCTTCTAGCCTCATCAGCCGGTAAATGACAGAAATCGGGCAGGCAGCATGGCTATGTAGGTCGCACCTATTAGGGTGTATAATCACCTGATCTAGAGTTTCATTTACTTCTAAAAATCTATTGTCGATGCTGTCCCATTCGGGAAACGGTTGCTGATCCCAATCGTTGGTGATATACATTCGATACACTCAAGCGAAATGAGTGGTCGGTCATGTGTGGCTGAGTTGCAAGATGTTCTTGTTGAACTCGGTGTATTCTCCTCTAGAGATATACCAGCGGAAGGTGGTTCCATACCTTGTCATAGTTGAAAAACCAAATACCCAATACGTGCTTGCGATTTTGATTGTATATTATATATGTGGAACGTGAGATGCAAACGTTTCACTAGATTGTTATCTACTTGATTTAGACATTATTATAATATCAAAAGAGTTTTGATATAAAGTTATCATTCCTTTCAAAGGGATTTTGAAAGTTAAATCAAGCGTTTGGATTTTCATATGGGAAAAACCCGTTCCGTGTTATACGGCGTGGTCTTATGAGATATCATTTAGTTTTCTGAAACTGTTTTAAACTGTTTACTCATACCAGTCCCATGACTGACCCGGGGTTTATTTGTTTTGTTCTACCTAAACTCTTGGGTGCCTAAATTTGTACGGGCAGTCAAGTAGTTCAGGATTTTACAGATCTATCTAAAGGAGCTTGGAGCAGGAGGCTTCAGCGTTAGTTATATAGAGTTTTGTTCCGCTGTGTTGTAAGTGTTGTACCCTGATAAGTGTATGTTATACAGTTGAGATTTTGTATTTCAAAGATATGATATATTATATTTTGTTCCGCTGCGATGTGAGATTCTATGTTGTTATTTCTGTTCTTCTTCTACCTCTTTCTTCTAGAAAAAAATGTTTCATATTTTCGTGATATTTGGGTTGGACGTATGATGTATATAGTCAACTCTGATGTTACGGAAATCTGGGTCATTACAATCCTCTACCTCAAAGATGATGAATAAGTCCTCGGTTTCTTTCAGCCAATTTCTAGCTACCACGAAGGACTCAGTTCCATGAAAATCCTTTCCTCCCATAACTTTAAAATCTTTACATATCTTAGCAAAGGTGTTTCCCCTCGGAGGAGGTGGAGGAAGAGGTGCTGCTGCAGCTGGATGATTTCCTGCAGCTGGGGGAGGAGGAACGGTAGGACCTGGCTGAGTGGCCCTTGCTTCTAAGAACCGTCTAAACCAACCAGGTATTGGTACACCCTCTGGCAAGTTAAGTTCTTCGGACATGCTAAAACAACAAGGATAGATTCAAAACGAAGGATAAGAGATAGTTCCTATGGCTTTGGGGGGACTTTTCCTTTTAAAATAAAATAATATTTTATCTTAAAAATGCTTCTTTAAATTTCTTTTTGAAAAATAAATTTTCAAAACTTTTTATCTTATCTGGTAAACCTATGCTCTGATACCAAGTGAAACACCCCACCTCCGTTAGGGTCACTTTCAAAGGGAATGCCCTAATTTTGGTGGAGGTTTATAAGTATAAATCACAGATATACAAGACAGATATAGTAACACATATTTTTGAACAGCGGAAAACAACAACTTTTATTTCATTCAAATACGTGTTACACCAACCATACCATAATTGTCTTACAATACTTCCAAAAACATAACATCTTCATAAATGTCTTGATTACATTATTTAAAGAAGCATAAAGAAAATCATAAATAAACTGCAAAAGTCCCATAATTGCTGTCCAAAGCCATAGTCCAAAACGAAAAGATCCAAGCAATACATTCTTTCTCTTCAAGATGGATGTGAAGGCTGGTCAAGCTGCGGTATTCCCTCCCTGTGGACCTAGGGGGGGGGGGGAAACGGAAGAAAAGAAGACGAAAGAAAAGTAGAGTCAGACATAAAGCCTGAGTAAGTCTAGGACTATTCAGTCTATGAATAAAGAACTGGGTATGATAAGTATAAACTAGAAATGGGAAAGCATCATAAACCAAGTTAAGTTGTCTAGGGTCGAATATATTATCGTACCCCATATAAATCTGTGTACCCATATAAACTAGTTCCCAACAGGCACCCCATAATCAGGGTGAAGTGATCCATTTTATGATGATCGGCTCCTACTCGCATAGTTACATGTGTCTTACGGCCCCGATGTTGTAGTTACTTATGCTGGTCCAACAATGGGGTGTATCAAGTCCCATGGTGGGGGCCCGACACAACCCTAGAATGCACAGGTATGCTACTGGTGCCCAGTGCCTTATTTTTCTGCGCCGGAGTGTGTGCACGCCCGCACCCCGTTAGAACCTACACTGCTGCACCACCGCCGTCGATTTGACCTCTTACAGTCAGCCCAGTAATCGTGCCCCACCCTGCCTAGTTTCAGGGTATCATGATACCTTGTAGGGTTACTGCTGAAAAGGGTCCCTCGCTACTAGGTTTCACAACACCAAAAAGGCCATATTGTAACAGTTTTTCGATCCAAATTCGTAACTGTTAAAAATGTTAGAACTTGCTAACGGTTATTACCATTGTAAAGCGTTATCACGCTAATAACCGTGATACTAGTCGGTGGTATCGTAAATAGAGAGGGTAGTTGAGTAATTTCATCTTTTAGCGTTGAACCCTAATTTCTAACGCATTTTACTTCTCTATCTTCAGATCCGCACCTCATCTCATCCAATTCCATCTCCAAAAATTTAATCGTCAATTACGATATCTCCGCCTCACCCACACCACATCGATCTAATCGGGAACTAGTCCCTTTGAACGAGAACGGAAAGTCGATTCCTCATTCGTCTTCGCTTGGTTGTTCACTGCGGCATCGCTATAGATCGACTCAGGTATCTTCCATTCAATTTCTAAGTTTTGCATTTTCATGTTGCTTTAATGGCTGTAGGTCGTGTATTTCCATGTTGCTTTACTGGATGTTTTCAGACAAGTTTCAGGGATTTGATTTGCTTAGATTTCGGCTTATTTTCAATTAAGATTTTTGCAGGTCCTTGATGAGTCACCTGTATCGATTATGCGTATTTGTGCTATTTTGAATTTTTCAATCAGTTGGTGTAACTGTTACCCTTGGTTTGAATTCCAATTCTTACTTCCACATCTGTTTGTTCTTCAATTCAGAAATATACTATTTATCATTTCTTATGAAAAATATGTTATTTATAATTTTCATTATATAATCCTCATTATGTGTTGTATATTATGATGTACATATTCTAAGGGATGATCAATTATACCACCGATTATATCTACCCAATTCATGTTAATGTATGCTGGCTCTGTCCGAATTATGCCTAATATGTATTCGTACTGCTGCTTTTTATCTGGAAAAAAAGCTGAATGCATACTCTACTGCCACCATCCCTATTAGCTATCAGCAACAACAATATGTCAACTCTACATGGTTTACGTACTCTAATCAATTTTCAAATTGCTTCAGATTATATAACTAGAGGAACTAATCAAAACAGTAATGACTCTTTTTGCATGTTCTGATGTCATGTGACTTTTGCTCCTATTAAACAAAGATTCTTGGTACATGGATTATTGCTAATTCCAGTTCTTAATTTGTACAATTTGTTCGGGCGGAATTCTGCCAGTTTACCATCTAGCTCGTGGTTTTGGATCTTTTCTAAATAGTTGGTTAGTCAAGTTAGAGGTGAGAATTATAATCTCAAGTTTTGTTTTTTAGTGTCTACTGATCTATTGTAGTTATGCATAAATTCAGATATCATATAAGCTTAAAGCATAATATTTGTAGCTTATCTATATTTATCTGGATAAATATGTGTTTATATGTACATACGTGTATGGATATGCATTAACATTAGTTAAAGTCTTATATAAACTAAGGATAAATATGGACCTTGCTGTTAGACTATTAGTTAATGCCTTGAGCAAGATGGTAAGGGTACTTATACACACACCCAAGGACTTGCCTACTTCAGGCCTAGTTAGACTGTTAAGACTTATAAACTAAGGTCTATTGTTTTTTTTGCTTTTTTAATTTTGTATACTAAGTATATATAAATTATGTATTTTTTAATTTTGTATTATGCCGTATTTATAAATTATGAGAAGGCATAAAAAAATATTTTGTTTAAGCAGTAATTATTTATTTATTTTTTGCTATTATGAACTTTCATCATAAATTTTGTATTATACAGTAAGTTATTTTTATGTTTCCTCGTAGACATCTTATCATAAAATAATTCTGAACTGGAATCCTCTTATGTTTGCTATGATATCTTGGAATTCTGGACTACAACATATTTTCCATGCATAGTCTTTTTCTTAGTATTTCCAGGCTTGTATTAAATCATCATAAAGTAATGCATTTTTTTTATTCTGATCCAAGTAACGTAATCTCAATATTTCCATCCTACAATTTAGCTGAAAAAATTACATACTATAAAATGTCGATATTTCCATCCTTCAATAGTCTAGTGCTCATATCGAAGATAGTTCTTTTCCAGTCGATCCTTTTGTTGATTCGAACAATGTCAATTTCCATCATTTATTTTATGAATCAAATGGTTCTTTTTCTGATGTTAGCTGTATGCAAACTCATAGGAACATATCAGGCTTATTGTCAGACAAGGATATCAATGCAAGCAGTGTTGATGAATTTTATCTGAACGTGGGAATGCCAATGTACGATAGCAACAATCAAGTTGCAGTGGAGCATTTACATTTGAATCCTCATTCTTCTGCTAATTACTTGCATGGAATCGGGACTCATAAATCATTTCTTGTTAGCAATGATATCTGTTTCTCACCTGTTCAGAGCGACGAATGTAATGATCAATACGTTAGCATGGATGGCAAGATCAAACCAACAAATAAAACCAATGTACTGAAAGGGCAATGGCCGCCTGAGGAGGATCGGTAATAATTGAATATCCTTATTTGCTTCTTGAGTAGATAAATTTTGATTAATGTTATAGCTGCATAGATTGCTCTCTTTCTTTCTTATTCTAAAATACAGATGATGAACTAACTTGATGTGATAATTTAGTAACTAATATAACCATCCATTTTGCAGTTTGCTGATTGAATTGGCGAACAATATGGAACAAAAATGTGGTCATATATAGCTCAATTGTTGCATGGTAAAATCGGAAAGCAATGCAGGGAGAGATGGCTCAACCATTTGAGACCTGGAATCAAGGTATTTACCGTGTACCTTCTAGTTTGAGTTCAATTTAATTTTCTTTAATGTTCAAAAAAAGAAAAAGAAAAAGACAGTTGTCCATAATAGACATCAATCAATCTGCATGTCTATTATACATAACTGCCGTAACTTTCCTATTCTTCTGTTTCACCTTAATTTATGTCATGTTCGAGCATTACCCCAACTACTGTGTCATGAACCATACATAGGACTGAATAACTCACTGCTTTCTAGTTAAATTGTATTGCTTAATTTGCTTTTGTCAGTGATAATGATGTTTGTGTGGTTGTATTGTAACCATTTATGCATGGGTTGTGGGCGTTTTGATTACGAATTGAGTCCACGACCACTTCCATAAAAACTAATCATGTTAATAATGAATGGTACTAGTTGAATAAATGCATTTATCACATAATCATTTCATGCTCATTTTATAGAATGGTACTATTTGTTAGATAATTCGTTTTCTGGTTTTAGTATTAGACTTGAAACAAAAACTTATTTGAATTTTAAGACTCACTGGAAATTGATTACAAAAAGTAGATCCATTTTTACTAAGTCAACATGTTATATATCCTGACGTTGAAAATGCAAACAAGCACAGGCTTTGAAACAATAATTTTATGCAAGTGAGAACAATAATTTTTTTGTATGCCCACTTTTAAAATTGTGCTAGCGCAAAACATGATCCATTGAATCAAATCTGTTTTTATAGTAAGTTTCAATGGGGGCAATAATTAGGTTTTACTCTACAAAACAGTAAAAAAATTCGTCATTATTATATTATATAAGTTTCTAAAATGCCATATTTGTGTGTAGTTTTGAAGTTGTAACTATATATCGATTATGGCTTCAAAGCATTACATGAAAAGTTTGAAGTTTTTCCAAGAACTAAACACACTTGTAGCAAGCTGGAGATACTTGGATATGTTAATGGTTCATGTCCACACATGCCATACATGTTATGGAGCGCTACACAAAACAGCTATATTTTTTTACACATACTGAATTGCTAGCTAGAGTATACTATATGATGTTCACTCTCACAATCGTATCCTTGGAAGTTAAGAAGTCTTATATTATATATTTTATTTATAATTTTCTTCCATAATCAACCTGAGCCCTTCTGTCTTCCTACAAGCATTCAAGATTTTTTATCAATATTTTTTCTTTAAAGCAGACTGAAATTATGATGTTTACTCTCGTAGAGTATCAAGTGATCATGCATAAAGCTGATAATAATAACTTACAAGTATGTTTATAACCTCAACATCTGCGTAATTAATAATAGAACTAGCACGGCTGCAACTTGCACCATCTCCTTTTCCTTGTTGCTTGTACTGAAGCCGGGGACAGTGAGACCACTGCACATTGCAATGTCGCTTTTAGACAATTAACAATAAAAATCTATGATCATTATAATTTGGCATATTTTTTTAAGGAGAGTATATATATACTGGTGTTTTTATGGTTGCATACATTTTTTGCTGCTGCGCTGAAGGCTTCTTGTGGTTGATATGTGGTTCAAATAATGCTAAATGTTTGAAGTAACTTTACTATTTGATGACATACGTAGGCAAATGTATTACTTACATATTATACAAGTAGACTTGATTGGCATTCTTTATATACTTTTGTAAATGTGAATGTGACCTGTTCAAATATTTAAATATATAACCGCTCTCTGTACATTTTTGCATATTTACTACTCATTAAATGTAAATTTTGTGTTAATCAATTTGTCTAGTTAACCAATCTGTACATGCCATGCCTTCTAAGCAAGTCCACCTACTAGTGACAGGTTCATGATGGCAGACAGTTGGAGGAATTGGACTAAATTACCATCCTTGCTAGCGCCTGCCCTTAGATTTACGATGAAAGAGTAATGGCCTTGTACAGCTAACAGCAACTGCATGTTCAAAACAATATGGATGACAATGATGTAGCACCCTCTAAACATGAACTCGGTCAGTCGCGCCAGCAAACAAGCACAATTCGAAAGTCGAAAACTAAGGTACTACTACTATACAGCTAAATTATACGCTTTTTTCCTTATGTGTTTTATAAACTGAGGTACTACTCCTTCAACTGATCAGTTCCGAGAATGATCCAAGTAAGTTGGTTAACTAATCATGCATGACATGAATTGATTATCCTTCCAGTTCAATCCAGTCGGATCCTCACAACATGAAAACAATAATCAACCCAACTTCTTAGAGCAACTCCAACAAATCCGGAGTGTGGATTTTCGTATTACGATTTTCCATACTCCGGAAAATCAGGAATCCCAACAGTTTTTAGGTCCAGGCGCTTGTTCAACAAGCGCCTGGAACCAAACGTGGGCCACAACAACAAAAAATGGCTGGGCGTTTGTTTAACCAACGCGGGTAATTTAAGCTAGACCATATAAAAAAAAGTGCGTCGTGTTGTGCTGTCCTGCACAAAAGTCAATACATGTGCGTGGATATTGCTTTTCCAACACAAAAAGCCAAACCAAAATTGTGTACGTGTCAAAAAATGAGGAGGAAGATGATTAAAAAAACAAGGCTGCCATGTGAATGTTGGCAGAAATGGGTCCAAACAAGTGCTGTGTACAGAAAATTAATGGAGCAAATGCTGCCACGTGCTGGAGCAAATATTGAAACTAAATGTTTTGGTCCATTTCCACGTGCTGTTTGCAAATGCGGTAGCCTACGCGCTTGTTGAACAAGCGCGTAGAAATGGGACCACCGCTTTATTTCACGCATTTGTTCAACAAGTGCATGGAGAGTTTGGAGATTCCGAAACTATCAGCCCAGATTTCGGAACAGTGGTCAAAATGTACACCCTGTTGGAGCAAGTTTTGGGTGTGGATTTCACATTTTCAGAATTCCACTACTTTGTTGGAGATGCTCTTAATGTCAAATATTTTACGTACAGAATAGATATCACTGTTTTTTTTCATGGTTTGTTTTCCATGCAGTAGACAAGCTCCCAACATTTTTCCTACTCAAAACCTGCCCTATCCACTGCACAGTTTAAAACCATTAAAAAAGTGAATGTTTAAGGCCTTACCCATATTATTAGCTATACTGTTAAATCAACCATTCATAAAATCTAAATCTAACAATATGCAAATAAATCACAATGCTTTCATATTAAAAGTCAGTTTGAATCTGCTAAAAATATAATTTTATTAGTTATTTTAAAAACAAAAGTTTTGACACTAAAAAGTAAAAGATTTTAAAAACAAAAGTTTCTTTCCAGTTTCCAACTGTCCGAGTACATCTATCTATCTTTCTTTTTCAACTAAAAACAAGAGTATACAACTATTAACCGACATCTATCTATCTTTCTTTTTCAGTCATACTTACCATCTGAAACTCCCAAAGGACTTGTAGACTTGAAGAAAAAGGAACTTGAGAACATCCGTGGCAATGATCTCGGTGATCCAAAAGCGTATAATATGGCAATAATAACAATGTTCTTCAAACGTATTTACAAGTTTGCCTACTATTGAGTACTATTCGCCAAGTTGGTTGTGATTGTGTAGATTTGACTATTTGAGCATATTGAAGACCATATAACTTATGCTACATGTTGCGTTCAACCATGGTTGTAACTTGCACTAAACATATAACGTGTAGCATATTGAAAGCAATCAGTTTAATCAATTTAAATTTCAATTTAGACTTGCACTTACCTCATCTACTGTTGTAGGTTTGCTTATGATATTGATTCATTAACGATGGACGGGAGTTGCAAGACTAAATTTAGAAGATATGTAGAAGCATTGTTTTAAAATTTGATATGTATGTTTGCTGTATTAAATATGGTATATTATTGAAAAATTATAGCCAGCATGGAATATATATCTAGTTCTATGAATTATTAATTGTATTTTGTATGTAACCGGTTTCAATATTTCTTCATATATAAGCATATATTACTCTGTGGTATAACATTTTTATGTATATGCGTGGTTTACCAGTTGTTTTCTGTATATGTTTGCACCTTGATTCAGAATGGTTTTTATTGTTAATTTCATATTGTAATTAATCATGGTAATAAGGGTTATAACAGAGCATGTTTGTCACGGTATTAACCATTGGTATAATCATGGTTATAACATTTATAACCGTTAGCACATCAATATAACTAACACTTATAACTATGAGTAGACTATGTATTTATCACGGATATAACCATTGGAATAATCATGATCATAACGTTTATAATCGTTAGCACTTCAATATTACTAACACTTATAACCGTTGTAAACTATATATTTCTCACGGTTATAACCGTGAACAAATCCGTCACTAAAATTACCCACGCGTGCTGGCTTAACGGGTATAACCGTTAGCAATACTATTCCTCACGGTTATAAGTGTGATAATTGGGCTTTTATGGTGTTGTGTTTTCTATTTCTAGCCAACATGCTAAGTTGGTTAAGTGTTTTATAAACCTAACCCCCAATCAGTCTGTTTAGTTTAGCATGTTCTATTTTGATTAAGTCTTAGTTCACTTAATCCTATCAATCCTGACTCAGCCTTAATTGTCTTATTAAAGCCTTGATCTCTCACATTAGACAGGTATTGTTGTGGCTGCCTGTTGCCGGTTGGGTCCGGGCAGTCTTACGCCACAACTCAGTCTAACCTCGGGTCCTTATTGGGCTCTGTGTTTAACCACCCACATTGGATAGGTATTGTTGTGACTACTGGACAGCCGGGCGGTTCCGGGCAGGTTTACATCACAATTCAATCCAACCTCGGGTTAAACACATCGTATTTTCTACATTTACATATTTTGTCTCTTTTCTTTTTATATGTAAATATTTGCGGCCCATAATTCAAATTCATCTTTATTGGTTAAGATTTATTTATGCCACTTAATTGTTTTTCAAGGTTGTTGGCGTGCATCAAACATGCCAACACATATGTTCTATATTTTAGCCCAAACGTCATTACCCCCGTTTTATACGTTCGCTCCAATGTAAGGTGTGTTGGGTTTAATACTTAAACCCAATTTAGCCATATGAAAAGGGGAGGCTATAACATGGTGTTTATAAGGTAACATGAAAAGGGGAGTGTGAACGCATGAACTTGCAACATAACGATTCAATTAACATAAGGTAGGCATATGTGAACTTGTAATTGTAACAACATATAATATAAGCAATACTTAAACATGAATCATTCTATTCACATAATCATGGTATAAACAAAACATGAATCATTCTATTCGTGTAGTCATGGCATAAATGATACTTAAACATGAATCATTCTAATCATATAATTATGGCATAATCATAATTGAACATGAGTCCTTTTATTCATATAGTCATGGCATAAACATAATTGAACATGAATCCTACTATTCATATAATCATGGGTTTTATCCTATCTATGTAACTTGTAAGTGGGATGTAATTCTAGTGTAATTTCTAGTGCCAAATATATTATCATATGATTATGATAACAACATAAGCCTAGAAACATGTTTTCAACTAGGCATAATAACAAACATAGTTTAGTCATGTTCATAAAATTAATACAAGCTTACAAAGACGCTTGTTTTTGTCACTATCACAAAAATCATGATTTTTATACTTGAACTATGATGCCAATTCCAACATAACCTTCAAATGAATCATAATACTTAAGTGGACCAAATTACACTAAAGATGACCATAGAATTATACATCATGTTGGCATAAAAATAAATCATATACTTGCATGAATTTCAAATAAACTATTACAACATATAGTTGTTATTTCAACATGAATCTTATACTTGCAATTATCAAATGGGTGTTGTAAATAACTACCACAGACATGTAGTTTTCAATATGAATCATATGCTTGCATGAGTCCCAATAAAAATTCCACAACATGTGGTTGTCAACATAAACCATATACTTGTATGAATCAAACCATAGCATTGCCAAATCGTTTAGAATCAAAATAACATACAAATATAAGTCATTATCGTCACAATTCCATTTCGTTTCCAACGCAAATCGCGTACTTGCAAATATCCAATCGTATACCATAATATTCCCAAATCGTTTAGCATCAAAGCAATACACAAATATAGATTATTATCGCCACAATTCCATTTCTTACTTTACACAAATCAACACAATTATTTAATTCATATCGGAATAGCACTCTACTTACAACGTATGACGAATCTTCAATTCAGGAATCTGAATTCTGAAATTGGAGATGCTATCCTTTGTTGTAGGCGTTGTTTTGATTGATTTGACGTTGCTTTAAGATTTTGATTTATCTCCTAATTGTCTCTCTATTTTCTGACGGCTATCCTCAGTCTCTCCTCAGCAGCATGACGGTCTCATCTCCATTTTAGTTTATGTGAATTAGGGTTAGTCTTAGGTCCTTTTTATAGAGTTTCTGTGTTGATTTAGACCGTCGATGGAGCTTGGTTTAATAATAGCCGTTCGTTCAAAGAAGAGACCAACCAGGATCTGACACCTAGCCCTAGTGACAAGGCAAGGCTCAGAAAATCGACCAAACACAGACTAGGCCAGCCAGGGTGGGCTGGGTTCAACCTGGTTCAGGGGCCAGGTCGACTCCCCAGTCGACCCCCAGGTCGACTCTAGAGTCGACATGCCTGGGCAGGTCGACACCTAGGTCGACCTGGCCTGGAAGGTCGACCCTAGGGTCGACCCCTAGGTCGACCTGGTGGGTTTGGGCGGGAATTTTCCCGCCTACTCTGATTGGGCTGAAATTTAAATCTGTTTTCGAAATTTGAATTTTCTGAAACTTCATCGGGCCATAATTTGGTCATACGGGCTCCGTTTTTTGAAAACTCAGACTCTATTTTGCGTATTTTTCCGAAATGAACGCAATGGCGTATCTCATTTCCCTTAATACTTTGTTTTGAAATTAGTTATACTTTAATTTGTGAATTTCACAGTTATAGAATACACGGGGTGTTACATCCTGTCTGTTGGCTTCGCTTGACAATTACTAGCATAGTGGCCCTTCTTGCCACAGCTAAAGCACTCACATCTTTTTTCTTCTTCTGCCCATCCTTATTCTGGTTCTGCTTCCTCTTATTCTAAGAACCACTCTTGCCTCCACCGCTTGCTTGCGGTTTTGGCTCTTCTGCAGATGCGACCTCAATCTTCGACTTAGGGTAAAGACTTTCCGATCTTAAATTTTCCCCCACAATCAATTCATACGTCTCATCGATGTCGTTAATAAGCCTTTCCCCCAAGTATCCATCCAAGCCGGTTATGAACTTCTCGTTCTTCTTCTCGGCAGTATCTATTAGGGATAACCCATATTTCAACAAGGTGTCGAATTCGACAATATACTCCGAGACGGCTCTGCCATTTTGCTTAAGCTCCAAGAACTTCTTAAACAACACTGACTTCTGAGCAGCTGGAATGAACTTATCGCTAAAGCGAGCCTTAAACTGATCCCAAGTAATCTGATCCTCGGGAGTAGCTGCCTTTATAGCATTCCACCAATTCATTGCCCGTCCTTGCAGCTAACGGGATGCTAGCCTTCTCTTCATCGTGTCCTCGATACCCAAGTCTTCGAAGATACGCTCGCAGCTTTCCAACCAATCTTGAACATCCATAGCGGATTCCGTTCCATGGAACGGCTTCCCACCAAGACTAGTATAATCCTTGTTCAACATGGCGAAATCGGCCCTAGGCGCCTGCACCATTGGACCATAACCATTACCAGCATTGGGAGCTGCCCTCTGAACATCTCTAAGCATCACTCTCATGAGGTCAGTAAACATCGTCCTCATCTCGACAGCATTTCCATTATTGGCTCATGTACCGTACCCCTTGCATATCGGCTCATCGTTTAATCTGCACAAAGAAAACAATTAACCATCCTCTTTGTGGTGTCAGTGCAGTGCGACTTCATCCTTAGCTATACTAATAATATATATATAGCTTTTGAAAACAAAAATAATCACAAATACGCGCTCTCATATGCGTATTATCTCTCCTTAGTGTCTTTCCCTAGGTTAACTATGCAACCTAGAGCTCTGATACCAAGTGTGACGGCCCGCCCCGCACCAGCCAGCATTTCCTCCGAAAGTGCGCTGTACATATGCCCGACTAGCACGTAACGGTCGCCAAAGAAAGGGAAGAAGAGAATGAACTAATTGAAAACCTGTAGAATGTCTCACGACGCGTGGAACAAAATATAATAATAATATACTTGACATAAAACAGGCGAGACAGTGCATAAGCTGATAACTAAAACCAACATCATCATCAGAGTAGCAGAAATCCAAATACAACTTATTGCAACTTTCCAAATTACTGTCTCTAAACAAAAGAAAGAAAGGTACACCACTAATGCCCCAAGTAGTGACCACAGCAACACAGGGAGAATATCTATATATCATACGTGGAAGCCTCCTGCTCGTCTCCGGCACAACTACTCGTGCCTTACCAGCTAACCTGTCTCTAGTCTGCTCGTGAGAGAACCCATAGTAATAAGAAGAGACATAAAACTCTGGGTCAGAAAAAAATTCTAGTATGAGCGATAAGCAGCTAAACAGCACAATAACAGGTATACTAAACCATACCTGAACCTGCAACCAAAGAGTTAGCACTGCATACCGTACAATACTCTAAGGTGCCACTAACATATGGTGTAAAGAATACGGGTGTGGGGGTGTGCATGTCATAATGATGGCAAACAAATCAAGCATAGCAACCATCCTCACATCTCTCACTCAGTGCGTAAAGCATACGATGTCGACCACTGTCAATCATTAGACCCATCGAAGTAGTGATGGAGTTCGACCTGTACAACTACTGCTACTACCAAGCTTACCCCATGAAGTCATGACCAAATCTTTACAAATGACCCCACTTCATTGGTCTATAGTTCTTTAGTCGTACCTAGGCCACTGTGGCCCTGAATCCGTTCACGTACCCCCTACACATAGTGATCCAAAGTTATAGACATCGACAACCCCTTAGCACACGTCCTACAACAAAGCCTAACTCATGAAGTCGACTCGTTGGTTCCCAACTGGATCCCAAGTACAAACTTCCCACTTGGACTACCTTTGTATCTCGGGTTTTGGTCTCCTCCGGATCGGTCTTCAGTTGGTTCGCAACCCATGCCTCGCATTAAAACTTCTAAGTTCGGTTTGTGATCATCATCCTCCTTCGGATTGGTTCGAGCCACCTGCATCGGATCGGGTCGTGGTACCCAAATTTCTGATCGTGACATCATGCTCCAGTTCAGTTCGTAGGTGATCCCTGCTCCGGGTCGGGTCGTGCCTTCTGATCAGGTCGGGTCGCTACACCTATTCGTGGCTCCTTCACTCGTGGCGCTACATCGGTTCGGATCGTGTTCACCCATCGGATCGGGTCGGAGCTTCTGATTCGGATGGTACAGGCAGTTCACGTGGAAGGCGGTTCGGATCGGAGATGGGTTCCTGGATCACCAGCTTGTCGAGGTGCTTCGGATCGGATAATGCAACCATGCCAGGTTGGGTCGTACTCCCTCAATCAGGTCGGGTCGAGCTTCCCTCGTCTGATCCGGTTCTGCACAGTTTCTTGCACTTTGTCCAGCAAGTTGTTTACGCCATTCGACGGCGTTTTCGACCAATCTAACACTTCTAGACAATCACAAATCATACCATATAGTCATAGCAACATGTACAATCAATCATAAACACCAAAACAACAACCATAGCATGTAAAATGGATCAAACATAGCAAAAAAAAACCATATTTTCCCCTTAAGCATGTTTAAGCAAATCTAATGATATGATTAGCAAAACTTAACCAAATTAGCCAAATTTTCTAACAGAGGCCTAAAACAATATTTTTGAATTTATAAATATTTTTCCAAAATTTTATCATGTCTAATTTCGTTAATCTTCACTAATTACCCTTAATTAACCGTAATTAGTGAAAAACTTTGCAAATCACACAACTTTGCCACAAATAAACTCAAATCTAAAATGAATCTCTGTTTGGCACGAATAGTGATGTCTAACAACAGCTCTAACCTTGCTTTGGTGTTATCTCTCCTTAATTTGATGTTGCTAAGCCTAATCTTCAATTAGAAAGTGGTTTAGAGGTGTTTAAGATGTTGGAGGCCATGGCTAGGTTGAGAGGAATGAATAGTGACGGCTGAAAAATGAGGAAAAGGCATTTTCTAAACCCTAACTCCTAATGCTGAAATTCCCCTTTGGTCCTAGCAGTTAATCACTCGGTTAAGCCCAACTAAGCTGTTTTTCACCATCTGAAACTTGTTTCAGCCATATCACCCAAACAGTGAGTCCGTTTGGCTAATATGACCACTCTACAGAATTGTAAACCGTCATCCGGATCCAATGGAAGTGGTTTCTGGTCAAAATTCCTTTCCAGTCAAAAGTTTGGTCAAAACAAGATCAGCTAGGGGCAAAACGGTTATTTAAAAATAGGGAAAAATCATGAACATGGGAAATGACCCCACTAGTTGTCTCCCAAAGTTACTTGACCATACGACTTCGTATGTGAAAGAAATAAATATTCTATGATTCTATGATGCGTAGAATGCGGGTCGTTACATATATAGAAATGTCTCTCTTCATAGATCTCCACCAAAATGTACGCTTGAGGTCATGATACATCTTGCTCACTCCCGGATGAATGCTGAGCTTAGACTTGTGACATTTGTCCATTACTTCCTTTCTGAGCTCAGGAAGATTCGGAACACAAATTCGGCCCAATAGCCTCCACTACTACAAAACAGGTCAGTTGTTTCGGTTATTTACCCCATGTTGCTTCAGTTCTGCAACCGAAGCAACTGCAGCAGACGCAACAGACCAAAAAGTTGTTGCTTCGGACAAACAACCGAAGCAAATATTATTCTGTTGCTTCGGTTATTTACCCCCTGTTGCTTCAGTTCTGCAACCGAAGCAACTGCAGCAGACACAACAGACCAAAATCTATTGCTTCCTTTGAGCAAGCGAAGCAAAAAAAGTCATTTGTTGCTTCTGTTACGGCTACAACCGAAGCAAAAAAACTGTTTTGAAAAGAAATGTACATCCCTACTAATACACATATATATCAAAACAAATAATTACCACAAACGATATAATCTGAGCAGATAACTAATATTAATTGGAGAATGCAACACACAAATAAATATGAATTATTAGTAATGTTCATATGCCACACATTTAAAACAACGCAATAGAAAACAATATATTTTATTGATAGTGTTAATCTTAATACAACAAAATTGAACATCTAGCATATAAGGCGTACAAAAAAAATGCATCAATAATTTGATTTCCAAGAAAGTCAAAATTTAAACAAAGAATTCTAACTCATAAAATCACAACTTCAAGAAGATAAAGATAATGCAGTGTTTACAAAATGTAGCTTCCTCTAAAAGAACTTATCCTTATTGCTCAAATATAGCGAGTCCAACTGTTTCCATTTTAGCATTCGTCTTATTAAAATACTTGCAAATGTAAAACGATTATAAAGAACTGCTTGAATAAAAAATACAATGCAGATTTTACTAATATTTGAATAAAAATACAACTCTATAAAGCATATTCCTTTCAGAATATTAACCATACTATACTTAGTTAACGGATGCCGTAATGTCATCATGTAGAAATTATAATAGAATGTTTTAGTCAAGGTAACTTCTATGTTGTAACCTCCTTTTTTTGCTACTTGACTCCTCTCTAATCACTAATACAAAAATATAGTAGACTATTTTAGTCAAGGTAACTTCTATGTTGTAACCTCCTTTCTATGGGTACAAAATGTAAGGCAATGTTACAGGTAACAAAATTATACAAGGACCTTTCAACGAATGAGTTACATATGAGGTCAAAATTTGTAAACCAGTAGTCCAACTTAAAGAGTACAGTGATATGAACGTTTATTAATGAAAACGACATGTTACCACAAAATTACATTGTTAATAATATGTTTACAAATTACAACAGCAAAATAACAATAAACAGAGCAAAAGACAAATATAAATTCAACAGTAAACTTTACTCTAATATAAGTTTACAACTGAACAAAGAACAAATGACTCAAATGAACACATGTAAATAAGCATGCAGAATGCAACAATAAAATGCACACTTATTTTTTACGTACTTACAGTTACCACAAAACTAAAGCTACAAAATTCATTCGAACAGAAAATATTATAATACGCACTATGCTGCAATTGCATACCAAACCTAAATGCCACTGGAAAACAGATCCTGAAAGTGTCTGGACTGATCATACTCTGTTTCAGATGTTTTATGGGATTGCTCGCAATGGTTTTGAACAAAAAAATGCGTCCCTAGGGTGGATGTACCTTGCCATGGACACACTTATAGGCTCAGCAGTGATCCTTATTACTTTTATGCTACTTAAATTGTTAATGACCTAAGTGAAGATAAGATCATACAGCTATATTGTTACTCAGCAGTGATTCCTTTATTGTTAATCAGCGGTGCTCCCTATATTGTTATTGTGCACTTATTTCATATGGAAATTAATAACTTCAGATTGCCTGCTGCTAGAAATGCAATCAAACCAGTACTTAATCTATAAATGGTAAAGCAATCAAATTTTCATTATTTTTCAAAATTAAAAACTAAAAATAATCTAAAAATGGATAACCAAACAAGGCTTAAGTGTCATGTAATTATGCTCTTAACATAGCCAGTAGGATACATCATTTTTTTAGTGAACTACAAATGAACAAAAAAGATGGAACCATTTGAAGAACACGACATCATTTTCGTTGAAGAAAACCACATCATTTTTTTAGTGAACTACATAAACTCCATATAAAAACACAAATGAGAAGACAGTTCGTATATGAAGGAAAAAGCTGGAACCATTACCTCATATTTTTTTATGGAAACACCAAAAAAGTACCCAATAGCTAGAACTCTTGCAAGCCATATCATAGCCAATCAATAGAGCCTCAGATTTAAAAAATGACCAGATATTACAAATCCAAACAAGAAAATCCGAAATAAAACACAAAAGGAATCAAGAAAATACCCAATCCTTTCTTTCGCCAACACATTCTACTACCGAAGCGGATCTGATTAAATTCATCTAAATCATTGTTCTCTTCATCGCGCGAAGCCGGTAGGAACCACGAAACAAGCAGGATAAGAAAAAATGATCAAATTACAGGAAGATGGAGAAAATTGTTGCGTTTGTGTAAGGAGAATTAGGAATTAGAAACAAGAGAATTTAAGGAGTTACGCTACCATTATTTTCGCTGGTAGGTTTCACAAGGTAAGGATGATGAGGCGGCTGCAAGTGAAACGCGGTGAGGGCTTTTAACGAGTATATCGGGTCGGGTCATTGCCTGTTTTCCTACATTATGTAATTATAACCCTTCTTTTCCTTGAAAGTAATTCACGATGATATTTTATTGTTTTTTAAGATTAATTTGATTGTAGAAAGAGAACCTGTTTGGAAAAAAATACATTTCCATTCCGATAGAATTTTTAACAACATTTTATTTTATTTCTCCAAATAATAACTATTAAATATTTGTCTTAATGATTAATCATTAATTTTTAAATAGTCATTATTAATTAATAATTATATAAAAATAATTTTTAGATACTAAATATCACTTCATAAGTAGTAAACTTTATTAGTAATTAATTATTATTAAATATCAATTTTAAATATTATATTATTATTGTTAATTAAATATTTGATAATAATAATTAATTAATTAATAGTAATTATTAAATAATAATTATCGAAAATTAATATTAAATAAAACTTCTTAATTATTAATTAATACTAATTATTTTAATAATAAATGTTAAACATTCAATATTTAATATTATTTGTTAATTATTTAGTATTAATTATTAATTCATTTGTTAATTATTAAATGAAACTAATAAATGTTAACTACAATCTACTAAATATTAGTAATTAACTACAATAAATTATTAAATATAAAATATAATTATTGATTATTTATAATAATTTGTAACTATAAATTATTTATTAACAATCATTTGTTATAATAAATTATAAATAATGACATATGTAAGGTTGTCTATGATTATTGATATTTGCATTTGCTTTGGTAAAATAATTCGTTGTTGCTTCGAGGCAGTTGTTTCTGTTCTTATGGAACTGATGCAAATACATTATTTGCTTCGATGCATTTGCTTCAGTTTCTAAGCAACCGATGCAAACAACACAATTTGCTTCGGTGCATTTGCTTCGGTTTTTGGTACAACAGAAGCAAATTATACTATTTGCTTCTGTTATTGGCATAACCGAAGCAAGTAATACCATTTGCTTCGTGTATTTGCTTCTATTGTTAACAGAACAAAAGCAAATGATACTATTTGCTTCTGTTATAAGAACAACCGAAGCAAATGAGGCGAAGCAACAGACCTTTTTTGTAGTAGTGCTCAGAACCCCTTTATCATCAATCTGGAAACTCATGGGTTCGCCTTCCCAAACTCTTTTGCTGATTCTCTTAATAAATTCATCATTTTTCTAGAAAGCGGAGATCTTATCGATCAAGGTAGGGGTAATAATGAGATTGATAAGGATAAGATTGGTGTTAGTCGTATTGTTCCTGCTGAGAGCATCTCATTACAACAAATTGACCATATTACAACGGTGGAAAAAAGTTGTAAAAGACTTTTTTACAACGGTGGAGCTACCGTCGTCTATTAAGAAGTTGTAATAGACTAAATTTTTTTACAACTTTTCTACACAGTTGCGACACCGTTGTAATATGTAAATTTTACAACTTTTTTCTACCGTTGTAATAAACTTTATTACAACAGTTATGCACCGTCGTAATAATGTCTACTACAACTGTTATACACCGTTGTGATTGACAATTGCATTTTAAAAAAAAAATACAACTAAAATGAACAATACACTGAATATTGCAATACTATAAGAAAATCAGATATAACGGTTATTTGCAAACTAAATTATTAAAATACTCAAATTTTCAGTATTACAAATAAGTTTAAGAAAACATTTCGCGCATTATTACATACTTGACCATTACAAAGCAACTTGGTACAAGCACAAGTTATCCACAAAAAATTGCATATCCTACGGAAGTACACTAGTCGAAGACAACGAAATTTTTATGCCATTAATCTTTTTGGTGCAAGTTCACTGTAGTGATCTAAAACCTGTTGCTTAAGAACAAAGTGCATCCACTACCTGAAATTAATAGAATAGTGGCAGTCATTTTCCAATACCAAGTGATTCAGAGACAAAAATAAATTAATATATATTTTTTGGAAAATACCTGTCTCTAACCCTGCCGAGCCGAAGTATTCTCTGCACTTATTTGTGTTTTCGGGTGCTGCAATCAATTATCAGCAGTGATTTTATGATCAACTTTCTCCGCTTGTATTGCTCATCTCTATTGATTAACTCCTTGGTATCATCGAAAAATGCATCTTTGTCCCTATAAAATTCAGAAGAATAGTCTTTCAATGATAAGGAAGAATCAGCAACAGGATTGTTATGCTTTTCCAAAACGTACAAAACTATGGTTCAAAATAGACTCACAAGAAATAAAACTATGTAAAGTAGACACAACACTTGCTTACATTTTATAGAACTTACTATACTTTAGAAACATAGTATATTTGAAAAATGAGTTTAAACTTAACTTCAAATATGATTCGATTCTAACATTCGAGTACATGAATAACTATTTCAATGTAGTCCAACTTAATTCTAAAGGATCTACAATTGTAGTTGGTAACTATTTGTTTACTTCTACAATATAGTATTGGAACTGATAACAGTCTAAAGAAAAATAACGATAATTGAAAAGCAAAAATATTGATAACTGCTTTTGGAATATATTAAGTATCATACTAGTTTAAATATTTACCTCAAGCTCGAATTTATGCATCTCCACCAAGTCCGATACCACTTCATCCAAACTCGACTTAACTTGAGCAGTGGCTTCCCGGAATTCAAGTTCCATCCTGGTTAAACAAAGAAAGTCAGAAATATAAAAATATGAAATAATAAGTGCAAAAGTATGAAATCGTAATGCAAAGTAAAAAAATAGACTTAACTAGGAAAACAACAAGTGTTATACTGACATGAACAGCGTTAGCGCCAAGAATGCCGACCACTGCAAGTTACCTCATCTAAATAATACCCTAAAGCACACTACGAAAGGAACCTCACTTCCACCACAGAAGCCGTAAAAAAGATCGAACAGAATAACTGCTACCACCAGCAACACCAAGAACCAAAAGACAATATCGTACAATAAACTCCAAACGACAAATAGTCTCAAGGCGAGACAAACCACAACACAGCAACTCAAAAATCTCCTATCAAGCACTAGCAAGCAACAACACAGAAACTAAAAACTGACAAGGGATAAAAATTCGCAAATCAGCATGACACTCATACAGGTAACAAGTTAGCCTGCCTTTCCGTAGTCATATAGAATCCCTCGATAGCCAAATAGTTCTGGGCAGAATAAAAGGAGAAGACGCGTAAAGAAACCTAAGAAACCAAGGTTTGAAGGAAGAAGAGTCATGAGCAAAACTATACGAGAAAAGATCGGAGGAGAGAATAGCAATTGGGAAAAAGTGCTGTGGTGGAACCAAAATTTGGATCTGGAAGTGAATCGCGAAATGAGGACTGAAATAGTTGTAACGAAACCGAACCAACGTTAATAAGGAAAGCTAGGTCAGAAGAATGGAAAAGAGAGAGAATCAAAGGGAAGAAACGAAGGAAGAAGTCAAAGGGTAGGCAGCGGTGAAGAAAAGACCCTAGTCGCCATTAGTAGAGGAAATAGCTGAATAGATCCGCCGCTGAAGATAGTAGCTGAAAGTAGGTTTAAGAAGAGGGGAGCTGAGGGAAAGAAAACGCCAGTCCTCACGAAAAAGATCCGAATAAATTAGGGATCCGTTTTGACATACAGAAAAGAACAAGACGCGATTTAATTTGTAGTTACTTTAAGAGGTCGGCGCACAGAAGACGCTAGAAACATAAGACACGAATTCCCTTCGAGCCAAATTTTTAGTTTTACCGCCTTCCTTCGTTCATCATAGTTTTACCGTCTTTCTTTGTTTCATCGTTCTGCATTATCACGAGTGCCATATTTCCATAGGTCACAACTAAAATTTCACCAAAATTTAAGTAATTAAAAATTATAAGTTAGAATTAATAAGTTAAATTTTATATTAAATATAATATGAATTTCTGCAAAATTAGTTTTTACTAAAATATTACTTATCAATAACGTTATTGTTAATTATTACTAATTTATTCTTAGTTATAATTATTACTAATTTCTTCGTAGTTAAATTTTATGTATAGCTAAATTTATATACCGTATGTTATTTTAATTTAATTTTAACTATTATTATTTAATTATCGTTCAATTAATCAACATTGTTTACAAAATTTTATAATTAATTATAAATTATAGCATTCAATAGTGAGTTATTTATAAATTGTAGATTATAAATTATTAATTAGATAATTACTACTAGTTTATTTATTATTAATAATAATTTAATACCTAATTATTGAATATTAATTAACTATATTCACTAGTACTAATAACCAAATATTAAATATTAACTACTTATTAAATAATAAATATTAATTACTTATTAAATATTAATTACTGGTTATTAATTTCTCATTAAATATATTAATTAATAATACCAGTTATTAGTAAGTAGTTAACATACATTAACTATTAAAAATAAATTACTACTTATTAACTATTAATTATTTAATAATAATTGATAAATATTACCGATTTCTAAGTTTATTATTAATTATTATTATTATTAAATATTAATATAATTAGTTATCAAAAAAAGATATTATAAATATGAAGTTTGTAATAGCATCTATTACAATTAATGAAATGAAAAAGTTGTTAAAAATATGTTTTTTACAACTTTAGAGAGATGACAGTTGTAAAAAAACATTTACTACAACTGTGCTTTTCCCACGGTTGTAATAAACATTTATTACAACTGTGCTTTTTCCACAGTTGTAAAATTAAAGTTGTAATATGGTGTTTTTGTTTTAGTGTCTTCCACTACATTGGCTTTCCCTAGAGCATAAAAGATGTCCAGGTCATAGGGTGCAAGGAATTCAACCCAACGCTGCTGCCTCAAGTTCAAATCTCTTTGGGTGAACAAATACATTAAGGATTTGTGGTCAGTATACAGCTCAAATTTCTCGCCCAAGTGATAGTGCCTCCATATTTTTAGAGCAAATACGATGGCCATTAGCTCAAGATCATGAGTGGCACAATTCTTCTCATGCGGTTTTAATTGGAGGCTAGCATATGTGACCACTTTGTCTCTTTGCATTAGCACCGCACCAATACCTTAAATAGAGAAAAAGGAATAACATGTTAAAATAAGATTTGACATTAAAAAGTCATTTCTGACATGTTTATTTAGATGAAACAAATAACCTTCTCTAGAGGCGTTTGTCCAGAATTTCAGATCCTGATTGCCATCAATAATGGTCAACACAGGAGCAGTGATCAACCTCTGTTTCAGCTCTTGGAAAGCTGTGTAATGGCGCGTTTTGTTAGCTGTCGAATAATTAATTTATTTAATTATTTATATATCGATTTGGCGATATCGATAAGTTAAAGTAAAACGTTCGAACTTATAATTTATAATTATAATTAAAACGAACCTGAAACGTCGCGGTAGTTCGCCAATTGGCGATTTGAACTTCAACTGAATATACAGGATTCGTTTTAAGCCGGATTTATGTGAAACAAGAAACGTGTGGAGCTGGTGGAGTATATCTTTCTAGTGAAAGAGAAAAATCGGGATTTCGTCGTGCAGATTTTGATGTATGTCCAAATCAAATTTCAGAAAAGTCGCTGTAGAATTCCTTTATAATTTGCGATGCTTTATATACGTTATAAAAGAGATTTTCAGTATAAACTGAATACCGGGATAATCTGGAATCTGAAATATCAAACTGTATATTCTGACATGATATTCCGGAACTGTACGATATCATATGTGAATATATACGATAATATAAATTTATTTATATTTAATTTAATTTTTATATTTAAATATATTTATATATTTAAATAGGTTATTTAGAACGTTAAAAATAGCCACTTTTGCAAACGGAGTCGGAATTCAACGAAACCAGTTTTGTTGGATCTGAAATGTTGAATTATTGTCAGATGTCAAGTTTCGTGATTTTTAGAGTCAGTGTGTGACCGTACGGATTTTTAGAGTGAAAAACAGTCAGTATTTCGATGGTTAAAAATATGTTGTGTGAGCATACGAAGTCGGAATTTGATGAAACCAGTTCCGTTGGGTCCGAAATGTCAAACTCTAGCAGCATGTCAGTTTTCGTGATTTTAGGGGATCGTATGTAGTCGCTGGGATTTTTTAAAAGGCAGATGCAAGGAGAAAATCGAGTAAATAAATTACAAAAATCAAATTGAAAATATCCCTCCCATTTTTTGAGGTTCTGCACAGGCCACACGGCCTTCAATCCCTACCACAAACGCTACCTACCACCAACAGGCTATATAACCCATATAAACATCACAGCAAACAATTTTCCCAAAGTAAAATCCAAAATAATTCATGGAAAAATCAACAAATCGAGAGATGTATGTATTCGAGTTCGGATTTACGTAAGCTTCAATCTCGTGCCACTATTTCTGGGTTCGAACACCAGTTTGGGATTACTGGAAATCGTGCTGAGTCTAGGGTTCGATGAATTGTGAAATACGAAGCATCGATCTGAGTTTAAGTATGGTATTGTGGTTCGGACGGGAGTTAGCATCTCGTTGCAATGTGTTTGAGTGAAATTGTGACCAAAAAGTGTCGAGCTTCTCACTGGGTTCACCACCTGGACGTTGAAGGATGCGATCGCTGGGGAGGTTCGAGTGCTTCCAAATGGTGCTCAGGTCGAAGAGGAACGGACGAGGAGGAGACTGGTGGCCACGGATTGGGTTCTCGTGTGGTGAAGATGGAGTTCCGTCGATCCAAAAGAATGAGAATGGCCGGTGGAGTAGCCCGGAGCCACGATACCAAATTGGGAGAGAAGAGAGAGGTACGGGTTCTTTAAGGTGCGGGTCTGGGTTTTGTGAAGAGAAGTGTGGGACGAATGGATTGGGTAAAGCCCAATTTAGTTTTTATTTAAGTTTAATTCAAAATATATATAGTGTAAACTTGTAAAATCAATATCTCCTCCATATGAAATCAGAATCACGAACCGTAAGTTGCGTTGGGATCGTATGGACGGGAGCAACACAATGGAACTGACCGCAAGTCAATTAGAGCTCGTTACAATTTATGGAGAAGTAAATTGTCCGACTGAATCAAATAACGCAAACCATTATTTAACGGCTAACGCGCCAATGTGAGTAATATTTTTATATAAACTGTATTAAATGATTTGATTGCTATGTATTGATAGTTTGGACTGTTAAATAGATTTGATTGAAACATAGATATAGTTATATATATATAAACGACAATCAAATATTGATTCAGTTCATCAGTATATTTCATGTTGGAATGAAATTGACGTATATTTTATTGTGTAACATCTGTGGATGCAGGGAAACAGGTTGGAGGGATCCGACTGGATTCCTCAACATTTATTTTACCGTTTTTCATATATTGTGATATATGATGTGTTATGAAATCTGTTATTGATTTCATATGTTTGAATGATACCGATCATTGTTATACGACACGTTAAACACCGTAGGTGATACTAGAATGAAAAAAGGGAATTTTCAAAGTTTATATTGAAAATGAATTTATTTATAAAATCGAAGGATTTTATAAAAGAAATATTTATTTAGAAAATAAATAGGAAATAAAAGGATTTATTTATTTGGGAAATAAATAAAGGAACATTTATTTAGATTATAAATAAATGAAATAAAGGGATATTATTTAAGGAATAAATAAAGGAACACTTATTTGAAAAATAAATAAAATTATACATGGATAGGTTTAAACCCGTGCTTCGCACACGGTATAACACGATATGGATTTAAATGAGATATTAAATAGGAAATCTGTTTTAAACAGATAAATTGAAGTAGATTAATTTATAAATAATGTTTTATAAATTAAATAAATTATTTATCGTTGATAAATGGAATATATATAAGTCTGGACTTATATAGAGAAGTAGAAAACGTTATTAAAAGGACATTTATAAAGTGAAGAACCGTTACTAAAAGTAAATCTTTATAAATGTATAAACGTTGTAAAAAGTAAATCTTTATAAATGGATAAACGTTGCAAAAAGGAAATTTTTTGAAATGAATAAACGTTATAAAAATGAGTTAATCGAATTTAGTTATTCGAAATGAGTTATTCGAATTAGTTATTCGAATAGAGTTCAACACGTAAGAGTTAACTGAATATTAGTTATTCAATTTGAGTTAATCAAATTTAGTTATTCGAGAAGAGTTAAATCGAATTTAGTTATTCGAAAGGAGTTAATCAATTTGAGTTAAGTTAATCGATTTGAATTAAGTTGAATCGAAATGGAATAAATCGATTAGAATTAAGTTAATCGAGTTAGAGTAAATCAAATATTAGTTATTCGAAGGTAAGTTATTCGAATTAGTTATTCGAATAGAGTTAAACACGTAAGAGTTAATTGTATATTAGTTATTCAATTTGAGTTAATCGAATTTAGTTATTCGAGAAGAGTTAAATCGAATTTAGTTATTCGAAAGGAGTTAATCAATTTGAGTTAAGTTAATCGATTTGAATTAAGTTGAATCGAAATGGAGTAAATAGATTAGAATTAAGTTAATCGAGTTAGAGTAAATCGAATATTAGTTATTCGAAGGTAAGTTATTCGAATTAGTTATTCGAAGGAGTTAATCAATTAAGTTATTCGAATGAGTCATTCGAAGGAGTAAATCAAATTAAGTTAATCGATTAGAGTTGAGTTAATCGATTTGGGTTAAGTTAAGTTATCAAGTTAAGTAATCGAGTTAAGATTTATCGAGTTAAGTAATCGAGTTAAATAATCGAGTTGAGATAATCGAGTTAAGAAAATCAAGTTGAGTTAATCGAATAAGTTATTCGATAAGAGTAAATCCATTTAAGTTAATCGGATGTTAGTTATTCGATAAGAATTGACACATTTAAGAAAATCGAATATTTGTTATTCGATAAGAGTTAATGAAATAGAGCCAACCAAGAAGAGTTATTCGAATATTAGTTATTCGATAGGTGTTAATCGAAATAGAGTTTATCGAATATAAGTTATTAAAAAGGGAGAGTTAATCGAATAGAGATTACTCGAAAGAGAGTTATACGTCGAATTCGGTTATAGCGAATTCGGGAAAGTACTATTTACTTTCCAGGGTTTAAATCAAGATTTAGTTACTGATTTAGAAATTAGGTGTCTGTTAAATTATTCGAGTTAGGAAATAAATTTATAATTTAGGTTAGATATTTTGGGGGTAGGAATTATAACGTTATAGTTATAATCAAACACTGTCATATAAGAAGTGGATTCGTAACCTGAATCCGAGAATTTGCGTAAACAGATGATTGTAAAAAGTGAGTGATGAGCTTCATCTATTTCACAGTAAAGGACGTTGTTCAATTAAGGTCTGCGAGGTAATTATACACCAACTTGATTGACTTCAGAATTGACAAAGGAATAGTTGTGGTTCGATCTAAAAGGTTGATTAGGAATAAAGTTAAGGAATAAGCGATAAATGGATTAAGCGAAACGATGTTTTATACAACGTTCATTGGAAATCCGTAAATGAGTTTTGGAAACGTTTTCCAAATATAGTCAGATATGTTTTCTAAACATAGAAAATGAAATGTTTTCATGGTAAGAATTTAAGAAATAGAGTTAAGCAAATTCAGAAACTGGCTGGGAAGGGTAAGTTGAACGGTTTTCTAAGTGACGATCTGATGTTGGTTTCGACCTTCCGGATTGATACTTAGAGAATTGTTCTCATACTAGTTACAGTTAGGGACTGATAGTTGCGAAATAATAGTGATGTGAAAATAAGCTATGGAAATGTTTTCCAATGATTAATAACATATATTTTCTAAATATATGAAATAAGGAAATATGAACATATGATGATTGATCGATCGAATTTCCATTTGGAAATAAGATCGTTGTTTGTACACCGACATGTTTTCATTTGATAGTTGAATCACAGACTATCAAAGTTTTGACCTTATTTACGTTGTAAATATGGAGAGACCGGTTGGATTATTATCCGAAGAACCACTCCGTATTAGCATAAGCGTTGCGAATCAAGTACGCTGAAGATAATTGAAGACGGAGTGAAGTGCAAGGGCTATTGTGAAAAGCCTAGGTAGGATGGATTCACTGAATAGTGCCTTCGGTTTATTCAGTCCCAGAACAACGTATATGGACAAGTGTCTGACAAAGTATTCTTAACAAATCATATGTTGATCTCTTTAAATGTATTACGTTGGTGGCGGAGAAATTCGTTTCTCTTAGCTTTTATACCCGTGATGCCTTGAGAAATCGATAATGATTTGGCGGGTATGACGATGTGGCATTCAAAGTAATTGAAGAAATGATCTGTTAAAATGATAAACGTGACCTCAAAACCTCACAACCGGGAAATAACAGAAGTTGGGCTAGGCAGCATGGCTAGTTGGGCCATACCCAAGCAGGGTGTATTATCACCATCTAGAGAATATTCAATTGTACTTCTTTATAATCTATTTCAATGTTGTCCCTTATCGGGTAGGATGGTTGCTGATCCCAACCATCGGTGATAATATATTCGTTACACTCAAGCTAAATGAGTGGACGGTCATGTGTGGCCGGGTTGCAAGGCGTTCTTGTTGAACCCTAGTGTATCTCCTCTAGAGTACACTGATCGGGAGGTGCTCCCATACCTTGTCTATTGGAATCCAATCTCCAATAAGCGCGCACGGTTTTATTTGTATACTATGTATGCGGAACGTGAGATGCAAGCGTTCTGCTAGATTTATATCTATTTGTATTTAGACATTATTATAATATCAGAAAGATATCCTTTATTTAACCAAGTGTTGGAGTTTTATTCACACCAGTCCCATGACTGACCCAGAGTTTATTTTGTTTTGTTTCCCATAAACTCTTGGGTGCCTAAATTTGTACGGGCAGTCAAGTAGTCGGGATTTTACAGATACACTTGGAGAGCCTTGAGCAGGAGGCTTCAGGATTATAGCTATTATTATTCCGCTGTGTTGTTAAGTGTTGTACTTTGAAACGATATGTATATACGAGTACTGATTTGTATTTCAAAGTTATGTTATATTTTATTCGTTCCGCTGTGAGATTCGTGTTTACTCTGATGATGTAAGTTCTTCTTCTTCTTCTATTCTATTAGTTCTATCTTTTCTTCCTCACCCTCTACTTTCTTTCCCTAACGTCTCGGGATTTTCAACTCTCGAGGAGTCGAAAATTTCCAGCCGTTACAGTTGGTATCAGAGCTTAAGTTAAGTGATTACCTTGGCTTTGTGGCTTAACTCGATAGAGATGGGATTAGTAAATCCTAGATTGAGTTTGAGTGTATATATAGGAGCGCGTAATTGTTATTCAATATAAAATGGTTTTATATTGTGGAGATTTATTGGTTGAGTGGCTTATGAATTCTGGTCGATCAGTTTGGTCCACTGTATCGATAAGGGTTACTAAACACTCGAATACGATGAACCGTCATGGTATGTTTGGGAAGAGGGTAAATGAAGTAATTTTACCCGAAATATATTTGGTTATAAGAAAAATATATTGAAATTACAATATGTATTGGATGTGTTGGTTGTTATTATAATCGAATTAGATAAAAAAAAAGGGTGAAATGGTTATAAATGACCAATCAGAATTCATATGAATGTAATATATGAAATAGTTTGAATTAAATATGAATTTAAATCAGAATTTGGAATTTAAAATAAGGAAATTTTAAGTTCCTGAGAGATTTTGAAAATGTTTTTCAAATTGAAAATGATATAGTATTGAACTCACTTCGATAGCTGGAAAATAGATTCTGATGATGAATCTAGACATCATTAGTGTTCATTTTCGAGTTCTAAGTGACGGATTTCTACCAAAGGTTTTGTTTTTGAATTGTTTTGAGAAAACAAGTTGTTTAGAAATTCAAAGGTTTTGAATTGGCATTATGATTTCAAATTGATTTGAAAGAAACCCAGGAACTTAAGTTCTGGAATTAAGATTTAACTAATGAAGTTAAATAAAATGAGATGGTAAAAAATAAATTGAAATTTAACTTGAACGGAGTTAAATAAAATTGAATTGGATTAGAGATAATCTAGAATGGAACCAAATTAATAAGTCAATAATTTGGAATTTGATATTAGAGTTCGAATGAAATTCGATTTGGATTTGAGGATATGAACTGATTGGAGATCAATTGGAATGGATAACATTGGTATATGTTGAAGTGGTAGCAGATGAAAGGAATAGAGTTAAATGCCCGACAAAAAGGTACAAGTTTATATCATATATGAGTTTGGATTTTATGAGCCGAATTAGCAAGCCGCTTGGCTATTTTGATTTCCTTTTTGGATTGGAGGAGGCCTAGAGAGGCGAGTTGTGGTTTGACGTATTGAGCCGTACAAAAGAGGTTATGGCGAAATTTTTTCGAAAATTTAAGGTGTTAGAAAATTTTCAGAATTTTTGAAAATTTTAGTTGGTCGGAAATGAATTAATAAAATAAATTAAAATTAAATAGGTCCAGTCAAAACTGAAATTTAGAGGTAAACAAAAAGGGATTTTTAAATCTAGTTAGTAGAGTTAGTAGCATTTTTCTAACTTAGCAATTTCGAGGACGAAATTATTTTAAGGGGGGAAGTCTGTAATGGCGTGTTCTGTTAGCTGTCGAATAATTAATTTATTTAATTATTTATATATCGATTTGGCGATATCGATAACTTAAAGTAAAACGTTCGAACTTATAATTTATAATTATAATTAAAACGAACCTGAAACGTCGCGGCAGTTCGCAAATTGGCGATTTGAACTTCAACTGAATATACAGGATTCGTTTTAAGCCGGATTTTTGTGAAACAAGAAACGTGTGGAGCTGGTGGAGTATATCTTTCTAGTGAAAGAGAAAATTCGGGATTTCGTCGTGTAGATTTTGATGTATGTCCAAATCAAATTTCAGAAAAGTCGCTGTAGAATTCCTTTATAATTTGCGACGCTTTATATACGTTATAAAAGAGATTTTCAGTATAAACTGAATACCGGGATAATCTGGAATCTGAAATATCAAACTGTATATTCTGACATGATATTCCGGAACTGTACGATATCATATGTGAATATATACGATAATATAAATATATTTATATTTAATTTAATTTTTATATTTAAATATATTTATATATTTAAATAGGTTATTTAGAACGTTAAAAATAGCCACTTTTGCAAACGGAGTCGGAATTCAACGAAACCAGTTTTTTTGGATCCGAAATGTTGAATTATTGTCAGATGTCAAGTTTCGTGATTTTTAGAGTCAGTGTGTGACCGTACGGATTTTTAGAGTGAAAAACAGTCAGTATTTCGACGGTTAAAAATACGTTGTGTGAGCATACGAAGTCGGAATTTGATGAAACCAGTTCCGTTGGGTCCGTAATGTCAAACTCTAGCAGCATGTCAGTTTTCGTGATTTTAGGGGATCGTATGTAGTCGCTGGGATTTTTTAGAAGGCAGATGCAAGGAGAAAATCGAGTAAATAAATTACAAAAATCAAATTGAAAATATCCCTCCCATTTTTTGAGGTTCTGCACTGGCCACACGGCCTTCAATCCCTACCACAAACGCTACCTACCACCAACAGGCTATATAACCCGTATAAACATCACAGCAAACAATTTTCCCAAAGTAAAATCCAAAATAATTCATGGAAAAATCAACAAATCGAGAGATGTATGTATTCGAGTTCGGATTTACGTAAGCTTCAATCTCGTGCCACTATTTCTGGGTTCGAACACCAGTTTGGGATTACTGGAAATCATGCTGAGTCTAGGGTTCGATGAATTGTGAAATACGAAGCATCGATCTGAGTTTAAGTATGGTATTGTGGTTCGGACGGGAGTTAGCATCTCGTTGCAATGTGTTTGAGTGAAATTGTGACCAAAAAGTGTCGAGCTTCTCACTGGGTTCACCACCTGGACGTTGAAGGACGCGATCGCTGGGGAGGTTCGAGTGCTTCCAAATGGTGCTCAGGTCGAAGAGGAACGGACGAGGAGGAGACTGGTGGCCACGGATTGGGTTCTCGTGTGGTGAAGATGGAGTTCCGTCGATCCAAAAGAATGAGAATGGCCGGTGGAGTAGCCCGGAGCCACGATACCAAATTGGGAGAGAAGATAGAGGTACGGGTTCTTTAAGGTGCGGGTTTGGGTTTTGTGAAGAGAAGTGTGGGCCGAATGGATTGGGTAAAGCCCAATTTAGTTTTTATTTAAGTTTAATTCAAAATATATATAGTGTAAACTTGTAAAATCAATATCTCCTCCATATGAAATCAGAATCACGAACCGTAAGTTGCGTTGGGATCGTATGGACGGGAGCAACACAATGGAACTGACCGCAAGTCAATTAGAGCTCGTTACAATTTATGGAGAAGTAAATTGTCCGACTGAATCAAATAACGCAAACCATTATTTAACGGCTAACGCGCCAATGTGAGTAAAACTCACTAACTCTCCTCAGTTTATATTTTTATATAAACTGTATTAAATGATTTGATTGCTGTGTATTGATAGTTTGGACTGTTAAATAGATTTGATTGAAACATAGACATAGTTATATATATATAAACGACAATCAAATATTGATTCAGTTCATTAGTATATTTCATGTTGGAATGAAATTGACGTATATTTAATTGTGTAACATCTGTGGATGCAGGGAAACAGGTTGGAGGGATCCGACTGGATTCCTCAACATTTATTTTACCGTTTTTCATATATTGTGATATATGATGTGTTATGAAATCTGTTATTGATTTCATATGTTTGAATGATACCGATCATTGTTATACGACACGTTAAACACCGTAGGTGATACTAGAATGAAAAAAGGGAATTTTCAAAGTTTATATTGAAAATGAATTTATTTATAAAATCGAAGGATTTTATAAAAGAAATATTTATTTAGAAAATAAATAGGAAATAAAAGGATTTATTTATTTGGGAAATAAATAAAGGAACATTTATTTAGATTATAAATAAATGAAATAAAGGGATATTTATTTAAGGAATAAATAAAGGAACACTTATTTGAAAAATAAATAAAATTATACATGGATAGGTTTAAACCCGTGCTTCGCACACGGTATAACACGATATGGATTTAAATGAGATATTAAATAGGAAATCTGTTTTAAACAGATAAATTGAAGTAGATTAATTTATAAATAATGTTTTATAAATTAAATAAATTATTTATCGTTGATAAATGGAATATATATAAGTCTGGACTTATATATAGAGAAGTAGAAAACGTTATTAAAAGGACATTTATAAAGTGAAGAACCGTTACTAAAAGTAAATCTTTATAAATGTATAAACGTTGTAAAAAGTAAATCTTTATAAATGGATAAACGTTGCAAAAAGGAAATCTTTTGAAATGAATAAACGTTATAAAAATGAGTTAATCGAATTTAGTTATTCGAAATGAGTTATTCGAATTAGTTATTCGAATAGAGTTCAACACGTAAGAGTTAACTGAATATTAGTTATTCAATTTGAGTTAATCAAATTTAGTTATTCGAGAAGAGTTAAATCGAATTTAGTTATTCGAAAGGAGTTATTCAATTTGAGTTAAGTTAATCGATTTGAATTAAGTTGAATCGAAATGGAGTAAATCGATTAGAATTAAGTTAATCGAGTTAGAGTTAATCAAATATTAGTTATTCGAAGGTAAGTTATTCGAATTAGTTATTCGAATTAGTTATTCGAATAGAGTTAAACACGTAAGAGTTAATTGTATATTAGTTATTCAATTTGAGTTAATCGAATTTAGTTATTCGAGAAGAGTTAAATCGAATTTAGTTATTCGAAAGGAGTTAATCAATTTGAGTTAAGTTAATCGATTTGAATTAAGTTGAATCGATATGGAGTAAATCGATTAGAATTAAGTTAATCGAGTTAGAGTAAATCGAATATTAGTTATTCGAAGGTAAGTTATTCGAATTAGTTATTCGAAGGAGTTAATCAATTAAGTTATTCGAATGAGTCATTCGAAGGATTAAATCAAATTAAGTTAATCGATTGGAGTTGAGTTAATCGATTTGGGTTAAGTTAAGTTATCAAGTTAAGTAATCGAGTTAAGATTTATCGAGTTAAGTAATCGAGTTAAGTAATCGAGTTGAGATAATCGAGTTAAGAAAATCAAGTTGAGTTAATCGAATAAGTTATTCGATAAGAGTAAATCCATTTAAGTTAATCGGATGTTAGTTATTCGATAAGAATTGACACATTTAAGAAAATCAAATATTTGTTATTCGATAAGAGTTAATGAAATAGAGCCAACCAAGAAGAGTTATTCGAATATTAGTTATTCGATAGGAGTTAATCGAAATAGAGTTTATCGAATATAAGTTATTAAAAAGGTAGAGTTAATCGAATAGAGATTACTCGAAAGAGAGTTATACGTCGAATTCGGTTATAGCGAATTCGGGAAAGTACTATTTACTTTCTAGGGTTTAAATCAAGATTTAGTTATTGATTTAGAAATTAGATGTCTGTTAAATTATTCGAGTTAGGAAATAAATTTATAATTTAGGTTAGATATTTTGGGGGTAGGAATTATAACGTTATAGTTATAATCAAACACTATCATATAAGAAGTGGATTCGTAACCTGAATCCGAGAATTTGCGTAAACAGATGATTGTAAAAAGTGAGTGATGAGCTTCATCTATTTCACAGTAAAGGACGTTGTTCAATTAAGGTCTGCGAGGTAATTATACACCAACTTGATTGACTTCAGAATTGACAAAGGAATAGTTGTGGTTCGATCTAAAAAGGTTGATTAGGAATAAAGTTAAGGAATAAGCGATAAATGGATTAAGCGAAACGATGTTTTATACAACGTTCATTGGAAATCCGTAAATGAGTTTTGGAAACGTTTTCCAAATATAGTCAGATATGTTTTCTAAACATAGAAAATGAAATGTTTTCATGATAAGAATTTAAGAAATAGAGTTAAGCAAATTCAAAAACTAGCTGGGAAGGGTAAGTTGAACGGTTTTCTAAGTGACGATCTGATGTTGGTTTCGACCTTCCGGATTGATACTTAGAGAATTGTTCTCATACTAGTTACAGTTAGGGACTGATAGTTGCGAAATAATAGTGATGTGAAAATAAGCTATGGAAATGTTTTCCAATGATTAATAACATATATTTTCTAAATATATGAAATAAGGAAATATGAACATATGATGATTGATCGATCGAATTTCCATTTGGAAATAAGATCGTTGTTTGTACACCGACATGTTTTCATTTGATAGTTGAATCACAGACTATCAAAGTTTTGACCTTATTTACGTTGTAAATATGGAGAGACCGGTTGGATTATTATCCGAAGAACCACTCCGTATTAGCATAAGCGTTGCGAATCAAGTACGCTGAAGATAATTGAAGACGGAGTGAAGTGCAAGGGCTATTGTGAAAAGCCTAGGTAGGATGGATTCACTGAATAGTGCCTTCGGTTTATTCAGTCCCAGAACAACATATATGGACAAGTGTCTGACAAAGTATTCTTAACAAATCATATGTTGATCTCTTTAAATGTATTACGTTGGTGGCGGAGAAATTCGTTTCTCTTAGCTTTTATACCCGTGATGCCTTGAGAAATCGATAATGATTTGGCCGGTATGACGATGTGGCATTCAAAGTAATTGAAGAAATGATCTGTTAAAGTGATAAACGTGACCTCAAAACCTCACAACCGGGAAATAACAGAAGTTGGGCTAGGCAGCATGGCTAGTTGGGCCATACCCAAGCAGGGTGTATTATCACCATCTAGAGAATATTCAATTGTACTTCTTTATAATCTATTTCAATGCTGTCCCTTATCGGGTAGGATGGTTGCTGATCCCAACCATCGGTGATAATATATTCGTTACACTCAAGCTAAATGAGTGGACGGTCATGTGTGGCCGGGTTGCAGGGCGTTCTTGTTGAACCCTAGTGTATCTCCTCTAGAGTACACTGATCGGGAGGTGCTCCCATACCTTGTCTATTGGAATCCAATCTCCAATAAGCACTCACGGTTTTATTTGTATACTATGTATGTGGAACGTGAGATGCAAGCGTTCTGCTAGATTTATATCTATTTGTATTTAGACATTATTATAATATCAGAAAGATATCCTTTATTTAACCAAGTGTTGGAGTTTTATTCACACCAGTCCCATGACTGACCCAGAGTTTATTTTGTTTTGTTTCCCCTAAACTCTTGGGTGCCTAAATTTGTACGGGCAGTCAAGTAGTCGGGATTTTACAGATACACTTGGAGAGCTTGGAGAAGGAGGCTTCAGGATTATAGCTATTATTATTCCGATGTGTTGTTAAGTGTTGTACTTTGAAACGATATGTATATACGAGTACTGATTTGTATTTCAAAGTTATGTTATATTTTATTCGTTCCGCTGTGAGATTCGTGTTTACTCTGATGATGATAGTTCTTCTTCTTCTTCTATTCTATTAGTTCTATCTTTTCTTCCTCACCCTCTACTTTCTTTCCCTAACGTCTCGGGATTTTCAACTCTCGAGGAGTCGAAAATTTCCAGCCGTTACAGTTGGTATCAGAGCTTAAGTTAAGTGATTACCTTGGCTCTATGGCTTAACTCGATAGAGATGGGATTAGTAAATCCTAGATTTAGTTTGAGTGTATATATAGGAGCGCGTAATTGTTATTCAATATAAAATGGTTTTATATTGTGGAGATTTATTGGTTGAGTGGCTTATGAATTCTGATCGATCAGTTTGGTCCACTGTATCGATAAGGATTACTAAACACTAGAATACGATGAACCGTCATGGTATGTTTGGGAAGAGGGTAAATGAAGTAATTTTACCCGAAATATATTTGGTTATAAGAAAAATATATTGAAATTACAATATGTATTGGATGTGTTGGTTGTTATTATAATCGAATTAGATTAAAAAAAAAGGGTGAAATGGTTATAAATGACCAATCAGAATTCATATGAATGTAATATATGAAATAGTTTGAATTAAACATGAATTTAAATCAGAATTTGGAATTTAAAATAAGGAAATTTTAAGTTCCTGGGAGATTTTGAAAATGTTTTTCAAATTGAAAATGATATAGTATTGAACTCACTTCGATAGCTGGAAAATAGATTCTGATGATGAATCTAGACATCATCAGTGTTCATTTTCGAGTTCTAAGTGACGGATTTCTACCAAAGGTTTTGTTTTTGAATTGTTTTGAGAAAACAAGTTGTTTAGAAATTCAAAGGTTTTGAATTGGCATTATGATTTCAAATTGATTTGAAAGAAACCCAGGAACTTAAGTTCTGGAATTAAGATTTAACTAATGAAGTTAAATAAAATGAGATGGTAAAAAATAAATTGAAATTTAACTTGAACCGAGTTAAATAAAATTGAATTGGATTAGAGATAATCTAGAAAGGAACCAAATTGATAAGTCAATAATTTGGAATTTGATATTAGAGTTCGAATGAAATTCGATTTGGATTTGAGGATATGAACTGATTGGAGATCAATTGGAATGGATAACATTGGTATATGTTGAAGTGGTAGCAGATGAAAGGAATAGAGTTAAATGCCCGACAAAAAGGTACAAGTTTATATCATATATGAGTTTGGATTTTATGAGCCGAATTAGCAAGCCGCTTGGCTATTTTGATTTCCTTTTTGGATTGGAGGAGGCCTAGAGAGGCGAGTTGTGGTTTGACGTATTGAGCCGTACAAAGGAGGTTATGGCGAAATTTTTTCGAAAATTTAAGGTGTTAGAAAATTTTCAGAATTTTTGAAAATTTTAGTTGGTCGGAAATGAATTAATAAAATAAATTAAAATTAAATAGGTCCAGTCAAAACTGAAATTTAGAGGTAAACAAAAAGGGATTTTTAAATCTAGTTAGTAGAGTTAGTAGCATTTTTCTAACTTAGCAATTTCGAGGACGAAATTATTTTAAGGTGGGAAGTCTGTAATGGCGCGTTTTGTTAGCTGTCGAATAATTAATTTATTTAATTATTTATATATCGATTTGGCGATATCGATAACTTAAAGTAAAACGTTCGAACTTATAATTTATAATTATAATTAAAACGAACCTGAAACGTCGCGGCAGTTCGCAAATTGGCGATTTGAACTTCAACTGAATATACAGGATTCGTTTTAAGCCGGATTTTTGTGAAACAAGAAACGTGTGGAGCTGGTGGAGTATATCTTTCTAGTGAAAGAGAAAAATCGGGATTTCGTCGTGTAGATTTTGATGTATGTCCAAATCAAATTTCAGAAAAGTCGCTGTAGAATTCCTTTATAATTTGCGACGCTTTATATACGTTATAAAAGAGATTTTCAGTATAAACTGAATACCGGGATAATCTGGAATCTGAAATATCAAACTGTATATTCTGACATGATATTCCGGAACTGTACGATATCATATGTGAATATATACGATAATATAAATTTATTTATATTTAATTTAATTTTTATATTTAAATATATTTAAATAGGTTATTTAGAACGTTAAAAATAGCCACTTTTGCAAACGGAGTCGGAATTCAACGAAACCAGTTTTGTTGGATCTGAAATGTTGAATTATTGTCAGATGTCAAGTTTCGTGATTTTTAGAGTCAGTGTGTGACCGTACGGATTTTTAGAGTGAAAAACAGTAAGTATTTCGACGGTTAAAAATACGTTGTGTGAGCATACGAAGTCGGAATTTGATGAAACTAGTTCCGTTGGGTCCGTAATGTCAAACTCTAGCAGCATGTCAGTTTTCGTGATTTCAAAGGATCGTATGTAGTCGCTGGGATTTTTCAGAAGGCAGATGCAAGGAGAAAATCGAGTAAATAAATTACAAAAATCAAATTGAAAATATCCCTCCCATTTTTTGAGGTTCTACACTGGCCACACGGCCTTCAATCCCTACCACAAAAGCTACCTACCACCAAAAGGCTATATAACCCGTATAAACATCACAGCAAACAATTTTCCCAAAGTAAAATCCAAAATAATTCATGGAAAAATCAACAAATCGAGAGATGTATGTATTCGAGTTCGGATTTACGTAAGCTTCAATCTCGTGCCACTATTTCTGGGTTCGAACACCAATTTGGGATTACTGAAAATCGTGCTGATTCTAGGGTTCGATGAATTGTGAAATACGAAGCATCGATCTGAGTTTAAGTATGGTATTGTGGTTCGGACGGGAGTTAGCATCTCGTTGCAATGTGTTTGAGTGAAATTGTGACCAAAAAGTGTCGAGCTTCTCACTGGGTTCACCACCTGGACGTTGAAGGACGCGATCGCTGGGGAGGTTCGAGTGCTTCCAAACGGTGCTCAGGTCGAAGAGGAACGGACGAGGAGGAGACTGGTGGCCACGGATTGGGTTCTCGTGTGGTGAAGATGGAGTTCCGTCGATCCAAAAGAATGAGAATGGCCGGTGGAGTAGCCCGGAGCCACGATACCAAATTGGGAGAGAAGAGAGAGGTACGGGTTCTTTAAGGTGCGGGTCTGGGTTTTGTGAAGTGTGGGCCGAATGGATTGGGTAAAGCCCAATTTAGTTTTCATTTAAGTTTAATTCAAAATATATATAGTGTAAACTTGTAAAATCAATATCTCCTCCATATGAAATCAGAATCACGAACCGTAAGTTGCGTTGGGATCGTATGGACGGGAGCAACACAATGGAACTGACCGCAAGTCAATTAGAGCTCGTTACAATTTATGGAGAAGTAAATTGTCCGACTGAATCAAATAACGCAAACCATTATTTAACGGCTAACGCGCCAATGTGAGTAAAACTCAGTAACTCTCCTTAATTTATATTTTTATATAAACTGTATTAAATGATTTGATTGCTGTGTATTGATAGTTTGGACTGTTAAATAGATTTGATTGAAACATAGATATAGTTATATATATATATATATATATATATATATATATATATATAAACGACAATCAAATATTGATTCAGTTCATCAGTATATTTCATGTTGGAATGAAATTGACGTATATTTTATTGTGTAACATCTGTGGATGCAGGGAAACAGGTTGGAGGGATCCGACTGGATTCCTCAACATTTATTTTACCGTTTTTCATATATTGTGATATATGATGTGTTATGAAATCTTTTATTGATTTCATATGTTTGAATGATACCGATCATTGTTATACGACACATTAAACACCGTAGGTGATACTAGAATGAAAAAAGGGAATTTTCAAAGTTTATATTGAAAATGAATTTATTTATAAAATCGAAGGATTTTATAAAAGAAATATTTATTTAGAAAATAAATAGGAAATAAAAGGATTTATTTATTTGGGAAATAAATAAAGGAACATTTATTTAGATTATAAATAAATGAAATAAAGGGATATTTATTTAAGGAATAAATATAGGAACACTTATTTGAAAAATAAATAAAATTATACATGGATAGGTTTAAACCCTTGCTTCGCACACGGTATAACACGATATGGATTTAAATGAGATATTAAATAGGAAATCTGTTTTAAACAGATAAATTGAAGTAGATTAATTTATAAATAATGTTTTATAAATTAAATAAATTATTTATCATTGATAAATGGAATATATATAAGTCTGGACTTATATAGAGAAGTAGAAAACTTTATTAAAAGGACATTTATAAAGTGAAGAACCGTTACTAAAAGTAAATCTTTATAAATGTATAAACGTTGTAAAAAGTAAATCTTTATAAATGGATAAACGTTGTAAAAAGGAAATCTTTTGAAATGAATAAATGTTATAAAAATGAGTTAATCGAATTTAGTTATTCGAAATGAGTTATTCGAATTAGTTATTCGAATAGAGTTCAACACGTAAGAGTTAAATGAATATTAGTTATTCAATTTGAGTTAATCAAATTTAGTTATTCGAGAAGAGTTAAATCGAATTTAGTTATTCGAAAGGAGTTAATCAATTTGAGTTAAGTTAATCGATTTGAATTAAGTTGAATCGAAATGGAGTAAATCGATTAGAATTAAGTTAATCGAGTTAGAGTAAATCAAATATTAGTTATTCGAAGGTAAGTTATTCGAATTAGTTATTCGAATAGAGTTAAACACGTAAGAGTTAATTGTATATTAGTTATTCAATTTGAGTTAATCGAATTTAGTTATTCGAGAAGAGTTAAATCGAATTTAGTTATTCGAAAGGAGTTAATCAATTTGAGTTAAGTTAATCGATTTGAATTAAGTTGAATCGAAATGGAGTAAATCGATTAGAATTAAGTTAATCGAGTTAGAGTAAATCGAATATTAGTTATTCGAAGGTAAGTTATTCGAATTAGTTATTCGAAGGAGTTAATCAATTAAGTTATTCGAATGAGTCATTCGAAGGAGTAAATCAAATTAAGTTAATCGATTAGAGTTGAGTTAATCGATTTGGGTTAAGTTAAGTTATCAAGTTAAGTAATCGAGTTAAGATTTATCGAGTTAAGTAATCGAGTTAAGTAATCGAGGTGAGATAATCGAGTTAAGAAAATCAAGTTGAGTTAATCGAATAAGTTATTCGATAAGAGTAAATCCATTTAAGTTAATCGGATGTTAGTTATTCGATAAGAATTGACACATTTAAGAAAATCGAATATTTGTTATTCGATAAGAGTTAATGAAATAGAGCCAACCAAGAAGAGTTATTCGAATATTAGTTATTCGATAGGAGTTAATCGAAATAGAGTTTATCGAATATAAGTTATTAAAAAGGGAGAGTTAATCGAATAGAGATTACTCGAAAGAGAGTTATACGTCGAATTCAGTTATAGCGAATTCGGGAAAGTACTATTTACTTTCCAGGGTTTAAATCAAGATTTAGTTATTGATTTAGAAATTAGGTGTCTGTTAAATTATTCGAGTTAGGAAATAAATTTATAATTTAGGTTAGATATTTTAGGGGTAGGAATTATAACGTTATAGTTATAATCAAACACTGTCATATAAGAAGTGGATTCGTAACCTAAATCCGAGAATTTGCGTAAACAGATGATTGTAAAAAGTGAGTGATGAGCTTCATCTATTTCACAGTAAAGGGCGTTGTTCAATTAAGGTCTGCGAGGTAATTATACCCCAACTTGATTGACTTCAGAATTGACAAAGGAATAGTTGTGGTTCGATCTAAAAGGTTGATTAGGAATAAAGTTAAGGAATAAGCGATAAATGGATTAAGCGAAACGATGTTTTATACAACGTTCATTGGAAATCCGTAAATGAGTTTTGGAAACGTTTTCCAAATATAATCAGATATGTTTTCTAAACATAGAAAATGAAATGTTTTCATGATAAGAATTTAAGAAATAGAGTTAAGCAAATTCAGAAACTGACTGGAGAGGGTAAGTTGAACGGTTTTCTAAGTGACGCTCTGATGTTGGTTTCGACCTTCCGGATTGATACTTAGAGAATTGTTCTCATACTAGTTACAGTTAGGGACTGATAGTTGCGAAATAATAGTGATGTGAAAATAAGCTATGGAAATGTTTTCCAATGATTAATAACATATATTTTCTAAATATATGAAATAAGGAAATATGAACATATGATGATTGATCGATCGAATTTCCATTTAGAAATAAGATCGTTGTTTGTACACCGACATGTTTTCATTTGATAGTTGAATCACAGACTATCAAAGTTTTGACATTATTTACGTTGTAAATATGGAGAGACCGGTTGGATTATTATCCGAAGAACCACTCCATATTAGCATAAGCGTTGCGAATCAAGTACGCTGAAGATAATTGAAGACGGAGTGAAGTGCAAGGGCTATTGTGAAAAGCCTAGGTAGGATGGATTCACTGAATAGTGCCTTCGGTTTATTCAGTCCCAGAACAACGTATATGGACGAGTGTCTGACAAAGTATTCTTAACAAATCATATGTTGATCTCTTTAAATGTATTACGTTGGTGGCGGAGAAATTCGTTTCTCTTAGCTTTTATACCCGTGATGCCTTGAGAAATCGATAATGATTTGGCGGGTATGACGATGTGGCATTCAAAGTAATTGAAGAAATAATATGTTAAAGTGATAAACGTGACCTCAAAACCTCACAACCGGGAAATAACAGAAGTTGGGCTAGGCAGCATGGCTAGTTGGGCCATACCCAAGCAGGGTGTATTATCACCATCTAGACAATATTCAATTGTACTTCTTTATAATCTATTTCAATGTTGTCCCTTATCGGGAAGGATGGTTGCTGATCCCAACCATCGGTGATAATATATTCGTTACACTCAAGCTAAATGAGTGGACGGTCATGTGTGGCCGGGTTGCAAGACGTTCTTGTTGAACCCTAGTGTATCTCCTCTAGAGTACACTGATCGGGAGGTGCTCCCATACCTTGTCTGTTGGAATCCAATCTCCAATAAGCGCTCACGGTTTTATTTGTATACTATGTATGTGGAACGTGAGATGCAAGCGTTCTGCTAGATTTATATCTATTTGTATTTAGACATTATTATAATATCAGAAAGATATCCTTTATTTAACCAAGTGTTGGAGTTTTATTCACACCAGTCCCATGACTGACCCAGAGTTTATTTTGTTTTGTTTCCCCTAAACTCTTGGGTGCCTAAATTTGTACGGGCAGTCAAGTAGTCGGGATTTTACAGATACACTTGGAGAGCTTGGAGCAGGAGGCTTCAGGATTATAGCTATTATTATTCCGCTGTGTTGTTAAGTGTTGTACTTTGAAACGGTATGTATATACGAGTACTGATTTGTATTTCAAAGTTATGTTATATTTTATTCGTTCCGCTGTGAGATTCGTGTTTACTCTGATGATGTAAGTTCTTCTTCTTCTTCTATTCTATTAGTTCTATCTTTTCTTCCTCACCCTCTACTTTCTTTCCCTAACGTCTCGGGATTTTCAACTCTCGGGGAGTCGAAAATTTCCAGCCGTTACAAGCTGCCTCACATTCGGGTGTCCAAATGAACTTGGTATGCTTCTTCGTCAGTTTCATCAATGGACAAGATAATCTCAAGAAATCCTTAACGAATTTCCAATAATATCCAGCCAGACCTAAGAAACTTCTGACTTCTGTGGGTGTGGTAGGCTGCTTCCATTCTTTGATGGCCGAGAACTTTCCTGGGTCTACTAAGATGCCTTCCTTAGATACAACATGGCCGAGGAATTTCACCTCTTTTTGCCAGAATATGCATTTGGAGATTTGGCTTCCAGCACATTTCTACGCAAAATCTCCAAGACTTATATCAGATGCTTTTTGTGTTCATCAGTGGATTTATAGAAGATTAGAATATCATCGATGAATACCAGTACGAATTTATTTAAAACATCGCGGAAGACTCTATTCATCAGATCTACAAAGTATGCTGGAGCATTGCATAAGCCGAAGGGCATCACTAGCCATTCATAAAATAAGTCCAGTCCTCTGAAGGCTGTCAAAGGCACACATTTCTCAGCAATGCGTAATTGGTGGAAACCTATAGCTAGGTCCATTCTAGAGAATACTCGTGCTCCGTTCAAGCGGTCTAGAAGATCTTCTATGCGGGAAAGTGGGTATTTATTTTTCAGAGTCTGCTTATTTAGATCACGGTAGTCCACACATAGCCTGAGAGTACCGTCTGACTTCGGGACGAAAACTACCGCTGCACCCCAGCTTGAGAAGCTAGGTCTGATCAGACCCTTCCACAAAAGTTGCTTGGTTTGATTGCTTAGCTCCTTCTTTTCTTTTAGTGACATTCTACGAATAAGGTGGTCTAGCATTCGAAATTAAGTCAATTCTGAAGTCGATTTCTCTACGCAGAAGTAAGTTGTCAACTTCTTTGAACACATCCACATAGTCTCTGATGATAGGAATATCCTCAATAGAAGCGGGAGTGTCTTCTAGAGAAGACCAGAATTCTTTCCTATCTGTGGCTGAGCCGTGGCATGGTATAGTCATCGTATTTCCAAATTTGTTTTAATTCTGACTACTCTTTCAGCGCATAATAACTTAGCCTCATACTTCGTTAGCCAATCTAGCCCAAGTATGATATCATATCCATAGAAACTCATAATGATTAAGTCAAAAGGAAACTAGAAGTGAGAGTAAGAAACAGGCATTCTACAGTACTTATCGAGAATAAGTGAGCTTCCTATCGGGCTATGGGTTCTAATCGGTTCTTTAAGTTTTCTGGGTTTTAATTTAAGCTTTTTAATCGTGTCAACAGATATGAAACTCCTAGATGCATCCGTGTCAAACAAAACTGTAATAGGAATGTTCTTAATATGAAGAGTACCTCCTAAAACATCATGTTTACCTGCTCCGGAGGAAGCCGGTGCAGTCGCTCCGTCATAGACATGTGCAACTTCAAATTTCTTGAGAAGAGGGCAATTCTTGATAAGGTGTCCAGGCTTGTGGTAGTTAAAACATTCTCTTGGGCCACGGGGATTCTGTCCACTGCTTTGACTCGGTCCAAACTCGTTCCTTTTTGGCCTCTTCGGGGCTCGGCACTCATAGTCAAAATGCCCTATCCTCTGGCAATTGAAGCACTTGACCTAAGATCTGTCCCTCTTCTTCTTCTCTTGGGGCTTGGCGGTAGAAGAGCTGCCCACCTCAGCTTTCTTGTCCGACGCCTTTTTCTTGTTGTTGGCTTGACTCTTTTCTCGATCTTGCTGAGAACCTTTCTGGTCAATCTCCTCATATCTGCAGACCATCTCGATTACTTTAGCTAATGGACGCTCGATGTGTGCCATTACCCTATTATGATACCTCCTCGCAAGACCATTAATAAACCGCTTATTCTTCTATATAGGTTTTGAACTAACCCAGGGGAATATCTGGAAAGCTCGTCAAATTTCTTTACATACTCAGCAATAGTCATACTCCCTTGTTGGAGGTGGGCAAACTCATCATGAAGGCGTTCAACTTCGTGAGGTGGAATGAACTTATCATTGAATAGCTCTTTTAATTTCTCCTAGGTTACATCAGCTTCACTACCCCCAACCATAGCTGTTTCCCACAAAATCTGGGCCTGGTCCTTTAGGAACCATGTCGCCATAAATCGCTTCCTATGATCTTCAAGCTCTAGTCCTCCCAAGATTTTCTCAATTGTCTTCAGCCATGCTTGTGCTTCTGTCACCGTCTCTTGGCCTGTGAAATGTACGCCTCCGAGATTCTTGGTTTTCTTTGCCAACTTGTCTAGATCAAAAGCATTTGGGGGTAGTGGTAGTGGTGTCTCAACTTCTAGAGTGGCCTGTTCCTGTTCCCGGGCCGTAGGAGTCTCAACTCTGGCGGGTCTTCTTGCCCAACCTCTACCACGGGCTCTCGTACATGCTCTGCTACTCATTCTTTAGTTAGTTCTGTACCATCAAGGAATGATTCAGACTAACAAAAATGATAATTTTCAAAGGGAAGATTAATAGTAGAGACATACGATAAGGTGATAATGATGTAATGACTAATTAATATGTGCTATTCTGTTGTGCTCATTCTAGGACATAACTATTCCTATCTCTAATGAGCTACTCGCCTTAGAATACTACTGATTCTTTCTAGACAAATTGTTCTAAAAATGTTATACTCCATAGCTAAGGTTAACCTTTAGCTCTGATACCAAATGTGATGACCCCAAACTTCCGTGGTATGAAAGTAAGGATAATCAAAGGAGCATAACATAATTAAAAAAATAACAGATCTCAGATAATAGCAGAACATATAAATCATTGCAGCGGAAATGGAAATGTCATCACAAACATCATCACAAAACAATAGAGTACGCAGTACAGGATACACTTAGCAAAATAGATGTCTAAAACAGGGAAAAAAATAAAATCTCAATCTCCCAAAATACATCAATACTCAAAACTGTCTCAATGTCTCAAGAAAAAAAATAAAAAGAAAAGTTCTTCATCTTCTCTCTCAGCAAGCTCCAGTCCAGAAAAATATCCATACCTAACACATGTCATTTGGCTTCCCGTGTGGAAAGAGGGCACCTGAGTTTGCAAAGTGAAACAAACTATGAGTCAGTCATGGGACTGGTATGAAAAACCATACTAAATTAACCATATGGATAATCACTAGACCACGCCGCTAACACAGAACGGATTTACTCCATTAGATTGCCAGTGCATATGTTTTATAAATTTCAAGTCAAAAATAATGCAATGCTTTTTAGAAAATGAAATCATTATAAGACTCATGTCCCATCACACAATGCAATGCAGACCAGGGGATAGAGTTTTGCCTTATAAAGATCAAAAATGCTTGATACATAGAAAATAATATTTTAATATTATTATTAGTGTCTAATATGAATTAAAAATCTTTAAAGTAAATGTATCAATCCTAGACGGCATAGCTACCATATACTATGTCGCCGTATATAGATTTACAATCAAGATCGTTATGTCGTACTGGAAATTGGGTTTCCATCATGAGTCAAGGCTAGGGACGATCTCCTAACCGATTCGAGACACTTTAGCAATGTCTCAAGATTCGGACGCTGGTGAACCCTTGGATACAGCAGGGTCGGTCCACAAATACTTTAGTGGATTGGCAATTCCTAAACACACGCTCCCCGATCCTATTGGACCTATAAATTGGCCATTGGCGACCAATAAAAATCCTAGGTGCCTCATTCCATCAACAACATAAGTAAAAATGTCAGGCCTTGTAAAAACCCAAACACCACTTCTAGCTAGAAAGAAACGTGTGCACTCCCTACATTCCCTTGTCCCGTTTTTGACACTACCGGGGTGTGAGGCTCGCGAGGTAACGTAATACTCAAAGCTATGCTGAAATAGGCTATGCTTTGATCATCAATCATAAGGCTCTGCTTTTCAACAAAAGCCTCGATCAATTGCATCTTGGCATGTCACATTGACAGTCCATACCATGCGATTGATAACTACCAATATATAACCTTCGAGCTCGTACGTCTCAAAAAAGGGTGTTAAGCAAGAGAATAAATTCTCCGCTACCACAGATATATTTTAATAGAAATCAATTTAATTACACATCATGAAATTCACTGTTGGACACACACCCATTTACAATTCCGTTCTGGGTCTGAACGAAGCCGGAGTCACCCTATTCCTCGTCTCGTATGTCCAATACGGAAGTGAGGTGCTCGCATATCCGGACAATCAACAAGTACATCTGGACAACTACCACTTTAACCCTTTATTAGTAGCTAGCCAATGGCAGGTATGAGTAGTTATCCTTTCGATGTGAAGATCGCCGGTCTTCAATCGTCGTCTTTAAGATCTTCAATTTAGATCATCATATGACCATTTGAAATGAGTTTTAACTTGGACTTTTCAAATGATCCTCGCATATATATAATTAAAAATCAGTTCATATCGTTAGTGGTATATAATAACGATTAATCGCTATGTTTATTTATATAAAAATAGCCAAAATTATTTAACGACGCTTCTGGTCGATGGACGACCCTGGCGCTGTTTTTACCAAAATTTGTTATACGCTTATCTTAAAATCTAACCATTGGATTTTAAGAAAATTTATATCGATGGAAAGATCTTCCTAAAGCGGTCCTAACGGTTCCGTTTATGGGAAAATCCGATGGTTGGATCTTACGGTATAATGTTTGAAGTTACGATTGTCGAAACGCGAACTGCCACGCGCGATTCTTTTTAATTTTAATTTATATTTATATATATGAATAAATATAAATTGTTTGGGGGTTTCAACTACTTTCAAACAAACACATGCAAGCCAAATACCGTCTATATTAATGTTGGAGAATTTATATATGATTTTCATATTCCTACTAACATGATAAAAATGATGATTTGAAATAAATCATGTTTTTAATGGCTAATTATTTCCAATGGTAACTAAATTACATTGAAAATATATATTCCTAATGTTCACTCTTCATGTTGAAACCAAAAGACAATAAAAAACATGAGTTTTAATCCTACTATTTTTATTTCGTCTAAAATGACGATAAAAACGTGACATTTAAATCTATTCTTTTATTGTATATAAAATGTCAATCAAATGCAAGCTTTGATCTTAGACGTTTTATTTCAACTAAGATGTCATTTTTATCTATGTTTTTATTTGCATCTAAAATGCAAATAAAAATGCAATCTTTAATTCAATGTTTTTATTCACAACTAAATTGTAAATAGATATGCAATTTTTTTGTTCATGTTTTATTTACACCAAAAATGCAAATAAAAATGTAATCTGTCATTTCATGTTTTTATTTGCATCTAAATGCAAACAAGAATGCAACTTTTTATTTCATGTTTTTATTTGCATCGAAAATGCAAAAAAAATGCAACTTTTAAATCAATGTTTTTATTTGCATCTAAAATGCAAATAAAAATGCAACTTTTAAATCAATGTTTTTATTTGCATCTAAAATGCAAACAATAATGCAACTTTTAAATCAATGTTTTTATTTACATCTAAAATTTTCAAATAAAAATTGAAACTTTTTATACTATATTTATTTGCATCTAAATTTGCAAATAAAAATGTAACAAAAAATGCAACTTTTAAATCAATGTTTATATTTACATTTAAAATTTTTCAAATAAAAATTGAAACTTTTTATACTATGTTTATTTGCATCTAAATTTGTAAATAAAAATGTAACTATTTATATGATGTTTATTTGCATCTAAAATTGCAAATAAAAAATATAACTTTTTATACGATGTTTATTTGCATCTAACTTTGCAAATAAAAAATGTAATTTTTTATACGATGTTTATTTTCATCTAACTTTGCAAATAAAAAATGTAAATATTTATACGATGTTTATTTGCATCTAAATTTGCAAATAAAAAATATAACTTTTTATACGATGTTTATTTGCATCTAACTTTGCAAATAAAAAATGATTTTTTATACGATGTGTAACACCCCGTATTTTCTATAAACCTTAAAGTAACGAATTAAAGAATAATTAATTTTAAATATGAGAATTAAGGGAAATGGATTACGCCATTGCGTTTGTCTCGGAATTCTGGTGGAGATAGAGTCCGAGTTAGCGTGAATTGGACTTCGTATGAAGAAGTTATGGCCTTCGGAAGTTTCAAAATTTCAAAATTCAAATTCAAACACAGAAGAGGGCAGGAAAATTCCTGCCCCAGGCCAGGTCGACCAGGGGGTCGACCCTAGTGTCGACCTAACCTACAGGTCAACCTGGGGGTCGACCTACCCCCGGGCAGATCTGAAAAGATGATGAATTCTGACTCCCTGCGGAGTCATTAGGGCTGAGGTGTTATCCTATCTTGACTGGATGGTCTTGATTACTTCTAGGGTTAATCTGACGGCTCTAAATTAATTAAACCTCTACAAAAGCAATGTAACTCTCAACCCTAAATCACAAATATTCATACCAAGAGCCGTCATGCTGTCAATGGTGAACCTAGAATAGTCGTCATCTCTTTCAACTCAAAGGCAAGATTGAAGCTATGTCAAATTCTAATCTAATCTAATTCAACTAAGAAAATTCAACGATCTACATCAAAGGCGAGCAATTCAATTTTAGAATACAGATCCCAGAACTCAAGAATTCCTTTTTGTTTTTAAGTGTAGTTATCTTTTATATGTGAATAAATTAAAGACATGGTTTGTAATGAATTGTAAAATAGAATTGTATCAAGTTGTATGTGATGCTGATTTATGTTTATTCATGTCTATTCTATCATATATGCCTATGAACTATTATGGTCTATCGAACCTATCATGTTATGAGGAAATTGGTGAACAAACCTATGATGTTGTATAGGAATTTGGGAATGAAATTATCATATATAAGTTTGGTGATATTATGATACATACAAGTTTTAGGCTAAGTCATGTCATTTACGCCTAATTGTTTAGATCCATTATGCATGTATGTTTAGATCTACGACCTTGTTAATTTGGTGATGACATCTATATGTTGTATGTCAATTCAGAAATTATGCCATGTTTATGCAAGTTAAGTGACGCTATCATGATATGAATACATGCAAGTCTATAGGTTAAAAACACGATTATGTAAACCTATATGTTTAGATCTACACTTTATATGTTAGATCCATATGTCTCTATGTTAGATCCATGTTAGCAAGATTCAACCCCTATGCAAGTTCACCACTACATGTCTAATTAGATTTTAGTAGTTCTATGTAAAACTATTATTTTACGACTCGTGTTGCCTAGATCTAGTTTGTAAGTTCATAATTAAAAGTATATTATGCCAAGTTCATGTGACACATCTGTAGTGAGATCCATATTTTTGTATGATGTTGGAATATTGCAAGTTCCTCTTTTTCCACTTTTAGTTTATTAGTTAGGCTAAAATGTCGAGCCTAACATCCTATGTAATTTTACAAACGTACAACGGGGGTAATGTTTGGGAAAACATGAAACTATACATAATTAACATATTTGGCTCATAAACATGTAAATGGTATGGCATTGAAATGGTATAATATACATACCAAAAATTATGAATTTGATTTAGAAGGAAAGTGGGCCATGTCAATAAATTATTGACAAATTTACATATACGGATAAAAGGATAAATATGTAAATTTAGAAAAGACGAATATGCCTAACCCGAGGTTAGACTGAGTTGTGGTGTAAAACTGTCTGGAACCGACTGGCACATCCATTGACCACAACAATACCTGTCTAATGTGGGTGGTTAGTGCATTGAGCCAAAAAAGGACCCGAGGTTAGAATGAGTTATGGTGTAAAACTGCCCGGAACCGACCGGCACATCCAGTGACCAATACAATACCTGTCTAATGTGAGTGGTTGGTGCTTTAATAAAGCTAAGTCAAGATTGGTAGGGTTAAGTCAATTAAGAAAACACTTAACCAATTCAACATGTTAACTAAACTGATGGGTGGGGTTATGACACTTAACCAATTTAACATGTTGGCTGGAAAACCCTAGTAACGGGGACCCATTTCAGCAGTAACCCACATAGATGTATCATGGTACCCTGAACTAGGCAGGGTGGGGCACGATTACTGGGTTGAATTGTAAGCGGTCAAAACATCGGCGGGTGGTGCGTTAGTGTAGGTTCTGACGGAGTATGGGTGTGCACGTACTCCAGAGTGGAAAAAGTAGGCATTGTTCATCAGTATCCATACACTATGCATCTTGAATCGTGTCGGGTTGCCACCATAGGATTTGATACACCCCAAAGTAGGACCAGCACAGGTATCTATAGTCAAGCGAGGGCTGAATGACACACGTAATAAATGCATGTGAGTAGGAGCCAATCGATATAAGGGGATCATTTCACCAAGAACACGTGGTGCTAGTTGGACAAGTATAAATAGGTGCAGAGAATTAAACATGGGTGCGATGTATATTCGGTTTATCCTACCTTATATAGTTTTATGTTAGTTTGTTGTTCTGGTACTGTCCTATTTTCAGTTTATTCCTATCATGACCTTTTCCTTATTCACACACTGAAAAGTCACTGGACTTACTCAGACTTATGTCTGACCCATTTTTCTTTCGTCTTCTTTTCTTCTGTTCCCCCCTCAGTTAGCCAGGGAGGGAATAGCTCTGCTTAATTTGGACCATTCGTCTTTCCTAGCTTGATGACTCTGTGTTGTACGGCTTAGAACCTATTATCTTTGGTTATGGCTTTGGACACATTAGACTTGGGGATTTATGCAGTTTTATTTATATTTTATGTTTCTTTATATAATAATCAAGACAGAAATTATGATGTAATGATTTGGAAGGTTGTTTGAAACAGTTTGCTGTAATGTTTAGTTATGAACCATGTTTGAAATAAAGTTAGTTTTATTTTCCGCTGCTTATATATACATCCGTCTTGTAAAATTTCTGTGCCTTTTACCTATAGTACTCCACCAAAGTTAAGGCATTCCCTTTGTGAGTGACCTTGACGAAGGTGGGGTGTTTCACTTGGTATCAGAGAAAAGGTTTACTAGATCAGATAAAAATTTTTGAAAACTATTTTCAAAAAGAAGTATAAAGAAGCATTTTTCAAGAAAAAGTGTTATTTACTTTAAAAGGCATAATACCCCAAAGCCATATGCACTATCTTTCTATCCTTTGTTTTGAATCTTTCCTTTTTCGTTTCAGCATGTCTGGGAATCTTAACCTTCCAGAGGGTGTACCGATACCTGGCTGGTTCAGGATGTACCTAGAGGCTAGGGCCAACGACGCAGTCCCAGCAGACATTCCTCCTCCCACAGCTGCAGCGGTTCCTCCTCCTCCTCGTGCAAATGCTTTCTCAAAAATATGTAGGGACTTTCGAGCCATGGGTGGAAAGAACTTAAATGGAAATGAATCCTTCGTGGAAGCAAGAATCTAGCTCAAAGAAACTGAGGATTTGTTCGATATCTACGAAGTGGATGATAGGCAGAAGATATAGTTGGCGGTATGGTTACTGTAACGACCCGCATTCTACGCATCATAGGATCGTAGAATATTTATTTCTGTCACATACGAAGTCGTATGGTCATGTAACTTTGGGAGAGGACTATTAGGCTCATTTCCCATGTTCATGATTTTTCCCGATTTTTAAATGACCATTTTACCCCTAGTTATCACTGTTTTGGCCATAACTTTTGACTGGAAAGGAATTTTGACCTGAAACCACTTCCATTGGCTTCGGATGATGGTTTCTCTTTCCGTAGAGTGGTCACATTAGCCAAATGGACTTACCGTTTGGGAGATATGGCTGAAACAAGTTTCAGACGGTGAAAAACAGCTTAATTGGGCTTAACCGGGTGATTAGCAGCTAGGCCCACAGGGGAATTTCGGGTTTAGAGGTGTAGGAGGACTGATTAGGGTTAGGTTATCACTTTCTTTTCAGTTTTGAGCCGCCACAAACCTTCTTGAGACATTGATAATGGCTTCCATCCTCTAAAATCACCCCAAAACACATTTTTAGCAAAGATTAAGCCTAGACTACATCAAAGCAAGGCCAAATAGCAACAAAGCAAGGTTGGAGCTGCTGCTATACATAGGAATTCGACCCAAACAGAGAGTATTCCAGATTTGGTGTTTCATTTGTGGCCAAGGTGAGTGATTTGCATAGTTTTTGCGCTAATTACGGTGATTAAGGGTAATTAGTGAAGATTAGCGAATTTATACGTAAATAAATTCTGGAAAAATTCTTAAAATTCTAAAATAATGTTTTAAGGTTCTGTTAGAAATTTGGGTTAATTTCGATGTGTTTTGCTAATCGTATGCTTAAACATGATTAAGAGGGATTATAGGAAAATGTTAGGTTTTAGCCACTTTTGATCCATTTTGGTTCATTTGAATTGTTGTTAGGTGTTTGTGGTTGTTCTTACATGTTGCTATGACTCTATGGTATGTTTTATGATTGATTAGAATAGTTAGATTGGTTGAAAACGTCGTCGAATGGCGTAGAAAGCTCGCTGGAAAGTTGCAGAAATGTGCAGGTTCCGAACCGGATCGGGTCGGAGTAGAGGGTCGGATCGGATTTGTGAACTGACCAAGGAAATCTGAACTGGATCGGAGCTTGTCACTGGAGGAGGATCGGCGAGAAGGAAGGCTGTTTGCTTAGAGTTGGAGTGGACAAGGGGGATCGGATCGGAACTAGGGAGCGGATCGGATCGAAACTAGGGAGCGGATCAGATTGGAGTTGTTGAGCGGATCGGATTGGAGAGGATCGGATCGGAGTAAGCTAAGGGGGCGGAGCGGATCGGCAATTGGAGAAGGACAGGATCGGGTATGGGAACTTAGAAGGGAGCAACCACCGAACCAACCAGAGAATAGGCACTACACTTCCGAACCGAACCAAGTGGAGAACCCGAACCGAAGGAGCACCGAACCGAATGGAAAAGATGACTACCGAACCGAACCGACGAAGATGATGACTACCGAACCGAACCGAATTTCAGGACTGCGCGACAACTCTTCTGAAGACCCACTCCAATTCGACCAAACCCGAGATGCAAAGGAAGTCCAAATGAGAAGTTAGAGCTCAGGATTCAGATGGGAATCAACGAGTTCGCTTCATGGTTGGGCTTTGCTGCGGGACGCGTGCCAAGGAGTTATCGACGTCTATAGCTTTGGACCACTATGGTAGGAGGTACGAAGGCGGATTCAGGGCCATTATGGCATCGGTAGAACCAAGGGTTACGACCAATGAAGTGGGTCATTGAAATGTTTGGTCATGACTCCAAGTGTTTGGCTTGGTCACAGCAGGGTTTCTACAAGTCGGGATTCGTCGTTACCTCAGTTTGTCTAGTGTTCCAAAGTGGTAGATGTCGTACGCTTTACGCACTGAGTGAGAGACGTGAGGATGGTTGCTATGGATGATTTGTTTGCTATCATTGTGACATACACACCCCACCCCCGTAGTCTGACACTATCTATTATGGCACCTTGGAGTATTGTACGGTATGTGGTACTAACTCTTTGGTTGCAGGTCCAGGTTCTGGTATGGTTTAGTATACCTGTTATTACTCTGTTTAGATGCTTATCGCTCATACCAGGCTTTATGTCTGACCCAGAGTTTTATGTCTCCTCTTATTACTCTGGGTGCTCACACGAGCAGACTAGAGACAGGTTGGCTGGTGATGCACGGGTAGATGATCCGGAGACGAGCAGGAGGCTTCCACGTAACATATATAGTATTCTCCCTGTGTTGTTGAAGATCACCGCTTGGGCATTGTTGGTGTATCTTCTACTTTAGCTTTCTTTTGTTTAGAGACAGTAAATTTGGAAAATTGTAATAAGCTGTATATGGATTTCCGCTGCTCTGATGATTGATGTTGATTTTAGTTATCAGCTTATGCACTGTCTCGCCTGTTTTATGTCAAGTATGTTATTATTATATTTTATCCCATGCGTTGTGAGACATTCTACAGGTCCCTTGATTAGTTCATTCTCTTCTTTCTTTTCTTCTGACGACCGTTCTGTGCTAGCTGGGCATGTGTACAGCGCACTTTCGGAGGAAATGCAGGCCGGTGCGGGACGGGCTGTCACACTTGGTATCAGAGCTCTAGGTTGCGTAGTTAACCTAGGGAAGTTATCAGGGAGAGATAATACACGTATACGAGAGAGCGTATTTGTGATTACTTTGGTTTTCAAAAGCTATATATATATACTATTAGTAGTATAAGGATGAAGTCGTACTGCACTAGCACCACTATGGAGTCGTTAATCGTTTCCTTTTTCAGATTGACGATGAGCCGATATACTAGAGGTGCTGGTAGGGGAGCCAATAATGGGAATGCTGCTGACATGAGGACGATGTTTACTGACCTCATGAGAGAGATGCTTAGAGATGTACAGAGGGCAGCTCCCAATGGTGGAAATGGTGGTGGTCCAATAGTGCAGGCGCCGAGGGTCGACTTCGCCAAGTTGAATAAGGATTATACTAACCTTAGTGGGAAGCCGTTCCACGGAACGGAGTCGGCTACGGATGTTTAGGATTGGGTGGATAGTTGCGAACGTATCTTCGAGGATTTGGGTATCGAGGATGCGATGAAGAGAAAGCTAGCGTCCCGTCAGCTGCAAGGGCGGGCAATGAATTGGTGGAATGCTATAAAGGCAGCTACTCCCGAAGACCAGATTACTTGGGAGCAGTTTAAGGCTCGCTTTAGTGAGAAGTTCATTCCAGCTGCTCAGAAGTCAATGTTGTTTAAGAAGTTCTTGGAGCTCAAGCAGAATGGCAGAGCTGTCTCGGAGTATATTGCTGAATTTGACACTTTGTCAAAATATGGGTTATCTCTTATTGATACTGCCGAGAAAAAGAATGAGAAATTCATAACGGGTTTGGATCAGTACTTGGGGGAAAAACTTATTAACCACATCGATGAGACGTTTGAATCGATTGTGGGGAAAGCGTTAAGATCGGAAAGTCTCTACCCTAAGTCGAAGACTGAGGTTGCATCCGCAGATGAGCCAAAGCCACAAGCTAGTGGTGGAGGCAAAGGTGGTTCTCAGAATAAGAGAAAGCAGAATCAGGCTAAGGACGGCCAGAAGAAAAAGAATAAGCAAGATGTGGAGTGCTTCAGCTGTGGTAAGAAGGGCCATTATGCTAGTAATTGTCGGGCCAAGCCAGCGGATAGGAAGTGCTTCAACTGTGGCCAAATGGGACATCACAAGGACAAGTGTCCACAGCCCCCTAAAGAAAAGCAAATGGTGAAAGCATATGCTCTTAATGCTATTCCTTCTTCGTCGAATGCCCCAACTGCGGCGGAGAAGGGAAAGAATGTCGTCATTCAAGGTATGCTTTCTGTTTACGATATTCCTGTTAGAGTTTTGTTTGATACCGGAGCTTCCAGTTCTTTCATATCTAGTGACCTGGTAGATAGGTTGGGATTGGAGCCCGAAATTGTCGATAGACCTTTAATAGTGACGAACCCGATTGGTGGTTCGACTAGCCTTAGCATGATTTGTCGCAATGTGGTCTTATCGAGTCATGGATGCATGTTTGTTTGTGATTGCTTTGTTTTGGGCTTTACTGGGTTTGGCATTATTTTGGGAGTAGATTGGCTCCAAAGATACGGGGTGGTGGTAGACTGTGAGGGCTTGTTGGTGACAGCTAGAGCGGATGATGGGCGGAGGATAGTGTTTGGTGGTCTACCCAGTAAGGGGGTATTGGCTAGTTTTCTAAACTCCCTCGACATTCCGCATAGTGAGTTGTCAGGTTTGCCCGTGGTTGGCCAGTATCCGGATGTTTTCGAAGAAGTGACCGGACTTCCACCACACCGAGAGATTGAGTTCCGTATTGATTTGGTAAAAGATGCCAGACCTATAGTGATGCCGCTTCGTCGTATGGCACCAAGGGAGCAGCGAGAGCTCGAGGTGCAAGTCAGCGATCTTTTGAAGAAGGGATTTATCAGAAGGAGTGTTTCTGAATGGGGAGCACCAGTTGTGTTTGCTACCAAGGCGGATGGTTCCCTTCGTTTTTGTGTAGACTACCGCGAGTTGAATAAAGTGACGAGGAAGAACAAGTATCCTCTACCGCGGATAGATGATTTGTTCGATCAGTTGAGTGGCGCGAGGATATTTTCTCAGTTGGATCTCGCGACAGGTTTTCATCAGCTTAGAGTGGAAGCTGAGAGTATAGCTAAAACGGCATTTCGGACGCCGTCTGGGTTTTATGAGTGGTTGGTCATGCCATTCGGGCTGACCAATGCCCCAGCATATTTTGTGGATCTTATGAATAGGGTATTTAGAGATCAGTTGAATAAGTTTGTCCTTGTGTTCGTTGATGATATTTTGGTCTATTCGAGGACAGAGGAAGGACATAAGGAACATTTAAGAGTAGTGATGGAGGTGTTGAGAAAACACCAATTGAAAGCAAAGTTTTCTAAGTGTCACTTCTGGAAGAGGGAAGTGAGGTTCTTGGGCCATGTTGTATCAGAGAATGGTATTGCCGTGGACCCGGCAAAGGTGGCTACGGTACAGGATTGGCCTACGCCCAAGAATGCAACAGATGTAAGAAGTTTCTTGGGGTTAGCGGGATATTATCGTAAGTTTATCCAAGGTTTCTCCAAGATAGCAGCACCATTGACCCAGTTGACCAAGAAGAATCAAGCTTTTGTCTGGGATGAAAGGTGCGAGAATGCATTTAAGAGTCTAAAGGACAAGTTGACAAGCGCACCAGTGTTAGTAATTCCTAAGGGGGATGAAGAGATAACGGTATACACGGATGCCTGTGGTACCGGACTGGGTGCTGTATTGATGCAAGCCGGTAGGGTTGTAGCTTACGCAAGTCGGCAATTGAAACCGCACGAGAGAAGATACCCTACCCATGATTTAGAATTGGCAGCGATCGTGTTCGCGTTAAAGATGTGGAGACACTATCTCTTGGGAGAAAGATTTGAGCTGTTTACAGACCATAAGTCGTTAAAGTATCTCTTCTCTCAGAAAGATCTGAATCTCCGTCAGCAGAGATGGTTAGAGTTCTTAGCTTCCTATGATTTTGACATCGCATACACACCAGGAAAGGGCAATGCGGTGGCTGATGCATTGAGTAGAAGACATGCCAGCTTAGGGGCTATGTTCCTTGAATGGAAGCAACTGGAGTTTATCGCGGGGTTTGATTTCAGACCAAAGTGCGAATTGGATCCAGAAATGTTAGCAAGTTTGACGATCAGACCCACTTTGATTGAGCGGATCGGCTCTAGTCAGAGGGACGATCCTAACCTATTGGAAATCATCTCCAAGTTAGAGATGGGTATCGATGAGGAGATGAACAAGTATGGGCTTGATCGAGATAGATGGCTTAGAAAGAATGGAAAGCTTGTTGTACCCAATGTCAATGGATTGAGGGATGAAGTGCTTAGAGAATGTCATCACTCAAAGCTGACTATCCACCCCGGTGGTAACAAGATGTATCGAGATATGAAGCAGACTTACTACTGGGAAGGAATGAAAAGAGACTTTGGGAAGTTTATATCCAAATGCATGAATTGTCAGCTAGTTAAAGCCGAGCAAAAGAAGCCTAGTGGGTTGTTGCAACCATTAGAAATTCCCGAATGGAAATGGGAGCAAGTCTCGATGGATTTCATCGATGGTTTACCAAGGACTAGATCGGGATATGACAGCATTTGGGTAATTGTGGATCGATTGACTAAGAGCGCAAGATTTATACCAGTCAAATCGACCAGAACGGCAGCTAAGTTAGCAGAATTGTATATGAAGTGGGTAGTGAGATTCCATGGAGTACCTAAAAGCATTGTGAGTGACCGAGACCCGTTGTTCACTAGTGGGTTTTGGAAAAGCTTGCAAGAGGCTCTAGGGTCAAGATTACATCTCAGTACCGCATATCATCCTCAGACCGACGGTCAGACGGAAAGGGTGAATCGTATTTTGGAAGATCTCTTGAGAGCATGTATATTGGATTTTGGTGGATCATGGGATGACCATTTGCATCTAGTAGAGTTTGCATATAATAATAGCTACCAATCCAGTATCGGTATGGCTCCGTTTGAAGCTTTGTATGGAAGACCGTGCAACTCACCATCATGTTGGATAGAGACTGGCGAGAGATTTATACTTGGACCAGATGTGGTGAGGGAAACATCAGATAAAATCAAGACCATTCAACAACGAATGAAGGCTGCCCAAGATAGACAGAAGAGTTATGCTGATAAGAGGAGAAGAGACTTAAAATTCTCCGTTGGCGACTTGGTGTTTGTCAAGATTTCTCCGTTGAAGAGCGTAATACGATTTGGCAGGAGAGGCAAGTTGGCACCAAGATTCGTTGGCCCATTCCCTGTTCTTGAGCTAGTCGGGAATTTGGCATATAGAATTGACTTACCAGAGAAGATGGCAGGAGTTCACAACGTATTTCATGTTTCCCAACTAAGGAAGTTCGTTCACGACTCAGATATGACTATTTCACCTGGTCAGTTAGAGGACTTCGAAGTAGAACCCGAGGCGGTTGGGAACCGCAAGCCGGCCCGTATTGTCGAGCACGACATGAAGCAACTTCGAAGGAAGGCGGTGAAGCTAGTCAAGGTTCAGTGGGGCGAGGACGAGAATGATTGTACTTGGGAGACAGAGGAGAACATTAGGGAGACTTATCCGGAACTCTTTGCCTGGTAAGATTTTGACTTAGATTCAGTTTTCTGCATGCTAGGGTAGGCTTGTTTGTTTGTTTTGCATGTTTGATTGTTGTATATGGCTGTTAGGCATGCGGAATCTTTTGTATGTTTGGGTTAAGGAATTTCGGGGACGAAATTTCTTAAGGGGGGGAGAGTGTAACGACCCGCATTCTACGCATCATAGGATCGTAGAATATTTATTTCTGTCACATACGAAGTCGTATGGTCATGTAACTTTGGGAGACGACTATTAGGGTCATTTCCCATGTTCATGATTTTTCCCGATTTTTAAATGACCATTTTACCCCTAGTTATCACTGTTTTGGCCATAACTTTTGACTGGAAAGGAATTTTGACCTGAAACCACTTCCATTGGCTTCGGATGATGGTTTCTCTTTCCGTAGAGTGGTCACATTAGCCAAATGGACTTACCGTTTGGGAGATATGGCTGAAACAAGTTTCAGACGGTGAAAAACAGCTTAATTGGGCTTAACCGGGTGATTAGCAGCTAGGCCCACAGGGGAATTTCGGGTTTAGAGGTATAGGAGGACTGATTAGGGTTAGGTTATCACTTTCTTTTCAGTTTTGAGCCGCCACAAACCTTCTTGAGACATTGATAATGGCTTCCATCCTCTAAAATCACCCCAAAACACATTTTTAGCAAAGATTAAGCCTAGACTACATCAAAGCAAGGCCAAATAGCAACAAAGCAAGGTTGGAGCTGCTGCTATACATAGGAATTCGACCCAAACAGAGAGTATTCCAGATTTGGTGTTTCATTTGTGGCCAAGGTGAGTGATTTGCATAGTTTTTGCGCTAATTACGGTGATTAAGGGTAATTAGTGAAGATTAGCGAATTTATACGTAAATAAATTCTGGAAAAATTCTTAAAATTCTAAAATAATGTTTTAAGGTTCTGTTAGAAATTTGGGTTAATTTCGATGTGTTTTGCTAATCGTATGCTTAAACATGATTAAGAGGGATTATAGGAAAATGTGAGGTTTTAGCCACTTTTGATCCATTTTGGTTCATTTGAATTGTTGTTAGGTGTTTGTGGTTGTTCTTACATGTTGCTATGACTCTATGGTATGTTTTATGATTGATTAGAATAGTTAGATTGGTTGAAAACGTCGTCGAATGGCGTAGAAAGCTCGCTGGAAAGTTGCAGAAATGTGCAGGTTCCGAACCGGATCGGGTCGGAGTAGAGGGTCGGATCGGATTTGTGAACTGACCAAGGAAATCTGAACTGGATCGGAGCTTGTCACTGGAGGAGGATCGGCGAGAAGGAAGGCTGTTTGCTTAGAGTTGGAGTGGACAAGGTGGATCGGATCGGAACTAGGGAGCGGATCGGATCGAAACTAGGGAGCGGATCGGATCGGAGTTGTGGAGCGGATCGGATTGGAGAGGATCGGATCGGAGTAAGCTAAGGGGGCGGAGCAGATCGGCAATTGGAGAAGGACAGGATCGGGTATGGGAACTTAGAAGGGAGCAACCACCGAACCAACCAGAGAATAGGCACTACACTTCCGAACCGAACCAAGTGGAGAACCCGAACCGAAGGAGCACCGAACCGAATGGAAAAGATGACTACCGAACCGAACCGACGAAGATGATGACTACCGAACCGAACCGAATTCCAGGACTGCGCGACAACTCTTCTGAAGACCCACTCCAATTCGACCAAACCCGAGATGCAAAGGAAGTCCAAATGAGAAGTTAGAGCTCAGGATTCAGATGGGAATCAACGAGTTCGCTTCATGGTTGGGCTTTGCTGCGGGACGCGTGCCAAGGAGTTATCGACGTCTATAGCTTTGGACCACTATGGTAGGAGGTACGAAGGCGGATTCAGGGCCATTATGGCATCGGTAGAACCAAGGGCTACGACCAATGAAGTGGATCATTGAAATGTTTGGTCATGACTCCAAGTGTTTGGCTTGGTCACAGCAGGGTTTCTACAAGTCGGGATTCGTCGTTACCTCAGTTTGTCTAGTGTTCCAAAGTGGTAGATGTCGTACGCTTTACGCACTGAGTGAGAGACGTGAGGATGGTTGCTATGGATGATTTGTTTGCTATCATTGTGACATACACACCCCACCCCCGTAGTCTGACACTATCTATTATGGCACCTTGGAGTATTGTACGGTATGTGGTACTAACTCTTTGGTTGCAGGTCCAGGTTCAGGTATGGTTTAGTATACCTGTTATTACTCTGTTTAGATGCTTATCGCTCATACCAGGCTTTATGTCTGACCCAGAGTTTTATGTCTCCTCTTATTACTCTGGGTGCTCACACGAGCAGACTAGAGACAGGTTGGCTGGTGATGCACGGGTAGATGATCCGGAGACGAGCAGGAGGCTTCCACGTAACATATATAGTATTCTCCCTGTGTTGTTGAAGATCACCGCTTGGGCATTGTTGGTGTATCTTCTACTTTAGCTTTCTTTTGTTTAGAGACAGTAAATTTGGAAAATTGTAATAAGCTGTATATGGATTTCCGCTGCTCTGATGATTGATGTTGATTTTAGTTATCAGCTTATGCACTGTCTCGCCTGTTTTATGTCAAGTATGTTATTATTATATTTTATCCCATGCGCTGTGAGACATTCTACAAGTCCCTTGATTAGTTCATTCTCTTCTTTCTTTTCTTCTGACGACCGTTCTGTGCTAGCTGGGCATGTGTACAGCGCACTTTCGGAGGAAATGCAGGCCGGTGCGGGACGGGTTGTCACAGTTACTCAAAGATGAAGCTTCCTATTGGTGCGAAGTCACTAACGCTGAAAGACTAATTGAAGCTTGGATGGATTTTAGGATGAGGTTTGAAATGAAATTCCTCTCACAAGCTGAACGAAGCCTATAGATGGAGAAGTTCTTAGCTCTCAAACAGGGAAGTTTGTCGGTCAAGGAATACGTTAACCAATTCAATCAGCTAGCTAGGTTCGGATTGGAGTTAGTGAACACTCCATATAAGAAAGCTCTCCGCTTTGTCAAAGGATTGAATGAGCCACTGCACAGCGTAGCTACGTCCCATATACCTATGGGTGCGACTTATGAAAGATTGGTGGAAATGGCACTGTTACAAGAAGAAGATAAGGTTGGCAAGAAGGAGACAAAGGTGGAAGCACCTCAAGATAAGAAAGGGGAAGGATCACGGAGTAAGAAGACAGATTCCAAGAAGGGCGGGAAAAACAACAAAACTCGTGACAAGAGGAAGTGTAATTTTTGTGGCATTCCTGGACATCTAGTTAAGGACTGCAGCAAGAAGAAAAGGAAGATGAGTGGCTGTTTCCATTGCGGTGAGGAAGGACACATGGCTAGGGACTGCCCAAGAAAGCAAGGGCATAGGTTGAGAGTTGGATCTACTTCTGGAGGGCAGGTTCACGCTCTCACGGCACCTCCGCAAGAAAAAAGGTAGAAATGTTTCTGTTGAGAGTTTAGTTTATCTTTTTGATCATCCTGTTCGTATACTCTTTTATTCTGGCGCATCGCACTCTTTTATATCTACTACATTAATTGAATCTCTGCACCTAGAAACCAGTTTAGTAGAGGATCCCTTGGTTGTTTCAAATCTAATTGGGGGCTCAACTTATTTGTCAATGATTTGTTCGAATTTGGAAATTTCTATATTAAGTGTGGGGTTTAGATGCAATGCCTATGTTTTTGTAACGAACAGGGATTTTCGACCCCGAAAATCAACACAAAACACCATGTCAAACCTTCAAGCATCGAAAACACCAGAACTTTATTAGAAAGAAATTAGAGGGTGAGATAAGAAAGAAAGAAATATTAGAATAGAAGAAGTAGAATAACAACACACCACTAACAGAGTCTCACATCGCAGCGGAACAAAATATAATATAGAAATAAACTTTATAGAGAGCTTTGAAATAAAACTTACAATTTTCAGAGTACATCAATACACTGGGACAGTTATAATAGTCTGTCCTCATATATATAACACATAGCGGAAATACTATTTCACGTCTGAACTCCTTCAGCCCGTTTTTGAACTTCACGGCACCTGGTAACCTAAACCTGTACACCCCGATCTAACCCGAGCATTATAAATACTGGGTCAGTCTGGTGAACCAGAGTGAGTAAAACACACTAAGTTTAAAGAGGAATCATCCAACTTGATTTTAACGTTCAAAATCCTTTTGAAAGAAAAGGATAATCGTAAGACCAAATCCCCACATAAATAAAGACGGTTTTTACCTTACGATAACCCAAAACATTTTTGAAATCATATCATATTCTAATATTATAATAGTGTCTACATACAAATAAATAGAATCTAGTAGAACACTTGCATCTCATGCTCTACGTATATAGTATACAAACAAAAATGCGGGCGCTTATTGGAGATTGGATTCCGACTATGACAAGGTATGGAACCACCTGCCGATAGTGTATCTCTAGAGGCGAATACACTGGGTTCAACAAGAACGTCTTGCAACCCGGCCCGCACATGACCGACCACTCATTTCTCTTGAGTATATCGAATATATTGTCACCCACGGTTGCTAGCAACATAATCGTTCCCGGGAGATACAGAAGTAAAAGAAGTAACAAATATAAATATTCTTTAGATGACGACAATATATCATAATGGGAGCGACCCACATAGCCATGCTGCCTGCCCGATTTTTGTCATTTTCTGGTTAACGAGGCTTGAGGTTATAATCAACTTTTGGACATCTGGCCAACATTCACTTTTGAATTCTACAACGTCCATACACGTCATCCAGGAACAGGATGAACCGAAGGCACCCTCCTACCACATCCTAGGAATCACCCTATAGATCAGTAGCGAGTAGTCCTTGCAGTCCGTAGATTCCAACCACGACAGAATCATAGTATTTCTCTGGGGATCAGCCAGAGATTGTAAGTAACACATCCGTTTTATGAAGATCTACGGTCTTCAATTGCTCCATCTCGATTAGCATCTTCAACGTATTCATACTTATTGGTCGGAATAGTTTTTGAATATAAATTCGATCCCGGTCTTTCCATACCAATACCGCATTGGGCATGATTTTGATAGTCAATTATTTAACTATCAAAGTAAACAACCATAAAAATAAAATTGATCCATCTGTTCATTATGCAGCATCACTTGGCCATTAAAAATAATATATTAGTTTTAATATATTAATATTTTCAAATTACTTTACTTACATACTTAGAGAAATATCTTAAAACCATACCCACTTTCATATCCAAATTTTCCATTAACTATGATTTCAAAACATTACTACAATATTACTTATTATCAATGATTGGGAAGTCAATTCAACTTATCATCGTAAATCAATGTTACGAATTTCCTGTCATTTCATTATATGAAACAAAATAATCATCAGTTACCTTTTTAGAATAAATCCATTTCAAATCTCATCTCGTCACTTTGAAATTATCGTTATATTATTAGGAATCTCCTTCTATTTTTCTTTAATATGGAAATACCAATTCACATCTCAAGCCCTTTTTTTATTCCCTTTATTTTTGGAATCCCATTTATATATCCAAATTCTTCCAATAACTTTACGTTATTATCCATCAAAATAAATTATTTCAAACATCTCCACTATTACAACTAATACCATCCTTTGATAATCCTAAAGTTGTTCAAGTTGGGGTATTTTAATTACCTCTCAGACCTTGATCAACAACATTCTTATCTTAAGGTAGATATGAATTGTAATCCAAAAACACATATTTATTCCACAATTATCATTTCACTATTTTATTTAACGTATGGTTTTATAAAACCTTTGACATCTCCTTTTTAAATATACTATTATTACTAAATTCATTTTCTAGTAAATGACTAAATAAACATCAACTTAACTACTTTAAGCTATTTGTTTCATTATCCAGATTTCATTACAAATCCTATTAACATATATTTACTAAATTCGATTACTAATATCTTTTCTTTTTAAACCCTTTTGTCTTTCCTTTGAGAAATATTTTCTCAAATCTCATCCATTTCGCTTAAGGCCATTCTCAAGTGACGTTAATTTATAATTAACGCTTAAACTCCACATCTCTCTTTATAACTCGTTTATACAACTTTGGGTTAATACAAAACATTTTTCCATCTCGATTTCCCTACTTAATCCAAATATTAAGTAACATTTGTTTTAAGCGTATCGTCTTCGCTTAAAATCGCTTTATAACTTTATTTACCAATCTCAGTTCAAATATAAACCCCTTCGTACACCCACCTTGAAGATTCAATTGTATTCATTTCTGACTTCGATTACTTGCTTAAACTAATTTCATTTAAAAATTCTTTAAATTACTATTAAATAACAAAAATCTATTTAAAAATAAATCTCATTAAACAATTAACCTCAGTTATTAATTGTTACATTAGTCATTACTCACTTGTTCATTCATCTTTATAATTTATTAAAAATTCAGATGAAGCACGTGCTTCGCGCACGGTAGATTTTGGTAAAAATGGCAGTTGGTAATCAATACATATTTGTGGTTGTTTTATCCCCTTTTTATAAAACTAATATATTTAAAAATCTATATTGAAATATAAAATCAATTTATAGCTTCATTTCTATTACTCACCTGACGGTAAGTCAAAATTTATAAACAATGTCTCGTTTGGCCATCTACTATTGTTTCTCAACCCATATCACACATTGGTTAATAAAAAACAATGTTGAGTTCATATTCAACAATTGATAATCAAATCAATAATCCGATCATATCAGTTAAACAGTCCATATAACGATTGTATGCATATCAAGTAAATCAATAATAATAGTTCGAGTCATCTAGTTCAATTTAAGTACGTTTATACTATTATAAACGTAACCAACGAGGTAATAGTTACATTGGTTGGAATAAATCATTAAAATAATGATTTTATTGAATTTAAATTAAACAATCGTTTAATTTAAATAATATACAAAAAACAACCATTCAATCAACAATCAGTCAATAATTAGAAAACATGGCACACAAATAAAAAAACCCGATTTATATAAAATATAACTGGGATAACTGAGTGAGTTAAACTCACCTTGTTTCCTGTTCGTCGATTAGAATGATTCGTACTGATTTAATTAAACAAACATTTAATTAAATCAAAAATTCCAGTAGCTTCTGATGTTAACCAAACCAACTCTAGAACATAGTCCTCCTCGATACGATCATAACGTACCCTGTTTCGTCAAAAACGGTTCGCATATGAGTTATAAGATTATTAAAAAAAATCCTTAACTAACATTTTAAATAATTAATTATTAACTCATCATTATAATTTGCATTAAACCATTATTACCTTAAATGGTTCGCATATCACACGTTCCCACACAGTGAATGGAAACCGGGATCCAACGTTATCTTCCACCACTCAGTCAAAAGAACCCCAAATGTACGTCACCCCACTTCCTTGACACTTGGATTCAACCCTCCTAGGAAAATGGCAAAAGACCCAAAAGATAAGCTTCATCTTCTCCAAATATAATCCCCGAAGCTTTTCGTGCATACTCACCCATCCACTACAGTTTTCTTCCTCAACTGGTTCACGCAAATCCTGCCTTCTTTGCCAAACTTCTCACTGCTTAACACGTCGCTACTTCTCCTACCCCTTCTTCATTCGAACTGCACCAACCACCCAACGCCGGAGCGCCGCCCACTACCATCTGCGAGACTGGCCTCCACCCTTCTATCGCCTGAAAGGACATCAAACTCCACCAATTCTCTTGGCCAGAAAGCACACTCTACTTCGCACAACATGTGTTTGCTTCAAGGTTCCAAAAAAAAACCCTGGTCATCTGTGTTGCTTGCGGCTAGAACTGGTTGATGGGTTCAGAATTGTCCTTTTGTTTTACTATGTTGTTTGTTTACTTTAAATTTCGGTGGATCTTTTCATATTCTGGTTTGGAATGGAGCTGGTAATATGTTTGTTTTGCTCGTTTGCAAGTTTCTGGAGATTGCAATGCATTATATACAGATGAAGAGAGGAAGATAAGATCAATGTCTAGTCGAGGGAGTACAAGCCAGCTGGTTGGACTTAGGTAGGTGTGTTGATCTCTCCTTTCCATCGCTGTGTTGGTTTATCAAGACGCCATGTTTTTAAATTCCAATGTGTGTGATTTCAACACAAATGCAGGCTGTTGAAGTGAAGTATACAGTCGAAAGGATATAATAGCATATGCATAGCTGAGAGCCTGAGACATAGGACATAAGAATACACCTCTATATAACAGCAAAGGAAATGTATATATATACTAAGTGTGTTTTCGTGTCCATGCGACTGTGTTGTAGGTAGGCTACCTATGAAGGTACATGAATTTAATACAGTGCGAAAAAAATAAAGGGCATAGGGTAGGCAAGTAAATTTCAAAATGGTAGGACAGCTGAGTGTACAATTAGGCAGTGCAGCGCATGTTTGTGTTTTACTTAGATAAGACGAAACAATGCCTTTGTATGAAATAGAATAGGTTAGATTTGGTATTTAGGCTGCAAGAATTTATATTTTTGGCAGAGAAGAAAAAAAATAACCTGTGCGTGGAAGAGTTGGTACGCACAGCCGTGTACAGGCTTAAGGTTGAAAAGGATAAATTAGGGGTAGGTTCTATTAAATCCTTAAGATTTAAGCAATCTTATTTCTCTTTCCATTTGAATGCGGCATATTTTCTTTGATTAGATTAGATTAGGCTGCATATATGTAGTATCTTAGGTAGGCATAGCAAACGAAAGGTAGGCATGAGTCGTCTAAATCTCCAGTTGGCGTTGATTTGAAAATACACTGAAAGGTTCCTTGCATTCATGTAGTGTTAGGTGGCGCTTTTCTTCTGCTCATGTAGAATAGGTTGACAGTGAAAGGTTGTAATGTTTGCGTTTTTATTTGCAATGAATTTTATTATATATACATATATTTGTTGTAATAGTTAGAGTTGTAACATACCGTGTTACGTAGAATTTTGTTCGTTTATGGACTGCTATCTATAAAAATAAAAATACTGTTGTGACCAACGATGTGGTACGATCCCAAAAATATAATAATAACAGTGGATTAACTTATATTGTGAAACCCTAAAATGTTGATATAGGGTGTGAAATACTCCAAATCAAAATTAGCTTATTTTACGAAATAAAAATTACAGTAAAATTCTAAAAATTAAATTATAAATACGCCTCAAAAGACTTATCCAAATTTGAAGCCAATATTTAATTATATTTAAATGAATCGTTATGGCGTATAAACGATTCCACAACAACTTTTTGAAAATTTGATTTGGACGTAAAACAAAATCTATAATACGAAAACTCGATTTTTCTCTTCTATTAGAAAAATATTATCACATAGATTCGAACGCTTCTTGTTTCACAGAATTCCAACTTAAAACGTATCTGTATGATCAGTTGAAGTTCAAACTAAATTTTACGAACTAACGCGCTGTTTCGAGTTCGTTTTATAATAAATATAACGTTCAGTCGTCGTTAAATTAACGAATTCGATATTAAATTCCATAAATAATTCAAAGATAATATTTAAAATAAATTTAAATATTCTAATTCAAACAGCCGAAAAATCCGGGATGTTACATTCTTCCCCCCTTAAAAGAATTTCGTCCCCGAAATTACTAGGTTAAGAAGAAGGTTCATACTCCAAGTATTACCAAAAAAATCAATTTAAAACATTATCAAAAATGTTTCCAAGTCTTAATAATTTAGGAAAAATTCGCCAGCACCCACTCTGTACTGTTTGATTCAAACAACTACAAACGCCTCTCCGGGCCTCACATCGATCAAAAGAAAACAAAACCAAGTGGCTACCCAACTCAGGAGTATAAAATCAATCCTCCAAATCAATATAATTAAGGTTTACCTATTTGTCGGGCACCCCATACTCTATTCACCAAGCAAAGCACTAACTGCTCTTTCTCCTTCCAGTCCTGCACTTAACTCAATATCCAGTGCCAATAATGGATACAAGGTTAAATCATTTCAGATTTTTTTTCACATTTGATTTTTTTAAATTTATTTCTTAGTTTCCAATTCATTTATCTATTGTTGAATTTTATTACTCAACCAATTGATCGTCCAATAAACAAACAAACAAACAACATAACTCAATCATTCCATAATTAACTCCCAACTTTAAGTTAATTCCTGATTCAATTCCCATATTATATTCACCAATTCTATATTTTAAATTCTCTTCTGGTTTTATTAAACCATTCAAATTTAATATTCAATTTGAATTCATTCAAATCAAACACACACCAACATCTCAATAATTTGATAAAATTATTTCCTTTATATATGAAAATATATTTTGGGCAAAATTATTTCATTTACCCTCTTTACAAAACAATATTGTATCAATTTGTCAGTTCAGCTTGAACTGATCAAACAATACAATACATTTGTATATAAAATTTTCAAATACGCGCTCTCGTATATATACACTCAACTCGATCTAGGGTATTACTGACCCAATCTCTATCGAGTTAAACCAAAGAGCCAAGGTTATTCCTAAACCATTGTTCTGATACCACTGTAACGAACAGGGATTTTCGACCCCGAAAATCGACACAAAACACCATGTCAAATCTTCAAGCATCGAAAACACCGGAACGTTATTAGAAAGAAATTAGAGGGTGAGATAAGAAAGAAATATTAGAATAGAAGAAGTAGAATAACAACACACCACCAACAGAGTCTCACATCGCAGCGGAATAAAATATGATATAGAAATAAACTTTATAGAGAGCTTTGAAATAAAACTTACAATTTTCAGATTACATCAATACACTGGGACAGTTATAATAGTCTGTCCTCATATATATAACACATAGCGGAAATAATACTTAACGTCTGAACTCCTTCAGCCCGTTTTTGAACTTTATGGCACTTGGTAACCCGAGCCTGTACACCCTAGTCTAACCCGAGCATTACAAACACCACGTCAGTCTGGTGAACCAGAGTGAGTAAAACACACTAAGTTTAAAGGGGAATCATCCAACTTGATTTTAACGTTCAAAATCCTTTTGAAAGAAAAGGATAATCGTAAGACCAAATCCCCACATAAATACGGACGGTTTTTACCTTACGATAATCCAAAACATTTTTGAAATCATATCATATTCTGATATTATAATAGTGTCTACATACAAATAAATAGAATCTAGTAGAACACTTGCATCTCATGCTCTACGTATACAGTATACAAACAAAACTGCGGACGCTTATTAGAGATGGATTCCGACTATGACAAGGTATGGAACCACCTGCCGATAGTGTATCTCTAGAGGCGAATACACTGGGTTCAACAAGAACGTCTTGCAACCCGGCCCACACATGACCGGCCACTCATTTCTCTTGAGTGTATTGAATATATTATCACCCACGATTGCTAGCAACATAACCATTCCCGGGAGATACAGAAGTAAAAAAGTAACAAATATGAATATTCTCAAGATGATGACAATATATCCTAATGGGAGCGACCAACATAGCCATGCTGCCTGCCCAATTTTTGTCATTTTCCGGTTAACGAGGCTTGAGGTTATAATCGACTTTTGGACATCTGGCCAACATTCACTTTTGAATTCCACATCGTCCATACACGTCATCCAGGAACAGGATGAACCGAAGGCACCCTCCTACCACATCCTAGGAATCACCCTATAGATCAGTAGCGAGCAGTCCTTGCAATCCGTAGATTCCAACCACGACAGAATCACAGTATTTCTCTTAGGATCAGCCAGAGATTGTAAGTAACTCTTCCGTTTTATGAAGATCTACGGTCTTCAATTGCTCCATCTCGATCAGCATCTTCAACGTATTCGTATTTATTGGTCGGAATTGTTTTTGAATATAAATTCGATCCCGGTCTTTCCATACCAATACCGCATTGGGCATGATTTTGATAGTCGGTTATTTAACTATCAAAGTAAACAACCATAAAAATAAAACTGATCGATTGGTTCATTATGTAGCATCACTTGGCCATTAAAAATAATATATTAGTTTTAATATATTAATATTTTCAAATCACTTTACTTACATACTTAGAGAAATATCTTAAAACCATACCCACTTTCATATCCAAATTTTCCATTAACTATGATTTCAAAACATTACTACAATATTACTTACTATCGATGATTGGGAAGTCGATTCAACTTATCATCGTAAATCATTGTTATGAATTTCCTGTCGTTTGATTATATAAAACAAAATAATCGTCATTTACCTTTTTAGAATAAATCCATTTCAGATCTAATCTCATCACGTTGAAATTATCGTTATATTATCAGAAATATCCTTCTATTTTTCTTTAATATGGAAATACCATTTCACATCTCAAGCCCTTTTTTATTCCCTTTATTTCTGGAATCCCATTTATATATCCAAATTCTTGCAATAACGTTACGTTATTATTCATCAAAATAAATTATTTCAAACATCTCCACTATTACAACTAATACCGTTCTTTGATAATCCTGAAGTAGTTCAAATTTGGGTATTTTAATTACCTCTCAGGCCTTGATCAACATCATTGTTATCTTAAGGTAGATATGAATTGTAATCCAAAAACCCATATTTATTCCACAATTATCATTTCACTATTTTATTTAACGTATGGTTTTATAAAACTTTTGACATCTCCTTTTTAAATATACTATTATTACTAAATTCATTTTCTAGTAAATGACTGAATAAACATCAACTTACCTACTTTAAGCTATTTGTTTCATTATCCATATTTCATTACAAATCCTACTAACATGTCTTTACTAAATTCAATTACTAATATCTTTTCTTTTTAAACCCTTTTGTCTTTCCTTTGAGAAATCTTTTCTCAAATCTCATCCATTTCGCTTAAGGGCAATCTTAAGTAATGTTAATTTATAATTAATGCTTAAACTCCACATCTCTCTTTATAACTCGTTTATACAACTTTGGGTTAATACAAAACATTTTTCCATCTTGATTTCCCTACTTAATCCAAATATTAAGTTACATTTGTTTTAAGCGTATCGTCTTCGCTTAAAATCACTTTATAACTTTATTTACCAATCTCGGTTCAAATATAAACCCCTTCGTACGCGCACCTTGAAGATTTAATTGTATTCATTTCTAACTTCGATTACTTGCTTAAACTATCTTCATTTAAAAATTCTTTAAATTACTATTAAATAATAATAATCTATTTCAAAATAAATCTCATTAAACAATTAATCTCTGTTATTAATTGTTACATTAGTCATTACTCACTTGTTCATTCATCTTTATAATTTTTTAAAAATTCAGATGAAGCACGTGCTTCGCGCACGGTAGATTTTGGTAAAAATGGCGGTTGGTAATCAATACATATATGTGGTTGTTTTATCCACTTTTTATAAAATTAATATATTTAAAAATCTATATAGAATTATAAAATCAATTTATAGCTACATTTCTATTACTCACCTGACCGTAATTCAAACTTTATAAACAATGTCTCGTTTGGCCATCTACTATTGTTTCTCAACCCATATCACACATTTGTTAATAACAAACAATGTTGAGTTCATATTCAACAATCGATAATCAAATCGATAATCCGATCATATCGGTTAAACAGTCCATATAACGATTGTATGCAAATCAAGTAAATTAATAATAATAGTTCAAGTCATCTAATTTAATTTAAGTACGTTTATATTATTATAAACGTAACCAACGAAGTAATAGTTACCTTGGTTGGAATAAATCGTTAGAATAATGATTTTATTGAATTTAAATTAAACAATCGTTTAATTTAAATAATATACAACAAACAACCATTCAATCAACAATCAGTCAATAATTAGCAAACATGGCACACAAATAATAAAACCCGATTTATATAAAATATAAATGGGATAACTAAGTGAGTTAAACTCACCTAGTTTCCTGTTCATCGATTAAAATGATTCGTTCTGATTTAATTAAACAAACGTTTAATTAAATCAAAAATTCCAGTAGCTTCTGATGTTAACCAAACCAACTCTAGAACATAGTCCTCCTCGATATGATCATAACGTACCCTGTTTCGTCAAAAACGGTTCGCATATAAGTTATAAGATTATTAAAAAAAATCCTTAACGAACATTTTAAATAATTAATTATTAACTCATCATTATAATTTGCATTAAACCATTATTACCTTAAATGGTTCGCATATCACACGTTTCCACACAGTGAATGGGAACCGGGATCCAACGTTATCTTCCACCACCCAGTCAAAAGAACCCCAAATGTACGTCACCCTACTTCTTTGACAGTTGGATTCAACCCTCCTAGGAAAATGGAAAAAGACCCAAAAGCTAAGCTTCATCTTCTCCAATTATAATCCCTAAAGCTTTTCGTGCATACTCACCCATCCACTACAGTTTTCTTCCTCAACTGGTTCACGCAAATCCTTCCTTCTTTGCCAAACTTCTCACTGCTTAACACGCCGCTACTTCGCCTACCCCCTTCTTCATTCAAACTGCACCAACCACCCAACGCCGGAGCGCTACCGACTACCATCCGCGATACTGGCCTCCACCCTTCTGTCGCCTGAAAGGATATCAAACTCCACCAACTCTCTTGGCCAGAAAGCACACTCTACTTCGCACAGCACGTGTTTGCTTCAAGGTTCCAAAAAAAAACCCCGGTCATCCGGGTTACTTGCGGCTAGTACTGGTTGATGGGTTCAGAATTCTCTTTTTGTTTTACTATGTTGTTTGTTTACTTTAAATTTCGGTGGAGCCTTTCATATTCTGGTTTGGAATGGAGCTGGTAATATGTTTGTTTTGCTCGTTTGCAAGTTTATGGAGATTGCAATGCTTTATATACAGATGAAGAGAGGAAGATAAGATCAATGTCTAGTCGAGGGAGTACAAGCTAGCTGGTTGGATTTAGGTAGCTGTGTTGATCTCTCCTTTCCATCGCTGTGTTGGTTTATCAAGACGCCATGTTTTTAGATTCCAATGTGTGTGATTATAACTCAAATTCAGGATGTTGAAGTGAAGTATATAGTCGAAAGGATATAATAGCATGTGCATAGCTGAGAGCCTGAGACATAGGACATAAGAATACGCCTCTATATAACAGCAAAGGAAATGTATATATATACACTAAGTGTGTTTTCATGTCCATGCGACTGTGTTGTAGGTAGGCTACCTATGATGGTACATGAATTTAATACAATGCGAAAAAAATAAAGGGCACAGGGTAGGCAAGTAAATGTCAAAATGGTAGGACAGCTGAGTGTACAATTAGGCAGTGCAGTGCATGTTTGTGTTTTACTTAGATAAGACGAAACAATGCCTTTGTATGAAATATAATAGGTTAGGTTTAGTATTTAGGCTACAAGTATTTTATTTTTGGCAGAGAAGAAAAAAATAAAATAATCTGTGCGTGGAAGAGTGGGTACGTACAGCCGTGTACAGGCTTAAGGTTGAAAAGGATAAATTGGGGGTAGGTTCTATTAAATCCTTAAGATTTAAGCAATCTTATTTCTCTTTCCATTTGAATGCGGAATATTTTATTTGATTAGATTAGATTAGGCTGGACATATGTAGTATCTTCAGTAGGCATAGCAAACGAAAGGTAGGCATGAGTCGTCTAAATCTCCAGTTGGCATTGATTTGAAAATACACTGAAAGGTTCCCTTGCATTCATGAAGTGTTAGGTGGCTCTTTTCTTCTGCTCATGTAGAATAGGTTGACAGTGAAAGGTTGTATGGTCCGCGTTTTTATTTGCAATGAATTTTATTATATATACATATATTTGTTGTAATAGTTAGAGTGGTAACATACCGTGTTATGTAGAATTTTGTTCGTTTATGGACCGATATCTACAAAAATAAAAATACTGTTGTGACCAACGATGTGCTACGATCCCAAAAATATAATAATATCAGTGGATTAACTTATATTGTGAAACCCTAAAATGTTGATATAGGGTGTGAAATACTCCAAATAAAAAGTAGCTTATTTTACGAAATAAAAATTACAGTAAAATTCTAAAAATTAAATTATAACTATGCGTCAAAGGACTTATTCAAATTTGAAGCCAATATTTAATTATATTTAAATGAATCGTTATGGCATATAAACGATTCCACAACAACTATTTGAAAATTTGATTTGGATGTAAAACAAAATCTATAATACGAAAACTCGATTTTTCTCTTCTATTAGAAAAATATTATCACATAGATTCGAACGCTTCTTGTTTCACAGAATTCCGACTTAAAACGTATTCTGTATGATCAGTTGAAGTTCAAACTAAATTTTACGAACTACCGCGCAGTTTCGAGTTCGTTTTATAATAAATATAACGTTCAGTCGTCGTTAAATTAACGAATTCGATATTAAATTCCATAAATAATTCAAAGATAATATTTAAAATAAATTTAAATATTCTAATTCAAACAGCCGAAAAATCCGGGACGTTACAGTTTTGGGCTTCACGGGCTATGGGTTGATTCTAGGCATGGATTGGCTATCCATTAATGGTGCCATCCTCGACTATGAAAAGAGAGTAGTTAGACTCATGACTCTCCTTGGTAACACTCTCGAAATTTCTTGTAATCCCATGAACTCTGTTATGCTTAGCTATCTAGAATCTCTTGATGCGTCTATTAAGGATTTGTAGTCTGTTAGAGTAGTCGGTGAATACTCGGATGTCTTTGAAGAGGTTAAAGGGTTACCTCCGAAGCGGGAGATAGACTTCCGTATATACCTCGTCGATAATGAAAAACCAGTTGCTTTACCCGTTAGACACATGGCTCCAAGGGAGCGGAAAGAGCTTAGCAAGCAAGTTAAAGAGCTACTAGAAAACGGGTTTATAAGGCGGAGTATTTCTGACTAGGGTGCTCCAGTAGTGTTCGCAACTAAAGCGGACAGTTCGCTTCGCCTATGCGTTGATTATAGGGAGCTAAACAAGTTGACCAAGCAGAATAGGCACCTATTCCCAAGAATAGACGACTTATTCGATCAGCTTGTAGGTGCATTGGTTTTCTCCCAACTAGATTTAGCTACCGGTTTTCATCAGCTGAGAGTGGCTGAAGACAGCATTGATAAGACCGCGTTCAGATTTCCGGATGGTTTCTTCGAGTGGCTTGTCATGCCTTTTGGCCTGACAAACGCACCCGCTTACTTCGTGGATTTGATGAGCAGGGTGTTCAGGGAGTTCCTCAATAAGTTTGTGGTGGTCTTCATATATGACATTTTGGGTTTCTCAAAGAGTGAGGAAGAGCATGCTCAGCATTTAAAAGAAGTCATGGATACTCTTCGAGCACATCAGTTGAAAGCCAAATTCTCCAAATTCCACTTCTGGAGAGAGGAAGTAATATTTCGTGGACATGTGGTATCCAAGGAAGGGTTAGCCGTGGACCCCACAAAAGTAGTTGCGGTGCAAGATTGGAAGATTCCGCGGAATGCGACCGAGGTCCGGAGTTTCCTCGGGCTAGCAGGCTTTTACCGAAAGTTCATCAAAGACTTTGCGAAAGTCTCAGCTCCGCTTACAAATTGGACGAAGAAGAACTTAACTTTCACTTGGGATTTGGATTACGATATTGCCATCCAACGATTAAAGAGAGCTCTAACAATAGCCCCAGTTCTGACATTGCCGGATGGGAGCAAGATGTTTACCGTATACACAGATGCATGTGGTACGGGATTAGGTGTTGTCTTAATGCAAGAAGGGAAGGTAGTAGCTTATGGAGGCCGACAGCTGAAAGCACATGAGAAAAACTACCCAACCCACGACCTAGAGTTGGCTGCCATTGTCTTTGTGCTTAAGTCTTGGCGCCATTACCTCCTAGGTGAGAAATTTGAATTGCATACTGACCATAAATCGTTGAACTACCTTTTCTCGCAGAAAGATCTTAACTTGAGGCAACAAAGGTGGATGGAATTCTTGGCATCCTACGATTTCGAGATTTCCTATACCCCTGGCAAGGGAAATGTAGTAGCAGACGCCTTGAGTAGAAAGAAGCTGACCTTAAGCCCTCTCTTTGTTGAAAGGCAAAGCTTGGAGTACATAACCAACTTTAATTTTAGACCCTCTGTCGATCATGTGACTGGTTTGTTAGCATCGCTAGATGTGCGTCCTACTCTTTTGGACTCAATAGGGACCGCACAATGTGAAGACCCTTAGCTAGTTGATGTGATAGATAAGCTGATTAGGGGTGAGACTTCTAGTCACCTCAATAGATAATCCATCGATGATAAGGGTTGGTTAAGGCGAGATGGAAGGCTATGCATCCCACAAGCAAGGGGTTTGGTGAAGAAGGTTCTCAAAGAGGCGCACCATTCCAAGTTGACCATAAACCCCAGTGGAGACAAGATGTATAAAGATGTAAAAAGGGTTTTCTTTTGGGATGGCATGAAGAGGGATGTAGTTGAATTCGTCTCGAAGTGCTTAGTATGCCAGCAAGTCAAGGAGGAACAAAAGAAGCCTGGTGGTTTGCTTCATTATCTAGAGGTCCCACAGTGGAAATGGGATAGCATCTCGATGGACTTTATTGATGGGCTGCCTAGGTCAAGAAGAGGCAATACCAGTATTTGGATAATAGTGGACGGGCTCACAAAAAGCGATCACTTCATACCCGTTAAGAGTAGAAGGACTACCTCATCTCTAGCATCCATATATCTTAAAGAAATAGTCTGACTCCATGGGATACCCTCCAGCATTGTTAGCGACCGAGATACTATCTTTACGAGCGAGTTTTGGAAGATCTTGCAAGAGGCTGTAGGCACACAGTTATGCTTAAGCACAGCCTATCACCCCCAAACCGATGGTCAGATGGAAAGATTGAACGGAGTGTTAGAGGACCTCTTGAGATTATGCATTCTTGACTTCGGAGGAACATGGGAGGATCATCTTCCTTTGGTGGAGTTTGCCTACAACAATAGCTACCAAGCCACCATAGGTATGGCACCCTTTGAAGCTTTATATGGAAGACCGTGCCGATCACCAACTTGTTGGTGGGAGTCTACAGATAAGCTCATACTTGGACCAGATATGATTAGATAAACTTCATAGAAAGTGGACTTGATACGAAAAAGAATGAAGACTGCCCAAGATAGACAGAAGTCCTACGCAGATAAGAGAAGGACCGACCATGAGTTTGAGGTTGGGGACATGGTTTTCCTTAAAGTATCTCCTTTGAGGAACGTCGTTCGCGTTGGATCCGCAGGAAAGTTGGAACCAAGATTTGTAGGGCCGTTTCCTATCATTGAGAAGATTGGGAAGATGGCTTATAGAGTAGAGCTGTCCGAAAGATTGGCTGGAGTTCATAATGTCTTTCACGTTTCTCACTTACGAAAGTCCCTACATGAGTCTGTGGAAGTGGTCGAACCAAGCATATTAGAGGACGTAGAAGTAGAATGAGAGGCGACTGTGAGAAGAGTTCCAACTCGTATCTTGGGTACAGAAGTCAAAAGCTACGCAACCGTGAAGTCAAACTTGTAAAAGTTCAATGGAGTAACGCTGAGGAAGAAGCGACTTGGGAGACTGAGGCCAAAATACCCGTTGCCTACACTTTTCTTTTTTAGGGTACATCTTTGATCTCTTTTTCTTAAGTCTGTTCATGCTCGTATCTATCTTTTTAGTATTTTCCTTAGTGTTGTTCTCGATCCTTAGGTAGAAACCAATGGATGTAAACATGTATTTGAAACATGTTATGGTTGATGGTTGCAAGTGGTTGCTCATGGATGCATATACACACACTTTAGGTATTAGATCGGCTCAGTCACTTTCATATTGCATATGAATATATTTACTTGTATAGGATTGAAACTTGATGTGTTATCATGTGGATGTTGCATTTGTACGAATGATTATGGACACATGTAGAAAGTATGATTAGGGAAGGTTGTATACATTATGGATGCATGACACCTACATGACTTGCATTAAGGAGGTCAACTGAATCAGTAGACCGCCTGATTTTGCATTAGATAGGGACATATACACACACTGTGCATATAATCATGAAGCATTAGAAGTCTCTTAAGGACAATAGACGCCTGTGTTTGATGGTTGAGTAGATGGACGATTGGATGGTAGGATATACGTTCTTCTTGACTTGAAGATTTCGGGGACGAAATCGTTCAAGGAAGGGAGAATGTAACACCCTGTATTTTCTGTAAACCTTAAAGTAACGAATTAAAGAATAATTAATTTTAAATGTGAGAATTAAGGGAAATGGGTTACGCCATTGCGCTCGTCTCGGAATTCTGGTTGAGATAGAGTCCGAGTTTGCGTGAATTGGACTTAGTATGAAGAAGTTATGGCCTTCAGAAGTTTTGAAAATTTCAAAATTCAAATTGAAACACAGAAGAGGGCAGGGCAGGAAAATTCCTGCCCCAGGCCAGGTCAACCAGGGGGTCGACCCTAGTGTCGATCTACCCTACAGGTCGAGCTGGGGGTCGACCTACCCCCGGGCACATCTGAAAAGATGACGAATTCTGACTCCCTGCTGAGTCATTAGGGCTGAGGTGTTATCCTATCTTGACTGGATGGTCTTGATTACTTCTAGGGTTAATCTAACGGCTCTAAATTAATTAAACCTCTATAAAAGCAACTTAACTCTCAACCCTAAATCACAAATATTCATACCAAGAGCCGCCATGCCGTCAATGGTGAACATAGAATAGCCGTCGTCTCTTTCAACTCAAAGGCAAGATTGAAGCTACATCAAAATCAAATCTAATCTAAATCAACAAAGAAAATTCAATGATCCACATCGAAGGCGAGCAATTCAATTTCAGAATACAGATCCCATAAGTCAAGAATTCCTTTTTGTTTGTAAGTGTAGTTATCTTTCAGATATGAATAAATTAAAGACATGGTTTGTAATGAATTGTAAAACAGAATTGTATCAAGTTGTATGTGATGCTAATTTATGTTTATTCATCTCTATTCTATCATATATGCCTATGAACTATTGTGTTCTATCGAACCTATCATGTTATGTGGAAATTAGTGAACAAACCTTTGATGATGTATAGGAATTTGGGAATGAAATTATCATATATACGTTTGGTGATATTATGATACATACAAGTTTTAGGCTAAGTCATGTCGTTTATGCCTAATTGTTTAGATCCATTATGCATGTATGTTTAGATCTACGACCTTGTATAATTTGGTGATGACATCTATACGTTGTATGTCAATTCATAAATTATGCCATGTTTATGCAAGTTAAGTGACGCTATCATGATATGAATACATGCAAGTCTATAGGTTAAAAACATGATTATGTAAACCTATATGTTTAGATCTACACTTTATATGTTAGATCCATATGTCTCTATGTTAGATCCATGTTAGCATGATTCAACCCCTATGCAAGTTCACCACTACATGTCTAATTAGATTTTGGTAGTTCTATGTAAAACTACTATTTTATGACTCATGTTACCTAGATCTAGTTTGTAAGTTCATAATTAAAAGTATATTATGCCAAGTTCGTGTGACACATCTGTAGTGAGATCCATATTTTTGTATGATGTTGGAATGTTGCAAGTTCCTCTTTTTCCCCTTTTAGTTTATTAGTTAGGCTAAAATGTCAAGCCTAACATCGTATGTAATTTTTCGAACGTACAACGGGGGTATTATTGGGAAAACATGAAACTATACATAATTAACATATTTGGCTCATAACCATGTAAATGGTACGACATTGAAATGGTATAATTTACGTACCAAAAATTATGAATTTGATTTAGAAGGAAAGTGGGACATGACAATGAATTGTTGACAAATTTACATATAAGCACAAAAGGATAAATATGTAAATTTAGAAAAGACGAATATGCCTAACCCGAGGTTAGACTGAGTTGTGGTGTAAAACTGCCCAGAACCGACCGACACATCCAGTGACCACAACAATACCTGTCTAATGTGGGTGGTTCGTGCATTGAGCCCAAAAAGGACCCGAGGTTAGACTGAGTTGTGGTGTAAAACCGCCCAGAACCGACCGACACATCCAGTGACCACAACAATACCTGTCTAATGTGAGTGGTTGGTGCTTTAATAAAGCTAAGTCAAGATTGGTAGGGTTAAGTCAATCAAGGAAACACTTAACCAATTCAATATGTTAACTAAACTGATGGGTGGGGTTAGGACACTTAACCAATTTAACATGTTGGCTGGAAAACCCTAGTAATGGGGACCCATTTCAGCAGTAACCCACATAGATGTATCATGAGACCCTGAACTAGACAGGGTTGAGCACGATTACTGGGCTGAATTGTAAGCGGTCAAAACATCGGCGGGTGGTGTGTAGGTGTAGGTTCCGACGGAGTACGGGCGTGCACGTACTCCGGAGTGGAAAAAGCTGGCACTGTGCATCAGTAGTCATACACTGTGCATCTTGAATCGTGTTGGGTTGCCCCCATAGGATTTGATACACCCCGTGGTGGGACCAGCACAGGTATCTATAGTCAAGCAGGGGTCGAATGACACACGTGATAAATGCATGCGAGTAGGAGCCGATCGATATAAGGGGATCATTTCACCAAGAACACGTGGTGCTAGTTGGACAAGTATAAGTAGGTGTAGAGAATTAAACATGGGTGCGATGTATATTTGGTTTATCCTGCCTTATATAGTTTTATGTTAGTTTGTTGTTCTGGTGCTGTCCTATTTTCAGTTTATTCCTATCATGACCTTTTCCTTATTCACACACTGAAAAGTCACTGGACTTACTCAGACTTATGTCTGACCCATTTTTCTTTCATCTTCTTTTCTTCTGTTCCCCCCTCCCTTAGGTAGCCAGGGAGGGAATAACTCGGCTTAATTTGGACCATTCATCTTTCTATGCTTGAAGACTCTGTGATGTATGGCTTGGAACCTATTATCTTTGGCTATGGCTTTGGACACATTAGACTTATGGATTTATGCAGTTTTATTTATTTTTTTTGCTTCTCTACATAATAATCAAGACAGAAATTATAATGTAATGATTTGGAAGTTGGTTTGAAACAGTTTGCTGTAATATGTTTAGTTATGAACCATGTTTGAAATAAAGTTAGTTTTATTTTCCGCTGCTTATATATACATCTGTCTTGTAAATTTTCTTTGTCTTTTACCTATAATACTCCACCAAAGTTAAGGCATTCCCTTTGTGAGTGACCTTGACGGAGGTGGGGTGTTTCACGATGTTTATTTGCATCTAAATTTGCAAAAAAAAAAGTAACTTTTTATACGATGTTTATTTGCATCTAACATGCAAATAAAAATGTAATTTTTTATTTCATGTTTTTATTTGCATCTAAAGTGCAAATAAAAATGTAACTTTTTAAATCAATGTTTTTATTTGCATCTAAAATACAAAAAAATGTAACTTTTTAATTCATGTTTTTTACTTGCATCTAAAATGCAAACAAAAAATGTAATCTTCCAGTCTATGTTTTATTTGCAACTAAAATGCAAATAAAAAATGTAATCTTTATTCTATGTTTTATTTGCAACTAAAATTCAAATAAAAAAGTAATCTTTTTAATCTATTCTTTATTTACATCTAATATGTAAATAAAAATATAACTTTTCATTCTATTATTTTATTTACATCTAATATGTGAATAAAAATATAACTTTCCATTCTATTAATTTATTTACATCTAATATGTAAATAAAATATAAGTTTTCATTCTATTATTTTATTTTCATCTAATATTTAAATAAAATATAACTTTTTATTCTATTATTTTATTTACATCTAATATGTAAATAAAAATATAACTTTTTATTCTATTCCTTTGTTTAACTTAAATTTCTATTTACCCATATGTCCATTTTTGCTGCAAGTTTAATTATAACCATAAAAACAATATTTATTTGATTGAAAACTCTAATTCAATCAAGCAACCACAAAGGTGATGTTTTTACAAATCAACAAACAAAGTGATATATTTTATATTGAATTGAAAGTTCTAATTCAATTCAATAACATAAACAAAGTGATGTTTTTATTGAATTGACAATTCTAATTCAATTCAATAATATAAGCAAAATGATATTTTTAATTGAATTGAAAACTCTAATTCAATTCAATAATATAACAAAATGATATTTTTAATTGAATTGACAACTCTAATTCAATTCAATAATATAACAAAATGATATTTTTAATTGAATTGACAACTCTAATTCAATTCAATAATATAACAAAATGATATCTCATTTCTGTTTAATATACATGATTCACAAAATATTGACAAAAATGATTTATTTTAATTTAACCAACACATATAGATCTATAATTTAACTAACAGATCTATGTTTACACATCATAAATAAACATATCAATCATCAAAAATTTCATCACATCGCAGAACTAATTCGTTAACATACATACAACTATTTAAAAACGAGAAAAATAATTAAATTGATTAATTATTTAAAATCAGAAATATCACAGTCGTGAATCTGAATTGTTTGGATCCGCAAATTTAGCCAGAATTCAACCAGCTCAGAATTTCTCCTTTACAGTCTATATCGTAGATCTTGTCTCTACGATCGCACAGGATCTGAAATCGTTAATTTTCGATGTCGTATGAATTAGTTATGATTTAAGTAAGATAGATAATAATTTTAAAATTAAATTATTAAAATATTATAAAGGATTTACCCTTTCTTCCTCTACACCGGAATAAGGCCGTATGATTTCAGTTGGGTTCAAAATTTCAGATCGATTTTGCTTTCGAATAGATGCACTAGAGGTTGATCGGAAGGCGGCACGTCAAAGGGCTACGGGCGGCCCACAGGGGGGCCTGCTTGGGTGCAGCTCGATCGAGATATAGGGGGCGGCGGCCTCAAGGCGTCGGGTTTAGGGGTCTGGATCTCGGTTTGCGTGCGTTTTCAAGGGTGGTTAACCATATGGATTTAAAGCTTAAAGAAATTTCTACAAAAAGGTCTGAAGGAGTAGGAGTTTTCATTGAGAGAATTGCAAGATTTTAGAGGAGGAAGGTGGAAGCATTTTCAGCCATGGGAATAGGGGGCGGCGGCTACAGTAAGAATTTTAGGGTTTGAGGAAGATGACAAAGCCTTATTTATAATATTTTAATGTAAATTTTACAAATAAATCTATAAATCCTAAACAATTTCATTTTCAATCCAACCGGAATTGATCTCACCCAATAGCCCCCGTTCCGGATCCAATGGGCTTGGTCTCGTCAGCCCAAACGATTGTCTGTAGCCTAGATTCTTTAAATTAAAATTAAAATCTTTTATTAAATTAATTCAATCGTATATTTAAATTCACTAGGGCCACATACATTGTGAAGGCCCGCCCTGCACCAGCCGACAATTCAAATGAAAGTGCGCTATGCCAATATCCAACCAGCATGGGACGGTCGCCAAAGGGAGGAAATAAGGGAATTTGAACTAGAAAGGAACTTGTAGAATATCTCACAGCACATGGAATAAAATATAATAATAACATACTTGACATAAAACAGGCAAGACAATGCATAAGCTGAAAACTAAACCATCATAACAGCGGAAAATCCAAATACAGCTTATGTTCCACATCATCATTATTACAACTTTTCAAAACTGTCTCTAAATCAAAATAAGAAAGGTACACTACTAATGACCAAAGTAGTGACCAATAGCGACACAGGGAGGATATATAGAGAATAGTATGTGTAAGCCTCCTGCTCGTCTCCGGATAGCTACTTGTGCATACCACCTAAGCTGTTTCTAGTCTGCCCGTTTAAGGGCACCCAGAGTAATAGGAAGAGACATAAAACTCTGGGTCAGACAAAAGTCTGGTATGAGCGATAAGCAGCAAAACAGAACAATAATAGGTATACTAAACCATACCTGAACCTGGACTTGCAACCAAAGAGTTAGCACAATATACCGTACAATACTCTATGGTGCCACTAACATATGCTGTAAAGATACGGGGGTGGGGGTGTGCATGTCATAGTGATGGCTAACAATCAAGCATAGCAACCATCCTTACATCTCTCACTCAGTGTGTAAAGCATACGATATCCACCTCTTTGATCACCCAAATCCTTGCTATGATCACTCTGCCCCCATGGAGTCATGGAGACTCCACTGCACTGATCCATAGCCACTAATCCTTGCTATGTCCACTCTGCCCCATGAAGTCATGATGACTCCACTGCACTGGCTCACAGCCATGCTACGATCACTCTGCCCCCATGGAGTAATAACTACCCCACTACACTGATACGTAGCTTAACATCTTTCTCGATGGTGAATCAAAGATGTAGACATCGATAACCCCTTTGCACACATCCCGCAGCAAAGTCCAATCATGAAGTTAACCCGTTGATCCCATTTGGATCCTGAGTAATAACATCCCATTTGGACTTCCTTTGCATCTAGGGTTTTGGTCGAATTGGAGTTGGTCTTCAGAAGAGTCATCGCGTAAACGCAGTTCCAATCTGGATCGGTTCGGCCACCATATGCGGTCCGATTTGGTCGTCCTTCGCTAGTTCGGTTTGGCTTGCTCCACTTCCTGGCCATCAATCTGGTTCGGCTCGATATATGGGGTCCTCCACGCCACATCGGTTCGGTTCGGCATTCTCAGTCTGGTCCATCACCTCTCGTTCTCCAGCTCCTGCCTTGGTCCTCCGATCCGATCTCATGCTCAGCTCCGATATGATCCCCACCCAACTCCAACTCTTTGGAAGTGGCCTTCCTTGTTTCCAAGGCTCCGCTAGTTCCAATTTCCGATCTGGTTCGTATTCCCCTTGCCCGATCCACTGATCCGATCCGAGCCCTTTAATCCGATCCGATCCGAAACCCTGCACATTTCCTACAACTTTTCCAGTGACTGTTTTATGCCATACGACGGCATTTTCGACCATTCTAACTTTTCTAATCAATCTCAAAGCATACCATATAGTCATAGCAACATAGAGAATCAATCATAAATACCAAAACAACAATTTGATATGTCAAAACGGATCAAACAAACCCAAAAACCTATGTTTTCCCCTTAATCATGTTTAACAATAACTAATGTTAGGTTTAGCAAAACATAACCAAGTCAACCCAAATTTCTAACAAAGGCCTAAAACAATATTTCGAAATTTATAAATATTTTTATAGAATTTAATCATGTTTAAATTCGCTAATTAACACTAATTACCATTAATTAACCATAATTAGTGTAAAACAATGAAAATCACTCACCATAGCCACAAATTAACTTTAGATCTGAAACTATCTCTGATTTGAGTTGAATTTCTATGCAACACAGCAGCTCCAACTCTGATTTAGTGCTATTTCTCCTTGATTTGAAGTTGATTAGGCTAAAACTTGATTAGAGAGCGATTTGGGATGGAATTAGAAGGTGGAGGCCATTGTTAGGGTTTCTAAAAAGTAAATGACGACTAGAAAACTGAAATAGAATGAAAACCTAACTCATTTCAGCCTCCCCATAACCCTAATCCCGAAATGGGCTATGGGCCCATTCACTAATCACCTTATTTGGCCCGGTTAATCAGTTTTTTACCTTCTAAACCTTATTTCAGCCATATCTCCCAAACAGTAAGTCCGTTTTTCGCATATAACCACTCTACGGAAAGGTAAACCATCATCCGGATCTAATGGTAGGGGTTTCAGTCAAAATTCCTTACAAATCAAAAGTTATGGCCAAAAAAAATCAGCTAGTGGCGAAACGGTCATTTAAAAATCGACAAAAATTGGGAACATGGGAAATGACCCTAATAGTCGTCACCCAATGTCACACGACCATACGACTCCTTATGAGAAAGAAATAAATATTCTACGATCCTCTGATGCGTAGAATGCGGGCTGTTACACTCTCCCCCGTTAAGAAATTTCATCCCCGAAATTCCTTAACCCAAAAATTACAAAGGATCCTGCATGCCTACCAATCATTCACAACAAACAAACATACAAAATCAAACAAACAAGTCTATCCTAGCATGCATAAAACTAAGTCACAATTAAAATCTTACCAGGCAAAGAGTTCTGAATACGTCTTCTTAATTTCTCCTCTGTCTCCCAAGTACAGTCATTCTCATCCTCGGCCCACTGAACTTTGACTAGTTTCACCGCTTTATTTCGAAGTTGCTTCGTGTCGTGCTCGACAATACGAATCGGCTTGCGGTTCCCAACCCCCTCGGGTTCTACTTTGGTAACATCCAACTGATCAGGTGAAATAGTCGCATCGGGGTCGTGCACGAATTTTCTTAACTTGGAAACATGAAATACGTTATGAACTCCTGCCATCTTCTCTGGTAATTCAACTTTATATGCTAAATTCCCAACTTGCTCGAGAACTGGGAATGGACCAACAAATCTTGGTGTTAACTTGCCTCTCCTACCAAATCGTATCAAGCTCCTTAATGGAGAAATCTTGACAAAAACCAAGTCACCAATGGAGAATTTTAAATCTCTTCTCCTCTTATCAGCATAACTCTTCTGCATATCTTGGGAAGCCTTCATTCGTTGTCGGATGATCTTAATCTTGTCTGAGGTTTCTCTTATCACATCTAGTCCAAGCACAAACTTCTCACCGGTTTCTAACCAACATGAGGGTGAGTTGCACGGTCTTCCGTACAAAGCTTCAAATGGAGCCATACCAATACTGGACTGGTAACTATTATTATATGAAAACTCTACTAGATGCAAATGGTCATCCCATGATCCACCAAAATCTAATATGTAAGCTCTCAAGAGATCTTCTAATACTCGACTAACCCTCTTTGTCTGACCTTCGGTTCGAGGATGATACGCGGTACTGAGATGTAATTCTGATCCTAACGCCTCTTGTAAGCTCTTCCAAAATCCACTAGTGAACAACGGATCTCGGTCACTCGCAATGCCTTTAGGTATTCCATGAAATCTCACTACCCACTTCTTATATAGTTCTGCTAACTTAGTTGTTGTTCTATTCGACTTGACTGGTATGACCTTGCACTCTTGGTTACTCGGGCCACAATCACCCAAATGCTATCATGGCCTGATCTAGTCATTGGTAACCCATCAATGAAATCCATTGAGACTTGTTCCCATTTCCATTCTGGAACTTCTAATGGTTGAAACAAACCACTAGGTTTCTTTTCCTCAGTTTTAACCAATTGGCAGTTCATGCATTTGGATATAAACTTCCCAACGTCTCTTTTCATTCCTTCCCAGTAGTAGGTCTACTTCATGTCTCGATACATTTTGTTACCACCGGGATGTATAGTCAGTTTTGAGTGATGACATTCTCTAAGCACTTCATCTCTCGATCCATTGACATTGGGCACAACTAGTCTTCCATTCTTTCTAAGCCATCTATCTCGATCAAGACCATACTTGTTCATATCCTCGTAAATACCCATCTCTAACTTGGAGATGATTTCCAATAGGTTAGGATCGTCTCTCTGACAAGAACCAATATGCTCAATCAAAGTGGGTCTGATCGTCAAACTTTCTAATACTTCTGGATCCAATACGTACTTTGGTCTGAAATCATACCCAGTGATGTACTCCAGTTGCTTCCATTCTAGAAACATAGCCCCTAAAATAGCATGTCTTCTACTCAATGCATCAGCTACCGCATTTCCCTTTCCTGGTGTATATGCGATATCAAAATCGTAGGAAGCCAAGAATTCTAACCATCTTTACTGTCGGAGATTTAGATCCTTCTGAGAGAAAAGATATTTTAACGATTTATGATCGGTAAACAAATCGAATCTTTATCCCAAGCGATAATGTCTCCACATCTTCAATGCGAACACAATCGCTGCCAATTCCAAATCAAGGGTAGGATACCTTTTCTCATGAGGTTTCAGTTGCCGACTAGCATAAGCTACAACCCTACCTCCTTGAATCAATACAACGCCTAGCCCGGTACCACATGCATTTGTGTATACCGTCATCTCTTCATTCCCTTTAGGAATGACTAACACTGGTGCACACATCAACTTTTCCTTTAGACTCTTGAATTCATTCTCGCAGTTTTCGTCCTAGACGAAAGCTTGATTCTTCTTGGTCAACTGAGTCAATGGTGCTGCTATCTTGGAGAAGTCTTGGATAAACTTACGATAATATCCAGCCAATCCCAAGAAACTTCTTACATCTGTTGCATTCTTGGGCGTAGACCAATCTTGTACCGTAGCCACCTTCACAGGATCCACAGCAATACCATTCTCTGAAACAACATAGCCTAAGAATCTCACTTCCCTCCTCCAGAAGTGACACTTAGAAAACTTTGCTTTCAATTGGTGTTTTCTCAACACCTCCATCACTATCCTCAAGTGTTCCTTGTGTTCTTCCTCTGTGCTCGAATAAACCAAGATATCGTCTACGAACACAAGAACAAACTTATTCAACTGATCTCCGAATACCCTATTCATAAGATCCACAAAATATGCTGATGCATTGGTCAACTCGAATGGCATGACCAACCACTCATAGAATCCAGACGACGTCCGAAAGGTCGTTTTAGCTATACTCTCAGCTTCCACCCTAAGTTGATGAAAACTTGTCGCAAGATCCAACTGGGAGAACACTCTCGCGTCACTCAACTAATCAAACAAATCATCTATCCACGGTAGAAGATACTTATTCTTCCTCGTTACCTTATTCAACTCGCGGTAGTCCACACACAATCGAAGGGAACCATCTGCCTTGGTAGCAAACACAACTGGTGCTCCCCACTCAGAAACACTTCTTCCGATAAATCCCTTCTTCAACAGATCACTAACTTGCACTCTGAGTTCTTGCTGCTCCCTTGGTGCCATACGATGAAGTGGCATCACTATAGGTCTGGCATCTTTCACTAAATCAATCCGAAACTCAATCTCTCGGTGTGGCGGAAGTCTGGTCACTTCCTCGGAGATGTCCAGATACTGGCCAGCCACGGGCACATCTGACAACTCATCATGCGGGATGTCGAGGGAATTTAGAAAACTAGCCATTACCCCATCACTAGGTAGACCACCAAACACTACTCTCCGCCCATCATCCGCTCTAACTGTCACCAAAAAGCCCTCACAGTCTACCACCACCCCGTATCTTTGGAGCTAATCGACTCCCAAGATAATGCCAAACCCAATAAAGCCCAAAACAAAGTAATCACAAACAAACATGCATCCATGCCTCGATAAGACCACATTACGACAAATCATGCTAAGGCTAGTTGAACCACCAATCGGGTTCGTCACCGCTAAAGGTCTGTCGATTATCTCGGGTTCCAATCCCAACTTATCAAACAGGTCATTAGATATGAAGGAACGGGAAGCTCCGGCATCAAACAATACTCGAACAGGAACATCATAAACAGAAAGCATACCTTGAATGACGACATTTTTTCTTTTCTCTGCCGCAGTTGGGGCATTCGATGAAGAAGGAACAGCATTAAGAGCATATGCTTTCACAATCTTCTTTTCTTTAGGAGGTTTCGGATACTTATCCTTTTGATGTCCAACTTGGCCACAGTTGAAGCACTTCCGGTCCGCGAGCTTTGCTCGACATTCTTTAGCATAATGGCCCTTCTTGCCATAGCTAAAGCACTCAACATATTTCTTGCTCTGTTTCTCACCATCTTCAGCTTGGTTCTGACTCTGCTTCCTTTTATTCTGAGAAATATTCTTTCCTCCACCGCTTGCTTGGCCCCTCTGCAGATGTGACAGCGACTTCGGTCTTAGGATTAGGATAATGGCTTTCCGACCTCAATGCTTTCCCAACAATCGATTCAAAAGTCTTATCAATATGGTTTATAAGCCTTTCCCCCAAGTACCGATCTAAACCAGTTATGAACTTCTCATTCTTGTTCTCAGGAGTGTCAGTGAGGGATAGTCCATACTTCGACAAAGTATCGAACTCAGCAATGTACTCCGAGACTGCTCTACCATTCTGCTTAAGCTCAAGAAATTTCCTAAACAATTCTGATTTCTGAGCAGCTGGGATAAACTTATCACTGAATCGGGCCTTAAACTGATCCCAAGTAAGTTGATCCTATGGAGTAGTTGCCTTAATAGCATTCCACCAATTCATCGCTTGTCCTTGCAGGTGACGGGATGCTAGCTTTCTCTTCGTTGCATCCTCGACACCCAAGTCTTCGAAGATGCACTCACAGCTATCAAGCCAATCTTGAACTTCTGTAGTCGATTCCGTTTCGTGGAACGGGTTCCTACCAAGACTAGTGTAATCCTTGCAAAGCTTGGCGAAATCGGCTCTAGGCGCCTGCACCGCTACACCACCACCAATTGCAGCATTGGGAACTGCTCCTTGCACATTTTCTAAGCATCTCTCTCACGAAGTCAGTGAACATCGTCCTCAAATCCGGGGCATTCCCATTATTAGCTCCTCTACCAGTACCCCTTATATATCGGCTCATCGTTCAATCTGTAAGGATAAAACGATTAACCATCTCTTCAGTGGTGCCAGTGCAATGCGACTTCATCCTTAAATACACTAATAGTATATATATAGCTTTTGAAAACCAAAATATCACAAATACGTGCTCTCATATACGTATTATCTCTCTCTGGTGTCTTCTCAAGGTTAACTACGCAACCTAGTGCTCTGATACCAAATGTGACGGCCCGCCCCGCATAAGCTGACATTTTAAATGAAAGTGCACTATGCCAATGTCCAACCAGCATGAGACAGTCGCCAAAGGAAGGAAAGAAGGGAATTTGAACTAGCAAGGAACCTGTAGAATGTCTCACAGCTCATGGAATAAAATATAATAATAACATACTTGACATAAAACAGGCGAGACGGTGCATAAGCTGAAAACTAAACGATCATAGCAGCGGAAAATCCAAATACAGCTTATGTTCCACATCATCATTATTACAACTTTTCAAAACTGTCTCTAAAGCAAAATAAGAAAGGTACACTACTAATGCCCAAAGTAGTGACCAGCAGCGACACAGGGAGGATATATAGAGAATAGTACGTGTAAGCCTCCTACTCGTCTCTGGATTGCTACTCGTGCATACCACCTAACTTGTCTCTAGTCTGCCCGTTTAAGGGCACCCAGATTAATAAGAAGGGACATAAAACTCTGGGTCAGACAAAAGTCTGGTATGAGCAATAAGCAGCAAAACAGAATAATAATAGGTATACTAAACCATACTGGACCTGCAACCAAAGAGTTAGCACAATATACCTTCGACGGTCCTTTGGTGAATTTGATCGTCGCCGCCCTATTTATGTATTCATACTTCAGGTACCCTATTTCACTTTTCTAGTCTTTATTCGATTCATCCAATTTTAGGGTTGTTTTGTTTGTTGATTTCAATTCACAAATTCTATTCAGATATAAGGGTTGCCCTAATTCTGAATTTATGTTAATGAATGTGCAATTGGCAACTTTGGGATTCCACAATATGGAGGTACTATGGTTGGCTTCGTAACTTATCGTAAATCGAGCAAAAAGGCTTGTAATATTTTTAGTGATTTTGATATATCATTCAAGTCAAAGCCTGGAAGTTTTCCTACATTCCTTCTTGTCGATAGAGGAGGCGAGTTTTGATTTTTATGCTTGACAGTTGAACTAGTCTTTAACTTGATATATTGCATACTTGCTTTAGCAAATGATTTCTCATTATCATATTTGTTTTGTTATGAATCACTAAATTAATCTTCAGAAGTTCTCAAGTGACCGATGTCATATAAGAAGTGGAGTGCTGATTTGCCAAAATGACCATGGAACTTGGACTTGGTAAACTATAAACTTATTGTCACTGATTTCAGTTGTTTTTCCTGAATTACTTGTTATTTATTCTGGGGAACGATGTTCCTCGCCTGAATCGTATCAAAACAATACCCTTAGAATATCCACGTCCACCTAAAATTTCATTACTGTTAGAGTTAAAGAAATTGAAGATGTACATCTTAAAAGTCCAACTTTAGTTGTAAACTGTATTGAGCATAATTATAGAGGATATGATGGGAAAGATGTAGTTTTGCAAAATTTAAGACAGATTTGTGTGTTTAAGGTTTCTAATGAGAGCAGGAAGCCTTGGCTGTGGTGGGATTATGTGACTGATTTTTCGACCAGATGTCCAATGAAGGAGAAGAAGTATACAAAGGAATGTGCTGATGGTGTAATCCGATCATTGGGTAAGTTTTTCCATAGATGTTTTAAACTTCGCTTTAAATAACAGGAAAATACATCAAGTTTTGATAATCAAAATCGTAAGACGAGGCAGTGGGTCAAACAACTGTTGTGCACATAGTTTTAAGTGGAAGATATAACTAGTACCTGATTTTATGATGCATGTCTTTGTGGGTTATTAATTACTATTAATAAAAAAAATTGGTGATATGTTTGTTCTACTATCAATGTATTGATTGCTCTAAAATTGAACTAATTTTTTAGGAGTTGATATTCGAAAGGTAAATGATTGTATTGGAGACCCTGAAACTGATGTTGACAATCCGGTACTTAAAGCTGAACAAGATTCATAGGTTAGATATGAAACTCTTAATATATCATGCTCTTGGATGAATTCTTTTCAAAATTTCTAACACGCAACCCTTTGAACTCGTGTTAGATCGGTAAAAATTCTCGTGGAGATGTAACCATATTGCCCAACCTTGTTATAAATAATCGACAATATAGAGGTATATTGATGAAGTGGATAAAAATGAATCATATTGGGTAGACTTCTCTTTTACCTTCAGGACCTAAAAGCACTCAATCAAGATATTTCAGGATCTGAAAATGGAAATATACTTTTGTCATTGAGTGTGTTATCAAATTACCATTCTGTTAACTTTTACATGCTCTTAAAACTCACGTGACTGCACAAGTTGGGATTTTCAAGGCATCTGGAATTTATGCCTACATCGGATATTATTTATAGATATGAATTTGGTATCATGGTAAGACAAACCAATATGTTCCTATTTGTTGCCAGTTTGAGTCATTGACTTTAATTTCAATTATACATTAAATATTTCTTCTTAAAACCGACCCCTTGGAACCTCATGTAGCAGATGACATTATGCACTATCGATGTTCTTAATTTATACTGTCCACGCTTGTTCATAGCTGATTTCGGTTTTTGACATTTTTTGCTAATATAGTTTAGCAGATTGTTTTTTCATATATTATTCATTATTATTTTTTTAAACCTTTTTTATTTGTTCCTATCTGTTGCTGGTTTGAGTCATTGAAATAACTTCAAATATTATATTAAATGTTTGTCAAAACTGACCCCTTGGACCTCACATAGCAGATAACGTAGTGCAACATCTCTGTTTTTACTTGATACTTATTTTGTACCATTCATGCCCATTTATAACTGATTTCTGTCCTTGATTTTGTCTGCTAGTATACCTCTTTTTATTTCTTTCTATTTTTCTGGCACATTAGTCTTTTATGAATGAGATTATCAGAATGTTGCCCAATTATAAATGAGATTATCAAATGTTTGCTGATACACACACATACAAATACATGAGCAGCATTCACTATGATTCAGAGCGGATATATCTTAAAGCGATCCGTCCATTACAAGTTTGTTTGTATTTTGTTCATGTGATAGGTAAGAGAACGAATAAATATAGAAGAGCGCTCAACCAACACCCCTATTTTTGCAACATCTCTTGAGCCCCTCCATTTGCACCGGTTCGGATTGAATAATGCGTGTAGTGGAAAGAGAAAAAATATTATTATTTAAACCATAATGTGGGGTAAAAATAAGGAGGGTAGAGGGTTGCTGCAAAATAGGGGTGTCGATGAACACTCATTTCATACACAATGTAGTATATGATAATAGATTGGGTTTATTCGTGTAAATGGGACAAGCATCATTCTCCCAGGTAATGAAGCATGACATTTGTATTTACTGAGGATAATTTACGTTCACGTGCTCAACTGGTTATCCTTCGAATATATACTGGTGATTAAGAATAACCAATAAACTTGGCTTATCTAAACCAGTCTAACCCAAAATTCATTTAGAAAAAAAAATTGATAATTTTTATAATTATAGGTGAAGTACATTTGAGATATTTGAGTTCAACTTTGGATATTTAAATAATTTATGTTCTCTTCAACAACAGACTGATTTTGTTTTTTCTTTCTCCAGATTTAAGTCCTCAAGATTCTACATTATTAAACACTGTTGTGCAAAATTGGGTCGTTACCGCCTTTTACTCGAGTTGACGATGAAGAAAACCATGCATTTTATAGTTTAACAAGTCATGGGTTGAGATTTGAGTGCTCAAGTTCATCTAAAGTGCAGGTAGTGTTGTTTATATTTCATTAATCTTTTCTTATTTATTTAGTAAGACTGACATTTTAATTACCATTGAAAAAATAGTTTAATCTATCAGTATCTTCACAAACTTCATAACAAACGCAAATATTGTAGAGATGGAAAATGGTGAGAGAACCAAAAAAAGGAATGGAAAATGGATGCAACAACCATCACTCTCTTCATAGTTGACAAATGTATTTGTGATTTGTATAGTCAAGTAAGTTGGAAAGCAATAGCAATTAACGGCTTTAAAAAAATGTGATCTACCTAAAGTAACATGACAGAACACCTTGATGAATAATCAGTTCTGGTTCTTTTCTGCGAGCTATCTTCTAACGTTTTCTTATCTTGGAAGTGATCAGGAAAAATCCCTATTTTTTCCATAAACATCATCCATTAAGCAGACTCACTTGAGAAGCTCATCTAGTATTTAAGGATATTATTTTTCCACTTTCAATGCTTGATTCAGAAAAAAGAAGATACGTAGGTTGACTACGTTTTGTTTGCTCTATGTCTGCAGTAAACCTTACAAAAAGGATATCTAGATAAGTTGTCATATGAAATGGCAAAATTGCAAGCTGCGTTTAACCAACAGGGTACGAAGCAAAAATCGTAATTGAGCCCCTTACACACATGCATATATTGCACGATGTACCATCAAGATTTCATCATGGCATAATGCTAAAATGTTAATTTCCCAATTAACCAAAAATGTAGTTTAGCGAAAACTACCAGAAAACAATAACAAACATATCTGAATATGCGACGAAAGCAAGCCCTGAACTGGTGACTTCTTATAAAATGTATCTACAATATAGCACTCAACCTGCATTACATAAGAGCTACGATCAATAGCCTCGGTTATTTAGCATCATTTTGTTGCCCCCGATATCAGCCACAAAGTTTCTATATGTATATATTTACATACATTTAATATATGTATGTATCGAGAAGTACGTACCCACACACATGTATTATCTATATGTATGTGTATCAACCAAGCAATGAGGTTTCGGCCAGTACCTGGAAACGGAACGGCATCGGCGGTGAACGATCCGGAACTGACAAAGAATATCTGTTCCGGACTAAGGCCAAAAAAGAAAAAAAACGTGTATCTATCATGTGTCAATTTAACAGCAAATTTCGAGTTCCTTTCATCAACCTATTACGTTGACATGAAAAAATAATTGATTTTTAATTGAAATTTTATTAGAATTTAAGGTTAACTTACTTGATGGAAAGAACTATGTTTTTGATGATTGGTCTCGATGAATCCAATAAAAATACAATTTCTTCAAGCTAAATCACAATCAGTAACATTAATTGTTTAATACTCTCAAACTTTGTTTTTGTATTCATCTAAATATGGGTTTCCTCAAGGTGTAATTATTTTCTTCCTTTAACTCATTCTTTAAGAAACTAATTCCCTTCTTGAACCAATCCAAATGCGATGAATTGGTTAACAATAGAAGCTAGAATTAGGAAGGTAGCTAGAAATTCTTGTGTTTTTATATTAGTTATAGATATGCAGATCTAATAGAGTTGATGAATTGGTTTGTTAACTGAAATATTAACAGGAAAATGTATATAATGTTAATTCAGTTGTTCATAAGGTAAATTTATATAGGCAAAATACAAGGAGTTGAGATATAAAAGCAAAATAATATGAATCTACAGAAGAGTATTTTGCAAAAGAAAATTTGCAGATCACACATCTACTTGTTTTTACCCATTGTAAACTAACACATGTATTCTGTAAGATGCAAATAGCAAAATAGAACATGTGAAATATACGTTTATCTGGATTTGTAGAGTTGTTGATAACAAAGTGGGTAGGAATGAGTATATGAATGAAGATTGCGGCAATCAACAGCATCAAAGATCTGACATGAGTGAAGCTTGGATGGCAGCATACTGAATATGATTTTAAGGTATATTTTGTTGATTGTTTTGGTTCATTTCAGATTTCAGTTTTCCTCTTTCTTTCTTCCGTCAATGTACGTTTTTAACAAAGTTTTGTTGAATGTCCACACAGTTCGATGTTCTTCGCGTCAACTTGACAGAAAGTATCAGCACTACTAAATATCACACAGCAAGACAATTCACAAATGAATACCTCTTATATATTGGTCTGGGGCTTCATCTCTATCATGAGGAATTGTAGTGGAAGACAACAAACGATTCTTGTATTGTGGGTAGGTTGTTTGGCTGTCTATATGTATTCTGTATGAGCAAAGCAATTTTGTTTAGACTGTCTATATGTATTGGTCAAGAATCAATGCAATATATATTGTATGAATTTGTTGTAATGAAGCAACTACATGTATTTTTTATTTTTTTTATATTTGATACGGCTAATAGATATGGCTATGAGCCGTATCAATCTATGAGTTTGATATGGGTCAAAGCCGTATCAATCCATGAATCTGGTACGGCTTTGAGCTATATCAAACCATGAATTTGATACGGTTTTAAGCCGTATCAATTTATGATTTTGATACGGCTTTGAGCCGTATCAATTTATGATTTTAATACGAGTTAAACCCGTATCTAAGTAATAAAGATGCCATTTTTTGATATGGCTCAGAGCACTGCCAAATCGATTTAGATACGGCCATGAGCACTGCCTAATTGGCATTTCTGGTGTAGTGTATTAATTCCAAAAATTCTGGAAAATTAAACATAGCAATAATTTGACATTCTGGATCCAACAAAAGTGGTTTCACTGAAAATGGAGGTCGTTGGAAAAATGGCCTTTTATACGGGCTATAATTTATACTATAGCGACCATTCTGAATATTCAACTTGCCATAACTTTTGATTCCCACTATGAAATTTCAATTTTTCAGATTCGTTGGAAAGATATTTTCAAATAGATTTAGATATTTTTGGTTTCACTAAAATCCATTAGATTTTGAATCCGGTACATTCAGTCAAAGTTTAGGTTTGACTTTTCAAACTACCGTACTATTTTTAATTCCTTTTGAAATCAAAATAAATATATTCGTTCGAACTTTGATTAAAATAAATTTTTAATCATTACTAATTAAAATAAATTATTTTAACTATTCAAAATTTACTGAAATAGCCAAAATAAAATTTTTAAATTGGTTCGGATTTTCCGGGTTGTTACAACATAGCCGCAGCCTCCTTTATTGAATGGCCAGCGTCGTTCAATCCTTTCTTCCCCTTTTTTATCCTAATCCATTAATTAGTACAAGAAGACTTCAAAGAGAAAATTGTTAAGCATAATAAGATCTCGAGTTTGAACGGCTGAGATTGTTCATGGTGTTGTAGTTTGCTCGATTTTTGCGCTCAAAGGCACTGCGGTTGGAGGTGATTTCGTGGGTCCTGGGGAGGTGGAGCTGGCTGAGGTTCGGAGAATGGCGGCCTCGTTTGACGTGCGCAGGTGGAAGTGGAAGGCGTGTGACAGGTTCAGTTTCACCACAGTAAAAGGAATGAAGGGGAGGATTAAAGAGGGGATTTAGTTAATTATTTCATTAATTATTTAATTAGTGACTTATTTAATTATCAAACATTAAAAATATCGCAACTAAATTAGAATTCGACGAAACTAGAAGCGTTGGAATCGTGACAACGAGCTTTACATTATTGAACTGACTGGGAGAGATTTGGAGCTAGTTGAGTGAAACGACCCGAACTTCCCCGGTAAGGAAAGCCCGGATAGAGTCGAGGACAAGCCACAACACAACGCAGACGGAAGAACATTTCATTGTATATTACAACAATTCCATCAGAATACAAGAATATACAGAGTATAAAAGAATATTATACATTACAAAATATCAGAGATTACAATACATTACATAGCAGCGGAAAATAATACAATACACAACTAGAAGTAGTACGCGGATACAAAGCTTTCCGAGTATCGTTCCAGCTGTAAATCATGATCCTGTGAATATAAATATACAAAACCAAAACTACTAGCTGCCCATGTCAAAATAAGGGCACCCAGAGTTTAGGTTAAAACAATAAACTCCAGGTCAGTCATGTGACTGGTGTGAGAACTAAAACAATTATTATTCTTTATTTTTAAGTTCGGTAAATCAAGGGACCACGCCGTATAACACGGAACGGGTTTCCTCCCAAGAATACCAGTGCATAAAACAAACAGCGCAATGCTAAATAAAGAAGAATGAAGCTATTATAAGACCCAGATCCTATCACACAATGCAACGCAAGCCGGGGGATAGGGTTTTTACCTTATAATAGCCAAGAATGCTTGATACGTTTAAAACAAATCATTTGATACTATTATAAGTGCATAGGGTATAAAACAACTACAAATCATAAGTATCAATCATAGACGACAGAGCATCCCATGCTACTATGTCGCCATACTAGGCTCTATAATTAAAACCGCAAAGTCACGTATTGGAAATTGGATTTCCATCTGCGAACTGAGGCTGGGGATCGTCCTCAACCGATTCGAGACAATCTAGCCCATGTCTCAGGCAAGTACTCAGTCAAGCCTTTGGAGCGACAGGGCCGGTCCACCGATGTGGATTAAAATTCCTGAACACTGCGTTTCCCCGCCCTATGGGGCGTAAATGAACCAACGAATGACTCCATCGGACCGGGATCGTCCGATCTAACCGAGGCGCCTCGCAACAGTAACAACCACATAAGTCAAACTCGTCCGGGCGTGTAAAACCACTGACGCCACTTCTAGCTAGAAGGAAACGCATGCCCTCCCTGAGGTCCTCTCCCGTTTCTGGTTCACGACCGGGGTGTGAGGCTCGCGAATTCACGTTACATAAAGCTATGCCACACAGGCGGTGCTTTGATCATCACCACAAGACTTTGCTTTTCAACAGAAGCCTTGATCAATTGCCACTTAGGCATGCCACATAGGCAATTCACTCCATGCGTTTAATATCCATCAATATATAACCCCAGAGCTCGTACGTCTAAGAGAAGGGCGTTAAGCAAGAGAATAAATTCTCCGTCGCCAAACAGATATATATTTAATAGAAATCTATCACACAGACTAAAATCCAATGTCAGACACACAGTCCATTTACAAGTTCGTTCTGGGTCTGAACGAAACCGGAGGCACCTAGTACCCCGCATATCCATCAATCTCCAAGTATTTCTGGATGACCACTAACTGTTTCCATCTTCTCGGGTGTACAACCCAATCAGGATCATCAGTAATTATCCAAACGACGTGAAGACGTCCGGTCTTCAACCACCGTCTTCATCTTCGACACCACGTCGAATCAGTTATTCAGAATGGGATAAACCCAGTCTTTCTAAACAACTCGCGTATATAATAAACAAGTGTAACATAAACACAACATACGCCTCATTCCAATTCAGAATATTCTCTTATTCAAATATTCTTACACTTTGGGAAAGGTTCCCGTTAATTTTGTCAAAGATAAATTCTTTAAATTTATTCTTTAATCTTCTTTTAATATCAATTCAAACTAGTCGGGATTAGCGAACCACACCGGAGTAATCGTTTATTTTATTTCCCAATCCCCACCTATTTATCCAATGAAGTAAAACTAGTCATACTTCATATCTAACACCACAGTGTTATCGGTAAATTCAGTTACCATATCACGTTCAAATCTAATTAAAGATTTAACTATCGCCTGGAGCAAAACTGGTGATACTCCATTCTCGATCTTTTCAATCTAATTAAAGATTCATTAAAACTCCACTTAGTTTTAATCTTTAACTGGGTTAAAGAATCAATGTCATTTAAAACACAGTTCACGATAAACCCAAGATCACATTCCATTAATTATCGGGTTAAAGCACAAGTGTTATTTAAAACACTGTTCACGATAAACCCTAAAATAAATACCAATTCAATTCCAATTAAATATTATTTAATTGGTACACTTCATTAAATCTAAATAAAAAGATTTAATCTTTTTCTCCACTAGGCTTAAGAACAGTGTTAATGAAGACACCATTCACGACAAACCCAAATCACATTTGATATCAAATACAAGGCTCTGAATAGAAAATATATCGACTTATATTCAATATCAAATTCTACGACCAACGAATATCGTATTGGAAATAACGATATAAATATATCTTTCAAATTTCCATAACAATATCTGTATAATCACGAAATCCAACATCGAAATATTCCGAAGAAAATTTTGATTCAAATCCATTCCAATTCAATTATTGAAATTTCTGGTTATTTTCAAAACCATTTCAAATCCAATTTATTTATTTTAAAAATAAATAAATTATTATTCTAGTTCAAAACTAGTTCATTTCGATAAAAATCTATTTTTATATTTTCAAATATGGAGTTTTTCATCCCAATTCTTCCCAAATCATTTCTTATGATTTTACACAAATTATTAATATTTTTAATAATTTTATCAAGGCCCGTATAGTCGATTTCCATCCACGGCCATCGAACTGCACTTACAACGAACTTTTCCAAATTTGATTTGGACATAATTCGAAATCCAATCGTTAGATTTCTAATTTCAAATATTCGTTAGAAAGCTCTTTTCGATACGAACCCAACGGTTCCAGTTTTAGGAGAATCCGACGGTCGGATCTCCCACAATATCCATTCGAAGTCAACGGTCGAAATTCGCGAACTGCCGCGGCGCGGCGCGTTCTATTCAGTCCATTATATTATATATATAATATATATAATATATACTTCGTCGATTTCCTTTTCAAAACGATTTTTAATTCAATTTCAATTCGTTTTCAATTCACTTTGAATTTCAAATTAACTCGAATTCATTTCAAAACGATTTCAATTCTATTTCAATCTAATTCGAATTTCAATTCTTTTCAATTTAATTCGAATTTCAATTCAATTCAGTTTAATTCGAATTCCAATTCAATTCAGTTTAATTCGAATTTCAATTCTTTTCAAAATATCAGATTTTGAAATCACTTTCGATGTTCATTATTAAATGAATAAAATCGATATAAATATCGTTCACGTCAAAATGGCCTCAATCTAATCAACACGACTTCATATATTTCTATTTTCAAATATTCTATTTCAAATATTTCTTTTTCAAATATTTCTTTTCAAATATTTCTTATTTCAAATATTTCTATTCAAATATTGGAATGAGGCCCAATCAATTACCATAGATTTTATTTCTATGGATTTCCATACAACGCATGTATATATCAACAATGACAAATAATCAACCATCATCCAAAGTGCAATCTACACTGTATAAGCACAAAATATAGATATTTAACGCTTATAACAGTCCGTCAATCAATCGATCGACATACAACTAATTATTGGGATTAGTGTATGTCATATATCATCCCAATACCCGTGTGGGGTTTCAAACAATCAAACACAGATTTTATTTGTACAGTTGGGCGATGTGTAAAATTTATCGTCCCAATCAATATCAATCAAATCAGTGTATATAAACAAATCTCTGATTTTTTTTATAAATATTTATTTTAAATACACGTTAAAAATTCTATTTTTAACTATAAAATATTTTCCACTATAAAATATTTTATTTCATTTCACATCACATCACACAATCAACTACACATCAAATTCAAACAAACAAGCATACAAGCCGTTCATGGTCTGTGGACGACGGGTGTCGGGTGCTACTAAACACCGTCTGCATCATAGTATATATTTTAACTAGAAATTAATTAAAAGTGAGAAGTTATCATAGAGGGTTCCACTCCGCCGTGCTTTGCTTTTGAACTGCCGAACTGTCTGAATTCCTTTGAAATTCCACTGCAGTTCTTTTCTCGCTGTTTATAATAAAAATTATATTTTTATCACTTCATCCTAATCAATAAAAAGCATATTTTTATTTCTTCTTCATTCTATATAAATATTATATTTTTATATTTCCACCTCATATATAAAGATCGAATTTTTATTTCATCGCTATAAAAATCCCATTTTTATTTCAACTATATATAATAAAAATCAGATTTTTATTTCGCTATATATATAAAGATCAAATCTTTACTTTGCTACTCACATAAAAATTGAATTTTTATTATCATACCTATAAAAAAAATCATATTTTTAATATGCCGCTAGTATAAAAATTATATTTTTAACCTTTCTATATTATAAAAATTATATTTTTACACCGTTATATATATTATAAATCACTTCTATTTATAATTTAACATCAAACCTTCACATGATTAAAGATCAAATCTTTATATATAAAAATTCGATTCTTATTCTTAAAGATCAAATCTTTACTTTGTTAAAAATCAAACCTTTTCTAAATTTGAAAATCTCACCCTTTTCTATAACGCTTCATATTCTTACCAAACCAAAGATCTAATCTTTTTGTTTATAAAGAAAATCGAATCTTCCTTTTATAAAATTTCATTTTATCACATTACATAAAAACTGATTTCTAAATTAAAATAAAAATAAAAAAACTAAGAACAATAAAACTTACAGCGCTTCACTAGGACTGGGGGTTTATGGCGTGCCTGAGGCCGTGGGTGGTGGCAGGGAGCAACGCCGGCGGTGGTGGGTGGAGGCGTCAGGGCTGCGGGGCATTTTGGGTCTTTGAGGGTTCGAGAGGAAAAAGGGAAACGGAGGAGGGAGGGGTTCGATCTGGAGCAGGGGAGAGGTGAGATGCGGCGGAGGAGATGAAAGCGGTCAGATGGGGTACGGTGGCGGCATTGGTGGTGGCGGGATGGCGAGGGCACGAGGTTGATTTGCAAAAAGGGGCTGGGTTTTTTGTCTTTGTTCTGTTAAAACGAGAGAGAGAGAGAGAAGGAGAGTGTAGGGGGGTTAGGGGATTTATAATTAATTAATTTATTTTATATTCTATTCCACCAACGGTTGACTTTTTATTCGAACCCCTTTTCGAACCCACCGACTGCCGTCCATAGTGGTTTACCCCCATTCCGAACACAATGTGATATGCATCGTAAGCTGATTCGATCGTTTTGATCTGTTTTCATCAAAATCAAAATATATCTCTATATATTGAATTTGAACGCGCATTTCACTTTACTGGGGTCACATATTAACTCGAAAAATTCCAGAAAAATATTTTCTAGCTTCGTATTGACGATACGGTCCTAACAAAACTAGTTTCCTCAAATTCTGAGACCGTTTGAAAAATGGCCATTTTCCAGTCGATTAAAATCAACTGAAACTGGTCAAACGCGTTTTCCTTTGCCGCGCTCACATATTGATTTGAAAAATTACGAAAATTGGAATCTAGCAATAACTTGACATCACAGATCCAACAAAAGTGGTTTCGTCAAAATCAGAGGTCGTTTGCAAAATGGCTATTTTTAAGGGCTAGAATTCCATAGCGACTATTCTGAAAATTCATTTGGCCATAACTTTTGATTCCCGCTATGAAATTTCGATTTTTCGGATTCACTGGAAAGATATTCTCAATTAGATTCTATTATTTTTGGTTTCGCTAAATTCCGGTTTATTTTGAATCCTGTACATTCATTTGAAGTTTGAAATCGAATTATCGAACTACCGCGCCATTTTCAATTCCTTTTATAATTTAAAATAATTATTTATATTCTAATGACGATCTATATAATATATACATTTGAATTTTATTCAAAATAAATTTTCCGTCGTTATTATTTAAAATAATTCATTTTAAATATTCAAAATTCAATAAAATAGCAAAAATAAAAATTTTAAATTGGCTCGTATTTCCGGGTTATTACAATCTCCCCCACTTAAAACTTTTCGTCCCCGTAAAGGAACGAAGCCGAAAGTTGTTTAACAATTCAACTCAACTTCCTGTATTTTCACTACGGCTTAAGTTCTTCAACTTTTCAGTTTCTAAAAACTTTTCAAATTTTTCAAAAATTTGGCTAACACCCTAATTTTTCGAAAAATTTCGCCATAACCTCCCCTGCACCGGGGACTTCGGGATATTTCATATAGCCTCCCATGGCCTTCTTCAATCCAAAAGAAAAGGACAAGCGGCTAGCCAATCGGCTCACAAAATCACCCAAAACTCAAGAAATACAATAAATATGTACCTATTTGTCGGGCAAACAATTTTATTCCTCTTCTCTAGCCTCCTTGCTATGACCTGTTCAATGTAAGTACATGTACATGCATGCAAACACGACTAATTTTCAATACAACTCACTATTTGGTTCAAATTGACATAATGGTTCAAAATTCTAATTAATCAAAACAATAATCAAACAACACATCCAACAATCAATTAGTTGATTAACGTTTCAAATCCATAATTTTGATATGTAGTCAAAAATCATATTTTTGATGCAAAATCACAACAATAAGCCCTATCTAATTTTGGTTCTCACACCAGTCAATAGGAAATATATAGAAATATCACTTTCGTCACTCGAAAATAAATACTGGTGATGGTATACTTCATCATCAAGACAATGTCCAAGCGACTAGAGTGTGATTCTATATCTACCCAATATATTAAAACTTCGAATACACGCGGAGCAGACGTATATGCAAAATCTATATATACTGGATTGTCCAAATTCAATATAAATAAATAATCAAATACGAATAATTGATTTAAATTTTCAAAATAAAAATTGTTTTCACTTTAAAAATATACTCCTCACACTCGTTCTAGGATACTACTGATCTCATCTCTAACGAGTCATTCTCATTGGATATTACTAATCCAATTTCCGATGAATTCTTTCGTATAGTTCTAATGTAACTTGATCTCTGAGCTTTGTAAACCAAAGCTCTGATACCAACTGAAATGACCCGAACTTCCCCGGTAAGGAAAGCCCGGATAGAGTCGAGGACAAGCCACAACAGAACGCAGACGGAAGAACATTTCATTGTATATTACAAAAATTCCATCAAAATACAAGAACATACAGCGTATAAAAGAATATTCTACATTACAAAATATCATAGATTACAATACATTACATAGCAGTGGAAAATAATACAATACACAACTAGAAGTAATACGCGGATACAAAGCTTTCCCAGTATCGTTCCAGCTGTAAATCATGATCTTGTGAATATAAATCTGCAAAACCAAAACTACACGCTGCCCATGTCAAAATAAGGGCACCCAGAGTTTAGGTTAAAACAATAAACTCCACGTCAGTCATGTGACTATTGTGAGAACTAAAACAATTATTATTCTTTATTTTTAAGTTCGGTAAATCAAGGGACCACGCCGTATAACACGGAACGGGTTTCCTCCCAAGAATACCAGTGCATAAAACAAACAACGCAATGCTAAATAAAGAAGAATGAAGCTATTATAAGACCTAGATCCTATCACACAATGCAACACAAGCCGGGGGATAGGGTTTTTACCTTATAATAGCCAAGAATGCTTGATACGTTTAAAACAAATCATTTGATACTATTATAAGTGCATAGTGTATAAAACAACTTCAAATCGTAAGTATCAATCATAGACGGCATAGCATCCCATGCTACTATGTCTCCATACTAGGCTCTACAATTAAAACCGCAAAGTCACGTATTGGAAATTGGATTTCCATCTGCGAACTGAGGCTACGGATCGTCCTCAACCGATTCGAGACAATCTAGCCCATGTCTCAGGCAAGTACTCAGTCAAGCCTTTGGAGCGATAGGGCCGGTCCACCGATGTGCATTACAATTCCTGAACACTGCGTTTCCCCGCCCTATGGGGCGTAAATGAGCCAACGAATGACTCCATCGGACCCGGATCATCCGATCAAACTGAGGCACCTCGCAACAGCAACAACCACATAAGTCAAACTCGTCAGGGCATGTAAAACCATTGACGCCACTTCTAGCTAGAAGGAAACACATGCCCTCCCTGAGGTCCTCTCCCGTTTCTGGTTCACGGCCGGGGTGTGAGGCTCACGAATTCACGTTACACAAAGCTATGCCACACAGGCGGTGTTTTGATCATCACCACAAGACTTTGCTTTTCAACAGAAGCCTTGATCAATTGCCACTTAGGCATGCCACACAGGCAATTCACTCCATGCGTTTGATATCCATCAATATATAACCCCTGAGCTCGTACTTCTTAGAGAAGGGCGTTAAGCAAGAGAATAAATTCTCCACCGCCAAACAGATATATATTTAATAGAAATCAATCACACAGACTAAAATCCAATGTCAGACACACAGTCCATTTATAAGTTCGTTCTGGGTCTGAACGAAACCGGAGGCACCTAGTACCACGCATATCCATCGATCTCCAAGTACGTTTGGACGACCACTAACTGTTTCCATCTTCTCGGGTGTACAGACTAATCAAGATCATCAGTAATTATCCAAACGACGTGGAGACCTCCGGTCTTCAACCACCGTCTTCATCTTCGACACCACGTCGAATCAGTTATTCAGAATGGGATAAACCCGGTCTTTCTGAACAACTCGCGTATATAATAAACAAGTGTTACACAAACACACCATACGCCTCATTCCAATTCAGAGTATTCTCTTATTCAAATATTCTTACACTTTGGGAAAGGTTCCCATTAATTTTATCAAAGATAAATTCTTTAAATTTATTCTTTAATCTTCTTTTAATGTCAATTCAAATTAGTCGGGATTAGCGAACCACACCGGAGTAATCGTTTATTTTATTTCCCAATCCCCACCTATTCATCCCATGAAGTAAAACTGGTCAAGCTTCATATCTAACACCACAGTGTTATCGGTAAATTCAATTTCCATATCACGTTCAAATCTAATTAAAGATTTAACTGTCACCTGGAGCAAAATTGGTGATACACCATTCTCGATCTTTTCAATCTAATTAAAGATTCAACAAAACTCCACTTAGTTTTAATATTTAACTGGGTTAAAGAATCAGTGTCATTTAAAACACAGTTCACGATAAACCCAAGATCACATTCCATTAATTATCGGGTTAAAGCACAAGTGTTATTTAAAACACTATTCACGATAAACCCAAAATCAATACCAATTCAATTCCAATTAAATATTATTTAATTGGTACACTTCATTAAATCTAAATAAAAAGATTTAATCTTTTTCTCCACTGGGCTTAAGAACAGTGTTAATGAAGACACCATTCACGACAAACCCAAATCACATTTGATATCAAATACAAGGCTCTGAATAGAAAATATATCGGCTTATATTCAATATCAAATTCTACGACCAACGAATATCATATTGGAAATAACGATATAAATATATCTTTCAAATTTCCATAACAATATCTGTATAATCACGAAATCCAACATCGAAATATTCCGAAGACAATTTTGATTCAAATCCATTTCAATTCAATTATTGGAATTTCTGGTTATTTTCAAAACCATTTCAAATCCAATTTATTTATTTTAAAAATAAATAAATTATTATTCTAGTTCAAAACTAGTTCATTTCGATAAAAATCTATTTTTATCTTTTCAAATACGGAGTTTTTCATCCCAATTCTTCCCAAATCATTTCTTATGATTTACACAAATTATTAATATTTTTAATAATTTTATCAAGGCCCGTACAGTCGATTTCCATCAACGGCCATCGAACTGCACTTACAGCGACCTTTTCCAAATTTGATTTGGACATAATTCCAAATCCAACCGTTAGATTTCTAATTTTAAATATTCGTTAGAAAGCTTTTTTCGATACGAACCCAACGGTTCCGGTATTAGGAGAATCCGACAGTCGGATCTCCCGCAATATCCATTTGAAGTCAATGGTCGAAATTCGCGAACTACCGCGGCGCGGCGCGTTCTATTCATGCCATTATATTATATATATAATATATATAATATATACTTCGTCGATTTCCTTTTCAAAACGATTTTTAATTCAATTTCAATTCGTTTTCAATTCACTATGAATTTCAAATTAATTCGAATTCATTTCAAAACGATTTCATTTCTATTTCAATCTAATTCGAATTTCAGTTCTTTTCAATTTAATTCGAATTTCAATTCAATTCAGTTTAATTCGAATTCTAATTCAATTCAGTTTAATTCGAATTTCAATTCTTTTCAAAATATCAGATTTTGAAATCACTTTCGATGTTCATTATAAAATGAATAAAATCGATATAAATATCGTTCACATCAAAATGGCGTCAATCTGATCAACACGATTTCATATATTTCTATTTTCAAATATTCTATTTCAAATATTTCTTTTTCAAATATTTCTATTCAAATATTTCTTTTCAAATATTTCTTATTTCAAATATTTCTATTCAAATATTGGAATGAGGCCCAATCAATTACCATAGATTTTATTTCTATAGATTTCCATACAAGCATGTATATATCAACAATGACAAATAATCAACCATCATCCAAAGTGCATTCTACACTGTATAAGCACCAAATATAGATATTTAACGATTATAACAGTCTGTTAATCAATCGATCGACATACAACTAATTATTGGGATTAGTGTATGTCATATATCATCCCAATACCCGTGTGGGATTTCAAACAATCAAACACAGATTTTATTTGTGCAGTTGAGCGATGTGTAAAATTTATCGTCTCAATCAATATCAATCAAATCAGTGTATATAAACAAATCTCTGATTTGTTTATAAATATTTATTTTAAATACACGTTAAAAATTCTATTTTTAACTATAAAATATTTTCCACTATAAAATATTTTATTTCATTTCACATCACATCACACAATCAACTACACATCAAATTCAAACAAACAAGCATACAAGCCGTTCATGGTCTATGGACGACGGGTGTCGGGTGCTACTAAACACCGTCTGCATCCTAGTATATATTTTAACTAGAAATTAATTAAAAGTGAGAAGTTCTCACAGAGGGTTCCACTCTGCCGTGCTTTGCTTTTGAACTGCCGAACTGTCTGAATTCCTATGAAATTCTGAGACGACCCCGAACCCCGTACTGATGGTGGCAAGGGTAATCTTTGGAACATAACACATAAACAGATAACAGCAAAACAAAAATAAATAAATACACCAGATAATGAACAAATAATAAACTGGATAAACGTAATCATCAGAGTTAAATAGTATACATGATCATACTTAGTACAAATACAATTCAGCTATACATAAATGTCTACAGCGGAAAACAAACATAATATGTACAGTAGGAGCTGAACAACATAAAAAGAGATAAATGATAGAATCCATCTTCAGCTCCAGCTATCCAGAAAGCCTGCTAATAACCTGAATACAAGGCCGCCCATGTAAAAAAAGGGGCACCCAAGTTTGAAAGTGAAACAAACTACGAGTCAGTCATGGGAATGGTATGAGAAATCTACTTAACACATTTATAATATGGCTAATCACAGGACCACGCCACTTTCTCGGAACGGGTTTACTCCATTGGATTGCCAGTGCTTTAGAACAATTCATTCTTTTAAACATCGCAATGCTTTTTATAAAAATGAAGCCATTATAAGACTCAGTTCCCATCACACAATGCAACGCAAACCAGAGGATAGAGTTTTTACCTTATAATGGCCAATATATGCTTGATACGAATAAAACAAAAGAATTTGATATTATTACTAGTGTTTATACGTTTCAAAGACAATTTCAAACCATAAGTATCAATCATAGACGGCATTAATGCCCCATACCACTATGTCGCCATATATAGGTATACAATCAAAATCGCACATTCGGGTATTTGGAAATTGGATTTCCATCATGAACCAAGGCAAAAGACAGTCCTTACCGAATTCGAGGCGCTCTAGCCCGTGTCTCAGGCAAGTACTCAGTCAAGCCTTTGGATCGTCAGGGCCGGTCCACCGATGTGGATTAAAATCCTGAGCACTGCGTTTCCCCGCCCTATGGGGCGTCAATGAGCCAACGAATGACTCCATCGGTCCTAGATCGACCAATATAACCAAGGCGCCTCGCAACAACAACAACCACATAGGTAAAAATAATATAAATGTCAGCCAGTTTAAGCACCGACACCACCTCTAGCTAGAAGGAAACGCATGCCCTCCTTGAGCTCCTTCTCCCGTTTCTGGTTCATACCGGGGTGTGAGGCTCGCGAATTCACGTTATACACAAAGCTACACCACACAGGCGGTGCTTTGATCATCCACCACAAGACTTTGCTTTTCAACAGAAGTCCTGATCACTGCATCTTAGCATGCAACACAGGCAATTCACGCCATGTAACTGATGGCTATCAATCACACAGAATGAATTCCAATGTCAGACACACATTCCATTTGCAAGTCCATTCAGGGTCTGAGCGAAACCGGAGGCACTATATACCTCGCAAACCCATCGATTACCACATACGTCTGGACGGTCACCACTCATTATCCATATTTCGGGATGCCTCTCAATCAGGACATCAGTTACCATCCAAACAAGGTGAAGATCTCCGGTCTTCGACCACCGTCTTCATCTTCGATTTCTTATCGTCGATTCCGTTATTCAGAATGGGATAAACCCGGTCTTTCTGAGAAACTCGCTTATATAATAAACAAGTGCAACACAAACACACGTACGCATCATTTCATTTCATTAGTCGCTAACCGTAAATCAGTAAGAGAACGATTTCCCAAATATTAACCCCGAAGGCCGAAACCAACATCAGATCAAAATCCAGGAAACCATTCGACTTAGTCAACCTTTAGTTAGTTTCTAAATTTTACATCCATATCGTTTATAATATTTTATAACGATTTATCGCCATTTTTATTTATTTTAAAATCGCCAATTTATTCAAACGACGCTTCGGGCCATAACGCGGCCGTGGCGCTGTTTTTCTTCAGATTTGATTTACACATATCTGAAAATCTAACCGTTGGATCTTCACAAAATTTACATCATTAGAAAGATCTTTTCAAAACGAATCCAACGGTTACAATTTCGGGAAAATCCAACGGTCGGATCTCCCGATACAATCGTTTGAAGTTTCAAATTCAAAATACGAACTGCAGCGTCGTTATTCGATTTAATTTAATTATATATATATATGTATATATATATATAATCGATTCTGGCGCTGTTTTTCTTTAGATTTGAATTAAACATTCCAGACAATCCAACCATTGGATCTTTACAAAGTTGGTGTCGTTGGAAAGATATTTCCAAAGCAAAACCAACGGTTTTGGTTTCGAGGAAATCCGATGGTCGGATCTCCCGCACTAGTCGTTTGAAATCACGGTTTCAAAACATGAACTGCAGCTTCGTTATTCGATTTATTTTAATTATATATATATATATATATAATCGATTCTTCGATTTCAAAACCATATTCATTTCATACCTTTGATAAAAATGATATTTTTATCAAACTAACTTCTATTTCAACACTTCACTATTTTTAACAATTCATGTATATAATAAAAATATGATTTTTATTGTTAAACAATTTATTTCAAAACACGACTATTTTATATAGTTCATATAGATGGTAAAAACATGATTTTTATTATAAAACAATTTCTTTCAAAACACAGCTATTTTATATAGTTCATATAGATGATAAAAATATGATTTTTATTATAAAACAATTTATTTCAAAATACGAATACCATTCAACACATGAATTTCCATTCAACGAATGAATTTCAATTCAACACATGAAGGTTTTCTATAGTTTATATATATAGATAAAAAGGTGATTTTTATATTTAAAACACGAATACCATTCAACACATGAATTTCTATTCAACGAATGAATTTCAATTCAACACATGAAGGTTTTCTATAGTTTATATATATATAGATATAAAGGTGATTTTTATATTTAAAAGACGAATGCCATTCAACACATGAATTTCTATTCAACGAATGAATTTCGATTCAACACATGAAGGTTTTCTATAGTTAATATATATATAGATAAAAAGGTGATTTTTATTGCAAAACAATTTATTTCAAAACATGAATGTCGTTCAATAGATGAATTTCTATTCAACACACGAATATAGTTTCAACACATGAAAATAATTCTAACACATGAATATTATTCAAAATTTCGGCAGCATAACGGCAGGGTAGTTAAAACCGGGGTCGTCCCTAGTACGGCTCCTCGCTTTACCTTAAAGCCTCGCAGCTTTTGACAATGGGGAATCATGCATCTAGTTCGCATGCAGGCGGCATGTATATATTTTTCATTTCGACAAACTAATCCTATGTGGTTTCAACCAAATAATTCTCAACCACAAATGGGTATTTTTCAACCACAATCAATCAATTTCAACCACAAACAATTCTTATCAACCATTCGTATCCAATCAATTTTCACATCAATCACAACCAATAAATATCGTCCATGGTTTGTGGATGATGGGCGTATATATATATATTATATAAGTATTTCACTTCTATTTCAACACATATATAATTTTTACAACGCAGATATAACTTATACATCGAACGTACAACCTATACATCGCTTATACATGAGGTGTACAACGCTTATACAAGTCATACATCGAACATATAATTTATACATCGTCGTTTTCCATAACGTTTATAAATTTAGAAATCTCACATAGGGTTCCACTCCACCAAAAATAGCAGAAGGCTCAGAAAAATATGCGGTCTCTTCTAGAATGTAGAAGACGTCCACACGAGTCCACTGTCTCTTGTTTCACTGAATTTCATCAAGAAACGAAAAAGATATGATTTTTACAGTGAAATAAAAAACAGTAGCGCTTTAAACTGCTATTAAATAGTTAAAAATAAAATAGCCGTATACCTTTCAAAGTTGCTCAAAACTAGGTTTTGAAAATTCGTGAAATCCGTAGCACTTCGTCCCGATCAAGTTGCGTGACGTCGAAGAGGGTGGAAAGGGCTTTGCTGCACCAGGGTTTTTGGCCAGATCGATGGCCTGTGGAAGCGGCCACGGCGCTCTCGAGTCGTCGACTTCCTGGGCGTCGTTCTCGACGCTGGCGAGTAGAGAGAGGGAAGGAGTTGGTCGGATTTGAAGGGGAGGAGAAGGGCTCTCGCGATTGGGTGGTGGCGAGGTTTGAAGATGGACGGAGCGATGGGAAAGTGGCCGGGAAGAAAGGAGCTCTGGCCGTCATTTATCGTGATTGCGAGGGAGAGAGAAAAGAGAGAGAGATGAGGTGGCCCAATGGAAATTTTTCTATATTTATAAATTTTAAAATCCGAAAATACCCCTTGCCACACACGAACACCAATCCAAACCCAACGACTGTCGTCCCTAGCGTTTCACCCCCATTTCGAACACAATGGGATACGTTTCGTAGGCCCATTCGACTGTTTCAATCAGTTTTCCTTCAATTTAAAATATATAACATTCAATATTTAATTTGAACGTACATTTCAATTTGCCAGGGCCACAAACTGATTCGAAAAATTCCAGAAAAATAAATCTAGCTATGTTTTGACGATACGGTCCCAAAAAAACTAGTTTCATCGAATTCTGAGACCGTTTTCAAAAAGGCCCATTTCTGGTCGATCCAATTTAACTGTAATTGACCAAAACACATATTCCTTTGCCACGCTCACATACTAGCTTCAAAAATTATGAAATTTGAAACCTAGCAATAATTTGACATCCCGGATCCAACAAAAGTGGTTTCGGCGAATTTCGAGGTCGTTTGCAAAATGGCCATTTTAACGGGCTATATAAACTCCATAGCAACCTTTCAGAAAATTCATTTGGCCATAACTTTTGCTTCCCGCTATGAAACTTCGATTTTTCAGATTCGTTAGAAAGGTATTCACTAACATATTTAAATATTTTTGGTTTCACTCAAATCCGCTTTTGTTTTGCACCCGGTACAGTCAGTCAAAGTTTGAATTCAATTTTTGAAACTACCGCACCATTTCAGGCCTTGTTTATAATTAGAATGAATTATTTTCATTTTCAAATGTTGATTCAAACTTACTTTTCATCGCTATTATTTAAAATATTTATTTTAAATATTTAAAATCCACTAAAATAGCCAATTCAAAATTTTAAAATTGGTTCAGATTTTCCGGGTCGTTACAATCTCCCCCACTTAAAACTTTTTGTCCTCGAAAAGGAACAAAGTCGAAAGTGGTTTGATTAATCAACTCTACTTCCAATATGGCTTCCATTCTCCAACTTTTCAGTTTCTGAGAATTTTCAAATACTTCAAAAATTTGGCTAACACCCGGAATTTTCGAAAAATTTCGCCATAACCTCCTTTGTATGGGGAGGGGTTTGTAAATTTATTGGGCCATATTAGGTACCCAATAAATCCTATAAAGCACACACATATTGATAGTGATATATTCTGGTGTTTACACGAGAGCGTGTATAGATAATAACTCCGGAGAATAAATTCTTATCACCCTGTCAAAGCCTGAGGGAGTGTGTATTTTAATTGCTCCAGAGAATAAATTCTCGTCACCTCGTCCCGTGTGGGAAATAAATAGTCCATGTGTCGTATCTAATAACTAGAGAGATGTGATTATTGTCAACTCCAGACCCGTGTGGGGTTTTTATTAATCTGGCAATTTACCGTTACAATTTAAATAGTCCATATCAGTCATCAGTTCAACCTGTAAAATATAGTCATCGCCATACAAGCCTCTCGCTCGTATGGTAAATCTTCAACCTCGTCACACAAGCTCCAAATGCTTATGTGGTATATGATGAAGTATGCCTATCTTCAAGAAGTATGCCATCTAATGTAGTTCAAAATTAATTGTTACTATCCTATGGCGACGTTAATTATTACACACAGAATAACCAACACTCTGCATCCAATGGCATTCACAGGAGTTGATATAATAATAAAATTGTGCATCCAACTCATTAAGGTTTACCTATTTGTCGGGCATACAAATAATTTCTTTACTCAACAGCTAATCCATATACCTGTTCAAACATATATAATGCACATGTATATATTCCTAACTATTTTTAACTCAGTTCAATGTGTGATTTAATTGAATAAATTCTACCATTCATTCTCATATTGATTAAATTTACTACCGTTTTAATAAATTAATCAATCAAATCTACTATCACACAACACAAACAACAATCAATTTGTTTTTAACTTTTCAAAATCATACAAATTAATTCATACACTCTTTTTAAGTTAATCAGACTATAGAATTAAAAGTGTACATCCATGAAAGGGAAATAACAACAAAGTAGAGAACAACTGGGAATTTCAAAATATGGTAAATGTACCTTGCACCGGAGTCAATCAGAGATATCCAATCGACACTTAGGATAGGCTTTCTGAATGCTCTCCTCCGTTTCCCAAGTACAATCTCGCGGATCTCCACTCCATTGCACTTTGACTAAGTGAACTTTCTTGTTCCTCAGCTCTTTGGTTTCTTTGCCGATGATCTTTAGTGGCTCTCTTCTCACAGCTAATTCTGGAGTAATTTCAATATCTTGCTGAGCAGCTTCTTCCACAACCAAGTATGGGTCATGAACATGCTTTCAAAGTTGAGATACGTGAAATACATCATGCACTCCAGGCAACCAATCAGGCAATTGAACCCTATAAGCGAGAGTTCCAATCCGTTCGAGATTACGAAACGGACCAATGAATTTGGGCGCCAACTTCCCAGTTTTACCGAACCGGATAACTCCTCTCATCGGCGATACTTTCAAATATACATAGTCGCCAACAACAAATGATATATCTCTTCTCCTCTTATTGGCATAGCTCTTCTGGCGGCTTTGAGCGGCGAGTAATCGTTTCTTATTGAAATCGACATTGTCGGCAGCCTCGCGAATCATATCAGGTCCCAATACAAGTCTATTACCGGGTTCGACCCAACAAGCAGGAGATCGGCACGGTCTACCATACAATGCTTTGAATGGTGACATTGTCAGGCTCGCCTGGTAGCTGTTGTTATATGAGAATTCAGCCAAATGTAAATGGTCTTCCCATGATCCACCAAAGTCAAGAACACAAGCTCGCAATAGATCTTCTAAAATACGATTCACCCTCTCAGTCTGACCATCTTTCTGAGGATGATAGGCGGTGCTCAAGTTCAGCTTTGTTCCCAGTTCTACTTGAAATGCCTCCCAGAATTTTCTAGTAAATATTGTATTTCTATCACTAACTATACTGATCGGCACTCCGTGTAGTCTAAAAATTTCCTTGAAGTATATCTGCGCCAGACTCTGAGCAGTTCTGTTTGATCTGACAGGTATGAAATGGGCGGTCTTCGTGAAGCGATCTACGATCATCCAAATACTGTCATTCCCTTTTCTAGTTCTGGGCAAACCATCTATGAAGTCCATGGAAATATGTTCCCACTTCCAACCTGGAACATCCAGCGGTTGCCACAATCCAGCCAATTTCTGTTGGTCGCTTTTGACAAGCTGGCAAGTAGGGCATCGGCTAACATATATTGAAACGCCTCTTTTCATAGCCTTCCACCAGAATGTTCGCTTGAGATCGTTATACATTTTGGCCACACCAGGATGGATACTCAGCTTGGACTTGTGACACTCATCTAACACTTCCCTTTTTAGCTCTGGGATGTCGGGAACACAAATCCTTCCTTTCAATCCCAGAATCCCACCGTTATCTATTAGAAAACACGAGGGTTCACCTTTCTGAATCCTTTTGATCATATCCTTAATAAAGTTATCATCCTTCTGAAGAATAGATATTTTGTCAATCAAGGAAGTCGTAATAATAAAACTGGCAATCATTACATTCTTTTGGCTTAACGCATCGGCCACGACATTGCTTTCCCTGGAGTGTATAGAATCTCAAAATCGTATGCTGCAAGGAATTCTAGCCAACGTTGCTGCCTCAGATTCAAGTCTTTCTGAGTGAACAAATAATTTAACGACTGATGGTCGGTATACAGTTCGAATTTCTCACCCAGAAGATAGTGCCTCCAGATTTTCAAAGAGAATACGATAGCCAACAACTCAAGATCATGAGTTACATAGTTTTTCTCGTGCGGCTTCAGCTGACGGCTAGCATAAGCAATCACTTGACCCCTTTGCATTAACACTGCGCCAAGGCCTTCTCTAGAGGCATCTGTCCAGACTTTTAAATCCTGATTGCCGTCGATAATGGTTAACACTAGAGCAGTCGTTAATCTTAACTTAAGCTCTTCAAAAGCCTCCTCACATTCTGGAGTCCACTTGAATTTCGAGTGCTTCTTTGTAAGCTTCGTTAAGTGACCAGATATCTTAACGAACTTCCGGTAATAACTAGCCAATCCGAGAAAACTGCGGACTTCTGTAGGAGTACTGGGTTGTTTCCAATTTTGAATAGCTGTGATTTTACTTGGATCCACAGCAATTCCTTCTTTTGATACGACATAGCCCAGAAATTTTACTTCATCTTGCCAGAATATGCATTTGGATAGTTTGGCTTTTAGAACGTTCCTTCTCAGAATTTCTAGAACCTGTTCCAGATTCTTTTCATGTTCGGCCTTTGATTTAGAGAAGATTAGAATATCATCAATAAAAACCAGAACAAATTTATTCAAGACACCGCGGAACACTCGAATCATCAAATCGACGAAGTAAGCTGGAGCGTTACATAAGCCGAACGGCATTACTAACCACTCATAGAATATGTCTGGACCTCTGAATGATGTCATTGGAACACATTCTTCGGCAATACGAAGCTGATGGAAGCCTGTAGCTAGGTCCATCCTTGAAAATACCTGTGCTCCTTTCAGACGATCAAATAAGTCATCGATTCGCGGCAATGGATATTTTTTCTTTATTGTCTGCTTGTTCAAATCACGATAATCCACACATAGCCGTAGAGTACCGTCAGATTTTGGGACAAACACCACTGCTGCACCCCAATCAGAGAAACTAGGCCTGATCAGACCCTTCCATACGAGCTGTCTTGTTTGATTGTCTAATTCCTCTTTCTCTTTCAAGGACATTCTTCGAATAGCGTGAACTACCGGCCTTGCATTCGGAATCAAAGCGATCTTGAAATCTATTTCTCTCTGCGGAGGTAAGCGAACAACTTCTTCAAACACATCCGCATAATTCTTGAAGACAGGAATATCTTTCACTAGGTCGGGAATATTCTCTGTGACTTCAGGGATATTTTCTATTTGAGCATGGGAAACATTCAAAGCTGCCCAGAAGTCTTTTCTATTTGAATTCTGACCTTCACAGGGAATGGTTATATAATCACCTGATTTAATCTTCGCCTTAACGACTCTGTCGGCGCATTTAACCTCAACTTCATATTTGGTCAACCAGTCTAATCCCAAGATAAGATCAAACTCTGTAAAATTCATGACGACCGCGATGGTAGGGAACCGATAACGAGAAAAAGAAACCGGCACCCCACAAACCCAACTGAGATCGAGGGAACCCCCAACCGGATTATGGACAGTCATTGGTTCTTTGAGTTTCTTCAAATTCAAATCCAGTTTCTTAAACGCAATCTTTGCAACAAAGCTTCGCGACGCACCGGTGTCAAACGGTACTTTAACTGGAATATCTTTGACAGTTAGCGTGCCTTCTAAAACATCTGGCCTTTCTTGAATAGCTGAGGGCTCAAAAGTTTCTGCTACTTCATTTATATGTACTGCTTCAGATTTCTTTGAGAGTTGGCACTCCCGTGCAATATGACCTGCTTGGTGACACTTATGGCATCTCCTTTCACCATGTGGGTTCTTTTGCTTCTTAGTCGGTTTGGACCCGCTCTTGATTCATTTCTTTAAGGGTCCGCAATTTATCGACAAATGCCCTTTTTGATGGCAGTTACTGCACATGGCAGTCGTTACTGGTTCTTTCTCAGATCGGGCCCTTTTTCGATTGACTCTAGGCTTTTTACTGACCTCAGACATCGTACTGGCCTCAGGACGATCAGTTTCAGACTCAACTCCTTTACTAGAACTGACCTCCTCTTCGTAGCGCAACATACCTTTCTTGTCGAGATCTTCGTACTGGTAAGCCAAGTATATAATTTCAGAAAAAGGAAGCTTCACATTCCTCATCACACTATTCTGATATTTTCTTTGAAGCCCGTTGATAAATCTCAGATTCTTTCTCTTCGTATTTTGAATTAGGTAAGGGGCAAAATGAGAGAGTTCGTTGAATTTCTTATGATATTCAGGAATGGTCATATCTCCTTGTATCAGATATGAGAATTCATCACATAACTGCTCAGTTGCTTCAGGAGGAGTAAATCTTTCTAGGAAAATCACTTTGAATCTATCCCAGGTGATATCACCTTCTGGAATATCTTTAATAATTGAATCCCACCAGAACAAGGCTTCGTCTTTGAGTGCCCAGGATGCCAGTAATCTTTTCTGGTCATCCCTCAGCTTTAAACCGTCAAAGATCTTCTCAGTAGAACGATTCCAAGCTTGGATTTTCATAATAGATTCTTCACCCAAGAACGGTATTCCACCCATATTTCGATACTTAATTAGTAGGGCCTCAATATCTGGTACTGCATTCCTTCTATTTCTGACACTCATTTTCTAGTACTTCTGCAAATAGCAGATCAAGTGTCAGGTCAACAGAAAAGATATTTCAAAATATAGAGACGTATACCTCAAATGTAAACGTGTCTAGTGGGGTGTATTTCATTCTGCTTTACTCATACTAGGATATTACTAATCCTATCTGTAATGAGTTACCCGTCCTAGAACACTACTGGTTCCATTTCTGACGAGTTCGTTAATATGTTATATTCCAGCACTAAGCTTAACCAAAGCTCTGATACCAAATGAGACGACCCCGAACCCCGTACTGATGGTGGCAAGTGTAATCTTTGGAACATAACACATAAACAGATAACAGCAGAACAAAAATAAATAAATACACCAGAAAATGAACAAATAATACACTGGATAAACGTAATCATCATAGTTACACAGTATATAGGATCATACTTAGTACAAATACAGTTCAGCTATACATAAATGTCTACAGCGGAAAACAAACATAATATGTACAATAGGAGCTGAACAACATAAAAAGAGATAAATGATAGAATCCATCTTCAGCTCCAGCTATCCAGAAAGCCGGCTAATAACCTGAATACAAGGCTATCCGTGTAGAAAAAGGGGCACCGGAGTTTGAAAGTGAAACAAACTACGAGTCAGTCATGGGACTGGTATGAGAAATTTACTTAACAGATTTATAATATGGCTAATCACAGGACCACGCCACTTTCGCGGAACGGGTTTACTCCCTTGGATTGCCAGTGCTTTAAAACAATTCATTCTTTTAAACATCGCAATGCTTTTTATAAAAATGAAGCCATTATAAGACTCAGTTCCCATCACACAATGCAACGCAAACCAGTGGATAGAGTTTTTACCTTATAATGGCCAATATACGCTTGATACGAATAAAACAAAAGAATTTGATATTATTACTAGTGTTTATACGTTTCAAAGACAATTTCAAATCATAAGTATCAATCATAGACGGCATGAATGCCCTATACCACTATGTCGCCATATATAGGTATACAATCAAAACCGCATAGTCACGTATTTGGAAATTGGATTTCCGTCATGAACCAAGGCAAAAGATAGTCCTTACCGAATTCGAGACGCTCTAGCTCGTGTCTCAGGCAAGTACTCAGTCAAGCCTTTGGATCGTCAGGGTCGGTCCACCGATGTGGATTAAAATCCTGAGCACTGCGTTTCCCCTCCCTATGGGGCGTCAATGAGCCAACGAATGACTCCATCGGTCCCGGATGGACCAATATAACCGAGGCGCCTCGCAACAGCAACAACCACATAGGTGAAAATAATATAATTGTCAGCCAGTTAAAGCACCGACACCACCTCTAGCTAGAAGGAAACGCATGCCCTCCCTGAGGTCCTTCTCCCGATTCAGTTATTCAGAATGGGATAAACCCAGTCTTTCTGAGCAACTCGCATATATAATAAACAAGTGCAACACAAACACACATACACATCATTTCAATTCATTAGTCGCTAATCGTAAATCAGTAAGAGAACGATTTCCCAAATATTAACCCCGAAGGCCGAAACCAACATCAGATCAAAATCCAGGAAACCATTCGACTTAGCCAACCTTCAGTTAGTTTCTAAATTTTACATCCATATCATTTATAATATTTTATAACGATTTATCACCATTTTTATTTATTTTAAAATCGCCAATTTTTTTAAACGACGATTCAGGCCATAACGCGGCCGTGGCGCTGTTTTTCTTCAGATTTGATTTACACATATCTGAAAATCTAACCGTTGGATCTTCACAAAATTTACATCATTAGAAAGATCTTTTCAAAACGAATCCAACGGTTCCAGTTTCGGGAAAATCCGACGGTCGGATTTCCCGGTACAATCGTTTGAAGTTTCAATTTCAAATTACGAACTGCAGCGTCGTTATTCGATTTAATTTAATTATATTTATAAATATATAAATATAATCGATTCTGACATTGTTTTTCTTCAGATTTGAATTAAACATTCCAGACAATCCAACCGTTGGATCTTTACAAAGTTGGTGTCGTTGGAAAGATATTTCCAAAGCGAACCCAACGGTTTCGGTTTCGAGGAAATCCGATGGTCGGATGTCCCACACTAGACGTTTGAAATCACGGTTTCAAAACACGAACTACAGCTTCGTTATTCGATTTATTTTAATTATATTTAAATATATATATAATCGATTCTTCGATTTCAAAACCATATTCATTTCATACCTTTGATAAAAATGATATTTTTATCAAACTAACTTCTATTTCAACACTTCACTATTTTTAACAATTCATGTATATAATAAAAATATGACTTTTGTTGTTAAACAATTTATTTCAAAACACGACTATTTTATATAGTTCGTATAGATGGTAAAAACATGATTTTTATTATAAAACAATTTCTTTCAAAACACGGCTATTTTATATAGTTCATATAGATGATAAAAATATGATTTTTATTATAAAACAATTTATTTCAAAATACGAATACCATTCAACACATGAATTTCCATTCAACGAATGAATTTCAATTCAACACATGAAGGTTTTCTATAGTTTATATATATAGATAAAAAGGTGATTTTTATATTTAAAACACGAATACCATTCAACACATGAATTTCTATTCAACGAATGAATTTCAATTCAACGCATGAAGGTTTTCTATAGTTTATATATATATAGATATAAAGGTGATTTTTATATTTAAAAGACGAATGCCATTCAACACATGAATTTCTATTCAACGAATGAATTTCGATTCAACATATGAAGGTTTCCTATAGTTTATATATATATATATATATATATATATATATATATATATAGATAAAAAGGTGATTTTTATTGCAAAACAATTTATTTCAAAACATGAATGTCGTTCAATAGATGAATTTCTATTCAACACACGAATATAGTTTCAACACATGAAAATAATTCTAACACATGAATATTATTCAAAATTTCGGCAGCATAACGGCAGGGTAGTTAAAACTGGGGCCGTCCCTAGTACGGCTCCTCGCTCTACCTTAAAGCCTCGCAGCTTTTGACAATGGGGAATCATGCATCTAGTTCGCACGCAGGCGGCATGTATATATTTTTCATTTCCACAAACTAATCCTATGTGGTTTCAACCAAATAATTCTCAACCACAAATGGGTATTTTTCAACCACAATCAATCAATTTCAACCACAAACAATTCTTATCAACCATTCGTATCCAATCAATTTTCACATTAATCACAACCAATAAATATCGTCCATGTTTTGTGGACGAGGGGCGTGTATATATATATATATATATATATATATATATATATATGTATGTATGTATGTATATGTATATGTATATGTATATATATATTATATAAGCATATCTCTTCTATTTCAACACATATATAATTTTTACAATGCATATATAACTTATACATCGAACGTACAACCTATACAATGCTTATACATGAGGTGTATAACGCTTATACAAGTCATACATCGACCATATAATTTATACATCGTCGTTTTCCGTATCGTTTATAAATTTAGAAATCTCACATTGGGTTCCACTCCACCAAAAATAGCAGAAGGCTCAGAAAAATATGCGGTCTCTTCTAGAATGTAGAAGACGTCCACACGAGTCCACTGTCTCTTGTTTCACTGAATTTCGTCAAGAAACGAAAAAGATATGATTTTTACAGTGAAATCGAAAAGGTAGTGCTTTAAACTGTTATTAAATAGTTAAAAATAAAATAGCCGTACACCTTTCAAAGTTGCTCAAAACTAGGTTTTGAAAATTCGTGAAATCCGTAGCACTTCGTCCCGATCAGGTTGCGTGACGTCGAAGAGGGTGGAAAGGGCTTCGCGGCGCCAGGGGTTTTGGCCAGATCGATGGCCTGTGGAAGCGGCGGCGGCGCTCTCGAGTCATCGACTTCCAGGGCGTTGTTCTCGACGTTGGCGAGGAGAGAGAGGGCAGGAGTTGGTCGGATTTGAAGGGGAGGAGGAGGGATCTCGCGATTGGGTGGTGGCGAGGTCTGGAGATGGACGGAGCGACGGGAATGTGGCCGGGAAGAAAGGAGCTATGGCCATCATTTATCGCGATTGCGAAGGAGAGAGAAAAGAGAGAGAGAGATGAGGTGGCCCAATGGAATTTTTTTTATATTTATAAATTTTAAAATCCGAAAATACCCCTTGCCACACACGAACACCAGTCCATACCCAACGACTGTCGTCCCTAGCGTTTTACCCACATTCCGAACACAATGGGATATGTTTCGTAGGCCCATTCGACTGTTTCAATCAGTTTTCCTTCAATTTAAAATATATAACATTCAATATTTAATTTAAACGTACATTTCAATTTGCCAGGGCCACAAACTGATTCGAAAAATTTCAGAAAAATAAATCTAGCTATGTTTTGACGATACGGTCCCAACAAAACTAGTTTCATCGAATTCTGAGACCGTTTGCAAAAAGGCCCATTTCTGGTCGATCCAATTTAACTGTAATTGACCAAAACACGTTTTCCTTCGCCACGCTCACATACCAGCTTCAAAAATTATGAAATTTGAAACCTAGCAATAATTTGACATCCCAGATCCAACAAATGTGGTTTCGTCGAATTTCGAGGTCGTTTGCAAAATGACCATTTTCACGGGCTATATAAACTCCATAGCGACCTTTCAGAAAATTCATTTGGCCATAACTTTTGCTTCCCGCAATGAAACTTTGATTTTTCAGAATCGTTAGAAAGGTATTCACTAACAGATTTAAATATTTTTGGTTTCACTCAAATCCGCTTTGTTTTGCACCCGGTACAGTCAGTCAAAGTTTGAATTCAATTTTTGAAACTATCGCGCCATTTCAGGCCTTGTTTATAATTAGAATGAATTATTTTCATTTTCGAATGTCGATTCAAACTTACTTTTCATCGCTATTATTTAAAAATTTTATTTTAAATATTTAAAATCCACTAAAATAACCAATTTAAAAATTTTTAATTGGTTCAGATTTTCCGGGTCGTTACAAATTCCACTACAGTTCTTTTCTCGCTGTTTATAATAAAAAAATTATTTTTATCACTTCATCCTAATCAATAAAAATCATATTTTTATTTCTTATTCATTCTATATAAAAATTATATTTTTATATTTCCAGCTCATATTTAAAGATCGAATTTTTATTTCATCGCTATAAAAATCCCATTTTTATTTCAACATATATATAATAAAAATCAGATTTTTATTTCGCTATATATATAAAGATCAAATCTTTTCTTTGCTACTCACATAAAAATCGAATTTTTATTATCATACCTATATAAAAATCATATTTTTAATATGTCACTAGTATAAAAATTATATTTTTAACCTTTCTATATTATAAAAATTATATTTTTACACCGTTATATATATATTATAAATCAGTTCTATTTATAATTTAACATCAAACCTTCACATGATTAAAGATCAAATCTTTATATATAAAAATTCGATTTTTATTCTTAAAGATCAAATATTTACTTTATTAAAAATCAAACCTTTTCTAAATTTAAAAATCTCACCCTTTTCTATAACGCTTCATATTCTTACCAAACCAAAGATCTAATCTTTTTGTTTATAAAGAAAATCGAATCTTCCTTTTATAAAATTTCATTTTGTCACATTACATAAAAACTGATTTCTAAATTAAAATAAAAATAAAAAAAACTAAGAACAATAAAACTTACAGTGCTTTACTAGGTCTGGGGGGTTTATGGCGCGCCTGAGGCCGTGGGTGGTGGCAGGGAGCAACACCGGCGGTGGTGGGTGGAGGCGTCAGGGTTGCGGGGCGTTTTGGGTCTTTGAGGGTTCGAGAGGAAAAAGGGAAACGGAGGAGGGAGGGGTTCGATCTGGAGCAGAGGAGAGGGGAGATGCGGCGGAGGAGAAGAAAGCGGTCAGATGCGGTACGGCGGCGACATTGGTGGTGGCGGGATGGCGAGGGCACAAGGTCAATTAGCAAAAAGGGCTGGGTTTTTTTTCTTTGTTCTGTTAAAACGAGAGAGAGAGAGGGAGAGTGTAAGGGGGTTAGGGGACTTATAATTAATTAATTTATTTTAAATTCTATTCCACCAACGGTTGACTTTTTATTCGAACCCCTTTTGGAAACCACCGACTGCCGTCCATAGCGGTTTACCCCCATTCCGAACACAATGGGATATGTATCATAAGCTGATTCGATCGTTTCGATCTGTTTTCATCAAAATCAAAATATATCTCTATATATTGAATTTGAACGCGCATTTCACTTTACTAGGGTCACATGCTAACTCGAAAAATTCCAGAAAAATATTTTCTAGCTTCGTATTGACGATACGGTCCTAACAAAACTAGTTTCGTCAAATTCTGAGACGATTTGAAAAATGGCCATTTTCTAGTTGATGAAAATCAACTAAAACTGGTCAAACGCGTTTTCCTTTGCCACACTCACATATTGATTCGAAAAATTACGAAAATTGGAATCTAGCAATAACTTGACATCACGGATCCAACAAAAGTGGTTTCGTCGAAATTCGAGGTCGTTTGCAAAATGGCTATTTTTAAGGGCCAGAATTCCATAGCGACTATTCTAAAAATTCATTTGGCCATAACTTTTGATTCCCGCTATGAAATTTCGATTTTTCGGATTCACTGGAAAGAATTCTAAATTAGATTCTATTATTTTTGGTTTCACTAAATTCCGGTTTATTTTTAATCTTGTACATTCATTTGAAGTTTGAAATCGAATTATCGAACTACCGCGCCATTTTCAATTCCTTTTATAATTTAAAATAATTATTTATTTTCTAACGACGATCTATATAACATATGAGTTTGAATTTTATTCAAAATAAATTTTCCGTCATTATTATTTAAAATAATTCATTTTAAATATTCAAAATTCAATAAAATAGCAATAATAAAAATTTTAAATTGGCTCATATTTCCGGGTTATTACAATGAGATTTTTGGTTAAATTAGACGTCATGTTTAATTTAATTAAAATAATCATTCTTAAACAATTTTCTATATGATCAATGTGAGAACTCTCTCTAACTTAAATATTTTGTTATCTTATTAGATCATATTTAAAAACATATATTGATTGTATGTTGATTATTATCTGTTTAATTATCACAAAAAGTTATATGGTGCTTGGTAGCTCACATCATAGTTGTTTGCAAACCCACGGATGAATTGTTGACTTGTTGTGTTATGTTTTGATTGTGATTTTGAGTTGTTTAACATATTAAAAAAATGTTAAAATATTTGTGATAGTTGAAATTGAATATAAATATCCACTTTGGATTTGAATAGTAAAAATTGTTTAGCTAGAAAAATAATTTGAATCGAATTATAATTGGTTAAATTTAGTAACCAGTGATTGATTTAAATTGACTATTGTTGGTTGAAAACTCCACATGGGTCTTAGGATGATATTTGACTCACACGTCTCCTTTATGTGAAATTGCGGTTAATCGGTTGATTGACAGATTTATATAAGCGTCAATTATTTGATTGAAGCTAATATGAAAATAAATGCACATTGGATATCATTTTGGTTGTTGGTAGTTGTTTACAACTATTGTTGGGTGCTTACGATGAATGGAATCCACATGAATTTATTTATATGGATATTGGTTGAAATTTTATTCCAATCCGAAATAAGTATGGATATTTTTATAATAAAATATTCAATAAAAAATAGAAGTTTGATTTTGATGTCCGATTTCGGATAGACACGAAAATATAAAAACATGAACCCAAGTTAAGTATAAAAATGCTATTTTAACTCAAACAAATTTTAATATCGATTTTATTCATTATGATAATGAATATGGTGAGGACCGAATTTCAAAATATGACATTTTGAAAATATTATTATTTTGAGATTATAATAATATGAGATGTTCAATTTTAACTTAAATTTGAAATATAAGTGTAATAGTTTTTAAACGAATTTGTAAATGTTTTATAAATACATTTTTAACGGAAATCGATGAAATATATTATATATATTTAAACGGTTTGAATAGAACATCTCGTTCAGTGATCGTTCGCGAATTTCGACCATTAACTTTGAATTGACGTAAAGAGAGACGCGACCGTCGGATTCTCCTAAAACCAGAATTGTTGGGTTCGTATCGAAAAATTCTTTGAAATGAATACATGAGATTTAAATTTGAATGGTTAGATTTTAAAATATGTCCAAATAAATTTTAGAAACGGTTGCTATGGATGTAGTTCGGTGGCCAATATTGGAAACCGACTGTAAGGGCCTTAATAAAATTATTAAAAATATGGAGAAAATACGTAAAATCGTAATAAATGATTTGGAAAGATTTTGGATGAAATATTCCATATTTGAAAGGATAAAATATATTTTTATCTGAATGGACGAGTTAACCACTAGAGTAATAATCCAATGATTTCAGGTTAACAAATTGGATTTATAAATGGTTTCTATATATAACCAGAATTTTCCAATATATATATATATATATATATATATATATATATATATTGGAATGGATTGGTATGAAATATCTTCGGATATTTTCGATATTGGATTCTGTGATCATACGGATATCGTTGAGAAATTTGAAAGATATTGATATCGTTATACCAAAACGATATATGTTGGCTTCAAAATTTGATATTGAATGAAAGTTGATATGATTTCCATTTAAAATCTTATATTTAATATCATATTGGATATTGGGTTCGTTGTGAATGGCATCTTAAATAATACTGTTCTTGAAGCCTCTTGTAAAAGTAATAAATCTTTTAATTAAGATTTAAGGAAATTTTCCAGTTTATTTAATTAAATTGGAATCGAATGGAATTCGATTAATAATAATCGAGATGATCTTCTGTGAAGGAAGGCGTTTACTATTTATGGAATTTAAAAAGGCCTTACCGCTATTCCACTTATAGTGTTGGCCAAATACGGAAATTTATATATATTACAAATTATTTAGATTCCATGAAGTTTCCATATTTAATGGAAGACGATTTTGGGTTTATTTTGAATGGTGTTTTTACATGACATTTGTTCTTTAACCCAAGTAAAGACAAGATTAATTTATAAAGGTTGAATAATAATTAAATAATGATATTTGAGATTAAAACTAAACTAGAGTTTTGATGAATCTTTAATTAGATTGAAATGAGAATGAGGTAATTAAATTTACCAAATTCGAGAATTGTTCGAAATGGAGTACCACCTATTTTACTCCATGTGATAGTTAAATCTTTAATTAGGTTTGAATGTGAAATGGTAGTTAAATTTAACGATAGCACTATGGGTGTTAAATATAGAGTGCTACCAGTTTGTCTCCTGGGATGAATAAGTTGCGATTGGGATAATAAAATAAATGATTACTTCAGTAAGGCTCGATAATCCCGACTAGTTATGTAATAAAATCTTTTGGAATGATATCCAAAGGAAGATTAAACAATAAGTTTAAAAGAATTTATCTTGTCTAATTTGGAACCTTCCCCCAAAGATATGAACATTTAAATTTAAATAAAAGAATATTCTGAATTGGAATGAGATGTGCATTATATTTGTGTGCTTATCACGTGATTATAAAGATGCACCAGTTATTTGGAAAGAAATTGTTTAACCCATTCTGAATAACTGTTATGATGATTAAAAGTCGAAAATGAAGATGGTGGTTGAAGACCGGAGATCTTCACATCTTTTAGGCTATTGCTGATGTTTCACTTGGAAAGTACACCCAAGTAGAGGTTATATGTGGTGGCCGTCAGACATACTTGGAGATCGACCGGATATGCGAAGACCTCTCTCTTGTATTACACATACAGGACGAGGAATAAGGTGCCTTCGGTTTCGTTCCGACCCAGAACGAACTTGTAAATGGAATGTATGTCTAACATTGTATTTTGTTCCACAATGATTGATTTCTATTAAATATGTATCTGTTTAGTGGTGGAGAATTTATTCTCTTGCTTTATACCCTTCTCTGATACGCATGAGCATAGAGGTTATTGTATGGCATGAATTGTCAATGTGGCATGCTAAGATGCAAATGATCAAGGCATTTGTTGAAAAGCAGGGACTTGTGGATGATGATCAAAGAACCACTTTCATATAGCACCGCTTTATGTATAGCGTTAATTCGTGAGCATCACACTGCGGTATGTGTCAAAAAATGGGATAGTAATTGCAGGGAGTGCTTGCGTTTCTTTCTAAGAAGTGGTGTCATGGTATGGAGCCCAGACATTTTTACTTATGTGCATGACGGATTACGAGGCACCTCAGATATGATTGGTCGACATATTACCATTTTGGAGGTTCGATCGGACCGGGAAACATATTGTTTAGGAATAACCAATCCACAAAAATGGACCGATCCTGAAGATCCAAGGGTTACTGAGGGTGTGATCCTGAGGCATTTGCTAGAGTGTCTCGAAACCGGTGAGGAGACATCCCTTGCCTCGACTCATAGATTGAATCCAATTTCCAATACGCAATTTTTCGGTTTGTAAACCTATATGGCGACATAATATATGGTACTTATGTCGTCTATGATTGATACATTTATATTCGAAGTTATTTTCTACACTGTTGCACTTATAATAATAATATAAAAAATATTTGTTTTTTAATGTACCAAGCATGTTTGGCTATTATAAGATAAAACTCTATACTCCGGCCTGTGTTGCATTTTGTGATGGGACCTGTGTCTTATAATAGCTTCATTTTTCAAAAAGCATTATGTTGTTTATGTTTTAAACTAGTATTCATGTGGAGTAAACCGTTCCATGTTATATGGCGTGGTCCCACGGTTTCTTTCCCACTTTTAAAGTAAGTTTTAATAACAGTTTTAGTTCTCGCACTAGTCCCATGACTGACCTGGAGTTTATTGCTTCCGCCTAAACTCTGACTGCCTATATTTTCCACACCGGTAGCTAGTAGTTTTGATTTTGTAGATTTCTATTTAACAAAATCCTAGTTTTACGAATGGAGCTAAATTTGGAAATATTTGTATCTTTATATTTCTTTCAGTTGTGTTTGTTTATATTTTTTACTATGCGTTATATTTATACATTTTATTTCTTCTGCTATGTATTTTATTATCTGATAATCGTATTTCTGCTTTGTATGTTATTTATTCGTACTATGATATTCTTGTACTCTGATGTAAACTGTTGTAATAAAATGAAAAATTCTATTGTTCTGTGTCCTGATGCATCGTATTCTCATACAATCCACATTTTTCCGTCTCTTAGGAGATCGGGGAATTTAGAGCATAACAAGGTGGTATCAGAGCTTTGGTTTACAAAACTCAAGAACAAGACACATTAGAACGAAATGAAAGAACTCATCAGAGATAGGATTAGCAATATCCTATTAAAGAATCCTTATTAGAGATAGGATCTGTAGTATCCTAGAATGAGAAACTCATTAGAGATGAGGTTAGTAACGCCCTAAAATTAGTTGAAGTGTATAAATTAATTTATTTATAAAAATGATTTTGATTATGATAGATTATATTTTATAATATGATTTTTAGTATTTTATTTTGACATCGAAGTTGGATTATCGAGTATAAAAAGATTTTGCACATATGCCTAGCTAGCGTATATCTGAAGTCTTGAATATACTGGATTGATATATAATCACATTCTAGTCGCTTGAGGATGATTCTGATGATGAGAGCACCATCATCAATATTTATTTTCGAGTTTCGAAAGTGAGATGACTATATAATTCCAATTGAAACGTTAATATATACTTAAATTAATTTAAGTATGTATTTGGGAATAATTTGAGCTTTAAAGTTTAACTAAAAAAATTTAACTAAAATTGGAATAAAACCAATATAAGTATAGAAGTTAATCAGATTTAATTTTGAATTAATTTGAAATAAGTTGCAATTAAATATATGTATTTATATATATATATACACACACACATATATATTTTGAATAGGTTATCGTATGCAAGCTGAATGGAGAAATAAATTGTGTGCCCGACAAACAGGTGCACCTTATTTAGTTAGTTGCATAATTTTATAATTATTATACTACTATGAATGATTTAGATGTGCTGTGATGGTTGTACTGTGTGAAATTAAACATACTCCATAGGATAGTAACTAATAAATTATGGTCTACACTTTATAGCATTTACTGAAGACAACATAGCATAGCATATTCCATATATGCATTTGGTGCTTATATGACGAGGACTGAACTACAGGTTGAACTGAGGACTGATTATGAACTTAATAATTAATAGCGTAAAATTGCAAGATTTAATAACAAGCCCTGCACGGGTCAGGATATGGCAAAAATGTACACGTCTCTCTTGTTTTAGACACGGCACATGAATTATGATTAATTCCCATCATTGGGTCAAGGGATGATTTTTCACCCATACCCCTAGAGCATAGATAATTCACATTTGATTTGTATGCGATATATTGATTTATTGGCTGCCTAATAATGTCATGTATATTTGTTTAGATTTACCCATATAAAGGAGGTTATGGAGAAATTTTTCAAAAATTTAAGACATTAGCCAAATTTCAGGGAAATTAGAAAGTTCTTAGAGATTGAAAAGTTGAAGAACTCAAGCCAGAATGAAAGTTTGAGTTATCTGGTTAAACAACTTTCAGCTCCGTTCTTTTTCGAGGATGAAAATGTTTTAAGTTGGAGAGATTGCAACAACCCGTATTTTCGAAACCAATTTAAAATATTTTTTCAATTGATTTTAATAGAAATTAAATATTTTTAACGATTTATGACACGACCCGAACTTCCCCGTGAAGGAAAGCACGGATTGCTTTGAGGACAAGACCAATCAGAACACAAACAGAAGAACAATTCATTGCTTATTACAACAATTCCATCAGAATACAAGAATATACAGAGTATGAATAAATATTACACTTTTGACAAATATCAGAGATTTAACTTACATTCAAATACATCGCAGCGGAAAATAATACAAAACACAACTAGAAGTAACACACGGATACAGAGCTTTCCGAGTATCGTTCCAGCTGTAAATCAGGATCCTGTGAATATAGATCTGCAAAACCAAAACTACTAGCTGCCCGTGTGGAAAATAGGGGGACCCAGAGTTTAGGTTAAAACGATAAACTCCAGGTCAGTCATGTGACTGGTGTGAGAACTAAAACAGTTATTTAAAACATAACTTTAAAAGAGAGTAATTCAATGGACCACGCCATATAAAACGGAACGGTTTCCTCCCAAGAACACTAGTGCATATAACAAAACAGCGCAATCCTTTTTGGAAAAATGAAGCTATTATAAGACCCAGGTCCCATCACACAATGCAACGCAAGCCGGAGGATAGGGTTTTCCCTTATAATAGCCAAACATGCTTGGTACGTTTAAGACAAATCATTTGATACTATTATAAGTGTATAGTGTCAAAACAATTTCAATCATAAATATCAATCCTAGGCGGCATGGGTACCATCTATCATGTCTCCATACTAGGTTCTACAAATAAAACCGAATTAGACGTATTGGAAATTGGATTCCATCATGAGTCGAGGCAAGGGGCAAGCTCCTCTCCGATTCGAGACACTCTAGCAAATGTCTCAGGACCACACACAGCGATCCTTGGATCTTCAGTGTCGGTCCTCTCTTACTTTTGAGGATTAGTTATTCCTGAACACACGTTTCCTGGTCCTATAGGACCTATATAATGATCTGTACATCAGCTCACATAGTGCCAGTTATCGACCATATATTCAAGGCGCCTCGCATTCCAACAACCACACAGGTGAAAAGTATATAAATGTCAGCCAGTTTAAGCAATGACACCACCACTAGCTAGAAAGAAACGTCGTGCTCTCCCTGCAGTCACTATCTCGTTTTTGAGTCATACCGAGGTGTGAGGCTCGCGAATTAATGCCATACACAAAGTTGCGCCACACAGGCTGTGCTTTGATCATCAACCACAAGACTTTGCTTTTCAACAGAAGCCTTGATCATTTGCCACTTAGGCGTGCCACATAGGCAATTCACTCCAGGCGACTGATGTCCATCGTTAAGCAAGAGAATAAATTCTCCGCCGCCAAACAGATGTATATTTAATAGAGATCAATCAATACAGAATAAAATCCAATGTCATACACACAGTCCATTTACAATTTCATTCTGGGTCTGAATGAAACCGGAGGCACTTTCCTCGCATATCCATCGATCTCCAAGTACGTCTGGACGATCACCAACTGATTCCCTCATCTTGGGTGTACAGCCCAATCAAGATCATAATTAATCACCCAAACGATGTGAAGACTTCCGGTCTTCAACCACCGTCTTCATCTTCGACATATCGTCGAATCAGATATTCAGAATGGGTATAAACCCGGCCTTTCCGAAAAACCCGCGTATATAATAAACACGTGTTACACAAACACAACATACGCCTCATTCCAATTTAGAATATTCTTTTATTCAAATTTTCACATTCTTAGGGAATGGTTCCCATTAATTTTATCAAAGATAAATTCTTCTAAATTTATTCTTTAATCTTCCTTTGGATCTCATTTCAAACCATATTATGGTTTTCCAAACTAGTCGGGATTAGCGAACCTCACTGAAGTAATTATTTATTTTATTTCCCAATCCCAACCTATTCATCCCATGGAGAAAACTGGAAATACTCCATATCTAACACCACGGTGTTATCAGTAAATATTAATTACCATTTCACGTTCAAATCTAATTAAAGATTTAACTATCGCTTTGGAGCAGAACTAGTGATACTCCATCCTCGATCACTTTAATCTAATTAAAGATTCAATAAAACTCCACTTAGTTTTAATCTTCCCAAAAATCAATATCTTGTCTTTAACTGGGTTAAAGAACCAATGTCACTTTAAAACACGATTCACGATAAACCCACAAATCACTTTCAAATTCAATTCCAATTAAATACTAATTAACTAGAAAATTTAACTAAATATTAATTAAAAGATTTATTCTTTTCTAAACTGGGTTCAAGAACAGTGTTATTTAAGACACCATTCACGACGAACCCCAAAATCCCATTTGATATTAAATACAAGGCACTGAATAGAAAATATACCGGCTTATATTCAATATCAAATTCTGAAACCAACAAATATCGTATTGGAAATAACGATATAAAATATATCTTTCAAATTTCCACAACCATATCTGTATAATCACGAAATCCAACATTGAAATATTCCAAAGACAATTTCGATTCAAATCCATTCCAATTCAATTATTGGAAATTCTGGTTATTTTCAAAACCATTTCAAATCTAATTTATTTATTTTAAAAATAAATGGAATTACAATTCTAGTTCAAAACTAGTTCATTTCGATAAAAAATCTATTTTTATCTTTTCAAATATGGAATTTTTCATCCCAATTCTTCACAAATCATTCCTTATGATTTTACACAAATTATTACTATTTTTAATAATTTTATCAAGGCCTGTACAGTCGATTTCCATCAACGGCCATCGAACTGCATTTACAGCGACCTTTTCCAAATTTGATTTGGACATAATTCCAAATCCAACCATTAGATTTCAAATCTCTAATATTCGTTAGATAGCCCTTTTCGATACGAACTCAATGGTTCCGGTTTTAGGAGAATCCGACGGTCGGATCTCTCGTAATATCCATTCGAAGTCAATGGTCGAAATTCACGAATTGCCGCAGCGCGACGCGTTTTATTCAGACCATTATATATATAATATATATATTATATATATTTCGTCGATTTCCTTTTAAAACGTATTATATAAATCGTTTTAAATTCGTTTTCGAAACGATCTCAACTTCATACTCAATTTCGAATCAAAATTGGATATTCCACATCATCGCTATACAAATGATAATATTTTCAAAACGTTATATTTTGAAATCACTTCCTTTTCTATATTCATTATAAAAACGAATATAATTGATATAAATATCGTTCGCGTTAAAATCACGCAACTCTAATCAACACGGCTTTATATATTTCAATAACTTCGTTATTCTATTCAACAAATGAAAATTTATTCTATTCAACACATGAATCTATATTTCTTTCAACACATGAATATTTATTTTTCTTTCAACACATGAATATTCTCAACACATGAGCATCGTCAACACATGACTATTTATGTTATTTAATATATTTTATAAAATTATAATAAAGATGTAAATTTTATTGTTTAAAATATTTTACTCAACACATGAATATTTATTTTTCTTTCAACACATGAATATTTATTTTTCTTTCAACACATGAATATTCTCAACACATGAGCATCGTCAACACATGACTATTTATGTTATTTAATATATTTTACAAAATTATGATAAAGATGTAAATTTTATTGTTTAAAATATTTTACTCAACACATGAATATTTTCAACACATGAATATTCTCATCACATGAGCATCGTCAACACATGACTATTTATTCTATTCAACACATGAATCTTTATTTTATAATATTCTTTATTTTCCCAATTGGAATGAGGCCCAATCAATTACCATATAATGTTAATTATATGAATTCCATACAACACATGTATATATTAGCAACGATAAATAATCAACCATCATCCAAAGTGCACCACACAACTGCATAAGCATTAAATATAAATAATTAATGCTTACGCAGTCTGTCGACCAATCGATCGACATACAACTAAATAATTGGGATTAGTGTATGCCAAATATCATCCCAATATCCGTGTGGGGTTTCAATCCACAAACACCGAATATTATTTGTGCAGTTGGGCGACGTGTAAAATTTATCGTCCCAATCAATGTCCTTCAAATAGGTGTACATAAACAAACCGTCCGGTTTGTAAATGAATATTTATTTACATTCACGTTAAAAATTATATTTTTAACGACCAAAATATTCTATTCGACCTATAAATATTCTATTCGGTTCATTTATTCAATAAAATGATATTTTTATTTTTCTAACATATTTTAGAAAATTTCGGCGGCATAACGGCACAATACTAGAAACGAGACAAGGCCTGAAACACCCCACCTCCGTTAGAGTCACTCTCAAAGGGAATGCCCTAATTTTGGTGGAGGTTTATAAGTATAAGTCACAGATATACAAGACAGATATAAGAACACATATTTGTAAACAGCGGAAAAACAACAAAACTTTTATTTCATAAAAGCAAATACGTGCTACAACAACATCACCATAATTGTCTTACATCTTTTTCCAAAACATAACATAACACTTTCATAATCTGTCTTGATTACATTATTTAAAGAAGCATAAATAAAACATAGATAAGCTGCAAAAGCCCCATAGTGATTGTCCAAAGCCATAGTTCAAACGAAAAGGTCCAAGCAATACATTTCTCTTCTTCAAGCTGGATGTTAAGGCTGGTCAAGCTGCTGTGTTCCCTCCCTGTGGACCTGGGGGGGGGGGGGGGGAACGGAAGAAAAGAAGACGAAAGAAAAGTAGAGTCAAACATAAAGCCTGAGTAAGTCTAGTACTATTCTGTCTATGAATAAAGAACTGGGTATGATAAGTATAAACAAGAAGTGGGAAAGAACTCTAAACTTGGTTAAGTTGTCTAGGGTCGAATATACTATCGTACCCCATGTTAATCCCTGAACCCATATAAACTAGTTTCCAACTGGCACCCCATAATCAGGGTGATGTGATCCATTCTATGATGATCGGCTCCTACTCGCATAGTTACATGTGTCTTACGGCCCCCGATGTTGTAGTTACCTATGTTGGTCCCACCATGGGGTGTATCAAGTCCCATGGCGGCGGCCCGACATAACCTTAGAATGCACAGGTATGCTACTGGTGCCCAGTGCTTTATTTTTCTGCGCCGGAGTGTGTGCACGCCCGCACCCCGTTAGAACCTACACTGCTACACCACCGCCGTCGATTTGACCTCTTACAATCATCCCAGTAATCGTGCCCCACCCTGCCTAGTTTCAGGGTATCCTGATACACCTTCTAGGGTTACTGCTGAAAAGGGTCCCCCGTTACTAGGTTTTCTATCTCTAGCCAACATGCTAAGTTGGTTAAGTGTTTTCTAACCTAACCCCCACCAATCCGTTTAGTTTAGCATGTTCCATTTTGATTAAGTCTTTAGTTCACTTAATCCTAACAGTCCTGACTCAGCCTTAATTGTCTTATTAAAGCCTTGACCTCTCACATTAGACAGGTATTGTTGTGGCTGCCTGTTGCCGGTTGGTTCCGGGCAGTCTTACGCCACAACTCAGTCTAACCTCGGGTCCTTATTGGGCTCCATGTTTAACCTCCCACATTGGATAGGTATTGTTGTGACTACTGGACAGCCGGGCGGTTCCGGGCAGGTTTACATCACAACTCAATCCAACCTCGGGTTAAACACATCGTATGTTTTACATTTACATATTTTGTCTTTCTTCTTTATTTTCTTATATGTAAATATTTGCGGCCCATTATTAAGTTAATGGTGTAAAGGTTACACCAATCATGGGCCCAACCCATACTTGAATTTGGGCCCTTCTATTTTATATTTTCATTCATTAGTAATTTTAACCCAACGTTATTTTCCCCCGTTTAACACGTCCGTTTATTATATATATGTTGGGCTTAGCCTTTTAAAGCCCAACTTAGCCATGCGAAAAGGGGAGGCTTAAAGCGTGATTACATACACAAAGAGGGGGAATGTGAACGCATGAACTTGCAATAAGACGTTGGAAATACAAAATAGAAACTGGTGTACTTGCATAGTGGTAACATATACTTTGGTCATAAAGCATAGGTGACATGAATCAAAGCATGTAAACTTGTAGTTAAGTTAAGAATATCACTATCGACACATAGGCTTTAACTACAACATAAACCTATATTTTTATTCAGGCATAATGTCAAACATAAGCAAATCATGTTCATAAGACTACTACATGCTTACAAAGGTGTCTACTTTTGTGACTAATACAAAAGTATAATTAAATTTGTTCACATAACCATGGCATAAATATTTCTAACATGAAATCATGATTTTTACTTTAGTCATGCAAACTTGCAAAAAGGGATTTTGAATCTAACCTAGCTATGTACCACATATGTCATCATATAATTCTTGTAAACAATATAGACTTAATTATGCAAAAATATCAAACATAGCCTAGTCATATTCATAAGTTTGCAAATAGGTTTTCTAGTACAAAAGCATGACTTAATACATAGATCATGATGCCAAATTTTCAACATAATTTCATATGGACTATGATAACCCAAACTTATTCCAATTACTTCACAAAAATGATGTTTGTATAAAAATACACATTATGATGGCATAGTAGCAAAACCCCAAACTTGCATGAGTTTCAATTAAACAACTACATACATGTAGCTTCAACAAGGATTACATAATTTGCGAATATTCCAAACGTATACTTGCATAAAACTACCGCATGTAGTTTTTCATACTGAATAACATAATTCGAGAATACCCAAACGTATGCAATATTCCAAATCGATAAGAATCATAGTAACGCACAAATTATGAATTATTTATCACCACAACCAAGTATACAAACCAACACAATTATTTGTTCATACCAAAGTAATACTCTACTTACAATGGTGAGGCGAATTCTCAATTTTAGGGATTTGAAGATGCGGTTTGATTTGATTGAGTTGCTTTATGCCTTAGAATTTGCCTCCTAATCCTCTCTCCAATTGGTGGCTACCCCTAGTCGTTCCTCAGCAACATGGCGGCTTTGTTCTTATTTTTGAATGAATAGATTAGGGTTGAGTCTAGGGTCATTTTTATAGGGGTAATGAACTGATTAGGGCCATTGATGTTGCTTGGATTGATCATAGCCATTCATCCTAAGGAGAGACCAATTAGAGCTTGCCACCTAGCCCTAATGACAAAGCAGACTGCAGAAAATCGACCAACATAGAATAGGCCAGCCAGGTTGGACTGGGTTCGACCTGGCTCTGGACCAGGTCGACATGCCTGTCGACAGCCCTGTCGACCTGGTTAGGCCAGGTCGACAGCCCAGTCGACTTGGGTGCGTTAGGCGGGTGTTTTTCCGCCCTGGCCCATTGGGCCCCATTTTGGAATTTAAACTTGATTTTTCTGAGTTATCTTATTCTGTTTGAATTTTAAACTTAATTCAGAAACTTCCGAAGGCCATATCTTCTTCATACGGACTCCGTTTTTCGAAAACTCGGACTCTATTTCGCGTATTTTTCCGAGTCGAACGCAATGGCGTATCCCGTTTCCCTTAGTTCTTTGATTTCAATTTAATTATACTTCAATTTGTTAATTTCACAGTTATAGAATTCGCGGGGTGTTACATTCTCCCCCACTTAAAAGGATTTCGTCCCCGAAATCTTCAAGTTTAGGAAAATGTATATCCTAACATCCAATCATCCATCAAACACGAGCATCCATTGTCCTTAAAAGACTTTTAATGCTTCATGATCATATGCGAAGTGTGTGTGTACATGTACTTATCTAATGCAAAATCAGGCGGTCTACTGATTCAGTTGGCCTCCTTAATGCGAATTATGTAAGTGCCATGAATCCATTTTGTATGAAAATTTTTCTATTTTGATTCTACATGAGTGCACAATCATTCAATACAAATGCAGCATCCACATGACAACACATTAAAGTTCAACCACATATGAATGCAAACATATATGCATATGCAATATGAAGTGACTGAGCCGATCTAAAACCTAGATTGTGTGTGTATATGCAACCACGAGCAACCACTAGCAATCACTTGCAACCACTTGCAACCATCATCCATAACATGTTTCAATTACATGTTTCCATCCAAAGGGTTTCTACCTAAAAGATAAGGTCAAGGAAATATACCTAAAAAGATAGATAAAAGCGCAACTTAAGGAAAAGGAAAGATCAAGGATGTACCCTCGAACAGAAAAGGGTAGGCAGTATGTATTCTAGCTTCAGTTTCCCAAGTCGCGTCTCCCTCGGCGTCGCTCCACTGAACTTTGACGAGCTTGACTTCGCGGTTGCGTAGCTTCTTCACTTCCGTTCCTAATATGCGTGTTGGAACTTTTCTTATGGTTGCTTCGCGTTCCACTTCGGCCTCTTCGAGGATATTTGGCTCTACCACTTCAGCAGACTCATGTAGACATTTTCGGAGATGTGAAACGTGAAAAACGTTGTGGACTCCAGCCAACTTCTCGGGTAGCTCTAATCTATAGGCCATTTTCCCAATTTTCTCGATAATAGGGAATGGACCTACGAACCTTGGTGCCAGTTTTCCTGTGGTTCCAAAACGAACAACGTTTCTTAGCGGTGATACCTTGAAAAAAACTCTGTCTCCAACCTCAAATTCAAGGTCGGTCCTTCTCTTGTCGGCATAGGACTTTTGTCTGTCTTGGGCCGTCTTCGTCCTTCTTCGTATTAAGTCTACTTTCTCTGAAGTCTCTCGGATCATATCTGGTCCAAGTATGAGCTTATCAGTAGACTCCCACCAACAAGTGGGCGATCGGCACGGTCTTCCATATAAAGCTTCGAAGGGCGCCATTCCGATGGTTGCTTGATAGCTGTTGTTATAGGCAAATTCCACCAAAGGAAGGTGGTCTTCCCATGTCCCTCCGAAGTCAAGGACGCATAGCCTTAAAAGGTCTTCCAAAACTCTGTTCACTCTCTCTGTTTGGCCGTCGGTTTGGGGATGATAGGCTGTGCTCAAGCATAACTGCGTTCCTACTGCTTCTTGCAGACTTCGCCAAAACTCACTGGTGAAGATGGGGTCTCGGTCACTAACAATGCTAGATGGTATTCCATGGAGTCGAACGATTTCCTTAAGGTAAAGTGATGCTAGGGATGAGGCAGTTCTTTTACTTTTGACAGGTAAAAAGTGGTCGCTTTTAGTAAGCCTATCCACTATTACCCAAATGCTAGTGTTGCCTCTCCTAGACCTAGGCAGCCCATCGATGAAGTCCATTGAGATGCTATCCCACTTCCACTGCGGGACCTCCAGAGGATGTAGTAGTCCGCCAGGCTTTTTCTGTTCCGCTTTAACCTGTTGGCAGACCATACACTTAGAAACGAATTCTGCCACGTCCTTTTTCATGCCGTTCCAGAAGAAAGTCCTTTTTATGTCCTTGTACATTTTATCTCCGCTTGGGTGTATTGTCATCTTGGAGTGATGTGCTTCCTCGAGAACCTTCTTTATTAAATCCTTTGTCTGTGGGACGCATAGTCTTCCGTCTCGCCTTAGCAAACCCTTATCGTCGATGGAGTATCTGTTGAGGTGACTTGAAGTCTCACCCCTAATTAACCTATCAATCGTTTCCACAAGCTGAGGGTCTTCGCGTTGTGCCGCCCCTACTGAATCCACTAAAGTTGGGCGCACTTCGAGAGATGCTAGCAAGCCTGGTACGAAATCGGAGGAAGGCCTAAAGTCGAAGCTGGCTATAAACTCTAGGCTTTGTCTTTCAACAAACAACGGGCTTAGGGTCAATTTCTTTTGGCTCAACGCGTCTGCCACTACGTTGCCTTTGCCCGGAGTGTAGGAGATTTCGAAATCGTACGAGGCAAGAAACTCCATCCATCTTTGTTGCCTCAAGTTAAGATCTTTCTGCGAGAAAAGATATTTCAACGATTTATGGTCAGTGTAAAGTTCGAACTTCTCACCTAGGAGATAATGTCGCCAAGACTTGAGTGCAAAGACGATGGCGGCTAACTCAAGATCGTGGGTTGGGTAGTTCTTTTCGTGCACTTTCAACTGCCTCCCGCCATAAGCTACTACCCTTCCTTCTTGCATTAAGACGGCGCCTAGCCCTGTCCCACATGCATCCGTATAAACTGTGAACATCTTGCTCCCATCTGGTAGCGTCAAAACTGGGGCTGTTGTAAGAGCCCTTTTCAGTCGTTGGAAAGCAAACTCGCAATCCAAATCCCAATTGAACACTAGATTCTTCTTGGTCAACTTCGTGAGCGGAGCTGAGATTTTCGCAAAATCCCTTATGAATTTTTGATAGAAACCTGCTAGTCCTAGAAAGCTTCGGACCTCAGTTGCATTCCTTGGTGTCTTCCAATCCTGTACCGCCACTACCTTAGCAGGGTCCACTGCTAACCCTTGTTTGGATACTATGTGCCCAAGGAACCTCACCTCTTCTCTCCAAAAGTGGCATTTGGAGAATTTGGCTTTTAGTTGATGGACTCGCAAAGTTTCCATGATTGCCCTTAAGTGTTGAGCATGTTCCTCTTCACTCTTTGAGAAGATAAGGATATCATCTACGAAGACCACTACGAATTTGTTGAGGAAATCTCTAAATACCCTACTCATCAGGTCCACGAAGTAAGCAGGTGCATTTGTCAAGCCGAAAGGCATGACAAGCCACTCAAAGAAGCCGTCTGGGGTTCTGAACGCCGTTTTATCGATGCTATCTTCAGCCACCCTTAGCTGATGAAAACCGGTTGCTAAATCGAGTTGGGAGAAAACAGACGCTCCTACAAGCTGGTCAAATAAATCGTCAATTCTAGGGAGAGGGTGCCTATTCTTTTTCGTTAGCTTGTTGAGCTCCCTATAGTCAACACATAGACGGAGTGAACCATCCGCCTTTGTAGCGAAAACCACTGGAGCGCCCCATTCTGAAATGCTTCTCCTAATGAACCCCTTTTCTAGAAGCTCTTTAATCTGTTTACTGAGCTCTTTCCTTTCTCGTGGAGCCATGTGTCTAACGGGCAACGCAACGTGCTTTGCATTATCTACAAGATATATGCGGAAGTCTATTTCCCGCTTCGGAGGCAAGCCCTTCACCTCTTCGAAGACATCCGGATATTCCCGGACCACTCTAACTGATTGCAAATTTTCAACAGAGGCATCTAGCGATTCAAGGTAACTAAGCATAACCGCATACGAGGGATTACAAGAAATTTCCAAAGTATTACCGAGCTGGGTTAGGAGCCTAACAACCCTTTTCTCACAATCAAGGATGGCCCCATTACTGGATAGCCAATCCATACCCAAAATCAAACCATACCCCGAAAAGCCCAAAACAAAGGCACTACATTGAAATTCTACACTTAGAATAGAAATTTTCAATCCCACACAGATCATAGACAAATGAGCTGGGCTCCCAATTGGGTTTGAAACAATTAAGGGGTCATCTACCATACTAGTTTTTAGGTGCAGAGATTCTACTAAAGCAGACGAGATAAAGGAGTGTGATGCGCCAGAATCAAATAAAGTGCGAACGGGGTGATCATAAAGATAAACTACACTTTCTACAGAAGTATTTATACCTCGCTGTTGCAAAGGTGGCGCTTCCAGCACATGAACCTGTGCCCCTGGGGTGGATCCAGCCCTCTGCCCCTGTCCTCGTTTCTTTGGGCAGTCCTTAGCCCTGTGGCCCGTCTCACCGCAAGAAAAGCACCCACCATTCTCCTTGGCCTTCTTTTTCCGGCAGTCCTTTACTAAGTGCCCCACTTTGCCACAGAAATTACACTTCCTCTTCTCTTTGTTGCCTTTCCCACCCTTCTTAAAGTCTGTCTTCTTAGGCTGCAGACCCTCTTTCTTCCCTTGAGAGCTTTCTGCCTTTGACTCCTTCTTGCCCTTATCCTCTTCATTCAGCAATGCCATTTGCACCAATCTTTCATACGTGGCTCCCATGGGTATATGGGTCATGGCCAAACCGTGTAATGGCTCATTCAACCCTTTGACGAAACGGAGAGCCTTCTTGTGCGGGGTGTTGACTAGGTCAAGCCCAAACCTAGCCAGCTCATCGAACTGATTCACATATTCTCTGACAGTCTTGTCCCCTTGTTTAAGAAATAAGAATTTTTCCAACTGCAAACTTCTTTCCGCATCTGAGAGAAATTTAGTCTCAAACCTTGCCCTAAAGTCCTCCCATGTCTCCACTGGTCTTTCAGCATTAGTGACTTCCCACCAGTAGAAAGCCTCACCCTTCAATAGCCACACTGCCAATTGTACTTTTTGTCTATCCTCTACCTCAAAGATGATGAATAGGTCCTCAGTTTCTTTCAGCCAATTTCTAGCTGCCACGAAGGACTCAGTTCCATGGAAATCCCTTCCTCCCATAGCTTTAAAATCTTTACATATCTTAGCAAAAGTGTTTCCCCGAGGAGGAGGTGGAGGAAAAGGTGCCGCTGCAGCTGGATGATTTCCTGCAGCTGGGGGAGGAGGAACGGTAGGACCTGGCGGAGTGGCTCTTGCTTCTAAGAACCGTCTAAACCAACCAGGTATTGGCACCCCTTCTGGCAAGTTAAGATCTTCGGACATGCTGAAAAAAGGATGGATTCAAAACGAAGGATAAGAGATAATACCTATGGCTTTGGGGAGTGGACTTTGCCTTTTAAAATAAAATAATATTTCTTTTAAAAATGCTTCTTTAAATTTCCTTTTTGAAAATAATTTTTCAAAACTTTTTATCTTATCTGGTAAACCTATGCTCTGATACCAAGTGAAACACCCCACCTCCGTTAGAGTCACTCTCAAAGGGAATGCCCTAATTTTGGTGGAGGTTTATAAGTATAAGTCACAGATATACAAGACAGATATAAGAACACATATTTGTAAATAGCGGAAAAACAACAAAACTTTTATTTCATAAAAGCAAATACGTGCTACAACAACATCACCATAATTGTCTTACATCTTTTTCCAAAACATAACATAACACTTTCATAATCTGTCTTGATTACATTATTTAAAGAAGCATAAATAAAACATAGATAAGCTGCAAAAGCCCCATAGTGATTGTCCAAAGCCATAGTTCAAACGAAAAGGTCCAAGCAATACATTTCTCTTCTTCAAGCTGGATGTTAAGGCTGGTCAAGCTGCTGTGTTCCCTCCCTGTGGACCTGGGGGGGGGGGGGGAAACGGAAGAAAAGAAGACGAAAGAAAAGTAGAGTCAGACATAAAGCCTGAGTAAGTCTAGTACTATTCTGTCTATGAATAAAGAACTGGGTATGATAAGTATAAACAAGAAGTGGGATAGAACTCTAAACTTGGTTAAGTTGTCTAGGGTCGAATATACTATCGTACCCCATGTTAATCCCTGAACCCATATAAGCTAGTTTCCAACTGGCACCCCATAATCAGGGTGATGTGATCCATTCTATGATGATCGGCTCCTACTCGCATAGTTACATGTGTCTTACGGCCCCCGATGTTGTAGTTACCTATGCTGGTCCCACCATGGGGTGTATCAAGTCCCATGGCGGCGGCCTGACACAACCTTAGAATGCACAGGTATGCTACTGGTGCCCAGTGCTTTATTTTTCTCCGCCGGAGTGTGTGCACGCCCGCACCCCGTTAGAACCTACACTGCTACACCACCACCGTCGATTTGACCTCTTACAATCAGCCCAGTAATCGTGCCCCACCCTGCCTAGTTTCAGGGTATCCTGATACACCTTCTAGGGTTACTGCTGAAAAGGGTCCCCCGTTACTAGGTTTTCTATCTCTAGCCAACATGCTAAGTTGGTTAAGTGTTTTCTAACCTAACCCCACCAGTCCGTTTAGTTTAGCATGTTCCATTTTGATTAAGTCTTTAGTTCACTTAATCCTAACAGTCCTGACTCAGCCTTAATTGTCTTATTGAAGCCTTGACCTCTCACATTAGACAGGTATTGTTGTGGCTGCCTGTTGCCGGTTGGTTCCGGGCAGTCTTACGCCACAACTCAGTCTAACCTCGGGTCCTTATTGGGCTCCATGTTTAACCTCCCACATTGGATAGGTATTGTTGTGACTACTGGACAGCCGGGTGGTTCCGGGCAGGTTTACATCACAACTCAATCCAACCTCGGGTTAAACACATCGTATGTTTTACATTTACATATTTTGTCTTTCTTCTTTATTTTCTTATATGTAAATATTTGCGGCCCATTATTAAGTTAATGGTGTAAAGGTTACACCAATCATGGGCCCAACCCATACTTGAATTTGGGCCCTTCTATTTTATATTTTCATTCATTAGTAATTTTAACCCAACGTTATTTTCCCCCGTTTAACACGTCCGTTTATTATATATATGTTGGGCTTAGCCTTTTAAAGCCCAACTTAGCCATGCGAAAAGGGGAGGCTTAAAGCGTGATTACATACACAAAGAGGGGGAATGTGAACGCATGAACTTGCAATATGACGTTGGAAATACAAAATAGAAACTGGTGTACTTGCATAGTGGTAACATATACTTTGGTCATAAAGCATAGGTGACATGAATCAAAGCATGTAAACTTGTAGTTAAGTTAAGAATATCACTATCGACACATAGGCTTTAACTACAACATAAACCTATATTTTTATTCAGGCATAATGTCAAACATAAGCAAATCATGTTCATAAGACTACTACATGCTTACAAAGGTGTCTACTTTTGTGACTAATACAAAAGTATAATTAAATTTGTTCACATAACCATGGCATAAATATTTCTAACATGAAATCATGATTTTTACTTTAGTCATGCAAACTTGCAAAAAGGGATTTTGAATCTAACCTAGCTATGTACCACATATGTCATCATATAATTCTTGTAAACAATATAGACTTAATTATGCAAAAATATCAAACATAGCCTAGTCATATTCATAAGTTTGCAAATAGGTTTTCTAGTACAAAAGCATGACTTAATACATAGATCATGATGCCAAATTTTCAACATAATTTCATATGGACTATGATAACCCAAACTTATTCCAATTACTTCACAAAAATGATGTTTGTATAAAAATACACATTATGATGGCATAGTAGCAAAACCCCAAACTTGCATGAGTTTCAATTAAACAACTACATACATGTAGCTTCAACAAGGATTACATAATTTGCGAATATTCCAAACGTATACTTGCATAAAACTACCGCATGTAGTTTTTCATACTGAATAACATAATTCGAGAATATCCAAACGTATGCAATATTCCAAATCGATAAGAATCATAGTAACGCACAAATTATGAATTATTTATCACCACAACCAAGTATACAAATCAACACAATTATTGGTTCATACCAAAGTAAAACTCTACTTACAATGGTGAGGCGAATTCTCAATTTTAGGGATTTGAAGATGCGGTTTGATTTGATTGAGTTGCTTTATGCCTTAGAATTTGCCTCCTAATCCTCTCTCCAATTGGTGGATACCCCTAGTCGTTCCTCAGCAACATGGCGGCTTTGTTCTTATTTTTGAATGAATAGATTAGGGTTGAGTCTAGGGTCATTTTTATAGGGGTAATGAACTGATTAGGGCCATTGATGTTGCTTGGATTGATCGTAGCCATTCATCCTAAGGAGAGACCAATTAGAGCTTGCCACCTAGCCCTAATGACAAAGCAGACTGCAGAAAATCGACCAACATAGAATAGGCCAGCCAGGTTGGACTGGGTTCGACCTGGCTCTGGACCAGGTCGACATGCCTGTCGACCTGGTTAGGCCAGGTCGACAGCCCAGTCGACCTGGGTGCGTTAGGCGGGTGTTTTTCCGCCCTGGCCCATTGGGCCCCATTTTGGAATTTAAACTTGATTTTTCTGAGTTATCTTATTCTGTTTTAATTTTAAACTTAATTCAGAAACTTCCGAAGGCCATATCTTCTTCATACGGACTCCGTTTTTCGAAAACTCGGAATCTATTTCGCGTATTTTTCCAAGACGAACGCAATGGCGTATCCCGTTTCCCTTAGTTCTTTGATTTCAATTTAATTATACTTCAATTTGTTAATTTCACAGTTATAGAATTCGCGGGGTGTTACAAGGCCTAGCCTTATCTCCGGTCTAATAATGGCATGGCCATACACATACCAATCTAATCAATTCCATTTCACCCAAACAACCAAATTCAAACCAATAATCCTATCAACCACATAACCAAACAAACAAGTCGTCCATGGTCTATGGACGACGGGTGTCGGGTGCTACTACTAAACACCGTCTGCATCCTAGTATATATTTTAACTAGAAAAGAAAATTTAAAGTGAGAAGTTCTCACCCATAAGCTAAACTAATTCGTCGTGATTCTTCTAATGTAGAAAATCTTTGTCGCCGCGCTCACTTTTGTCGTTCTCCGCACTCGAAATCGCCTCTTTGACTCTAGAACTTGCATACGGCCTCCAAACTTCACCAAACTTGGTCACTAGCCTAAACGCGCCATTTCGGACAACTTTTATCTAGGGGAATTTCTTCCAAAGCTGCATCAATTCACCGGAAATTGCCAAAAACAGCAGCAGATTCGTCGACTTCGGACGCGTTTTCCGGACAGCTCCGTAATCCAAAATGTGACTTCCATATAGCCATATCGAAGAGGAGAGAGTGCTTTTCGACTTTGGTTTAGAGGAGTTTTGGCTAAAAATAAACGGTTTGGGAGTTATTGGCGAAATAGTGACAGGGTGTTATTTGCAAAATGAGATTTTTGTTGAAAATGGGTTTTTGGGTGTAGCGGGACCCACGGCCGGAGCTGGGCTGGGGGGTGGGCGGCGCTGGGCCTGATTGGGTGTGGGGGTGGCGCTGGTGGGTGGCGGCGGCGGTGGAGGGGCCCACGGTTGTGGTGGTTGGTGATTGGGGCCTAGGGTTGCTAATTGAAAGAGGGAAAGAGGAGGAAGAAGAAGAGGAGGAGGAGAGGAAAAGGAGGAGAAGGAGGTGGCACCGGAGGGAGGTGGTGGCAGTGGAGGAGGGGCGGCAGCGATTTGGGGAAAGGAGGAGCCCATTTTTGATTTTTTTGAAGGAGGAAGGTGATGAAGAATTATGAAGATAAAAAGGAAGCTAAGTGTTTATATGCCAGTTCCTCCCGAATCGTCCGACTGCAAACGATCTCCGTTTGCCGCGGATTTTGGATATGACATAGTAGACGTGAAGATGAGTCCAACGAAACAAGTTTCGTCGAATTCCGAGTTCGTTTGACCGTCCGTTAAAATTCTCAAAAAATGCTCAGATAAGCTCTAAAATGCGATTTTGGCGCACCATTTCTTCTTGCACGCTCACATGCCAACTCCAAACATCATGCCCTTTTGGATTTAACCATTATTAGACGATACGAATCCAGAAAAAAAAAACAAAATCGAATTCTGAGGTCATATCAATAACGTTCCTTTGTAAAATGACTGCCTGTTTTACCCTGAACTGTTTTAGCTCGCACGGCCACATACTTACTCCATTCGACGCGCCCTTTTGAACTCAACAATGATTTGTCATTATGAATCCATAAAAATTTATCTTGTCGAATTCTGAGCTCATATGCAAAATTTCACTTTTTAAGGGCTATGTTTTGCTAACCGAAAACTCCAGCCAATTGTCACTATTCCGGATCTCAGAATATATCGAAGCTTATACTTTTTGGAGTTATAAACGGCCTTTTGAACTCAATGGAAGTGGTTTCGAGTCCAAATTCATTCGTATGCAAAATGTGACTTTTTTAGGCTATATTTCTATAGCGACTATTCGGAATTTTCAATTGGGCATAACTTTTTATTCCCGCTATGAAATTTGGATTTTTCAGATTCGTTGGAAAGATATTTTCAAATAGATCCTAATATTTTTGATTTCGCTAAAATCCGGTTTATTTTGAATCCTGTGCATTCATTTGAACTTTGAAATCAAAATTTCAAACTACCGCGCCATTTTCAATTCCTTTTATATTTAAAATAAAATATTTATATTCTAACGATGCTCTATATAAATATATACGTCTATTTCTATTCAAATTAAATTTCTCGTCGTTATTATTTAAAATAATCCATTTTAAATATTCAAAATTCGTTAAAATTGCGAAAATAAAAATTTTAAATCGGCTTAGAATTTCCGGATTATTACAATTTATGTTGAGAATACACGACGAAAATTTATTTAAAACGAAGTTTGAACGTATATATTTATATTACTTATAAAACGAGCTTGAAACGGTACAGTAGTTTGAAAAAATAATTTTAAACTTTAAATGATTATACATAATTAATTATAAATCAGAATTTGATGAAACAAAAAACATTAGGATCTAATTAATTATATTTTTTTAACGAATGTAAGAAACTGATATTTCACTTTATAAAGTGTAATTTATGTTTAAATTAAAATTTAGAATAGTCCCTATGGAATATATATATATATATATATTAATATATAAGCTCTTTAAAATGGCCATTTTGCAAACGATCTTCGTTTTCAATGAAACTAATTTTGTTGTATCTGGAACATCAAATTATTATCAGGTTTAAAATTTCAAGTCAACTGGAATTAATATGTAAGTGTAGTAAATTTAAACACGTATTGTAAATTCAGTTGAATTTAATAAGCTAGTTAAAAGGCCATTTTTTTCAAACAGTCTCCAAATTCGACGAAATTAATTTTGTTGGAACCGTAATTGTAAAACATAGCCAGATTTCAAATTTTGTAATTTTTGGAGTCAGTATGTAGTCGCAGTAAATTAAAATGTATGTTTGAATTCAATATTTAATATTATATTGATTTATATTTTAATTTCAATAAAAATTTATGGAAACAATCGAATCAGCTTACGAAACATATTCCATTGCATCCGGAGTGGGGATATTTAGCTAGGTACTTCAGTCATCGGGGTTCTTTTGGAGTTCGGAGCAATAAGCGAGTAATTTGGGAATTACATATAAAATATTATACGTAAGTATCCTTATGTTAGAAACCCTAAACCTAATTTCATTACGTAGTCGTCGCCTTCTTCATTGAATGGCCAGCGTCATTCAATCCTTTCTTCCCTTTTTTCTCTTGATCCATTAATTAATACATGAAGACTTCAAAGAGAAAAATGTTAAGCACAATAGAACTCGAGTTTGAACGGCTAGGACCGTTCATGGTGTCGTCGCTATTTGCTGGATTTTCACGCTCAAAGGTGCTGCGGTTGGAGGTGATTTCGTGGGTCCTGGGGAGGCTGAGCTGGCCAAGGTTCGGCGCTGGGGAGGCGGCATGTAAGCGGAGGGTGCGGTGACCTCGGATCGGAGAACGACGACCTCGTTTGATGTGCGCAGGTGGAATTGGAAGGCGGCGATGAGTTCGGTTTCACGACAGTAATAAGAACGAAGGAGAGGATTAAAGAGAGAGGATTAAGTTAATTATTTCATTAATTATTTAATTAACGACTTATTTAATTATCAAACATTTGAAATATTGTATCTTGTTCAAACTGAATTAGAATTCGACAAAACTAGAAGCGTTGGAATCGTGATAACGAGTACTACATTATAGAACCGATGGGGAGAGATTTGGAGCTAGTTGAATTTTTAGTTAAATTAAACATCATGTTTAATTTTAAAATAATCGTTCTTAAACGATTTTCTATCCGATTAATATGAGAACTCTCTCGCTCAAATATTTTGTTATATTATTAGATCATATTTAAAAACATATATTGACTGTATGCTGATTTTTATCTGTTTAATTATCACAAAATGTTATACGGTGCCTGGTAGCTCACATCACAGTTATTTGCAAACCCACGGATGAATTTTTGACTTGTTCTATTATGTTTTGATTGTGATTTTGAGTTGTTTAACATATTAAAGTAATGTTAATATATTTGTGGTAGTTGAAATTGAACATAAATTTCCCTTTAGGATTTAAATAGCGAAAATTGGTTAGCTAGAAAAATAATTTGAATCAAATTAGAATTGGTTAAACTTATTAACCAATGATTGATTTAAATTGATTATTGTTGGATGAAAACCCCATACGGGTCTTGGGATGATATTTGACTCACACATTTCCCTGAGGTGAAATTGCGGTTAATCGGTTGATTGATGGATTTATATTAGCGTCAATTATTTGATTGAAGCTTATATGAAATAAATGCACATTGGATGTTGATAGTTGTTTATAACCGTTGTTGGGTGCGTACGATGAATGGAATCCATATGCATTTATTTATATGGATATTTGCTGAAATTTTATTCCAATCCAGAAAAAATATGAATATTTTTATAATATAATATTCAATGAAGATTAGAATTGATTTTGATGGCCGATTTCGAATGGACATGAAAATATAAAAATATGAAGCCGAGTTAAGTATAAAAACGCTATTTTTACTCGAATGGATTTTTATATTGATTTAATTCATTTTTATAATGAATATCGAGAAGACCGAGTTTCAAAATCTGACATTTTGAAAATATTATTATTTTGAGATTATAATAATATGAGATGTTCAATTTTATTTTAAAATTAAAATGTAAGTAAAATTGTTTTTGGACGAATTTATAAACGTTTTATAAAATATGTTTTGAATGGAAATCGACGAAATATATTATATATATTTAAATGGTTTGAATAGTATGTTTCACACAGCGATCATTCGCGAATTTCGACCATTAACTTTGAATGCATGTAATGGGAGATCCGACGGTTGGATTCTCCTAAAACCAGAACCATTAGGTTTGTATCGAAAAGATCTTTCAAGTGGATACATGAGATTTAAGTTTGAATGGTTAGATTTTAAAATATGTCCAAATCAATTTCAGAAAAGGCCGTTATGGATGCAGTTCGATGACCGATATTGGAAACCGACTGTAAGGGCCTTAATAAAATTATTAAAAATATGGAAAAATAATGTTAAATCTAAATAAATGATTTGGAAGGATTTTGGATGAAATATTCCATATTTGAAAGGACAAAAGATATTTTTATCTGAATGAACCGGCTAACAACCAGAGTAATAATCCAATGATTTCAAGTTATTAAATTGGGTTTATAATGGTTTTTATATATAACCGAAATTTACCAATATATATATATATATTGGAATGGATTTTTATGAAAAAAAATCTTTGGATATTTTCGATATTGGATTCCGTGATCATACAGATAACGTTGAGGAATTCGGAAGATATTAATATCTTTAATCCAAAACGATATTTGTTGGTTTCAGAATTTGGTATTAAATGAAAATCGATATGATTTCCATTTAAAATCTTATATTTGATATCAAATTGGATATTGGGTTCGTTGTGAATGACATCTTAAATAATATTATTCTTGAACCTACTTGTAAAAGTAATAAATCTTTTAATTAAGATTTAAGGAAGTTTTCCAGTTTATTTAATTAAATTGGAATTGAATGGAATTCGATTAATAATAATCGAGATGAGCTTCTGTGAAGGAAGGCATTTATATTTATGGAATTTAAAAAGGCCTTTCCACTATTCCACTCATAGTATTGGCCAGATATAGAAATTTATATCGATCATTAATTGTTCAGATTTCCGTGAAGATTCCATATTTAATGGAAGATGATTTTGGTTTATTACGAATGGTGTTTTTACATGACATTTGTTCTTTAACCTAAGTAAAGACAAGGTTAATTTCTAAAGGTTGAATAATCATTAAATAATGATTTTTGAGATTAAAACTGAACTATAGTTTTAATGAACCTTTATTTATATTGAAACAAGAATGAGGTAATTAAATTTACCGAATTCGAGAATTGTTCGAGATGGGGTACCGCCAGTTTTACTCCATGCGATAGTTAAATCTTTAATTAGATTTGAACATGAAATGGTAATTAAATCTACCGATAGCATTATGGGTGTTAAATATGGAGTGCTACAAGTTTGGCTCTGTGGGATGAATATGTTAGGATTGGGATAATAAAAATAAATGATTACTTCGGTAAGGCTCGATAATCCCAACTAGTTATATAATAAAAAAAAATTGAATGATATCCAAAGGAAGATTAAACAATAAGTTTAGAAGAATTTATCTTTGATAAAATTAATGGGAACCTTTCCCCAAAGATATGAATATTTGAATAAAATAATATTCTAGATTGGAATGAGATGTGTGATATCTTTGTGTATTTATCACATGACTATAAAGATGCGCCAGTTATTCAGAAAATCCGGGTTTAACCCATTCTGAATAACTAGTACGATGATTAAATGTTGAAAATGAAGACGGTGGTTGAAGTCCAGAGATCTTCACATCGTTTGAGCTATTGTTGATGACTCATTCGGAAAGTACACCCAAGTAGCGGTTTTATGCGGTATTCGTCCAGGCGTACTTGGAGATCGACTAGACATGTGAGGACCTCTCTTTAGTATTGGACATATGGGACGAGGAATAAGGTGCCTCCGGTTTTGTTTAGACCTAGAACGAAATGGTAAATGGATTTTATGTATGACATCGTATTTTATTCTGTATTGTTTGATTTCTATTAAATAAGTATTTTTTTGGTGGTGGACAATTTATTCTCTTTCTTTACACCATTCTTTGAGACGTATGAGCTTAGAGGTTATATATTGATGGATATTAATTGTATGGCATGAATTGTCAATGTGGCATGCTAAGATGCAAATAATCAAGGTTTTTGTTGAAAAGTAGGGGATTGTGGATGATGATCAAAGCACCTCTTTCATATAGCACCACTTTGTGTATAGCGTTAATTCATGAGCCTCACACCTCGGTATGAGGTAGAAATCGGATAGTGACTGCAGGTAGTGCATGTGTTTCTTTCTAACTAGAAATGGTTTCATTGTATGTAGCTCAAACAGATTTATTTATGTGGATGATGGATTGCGAGGTGCCTCGGATATGAATGGTCGACATACTGACCATTTTGGAGGTCCGATAGGACCGGGAAACGTATTGTTCAGGAATAACCAATCCATAAAAGTAAGAGTGGACAGGCCCTGAATATCCAAGGGTTACTAAGGGTCTGATCCTAAGGCATTCTCGAAATCGGTAAGTAGACAACCCTTTCCTCGGCCCATAGATGAAATCCAATTTCCAGTACGCAACTTCTTCGGTTTTAGTTGTAAACCTATATGGCGACATCATATATGGTACCTATGTCGGTTATGATTGAAACATTTATATACAGAGTTAGTTTCTACACTATTGCACTTATAATAATATCAAAAATATTTGTTTTGGAACGTACGAAGCATGTTTGGCAATTATAAGGTAAATTTATATCCACCAGCTTGCGTTGCGTTGTGTGATGGGACCTGAGTCTTATTATAGCTTCATTTTTCAAAAAGCATTGTGTTGTTTACGTTTTAAGCTAGTGTTCATACGGAGTAAACCGTTCCATATCATATGGCATGGTCCCATTATTTATTTCCCATTTTTAAAGTAAGTTTTAATAACTGTTTTAGCTCTCACGCCAGTCCCATGACTGAACTGGAGTTTATTGTTTCCACCTAAACTCTGGGTGCCCATATTTTCCACATGGGCATCTAGTAGTTTTGGTTTTGCAGATTTCTATTTAACAAGATCCTGGTTGACGGATGGAGCTATATTCGGAAAGCTTTGTATCCGTATATTTCTTTCAGTTGTTTTAGTTGACGTATTTCTACTGTGCGTTGTATTTACACATTTTATTTCCGATGCTATGTATTTTATTCTTTGATAATCGTATTTTCGCTCTGTATGTTATTTATTCATACTCTAATGTAAATTGTTGTAATAGCAATGAAAAATTCTATTTTTCTGTGTTCCGATGCGTCTTGTTCTCATACAATCCGCGTTTTCACATCTCTTCGGAGATCGGGGATTTCGGAGCGTAACATATCCCTTCTTCAATTGCAGTTTCCAACATATCAGATTTAGCCTCAATTCAATTATTTTAATTAAAATTTGTTTTACCCCAAATCCAAGCGAGAAATAAAAGAATAATAATCCATCGTAGGTTATTATGCATACAAATATATGCCTAATTCACTCGTATTCATATGTCTTTTGAGCATATTTAGGCATAACCCCAACAAACAGCAAAAAAACTAGAAATAGAAAATGGGAAAAGAGATTTTACGTAAAAGTTTATAGAAATCTAAATAGAAATTGTACAAATAGATAGGAGGAGTTAAGAAAGAAAATAGAGATAAAACAAATTTGAAAACAAGCCATAAATAATTTGTAAATAGACAGCGAACAGTTTAGATCTGAGAATATCTAAACTATTATCATGCATATTTTTCTTTCACTTGTCAAAAATCTAGATAATCGCAAAAATCTAACCAAATAGTTGTTCCGTTGGCCCTGGTAGAATTCTAGAATCTATGTATAAACAAAACCTCCAGAATATTTGTATAATTTTAATTTTTCTTAAAACTCCATTTTTATTAATGGAGAAATTGGTATATATAAGGCATAAAGAAGAAGAATGAAGTTGTGACAAATGGAGGAGGATAGGAGGTATATTTTAGTAGAAGCAGGGAACCTATAACCTTTAGATTTTAGGTTTTCTATATATCCATTAGATGCAAAGAAAAGTCCGGAAGCATCACGAAAAATCCCACTTGTTCAGTCAATTTCATACCTAGCAACTAAATTGCTAAGCCACGACATGGGTCGACCTAGATTATAACTACGTCGACCCAGATTATAACTGGGACGACACATGGGTCTACCAACCTTCTAATGGGTCGACCTATGGGACGAACCGGCTATATTCTGGGTTGTCCCATGGACGTTCCAATTTTTATATTATATATTATTATTCTAATTCAAATTTCAAACTTTGATTTGTCATAACTTTTTTGTTTTGAATCCATTTTACGCAAATCAAATGTTTATCTGAACCAGAAAATCGTTACGGAATCAATGGTGCAATCCTCATTACCTAGTTCCCATTATTTTTCAATTTATTCTTTAGTTAATTACTATTTGTTAAAATTTGGGTTCTTACATTCTCCCCTTCTTAAAAGATTTCGTCCCTAAAATCTCCATGATGGAAGATTAACATAAGTGTTTTCACAACAATATCTACAGCCACATCTCATTCATCATCCACTGACAATTATTGTCCTTATTCTAATGTGACAAATGTACTTATGAAATAATGTGATGTATATGACCTTAAATACTGCAAAAGATTAGGTGGTCTACCGATTCAGCTGACCTCCTTTTTATGTGATTATGTTTATGCTATACACCCAAACGTATTCAAAAATCCTAATGATAACGGCTAATTTTGTATGTGCATAAAACACAACCTATATGGAACAATCATATGACAACATTCATATTTTACAACTATAGAAATAATTAAAATGCGCACACATCCGTATGCATATGCCAATGTCCTAATCAACTGATCATAGTGCCTAGTGTGTGTGTGTGTGTATGCATCCACTACATCCACTTACGAACACTTGCATCCATTTGCAATCATCAAACATAATATGTTTCAACAACATGTTTCAACCATATCCTACCATCCACGGCTTAAATCCTAAAATCTACCCTTCCCAAGGATATTGAGAAGAAAGCCCTAATAATAGGAAGAAGCTAATGATAGAATATAAAAAAGAAACGTTTGTCGGGGTAAGAAACTTGAATTCTCTCTACAAGATAAAAGGTTTTATTATTGAATCCCTCGGTGTCTCATCACCATTAAGTCAAACTTTTTTCTAAACTTCCAATCTATATTGTTTTCCCGGTAACTTTCGAGTTATTTCGGCTAAATTCGCTAGAGAATTCCTTGCCTTACCTATCCTAAACGAGTTAATCTATTATTTTCCAAGTTTTCTGTTTGTTTCCCTTTTAAACTATTTAAATATAGCTAAGTTATTTAGTAATAAAATCATACCCACAATCCAATTTATAGCCTTAACCTTTACTACCTTATGTTTCTTATATTATTCCACTTATGTTGTCCAATACCATAAGAACTTATTTCTTATATATATTTTAAAAACTTATTTTATTAAAAATCCCATTTAAAAAATCATAGTGTGGTAACTTGTTATTCATAAGGTCATAAAAATTTCCTTTTGTAATATACATAGTTACTTTTATGAAATTCCACATATAAAATACGAATTTCATACTGAAGCATGTTTATCCCTTAAAATTTCTATATTCTAAAATTATATGTATACGTATGGGATTTAAACTCAAAATGGTTCTACAAATTTCCGTTTTTTCAAAACACTTTTTTTTAATTCTTTCTTTATAACATAATACTTCACAATGTCTTCTATCCGTTTGAAATCCATATATCTCTTTTAGTTATTCCTTCACTAGCTAAACTTTTGCTTATTCTAATTTTGGTGATCGTATAATGATTTATTTTACTAATTTGATCTTCATGGTTCGGTCTCAAGCCACATTTTTTCAAGCTGAATTACTAGGATTCTTATCTCAGCATATCCTTGACGAACACCAAACCCCAATCATAAAACATAATTAATGGTGAGTTCCTGTCAAAATACAATTTTGGGTGAGATTCAAAGAGATCTTAGCACACTACAAGATATTTCTATAGAGGATACATGAACTCTTATACCCAAAAGTCAAGAACTTAATGTCAATCATATTCTTAATTTTACAAGGAAATTCCTAAAATTATCGGGCACTCAAACTTAAATCTTTTTTTCTTTTTTTAAGTTCCAATTCTATGTAGAGGATAAAAGACCAATAATCCATGATTACCGAAATTTCATTCTTTCCTTACAATAGGTAATTTTGCACCAATGACAGACTAAAAATAACTGTAGTTAATCCAAGGTAACCCCTCTCATGAGTTCCCTTACTAATGCTACCATAGAGTTTATACTAAAGTACCATCAAAAAATCATTTAAAGAAAGTTCCTAATTTTGTTTCCACAAAATCCAAACTTCTCTTGGTGGGGCAGGTCAAGAAAATCTTTATTTTGGAAATACTTTTAATAACTTTCCTTAGAATAACTCCTTAATCCAAGAAAAATCCTTACCTTCTAAAAGTTCTACTCATAGAACTTGGTCTTGGATCTATGTGCTCAAAAGGTATTAAATACCAAATTTATCCCTTCTCATTTATATGTCAATCATAGTCCCCTACCAAAGAAACCCACCAATCACCCTACTACATAAATCAATAACTTGGCTTAGGCTCGAGCTAGTCCAAAAAGTTATGATAAGTGTTCTTAAAATCCATCAAATGTCTAAAAAAAACTCTGTTTTTATATCCTTCCACTACTCAAATTTTTTTGGAAACCACAAGAAAATAAATCTAGCCGTAGGGAAGAAATCTATTCAATAGGAATTTATGTAGTCCAAATTAGATTTAATCCAATTAATTCCTTTTTAACTACAGTTTTCAACATATCAAATTTAGCCTCAATTTGATTATTTCAATTCAATTTTGTTTTACCCCAAATCAAAGCAAAGAATAAAAGAAAAAGAATAATATCCGTCGTAGGTTATTAGACATCAAGTTTATGCCTAGTTTGTAATGAGCCAAAAGTTTGATTAAGCAATTTAAATAAAATATTAATAAAATAAATATTAATCATAAAAATAATGGGAATTGGACAGCGTGGTTTGCACCATTGGGTCTATTATGAAATTTTGGTTAAGACAGCATTTGGTTTGCTGAAATCGAACTTAATACGAAGAAGTTACAAATAAAAGATTATAATTAGAACTTGGATTTAAAATTTATATATATATATATATATATATATAGAGAGAGAGAGAGAGAGAGAGAAAGAGAGGGAACGTGGAACTGAGGCGACTCACTCCCAAGCTGGGTCAACCCACCTATAGGATTGGTCGACCCAGGTCGTGGCTTGGCACGTTGTTTGTCAGGCATGATTTTGATCAGTCGAGAGGATTTTTGGTGTATGTTCTGGACTCTTCTTTTAATCTGAAGAATCAAAATAAAAACCTAAAATCTAATGGTCCTAGGCTTTCTAACTCTATTATAAATATACCTCTAATTTAATCCTAATTCCTCCAACTCCATTCCCCGTTCTCTATTTCCACTATGCGAAACTTCTTCCGCTAAAACAATGGAGTTATGAGATTTAGATTTGGATTTTCCTAAACATAAATTGGAGTATATTTATATAGATCTAGAGATTCCTACTAGGACCTGTTGGATTGCATATTTCATGAGTATTTTCTACGATTAAAAGATCAGTGTAATTTGGGGATTATTTTGACAATAAAACAGTTGTTAATTTCTTCAGTAATTTACAGATTTCAGTGTTTAATTTTTTGTAAATTATTTTTTATATTTGACAGTTGTCCCTATCCTTATGTCAGTTTATTTATGTAATTTATCTATTACTGTAAATCATTCAGTTCACTTCTATTCCTTTTCTTTGTGGATTATTTTACGTACAGTTCATATTTTTCCATATTTCATTTGTAGATCTGTTTTATTTGTTTGAGGCTAACCCATGTGAGATTCTAGACCTTTATCAATTTATTTCATGTTGAGTTTAGACCTTTCAAAGAGTCTAAATGTTTACCTTGTTTGTTTCTGCGCATATAGAGAAAAATTATGAATTTGATTATAATGTGCATATTGGGAAAATATGAATTTGCGTTTAAAAGATTAATTGGGCATATTGCATAGTAATGGACAAATGAAATGTAATTTTGGGGAAAACTGTTGATAAACTGAATAATTGGAAATTAGAAATAGGTTAATGTTGTAAGAAGCTAAGTAATGGGGATTGGGGTTGTATATTGAATACAAATAAGATGATGTTTAATACAAACTAAAAATATAAGAGGAGGTTATATGAAATGAGTATGCTTATTAATAAACTTAAAATGGGTATTAAGTTTAATATGAATAAATTAATAAGCAAAAGTAGGGTATGTTCTGGCAGCGTAAGCTGATTAGGGAAAATAAGTGGCCATTTAAGTAAGCGTATAGTGGGAGTCCGTTTTGACAATGACGAATGATCGTAGAAAATAAGTGGCTCATAGTTGTGGTTTATTCCAACGGCAAGGTTAGGATGATTAGGGAAAATCAGTGGCCAAACAAAATAATTAATCTATCGTGGCCTTGATATTTGTTGACAATTCTATAGGTATCTAGGGTATCTAGGTGGTCAACAATAATTCTATGGTGGCCTTGGAATTCGTTGACAATTCTATGTGGGTCTATATTAGTAGGCGGTCAACGATAATAAATTAAACAGAGGGACAGGATTTGAGGGTGACTTATGTATAATTGCATTTTTGGTTAGGGAACTATATCAGACAGTATCACTTTTATCATGCTATAGAGGTCTCATGGCGAGACGAGGGTATGCTTATACTTACTGGGTTGTAAGAGGTCCAAATGAAGTTGGTACATGCACATTATAGTGGGGCAGTGAGCATGTGTCACGCCAATTGGAGAAAATTAGATGCTGTAATGCTTATGATTAATGTTATGTCCTTTAGAGTTGATGGGTAAAGCCTAATATAACCAAGACCCATAGTTGGCATAGGTTATCACAATATTGGTTTAGGTGCCAATCGATGGTTAGAATTAGATTACATCCTAATTATGAGTTGTGGTAAGTTGAGCAGAAATCGAATGATACGAATGAGATGACGATCGACTATATCCTTGCATATTTTTCTACTGTCTTATTCACTGTTATTGTGCCTTAAACTTTTCTCCTATCTAGATTCCTTCTTTTATTACTCAAGCTGGTATTTACAGAGCACACTAGGCTATATGTCGAACTAGTTTCCTTTCTTCCTTCTCTCTTCCTTTCCCCTTTAGGTTCTCAGTGTGGATGATCTTAGAGTTGATAAAGTCCTGGTTTTTCTTGGTTTATTTGAAATTTCTGCTTGACTTATTTTCTGCTTGTTCATGTACTATTCCACGTTTGACTTGCTTTTGTATTTGAGATTGAAAGGGAAATTATTTAGTACTCTGGTTATGTTGCTTTTCACGAGACAGTTGCGGGTTTATGATGGAGTACATTTTGTGGTGTAATAACATTTGTTTTTTTTGCTTTAAATAGAGTTTTAAACTCCTCCATGTTTTCATATGTTGCCTTGTAAACTTTAGCCTTTGTAATGATATTTTATACCTATATGCTTCATATTTTTTAACAAAATCCTCATACAAGTGATGTCAATGGATGTAGGGTATTACATTTGGTATTAGAGCCCAAGGTTACGAGATCAGAGAAATGCTTTTTTGTTTTAAAAGAAAAGGTCGTTTAAAGAAAAGTGTTTTCAAAAATAAAATTTTTTTAAACATACTCACAAGTCAATTCAATAATCCCTTGACCCTTTCCTAAATCCTTCCATCTTTTCCTTTCACAGCATGTTTGGGGCTCCCAACATTCCTTATGGTATCCCTATTCCAACTTGGTTCTATAGGCACGTGGAAGCTATGGCACCATCTGATGGTCAAGAGAATTCCCAAGAGCCTGTTCCAGTCATGGTGGCTCCTCCTAACCCACCACCAGCGGTTGATGTCTCTAAGCTTGGCAAAGATTTCACCACTCTATGCGGAAAAACCTTCCTTGGTTTAGAGATTTTTTGAGGTCCACATTTGGCTCAGAGATGCCGAGCGCATATTTGGACTTTGGAGCCTGAGGATAGGAGGAGAGTTCAATTGGCTGCATGGCAATTGAAAGGCAAGGCTTCTTATTGGTGGGAGATAGTAGAGGCAAAGCATTATGTTAGGACTTGGGATGAGTTTAAGGAAAGGTTTGAAAAGAATTTTTTATCTCAAGTGGAAGAGGGCATGCAATTGGAAAATTTTGTTGGATTGAGACAGGGTGATCTTTCAATGAAGGATCATATTAATCGGCACAATGAGGTTGATAGGTTCAGGATGGATTTGGTGAATATGGATTATAAAAAGGATGTGAGATTTTCTAAGTGTTTGAGTCAACCCTTACAAGGACTTGCTTTGACTCATACCCCGATGGGTGCTACGTTCGAGAATTATATTGAGATGGCATTTACGCATGAGGAAGAGAAAGGTAATTCCAAGGAAAGTAAAGCTGAGGTGGAAAAAGACGGTTATGGAAAGGAGAAATTGTTGCCTAAGAAGTGTAATAAGAAGAAGAGTTAGAAGCCAGAAAATGCCCAGAAAAAGAAAGACATTAAGTGCCATAGATGCAATATGTTAGGCCATTTTGTGGGGGTCTATAAAAAGATGGTCTAGAAAGGGAATTTTTTTAATTGTGGACAGCCGAGTCATTATAGTTAGCATTGTCCTCATAAGAAAGGGAAAGGGCTAGTTTATTTGGAGCGCAGATGCATGCATTAGAGGCGTCTCAGGCCAGTGACGACCAGGATAGGGGCAGGAAGGTCAGAGTTGAAATTTGATTTCTCTTTATGAGTTTCTAGTTAGGACCTTAATTGATTTTGGGGCTTCTCATTTGTTCATTAGTCGATTGTCTACACCTTATTACATCTCTTGTTTCTAACCCAGTAGGAGTTTCAAACCCTATAGGGGGTTCGGCTCATTTGTCTATGATGTGTAAGGCTTTAAGGCTTTCTGTATTAGGCATCGAGTTTAATTGTAATGCCTATGTACTGGGGTTTCGGGGTATGGTATTATCCTGGGGATGGATGGGCTATCCATGTATGGACCTTTTTTGACTACCATAGGAGCTTAGTGAGGTTGATGACTTGTCATGGCAAGGCCCTCGAGATATCTTGTGACCTGCAAGGTTCAGTCTTGTTGAGCTTCTTAGAGTCCATAGATACTTTTATTGATGATCTTAGCTTAGTACCCATGGTGAGAGATTTTCCAGTTGTATTTGAGGAGGTAAGAGGGCTACCTCTTAGACGAGATCGACTTCCGGAATTATTTGAGGGAGAACGCTAAGCCTGTTGCATTGCTGGTGCATCTTATGGATTTGAGGGAAAGGATAGAACTGAGTAAGCAGGTGAACGAGTTGTTAGAGAAATATTTTATTATACGGAGTATATATGTGTGGGGAGCACCAGTCGTTTTCACTACTAAGGCAGATGGCTCTCTCCGTGTATGTGTGGATTACATAGAATTAAACAAGCTCACAAAGAAGAATCGACACCCACTCCTCGAATAGATGATTTATTTGATAAGTTGGTGGGCACATCTATTTCTCTCAATTGGATTTGGCGACCGGGTTTCATCAGCTTTGAGTTGCAGATGATAGTGTGGATAAGACTACTATTAGGACCCCAGATGGATATTTTTAGTGGTTGATTATTCCCTTTGAGCTAAACAATAAACAAACATAATTTGTTGATTTGATGAGCCAAGTGTTTAGGGAGTTCCTAAAAAAGTGTGTTGTAGTGTTTGTGGATGACATCCTGGTGTTCTCGAGGGATGAGGATGAGCATGCTTTGCACTTGGGAGAGGTCCTACATACTCTCTATGGCCATCGGTTTAAAGAAAAATTCTTGAAGTGTCACTTTTGGCGCAAAGAGGTGTGATTCTTGGGGCATGTGGTTTCAAGGGCATAGCAGTGGATCCCACGAAGGTGGTTGCTGTGCAGAACTAGAAGGCCCTCAAGAACGCGACCGAGGTGAGGAGCTTTCTGTGTTTGGTTGGGTTTTTCGGAAATTCATTAAGGACTTTTCATGGATTTTAGCTCCACTTACCCTCCTTACTAAGAAGAACCCGGTATTCTCATGGGACGTGGATAACATAGATTCCTTTATGAGATTGAAAAGGGCAATCACAACTAATATAGTGTTGACACTTTTAGACGGATTAAGATGTTCGCAATTTATACTGATGCTAGTGGCACAGGATTTGGCGTAATCCTAATGCAGGAGGGTAAGGTTGTTTTCTATGAAAGCAGACAACTAAGGGTATATGAGAAATTACCTTACTCATGATTTAGAGTTAGCAGTTATCGTTTTCACACATAAGTCTTAGATGCATTACTTGTTGGGTGAGAGGTTTGACCTATATACCGACCATAAGTCTCTCAACTACTTATTTTTGCAAAAGAACATTAACTTGAGACAACCTCGCTAAATGAAGTTTCTAGCAACGTACGATTTTGAGATTTCATACACCCCGAGGATAGAAAATGTAGTGACAGATGCTTTAAGTAGGAAAAGGATGACATTGAGCTCGTTATTCTTAGAGTGGCAAAGTTTGTAGTATATCTAATCTCTTGATTTTAGACCATCTGCGAATTATGCACTAGGATTGTTAGCATCATTTGAGGTTCAACCTACTCTATTGGAATGTATTGGATCTAGTCGGCGTGATGATCAGTAGCTAGCATATATTTTGGATCGACTTGGTAAAGGCAAGACCCCGAAGCACCTTTCTAGATACCTAGTTGATGAGGGAGGATATCTAAACCGTAATGGTAGTCTATGTGTACTCCGTACGGGAGATGTGATGAGTGCGATGTTATCTGAAACCCATCACTCTCGGATGAACATCCATCTGGGAGGTGATAAGATGTATATGGATATGAATTGGGTTTTTATTAGACGGGGATGAAGCAGGATATGGCCGATTATGTGGCAAGATACATGACATTCCAAAGAGTTTAGGATGAGTAAAGGAAGCCTAGTGGATTGCTTCAGCGCCTTGATGTGCCACAATGGAAGTGGGAGAGCGTCTTGATGGATTTCATAGATGGTTTGCTTAGATCGAGAAAAGGCAATACTAGTATTTGGGTTATTATGGATAGAATGACTAAGAGCGCTCATTTCATCCTAGTTAAGAGCAAGAGGACCGCAACTTGGTTAGCTTTAATATATTTAGGGGAAATTGTCTGACTTCATGTCGTTCCCATGAGCAATGTTAGTGACATAGACCATAACTTTATCAGTGAGTTTTGGAGAGCCTGCATGAGGCATTAGGTACACAACTTAGACTTAGTACTATATACCACCCTCAAACAGATGAATATACTGAGAATATTAATCAGATTCTTAAGGATTTATTGTGGCTGTGCATTTTGCATTTCGAAGGGACTTCGGAGGAGCGTCTTCCCTTAGTAGATTTTTCTCCTAACAAATACTATCAGATGAGAATTGGCATGGTACCTTTCGAAGCATTGTACGGACAACCCTGTAGATCACCTTCTTGTTGGTGAGAGACCACAGACAGGCTTTTTCTTGGACTAGAGATGATTAAGGAAACATCATATAAGATCGATATGATTTAGAGGAGAATGATGGCATCTTAAGACAGACAAAAATCATATGCGGGTAAGAGGAGGACAACCATAAGCTTAGTGTAGGAGACAAGTTTTTCATCAAGGTATCACCCTTAAGGTATGTGGTGTTGTTTGGCTCAGTTGGGAAGTTAACACCGAGATTCGCTGGGCCATTTCCTATAGTGGAGAGGGTTGGTCATATGGCATATAGGATTCGACTACCGGAGAGGCTGTCTGGTAGTCATGATATATATTATGTCTCGCATTTGATGAAGTGCTAGCATGACTCTACGGTAGTGGTTGTGGCAAGTACCTTAAAGGATGTTAAGGTTGAAAGGGAGGCATTTCTAAGACGAGTACCTGTACGGATTTTTGGGTCTAAGGTAAACAAGTTAAGGAACAAGAAGATTAAGATTATCAAGGTTCAATGAGAAGAGGATAGTGATGAGGCGACAATGGAACCAAAAGAGAGGATTCATGCATCTTTTCCGTTTCTTTTTTACAGTGCGCTCTCAATCCTTTCTTAGTTTTGAATTTGAACTTTATTCATTTCCTATCAATTGAATTAGTGTGTCTTAGGAAAAGCCTATGGATGGTAAGGCGTGGTTTAAACACGTTATTTAGACATACTATGTTTGATGGATTTACATGGATGCAAATGTTTGCTAGTGGTTTGTGACGGCCCGCCCCGCACCAGCCGACATTTCCCTGAAATGCGCTGTGTCGGTGCCCAACCAGCACGGGGTGGTCGTCAAAAGAAAGGAATCTGAAACTATGATCTACAAATGAACCTATAGAATATCTTACAACGCATGGAGTAAAATATAATAATAACATAACTTAGTATAAAACAGGCGAGACAGTGCATAAGCTGAAAAACTAAATCATATCCATCAGAGTAGCGGAATCCAAAATACAGCTTATGATTCAAACCATCGTTATTACAACTTCAAAATACTGTCTCTAAAGAAAAATAGAAAAGGTACAGTACCAATGCCCAAAGTAGTGAACAGCAACAACACAGGGAGAATATATGTAAATAGTATGTGGAAGCCTCCTGCTCATCTCCGGACAGCTACTCGTGCATACCATCTAACCTATCTCTTGTCTGCTCGTTTGGGAGCACATAGAGTAATAAGAAGAGACGTAAACTCTCGGTCAAACAAAAATCTGGTATGAGCAATAGCAATAAAACAAAACAATAACAAGTATAAATAATCATACCTAAACCTGGACCTGCAACCGAAGAGTTAGCACAACAAGATGTACAGTACTCTAAGGTAAACACTAACATAGAGTGAAAAATAGGAGTGTGCGTGTCATGGTGATAGAAAACATCAAACATAGCAATCATATTCACATCTCTCACTCAATGCATAAAGCATACTATATCCATCGCTTTGATCACCAAATCCATTGGGGCCATGACGGGTCCATGACCTTCTGGACTCCGTACCACTATTTGCCATGACCATGCCCTTCAGGTCTATAGCCAATAACCCTTCCCAGTATATACATCCTCTGGCTCTAGGATATGGCCAACCAGTCCATATATCCTTTGGTTCGTCTACATACCCCCTCTCTCAATGGTGAACCAAAGTTATAGATATCGATAACCCCTTTGCGCACGTCCCGCAGCAACGCCCAACTTTAGATGTTAACTCATCGATCCCCATTTGGATCATGAGCCATAACTTATTATTTGGACTCCCTTTGCATCTCGAGTTATAGTCGAATTAGAATTGATCTTCAGAAGAGTTCACAACTGTCGTCGTTGTTCGTTCATACTCCACAAAGATCACTCGCTCTTCCTTCTATAGCTCGGTCGCTCGTTCTTCCCTCTCTGGCTTGGTCACACGCTCCTTCTTTTACGGGCGCGCTTGTATTCACATAGATCAGTCGCTCGCATGTTGTTCCATAGGAATCGGTCACTCGAGCTTGACTCGCTCGCTCGAGCTCGCTTCTCCAAACCTTGGTCGTTCATGGATGCTCCGCCAGGATCACTCACCCGTTCTTACTCCACAGAAGTCGGTCGTTCATACATTCTATACTGGGCCGGTCACTCAAACCTCCTCCATTAGGCTCACCCAAAACTCCTCCACCAGACTCGCTCGGCCTGGGTTGGTCGTGCGACCCAAAACCTGTACCGCTTTCCAGCAACTATTTTTGCCCCTCGACGGCATTTTCGACCATTCTAACTTTCCTATGCAACCGTAAGGCATACCGAACAATAGTAGTAGCATGTAGAATCAACCAAAACACAAAAACAACTATTTGACATGTAAATTTAGATCAAACATACCTAAAAAGCATGACTTTCCTCATAATCCCCTTAACCATGTTTTAACTATGTGATTAACAAACTTAATCCAAATTAACCCAAATTTTTATCAGAGCCATAAAATAATATTATAGAATTTTTACGTATTTTTTCAGATTTTTATGAGGCATAATTTCGCTAATTATCACTAATCACCCCTAATTAGTCGTAATTAGTGAATAAAAGTGCAAATCACTCACCTTAGCCACAAATAAATTATAGATCCGAAACTCTAACTGATTTGGCATGGATCCCAATGCATTCCAGCAACTCTATTTCAATTTCTATGCTAATCCTCTTTAATTTGGTGTAGATTTGGCTAATATGTAATTAGAAAGTGATTAAAGATGAATTTAGAAGGTGGAGGCCATTGATAGGGTTGAAGAAATGAAAGTGGCAGTTGAGAAAAATGAATGAGTTGGTTTCCTAACTCATTTCAGCCTCCCTATAACCCTAATCCCGAAATGAGTTACGGGCCCATCCACTAATTACCCTATTAAGCCCGTTTAAGCAGTTTTTCACTTTCTAAACCTTATTTCAGCCATATCTCCCAAACGGTAAGTCGTTTGATTAATGTGACCACTCTATGGAAAGGTAACCCATCATCTGAATCCAATGGAAGTGGTTTTAGGTCAAAACTCCTTACTAATCAAAAGTTATAGACGAAACAAGATTCACTAGGGCTAAACGGTCATTTAAAATCGGCAAAAATCGTGAACATGGGAAATGATCCCAGTAGTCGTTCCCCAAAGTTACACAAGCATAGGACTTCAAACAAAAATGAAATAAATATTCTACAATCCTCCGATGCGTAGAATGCGGGTCGTTACATGGTTGCAGTGGATGCATATATATATATATATATATATATATATATATATATATATATATATATATACACACATACACACACACTAGGCGCTAATTAGTGATTGACAACTAGGACATTAATATAATTGCATATGGATGTGTGTGCACTTTTAATTCACTTTCAGTTTATGGATGAAAATGGATGATTACCATATGGATGTTGCTTTTTGATGGTGTTTGTAGCATGTATATAGAATTTTATATATCATTAGGATTTTCTTGCATACATTTTGGACACATGGCACTGACATAAATTGCATTAAAGGAGGTCGAATGAATCAGTGGACTGCCTAATTTCTTGCATTAGATAGGGACATACACACTACATGAAACGACCCGAAATCCCATTTACGGGAAATCACGGATTGAATTGAGAACAAGCCACATCGGAACGCATACAGAAGAACCTTTCATTGCTTATTACAACAATTCATCAGAATACAAGAATATACAGAGTATTAACAAATAATATGCATTATAAAATATCAGAAATTACAATACATTACATGGCAGCGGAAAATAATAAATACACAACTAGAAGTAATACACGGATACAAAGCTTTCCGAGTATCGTTCCAGCTGTAAATCAGGATCCTGTGAATATAAATCTGCAAAACCAAAACTACTAGCTGCCCACGTCAAAATAAGGGCACCCAGAGTTTAGGTTAAAACAATAAACTCCAGGTCAGTCATGTGACTGGTGTGAAAACTAAAACAGTTATTTAAAACTTTACTTTAAATCATATATATTAAGGGACCATGCCATATAACACGAAATGGGTTTCCTCCCAAGAATACCAGTGCATAAAACAACAGCGCAATGCTAAATAAAGAAAAATGAAGCTATTATAAGACCCAGGTCCCATCACACAATGCAACGCAAGTCGGAGGATAGGGTTTTGCCTTATAATAGCCAAGAATACTTGATACGCTTAAAACAAACCATTTGATACTATTATAAGTGCATAGTATATAAAACAACTTCAAATCATAAGTATCAATCATAGACGATATAAGTGCCCCATACCACTATGTCGCCATACTAGGCTCCACAATGAAAACCGCAAATGTCACGTATTGGAAGTTCGGTTTCCCTCTGTGAACCGAGGCAAAAGATAGTCCTCTACCGATTCGAGATGCTCTAGCTCGTGTCTCAGGACCCAGACTCAGGTGGGCCCTTGGATCGTCAGGGCCGGTCCACCATGTGGATTAAAATGCCTGAACACTGCGTTTCCCCTCCCTTTGGGGCGTCAATGAGCAAAATGACTCCATCGGCGCCACACAGTCACCGATATATCCGAGGCGCCTCGCAACAGCAACAACCACATAGGTGAAAATAATATAAATGTCCGGGCTGGTAGGTCACTGACACCACCCTAGCTAGAAGGAAACGCATGTCCTCCCTGAGGTCCTCTCCCATTTTTGGTTCATAACCGGGGTGTGAGGCTCGTGAATCAATGCTACACAAAGCTATGCCACACAGGCTGTGCTTTGATCATCAACCACAAGACTTTGCTTTTCAACAAAAGCCTTGATCATTTGCCACTTAGGCAAGCCACACAGGCAATTCACTCCATGCGATTGATATCCACCAATATATAACCCCTGGACTCGTACATCTCAGAGAAGGGCGTTAAGCCAGAGAATAAATTCTCCGCCGCCAAACAGATATATATTTAATAGAAATCAATCACACAGAATAAAATCCAATGTCAGACACGCAGTCCATTTACAAGTCCGTTCTGGGTCTGAACGAAGCCGGAGGCACTTTGTACCTCGCATATCCATCCATCTCCAAGTACGTCTGGACGATCACCAACTGATTCCCTCCTCTTGGGTGTACGACCCAATCAAGATCATCAGTAATTATCCAAACGACGTGAAGACCTCCAGTCTTCAACCACCGTCTTCTTCTTCGACTCATCGTCGAACCAGTTATTCAGAATGGGATAAACCCTGTCTTTCTGAATAACTCGCGTATATAATAAACAAGTGTTACACAAACACAACATACGCCTCATTCCAATTCATCAGTCACTAACCATAAATTAGCAAGAGAATAATTCCCCAAACATTAACCCTGAAGGCCGAAACCAACATCAGATCAATACCCAAGAAACTATTCTTCTTAGCTAACCTACAGTTAGTTTCTAAATTTCACATTCTTAGGGAAAGGTTCCTATTAATCTTATCAAAGATAAATTCTTTAAATTTATTCTTTAATCTCCTTTGAATATCACTTCAAACTAGTCGGGATTAGCGAACCACACCGAAGTAATCATTTATTTTATTTCCCAATCCCAACCTATTCATGCCATGAAGCAAAACTGGTAATACTTCATATCTAACACCACGGTGTTATCGGTAAATTCAATTACTATTTCACGTTCAAATCTAATTAAAGATTTAACTATCGCCTGGAGCAAAACTGGTGATACTCCATTCTCGATTATTTCAATCTAATTAAAGATTCAATAAAACTCCACTTAGTTTTAATCTTCCCAAAAATCAATATCCTGTCTTTAACTGGGTTAAAGAACCAATGTCATCTAAAACACGGTTCACGATAAACTCAAAATCACATTCCATTAATTATCGGGTTAAAGAACAAGTGTTATTTAAAACACCGTTCAAGATAAACCCAAAAATCAATTTCAATTAAATTCCAATTAAATACCATTTAATTGGTATACTTCATTAAATCTAAATAAAAAGATTTAATCTTTTTCTCAACTGGGTTTAAGAATAGTGTTAATGAAGACACCATTCACAACAAACCCAAATCCCATTTGATATTAAATACAAGGCTCTGAATAGAAAATATATCGGCTTATATTCAATATCAAATTCTACGACCAACAAATATCGTATTGGAAATAACGATATAAATATATCTTTCAAATTTCCATAACAATATCTGTATAATCACGAAATCCAACATCGAAATATTCCAAAGATAATTTCGTTTCAAATCCATTCCAATTTAATTATGGGAAATCCTGGTTACTTTTAAAACCCCTTTCAAATTCAATTTATTTATTTCAAAAAATAAATTGATTTTAATTCTAGTTCAAAACTAGTTCATTTTGATAATGATCTATTTTTATCTTTTCAAATAGGGAGTATTTCATCCCAATTCTTCCCAAATCATTTCTTATGATCTTAAACAAATTATTACTATTTTTAATAATTTTATCAAAGCCCGTACAGTCGATTTCCAATAACGGTAGTCGAACTGCACTTACAGCAATCTTTTCCAAATTTGATTTGGACATAATTCCAAATCCAACCGTTAGAGTTCAAATCTCTAATATTCGTTAGAAAGCTCTTTTCGATACAAACCCAACGGTTCCGGTTTATGGAGAATCCGACGGTCAGATCTCCCGTAATATCCATTCGAAGTCAATGGTCGAAATTCGCGAACTGCCGCAGTGCGGCGTGTTCTATTCAGGCCATTATATAATACATATATATATATATATTATATATTTCATTGATTTCCTTTTAAAACATATTTTATAAATCGTTATAAATTCGTTTTCAAAATGATTTCAACTTCATATTCAATTTCGAATCAAAATTGAATATTCCACATCATCGATATACAAATGATAATATTTTCAAAATGTTATATTTTGAAATCACTTCCTTTTCTATATTCATTATAAAAATGAATAAAATCGATATGAATATCGTTCTCGTCAAAATGGCGCATATCTAACTAACACGACTTTATATATTTCAATAACATCGTTATTCTATTCAACAAATGAATATTTATTTTATTCAACACATGAATTTATTTTCTATTCAACATGCGAATTTATTTTCTATTCAACACATGAATATATTTTCTATTCAACACATGAATTTATTTTCTATTCCACACATGAATTTATTTTCTATTCAACAGAAGAATATATTTTCTAAATTGGAATGAGGTCCAATCAATTACCATATAACGTTTATTATATGGATTCCCTACAACACATGTATATAACAGCAACGATAAATCATCATCTAGAGTGCCTCACACAACTGCATAAGCATTAAATATAAATAATTAACGCTTACACAGTCTGTCAACCCATCGATTGACATATAACCAAACAATCGGGATTAGTGTACGTCAAATATCATCCCAATACCCGTGTGGGGTTCCAAATCAACAAACACAGATTTTATTTGTGCAGTTGGGCGATGTGTAAAATTTATCGTCCTAATCAATATTAGTCAAATCAGTGTATATAAACAAATCGTCCAATCTGTTTACATTATATTTATTTTATATATACGTTAAAAATCATATTTTTAACTATAAAATATGTTCCACTATGAAATATTTTATTTCATTCCACATCACACAATCAAATTTCACAACATAACAATCAAACAAACAAGTCATCCATGGTCTGTGGACGATGGGTGTCGGGTGTTGCTAAGCACCGTCTACATCCTAGTATATATTTCAACTAGAAAATAAATTAAAAGTGAGGAGTTCTCACCGACTAGCTAACCCAATACCCCGCGACTATTTGTATGTAGAAATCTCCATCGTGCTCGCCTTTCATCAATTTCATTCTCCGTTGCCACTACATATATAAAAATCACATTTTTATATTGTTGCTATGTATATAAAAATCACATTTTTATAATCGCTCTATATGGATAAAAATCACATTTTTATACCGCCACTATATGGATAAAAATTCTATATTTACATCGCTACTCTATAGATAAAAATTCTATTTTTACATCGCTACTATATAGATAAAAATTCTATTTTTATACCGCTACTATATAGATAAAAATTCTATGTTTATACTACTACTATATAGATAAAAATTCTATTTTTATATCGCTACTATATAGATAAAAATTCTATTTTTATACCGCTACTATATAGATAAAATTTCTATTTTTATACCGCTACTATATAGATAAAAATTCTATTTTTATTCTTCTCACTATATAAAAATTATATTTTTATTCTCTATGTCTTCATATATAAAAATCTCATTTTTACTTCACCATTTCAACTATATAAAGATTCAAACTTTTCTAATATAAAAATTCGATCTTTTATATTCGATTAACTATATAAAAATCCGACCTTTTCTATTTGATTAACTATATAAAAATCCGACCTTTTCTATTCGATTAACTATATAAAAATCCGACCTTTTCTATTCGATTAACTATATAAAAATCCGACCTTTCCTATTCGATTAACTATATAAAAATCCGACCTTTTCTATTCGATTAACTATATTTTCTACTAAAAAAAACCAAAACTTTTGTTCATAAAAATCAAAACTGAAAAGAAAAATCAAAACTGAAAAAAAAACATACCATTCACATTTTAAAACTGAATATAAAAATAGAAATCGATTTAAATTTAGTTACATTGATTATTAGGTGGAGGTGGGTTTCGCCGTTGACTGGGAGGGTCGTTGGGAGGTCGGCGCAGGCGTCGGATGGGTTCGGTGGCGGTGGTTTGCGATGGGAGGGGTATTGTGGCAATTTTCAGAGGATTGGGAGCGTTAGGGCTTCGAGAGGAGGAAGGGGGAGGTGCAGCTGACGTTGGGGGGAGGAGGCGCGCCCTTGGGCGGCGGCGCTGGGTCTCCTGCGAGGTGGCGCGGCGTGGGGTGGAGCGGCTCCGTCGATCCATCGTTTTTTTCTTCAGAATATGATTTTTGACGGGAGAGAAAAGGGGGTTGGGCGTTGACCTTGAATAGGAGGGTATAGGTTTTTTTTTTATTAATTTATTTATATTATATTTAATTTCCCCAAAAAACAACTTTTTATTTCGACCACCAAACGAGACCCACCGATTGTCGTTCATAACTAATCACCCCCATTCCGAACACAATGGGATATGTTTCGTAAGCCAGTTCGGCTGTTATGATCAGTTTTCATCAAAATTAAAATATAAATCAGTATATTCAATTTTAAACGTACATTTCAATTTACCGAGGCCACATACCAACTCTGAAAATTCCAGAAAAATTATTTCTAGGTTCGCATTGACGATACGGTCCTAACAAAACTAATTTCGTCAAATTTGAAGACCGTTTGAAAAATGGCCATTTTCCAGTCGATTAAAATCAACTAAAACTGGTCAAACGTGTTTTCCTTTGCCACGCTCACATATTGATTCGAAAAATTACGAATTTTGGAATCTAGCCATAACTTGACATCACAGATCCAACGAAAGTGGTTTCGTCGAAAACCGAGGTCGTTTGCAAAATTTCCATTTTAAGGGCCAAAATTCCATAGCGACTATTCTGAAATTTCAACTGGGCATAACTTTTTATCCCCGCTATGAAATTTCAATTTTTCGGATTCGTTGGAAAGATATTCTCAAATAGATTCGAATATTTTTGGTTTCGCTAAAATCCGGTTTATTTTGAATCCGGTGTATTTTGAATCCGGTACATTCATTTGAACTTTGAAATCAAATTTTCGAACTACCGCGCCATTTTCAATTCCTTTTAGAATTATAAATAAATATTTATATTCTAACGTCGAGCTATATAAATATATACGTTCTAATTCTATTCAAAATAAATTTCTCATCGTTATTATTTAAAATAATTCATTTTAAATATCCAAAATTCGCTAAAATTGCCAAAATAAAAATTTTAATTTGGCTCGGATTTCCGGGTTATTACACTACACTATTGCATATGTTCATAAAAAGCATTAGAACCCCTAAGGATAACATATTCTTGTGATTTATGGATAAGAAGATGGATGTAAATGAAGGTGTGATAATATCTTGGAGATTTCGGGGACGAAATCCTTTAAGGAGGGGAGAATGTAACATCCCAAAATTTTAATAAATCTATTTAAACAAAAGATTAATAAAATAAATGTTAATCAGATAAATAATAGGAATTGGACAATGGGGGTTGTGTCATTGGGTCTATTACGAAATTCTGGTTAAGAGCACATTTGGTTTGTTGAAATCAGACTTAAAACAAAGAAGTTACGAATAAAAAACTAAAACTAAAATTTGAATTTAAAATTTAAATACATATATAAATATATATTTCAAACACTGGAACTGGGATGACCCAGTCCCAAGTTAGGTCGACCCGGGCCCCAAGTGGGTCAACCACTGGGTCGACCCAGCTATAGGATGGGTCGACCCTAATCGTGGCATAGCACATTTTTTGCTAGGCACAATTTTGATTGAATCGGGAGGATTATTGGGGTTTGTTCCGGACTCTTCTCTTGATCTGAAGAACCAAAACAAAAACCTAAAATCTAATGGTCATAGGCTTTCTAACTCTATAATAAATATACCTCTAATTTAATCGTAATTCTCTAAAATCCATTCTCCATTCTCTGCCTCCACTATGCAAAACTTCTTCCACTAAAACAATGGAGTTTTGAGATTTAGATTTGGATTTTTATAAAAATAAATTAAAGGATAATTATATCGATATAGAGATTCCTACCTGAGCCAGTTGGATTGCATATTTCTATGAGTATTTTCTATGACTAAATGATCAGTATAATTTGGGGATTATTTGGACGGTATAACAGTTGATAATTTCTTTGGTAATTTATAGATTTTATTATTTATTTAATGTAAATGAGTTTTAGTATCTGATTACTCGTTTTAACCCTACCTCAGTTTATTTCACTAACTTATCTGTTAATGTAAATCACTCAGTTCAGATTTCACCCTATTTTATTTGCAAATCTATATTATTTTGTTTAAGTCCAGGATATGCGAGAGCATAGACCTTTATCCTTTTATTTATCATTGAGTTTAGACCTTTCAAAAATTCTAAACCTTTACCCTATTTGTCTCTGCGCATATTAGGAAAAAATTATGAACATGATTTTAATGCACATATTGGTAAAAATATGAATTTGTGTTTAAAGGATTAATTGGGGCTTATTGAATTAATATAGTAATGGACGAATGAACTGTAATTTGAGAAAAACCATTGATAAATTGAATAATTGAAAATTTGAAATAGGTTAACTTAGTAAGATGCTAAGTAACATGAATTGGAGTTATATAATGAATATAAAAATGATGGTGTTTAATATAACCTAAAAATATAAAAGAGGTTATGTGAAATGAGTCGGCTTATTAACTTAAAATGGACGTTAAGTTTAATATGAATAAATTAATAAGCATGAATAGGAGTTCGTTCGGGCAAGGTAAGATTATTAGGGAAAATAAGTGACCTATTAATTAAGTATACAGTGAGAGTCTGTTCCGGTAGCAATGGCTGATTGGGGATAGTAAGCGGCTCATAGTCGTGGTCCGTTCCGACAATAGGGGTAGGATGATTAGGTAAAATAAGTGGCCAATCAAAATAATTAATCTATAGTGGCGTTCGCCTTCGTTGATAATTTTATTATGGTCTAGGGTAGCTAGGCGGTCAACAAAATTCTATGTTGGCCTTGGCAATCGTTGACAATTCTATGAGGGTTTATATTAGTAGGTGATCAACGATAATAAATTATTAAATTAGGGGACTAAGTATAAGGGTGACTTGTGTCAAATTGCATTTTTGGTTACAGACCTATTATCAGGCAGTATCCCTTTTATCACATTATAGAGGTCTTACAGGGAGGCGAGGGAACGCTTATACTATACTAGGTAGTAAGAGGTCCAAACAAGATGGGTACGGGCGTGTTCTAGCAAGGTGGTGGGTGTGCATCACGTCGATTAGAGAAAATAAGATGTTGTAACGCCTATGATTAACAATATATCCTTTAAAGTTGATGTGTCGGGCCTGATAAATCCGAGACCCATAGTTGGCATAGGTTATCTTTGGTTTAGGAGCGGATCGATGAGTAGAATTAGGTTACATCCTAATTATGAGTTGCGGTAAATGGTGCAGAAATTGAATGAGAAGACAATCGACTATATCCTTGCTTATTTTTCTATTGTCTTATTCACTATTATTGTTCCTTAAACTATTATTCTACTAGATCCCTTCTTTTATCACTAATGCTAGAAATTACAGAACTCACCAGGATTTATGTTTGAATAATTTTCTTTCTTCCTTCTCTCTTCCTTCCTGCCTAAGTTCTCAGGGCGGAGGATCTTAGAGTTGATAGAGTCTTGGTTTAGCTTGGCTAATTAGAGATTTCTTCTTGACTTATTTTCTGCTTGCTCATGTACGGTTCCATGTTAGATTGCTTTTTTATTTGATGTTGAGAGGGATTTTATATAGTACTTTGATCGTGTTGCTTTTCATAAGACAGTTGCGAGATTATGAAGAAGTACATTTTATGTTGTAATAACATTGAGTTCTTATTTAAATAAAGTTTTAAATTTTGTTGTGTTTTCATATGCTGTCTTGTGAATTTTAGTCTTTGTAATGTTATGTTATACCTACGCACTTCATATTTGTTAACGAAATCCTCATACGAGTGACACTAAGGGGTGTGGGGTGTTACATGATTCAATCGTATTCATATGCTCTTTAGGCATATTTAGGCATAAACCAAACAAACTGCAAAAAAAAACTATAAATGGAAAAGGGAAAAAGAGGTCTGACATAATAGTTACAGAAATCTGAATAGAAATTGTAGAAATAGACAGTAGAAAATCAAAAAGAAAATAAAGACAAACCAAATCTGAAAACAAATTGTAAATAAATTGTGAATAATTCAGATCTAAGAATATCTAGAACTACTATTATACATATTTTCTTTAACTTGTCAAAAATCTAGATAATCGCGAACATCTCACCAAAAAATATGTTCTAATGGCCCTGGCTGAATTTCAGAATCTATGTATAAACAACCTCTAGAAAATGTGTATAATTTTAATTTATCTCATATGTCCATTTTTGTCAAAGGAAGAAATTGGTATCGATGAGGCATAGAGAAGAAGAATTGATTTGTACAAAATGAGGGAGGAAACGAGGTATATTTATAGTAGAAGTAGGAAACCTAGAACCATTATATTCTAAGTTTTCATTCTTGTCCATCAAGTGCAAAGAAAAGTCCGGAAGCATCACAAAAAATCCCACTCGTTTAGTCGATTTCGTGTGTGACAAGTAAATTTCTAGGCCACGACATAGGCCGACTCACCTTCAACTTGGGTCGACCCAGTTGTATTCTGGGTCGTCCCATGGACGTTTTCCATTTTTATATTATATATATTTATATATTTGTTTTATTCTAATTCAATTTTCAAACTTTGATTTGTCATAACTTCTTCGTTTTAAATCTATTTTACGCAAATCAAATGTCTATCTGAACCAGAAAATCGTAACGGACTCAACGGCGTAATCCTCATTGCCTAGTTTCCATTACTTTTCAATTTGTTATTTAATTAATTATTATTTGTTAAAATTTGGTTTGTTACATCTACTCTTAATTAATGAGATCTAGTAGCCAAGTATAATTGATAAAAACACTTTAGCTCCACTTAGTTGATTGAACTAATCGTCGATTTGTAGAAAAGGATGCTTATTATTAACCATCTTTTCATTGACCTTTAGGTAGTCATACACATTCTCAGAGGTCCATCGGGCTTCTTTAAGAACACTACAACTGCACCCTATAGTGAAATGCTTGGACGAGCTAATCTCTTTCTCTCTAATTCACTAGTTGCGCCTTCAACTCCTTTATTTCTTTAAGTACCATCTGACCTGGTGGCCTACTCACTAGCTCAGCTCCAGGTATAAGATCGATTCTAAACTCGATATCTTTCTTCAATGGCAATATTGTTACTATTTTAAATACAAGCACGCACTCCTTAATGATAAAAACTCGACTTGTTTCTTCTTCCAATTCTAGTGCACTCAGTCAAGGCAAACATCTGTGGTCTTGCGCTTTCCAGCAAATAAGCAATTCAACTACTACAACTAGGGTGTCTCAACAATATTTTCCTACTTTGGCAAAATATCTAGCATCCTAGTTAGTCAACCAATCCGTACCTAATATAATTCCAAAAACTTCAAAATCAAACACATATAAGCTATTAAAAAACATGTAATGTGAAATTTCAAGTTCCACCACATTCCAATAATTGCATAACCTCCTGCAGGATCAGCTATCCTAAAGGAAGTAACGGGGTATAATGGTTCTAATGATGATTTACCTGTTGAACCTTTAGAGATAAATGAATGTGATGCAATAGTGTCTAACAAAACTTTTGCAGATATGCTATGAATCAAAAGCCTACCTTTTAATATAGCTTTCCCTTTCTCTATAGCAAAGGATCTAGAAGACGAGGGATCTAAAGCAAGCACTTACCCTTTGCTGCCTACTGACACTTATTCTTGTAGTGCATAAGTTGGTTGCAAATGTAACATCTTATATTCGGTATTGCAAATGTGATCCTAGCCTCACTTAACATACACACTGTCAATTTGTAGACCTTCTTATTGCACTTGTAGCAAACAACTTTAGTTTTGTTCTTTTTGACTTCCCTCCTTCTTGATTTTTCTAACTATTGAAGAACTTTCTTTTCTCTCTTTTGTAGTTCTGGTTTCCATTAAATATCTTGTATTCCACAATTTGTTCTTCATTGTGAAGGTCATCTCTATGATATCACTAGTCTTTCGTAGATGAGACATAGTTACCCTCGCAATCTTCGATCGTAGCCCATTTATGAACTTTTCATTCCTTCTTCTAATAGTGTCAATTGTCCTATGGGCATAACAAGATAATTCATCAAATTTAGTAAACATACTCTGTCACTGACATCTCCCCTAGTTTCAACTCAACAAATTTCGTCATCAATAAAGATTAGGCAGCTTCTAATAAAAACTTTCCCTAAGCATCCTTCAGAAATCATCCCAAGTGATCCTCCTTTGGAGTTCTAGCCGTTACTTTATTCCACCAATGTAAAGCATTATCTTGTAGCTGTCTTGATGCCAACCTCCTCTTTTTCTTATTGGTTAAGCCTAAATATTTAAAGATTCTCTCGCAACGCAAGAACCATGTATCGAACTTGTGCTAAAGGATTAGCTCCTATGAGATATACAGCAGCTCCAATCTGCAGCGTATACAGCAAGAACCGATACAGGTTCCCTATGTCCACTTGATTCTTAGTAGCCCTTCCACCCTGATCTTTGGATTGAGAATTTCCATTGGTTATGGTTCTTCAGCCACCAAGGTTCAGTCTCGCACATCTCCTCTCCATATCTTACTTCCTTTTCTGTAGAATAACCTTTGTAAGATACCGATGGGTAACCCTAAGACTATACCATATATATACATATGCACACTTACATAAGTCAATTACAAATACATTATAATATATTTATTCCATACCCAGACACTTTACCCTGTCTTTGGGATTTTAGTTAGAAGAATCTTTACAAGAAAACCATTGTAAGTTTGAATAAACCTGTGCTATGATACCAAATTGTAGCACCCCGTTCTTTAAATCCCAAAGCCAAGCGGCAGATGCTACAGTCGTCAAATGTATTAACCTATGGAGATAGAAAATAGATTGTTAATGAGTCATAACATTAGATAACATAGGAAATATGATTTTTTTTATAAAGGGATCTATTGATAAACATTCATTTCATTCCCATGCAAAACCCCTTTCATATCATAGTACATTTATTAAAATATTAAAAAAATACTATTTCCAAGAGCGACCTATGAAGACGCCCTTTTGATTAATCGAAGTTTAAAAGTATAGGAAATAAAAAAACTCTTCCTTAAATACATCCAAAAGACATAAATACATAGTGAAAAGTTCCCAAATTTCTATAGCCTCTTACTCGCCACTGGAAGCATATTTCGAAGAAGACAACTTGAAAGACCTTGACCCACATTCTACTCAAGTGAGTAACCAAGAGTTTAAGAGAAAAGCAAGAACTACAGGTCAATCAAAAAGACTGATGTGAATAATAATCCTTCTATTTGACATAGTGGATATCTAGCGAGACCACTCCATATTGTGAAATGAGTTTCCATCTTACTATTAATAATGACATAACCAGTTTTATGCTTTTGTACATCAACGGTTAGTAAAATAGTAATAATAATGTCAAAATCAATAGTAATATGAAATATGCCAACATCAACATACAATAGAGGCAAATCCTTAAAATATTTTAGTTTAAAAGTTTCCTTTCCAACCATAACTGTCTCCAAGGAAGTAATTTAGAAAATAAATTTATAAAGAAAATGCCCTTGCTCGCAATGACTCCAAGGGTTTTGGAAGCATGAGTTTCAAATTAGAAAACATGGTTTGGAAAAAGACCATATTCCCTTGACAAGGATAAAGGAATAAATTCTTAGTGTTTTTAGAAAATAAACATAAATAGGACCTACCGACACTAGATGTGTCAGCATGGTCATAGGGATAAGCCATGGTTTTAAAAGCAATTTGTAAAGTGATTTTATAAAATAATCCCTCGGCAACATCTACGTTAAAGGGTTTGATGGCATTGAACCATCTTACCTCATGAATAAAGTTAGCCTGCAACATTTATGCCAACCTGACTCGAAGGCAAGGAGACACAATCAATTTCTTTTCGATAGCATCTGTGTCGACAAGCTCGATGGGCAATATCTTAAAAACAGACAACAATTAAGTAGGACAATAATTTAAAGCTTATGTTGAAAACCCGCCTTTTCGATTCCACCGAAGGATGTTAAGGCATTAGCCTCTTATTCTTTAACTAAGATTATAAAATAGACCCAGTTTCGGTTCCTTCAAAAGGTTGCATGGTGGTAGCCTTTTTCTCCTTATATAAAAATAAAACTTCAAGTATAACAGGCCTTTTCGATAACATCGATAGGCATTAGGGTAATAGCCCCTAACTTAGCTCAAGTTATATTTATAAAAGCAATCTTTTTGTTACCACTGCAAGGCTTTGAGATGATACCCTCACATCATATTTATAAAACAAAGATTTAAGCGAACCCCTTTCGATCAACTTAAAAGGGTACGGATAAGGAAGTCTCACTTCCCAAAAGAACATCGTTTATAAAATAGTTCTCTTCGACTGCATCAAGAGGCACTAAGACGAAATCCCCTTATATTTTATATTATAGAAATATATGAAAATAAAGTCCTTTAATATCATCGAAGGTTGCGGAGGTTATAATCTCAAAGTACCCTTTTAGTTCCACCAAAAGTGCAGAGGCAGTTACCTCTATTCATTTCAAAATATTTTTTCTCAGTAACCCTTTTGACTTCAGTCGAAAGGGTACAAAAGCATTATACCTTAGGTTCTTTTATAAAACAATATCATTTAAAGAAAAAGCCCCTTTCGACTCTATTGAAGGTGATGAAGCAGTACCCTCATTGTGGAGTAATTAATTTTCAAAATGGAAATATACAAGTATCAGAAACAAGCCTAAACTTGAAAGGTAAAGGCAGAAACCTAAATGCTTCATATACCATACTTTGGCATTTTAAGCATCTAATGTTATCGAAAGGTAGCTTCCGAGAGCATTAGAAGAGCATTCTCGAACCTGATAATGGCACCAATAGTAAGCATGGGTAAAACTGGTTTATTTATTTATAAAGCCATGCTTTATACTAACTCCACTATATTTGTAGAAATATGATTGGTTTATGAAAAGTATGTTGATCAAAATATAGACCTTTTAGTACTTACTACCTTAAATGTATAAAATATTTGTACATACTCGTTTGCTCCTTAATTCATGCGTAGAACTTCCTAAGCAAAATCAATCTTTAGAAACTCATAATAATTAAATAAAATATGGGAAAAATCCTAAAAATTCACGTAACAAAGAATATCTCTTTCGTTATCTTATATAAAAGTTCTAGTTGAAAATAATTAATTATCTCCTTTCAATTAACTAACTTGTAATTAACAAAAAATATATTAAATAGGACAATCATAAATTATTCCTAATTTCTCAAAAAATTATGAGATTCAAAACCTGCCTCCAAAATCAAATAACACACATCATATAAAAAATTGTGGCATTTGAAGATGTCTAACTATAGGTTTTAATCTTAATTCTATTCATTTTCATGCAAACCAAGCATATAATTCAAAACCAAGCATGGGTATTGTTAAACAATCAAGTAACATCATTATGGATATGAAAAGAATCATGAACAAGCACAAACAATCCGGATATAAGCAAATGGCCAAATTAACCATGATTATAGAGCATTATTCACCTTGTTTGGGTTGAATACTTGAGATTTATAGATGTTAGTTTACTAATCTTTAATCTTCTAGTTCTCTTTTAAATTTTCTCTTCAACCCCAAGCTTGTAATGGTCCTTTTATTATCTTTTAGGTATTTTGAAACAAAGATGTAATGTTGAAAGTGTGAAGAATATATATCTATATGAGGCCATAAGTTTTCTACTATTCCTTTATCATAATACTACTATCTTATGCATCTTTCAGGTTAATTATTTTCCAATTCCAACATTTGATTAATTCATTAAGTAGAAATCTCATCTCTTCGTTAACCACATTATTCCTATTTAATATACCTAATTAAATTCTTGAATAACGTTCACTAAAAATAAGGATGTTGCAGTGTTTATTAACCATGGAGCTTCTGTGAGCATTATATTTCATTGGACTTTCGAATAGATCAAGCTCTCCGTAAAAGATATGTCATCTTGTAAGTTGAAATCCAGGCATATGCAGGAGAAACAAAACAGTCGATTAGAACCATTGACTTACATATTGACTTAGAAGAAGGAGAAAGAAGGATCATGCAGGCTTAAATGTTCATAATAGTTGAAGGAATGTCGATTTATAAACTTTTTCTTGGACGATTCGCTTTGGTAGATTTCAAAATTTCATTGGCTCTATGGTGTTAGACCACAATGTTTCCAACAAAGAACAGAGTTATTGTTGTAAATGGAGATCAAAACAAGGCGTATATATGCTACATTAATGAATTGAGAATAGCGAATAGAAAGGAAAAGGGAAAGAGTGTAGGCGAAATCCTCCACATTCGGGAAACCGTCTTGTAGAAACTACAAAAAAGCCCCAGCCTTCGGTAACATAGTCATGCTTACGGTATATAGACTATAGAAAGAAGTCTACCCGGGACAATCAAGCAGCATTAACTAAAAATACATTGCATGTCCCTGTAGATGCAAGGGACCGACTACGACTGTTGAACACTGGATAACAACTTAATGTAATGATGTAAAAGAAACAGATCGCTTTCCTTCTAGCTAACTTGGATGTTTTTGCATGGACTCATGCTGATATGCATAGAATTTCACTGAAATTAGCGAGCCATGCAACAAACATTGATACCCACTTCACTTTGATCCGGCAAAAGAGGCGAAACCAAGTCTTGGAACGATCATCCACCCTAATAGTTGAAGTAGACCGATTATGAAAATGGATTCATAAAGCATGCGACATACCCAGACTAGATAACTTGGTAGTCATTTTTAAGAAGTTAAACGAAATGTGGTGAGTTTGTGTGAAGTATTTCGTTAAGGATAACATCCAACTGCCAAAATCGAACAATTCGTGGGCGGAACGATGGGACATGAGCTATTATCGTTTATGGACATCTACTCCATGTAAGTATGATATTATCGGTCTAAGAGAACACATGCTTCATCGTGGACCTTAGGTTATATTGTTATCATGTGATGCCATTTGAGCTCAATAACATTAGGCATTTTTGGGAAAACGCTAATGTCGAAGGGAAACTCCTTCCCATTACCATCATCATTATTGCCATTATCACTAATAAAATGCATAATCTTGCGGGTAGTAGTCATTAAAGTCGAGCTAGAAATCGGGGATGATCGCCGAAGTGGTATAATAAGAAATAGCACCACCGGACGTATGAATGATCTCATGATGGCTTTTGGGCTCCATGGAAGTACCTTTAGGGCCAAAATCAAGTTGGCTAGGTAAGACTTGCCCCCAAAGCTCCCATTCTGGCTAAAGCGTATTGCTCTCTTTGAAGCCCGATTTCCATCTTACCCCTAACACGGGTGGCTTGATACTCTTTATCCAAATAATAATAAATTAGTTCCTCCTTTGTATAACTTACATCGATAACTCACTCAAGTACTTCCCTCACAACATAGCGAGGGTATGAGAAATTTTTACCTCCAGAAAATATAAGTTGCCTCTGCTTATGATAGATAGAGTATAGAAGTTAAGCATAGTACCATTCAAATGATCTATTATGTCATAGTGAATTTTCTCGATGCTAGCTTTCTCAGTAGTGATTTATTCCATCTACTTCTAAGCTTGAGAATGTTATTCCCTAATTAGTGCAATCTCAACACTTTGTCTTGACATTGACTGAACCTGCTTTGGCGAAAGTTTTCTTTTGACACTTCATGGTTTGTTTTTCAAGTTCAAGACTTTTCAAGGTAGCTTACTCACCAAGGTGATCCTTTTTAAAATGAATACCAAATCAAGCCTCCAGTCTCTTACTGGCGATGGTCGGCTCCTCCACCCTTCCATTGGCGTTCTTCTTAGATGTTAGTGCGCTTCTTTGTCTTTCTCGAGCTACTCAATCTCTACATCATGGTCAAACAGCCATCAAGAATTCCTCCCTCCCATGGTTGCGAGTCAAATTTTAGTATAATTGTTCATATTAATTCTAGCCAATTCCTAACACAAGCACTACCAACCAGTCAACTGCTCTACGTCTTTCTTCTCGGCCTCGAGATTTCGCAGAGAAATTCCTTAATCTAACAAAGTGAGGTCCTGGTCGAATCTGACTCCCTTGAATAATCAATATAGAAGTTTTTAGACAAAATTAAATCAGTAGAAGACAACTTATATAGCTCTCTTTGGAGAATATGACAACTATCGATATTCTGAACAACAACAATAATAAAAGTTGGGTAAAAAGACTAACATAAACTGGCATCTCGGACCTAGAGCTAGCCAGAATTAGATGATGCCCAAAGGAACTATGGTCCAATTTGGGGAGCTTAAAAGGGTTTTCACCCTTAGCGGTGTTCTTGATTGCATGCTTCATATCCCTTTCTCTCTCTCTCTTTTCCTGTTCCTCTCCTTCTCCCTTCTTCGTTCCTTATATCTGCTGTCATATGCCTCATTTTCTTTCTGTCTCCTCCTTTACTCCTATGTTTTCAAGCGAGGGTAAGGGTGAAGTAACACATTTTCCCCCGATCACCTGTATTGATGTACTAAAAGATTTAATAATATCCACGATCCATGGGGCGATCTGGAAAATAGAAAATGAATCGAGTAGAAAAATAAGCATAAATGAAGTGGAAATCGTATGTGATTGTAACAACCAGGGATTTTTCGACCTCGAAAATCGACACAAAATACCATGTCGAACATTCAAGCATCGAAAACACCAGAACGTTAATAGAAAGAAATTAGAGGGTGAGAAAAGAAAGAAAGAAATATTAGAATAGAAGAAGAAGAAGGACACAACACATAATCTCACATCGCAGCGAAACAAAATATGATACAAAAATAACTTTTATTGAGAGTTTGAAATAATACTTACAACATCATAATACATCAACACACTTGGACAGTGATAATAACCTGTCCTCATATAACACACAGCGGAATAATAACATTAGAACATCATACGTCTGAATTCCTTCAGCTCGTCTTTGGACTTTACAACATCCGATAACCTGGACCTGTACAACCCGGTCTAACCCGAGCATTACAAATACCGGGTCAGTCTGGTGGACCAGAGTGAGAAAATCACACTAAGTTTAAATACACCCATATTGATTTTAAGGTTCAAAATCCTTTAGAAATGAAAGGATAATAGTAAGACCAACCCACACATAAAAACGGACAGTTTTTACCTTACTATAACCCAAAACGTTTTTGAAATCAATATATTAATCTGATATTATGATAGTGTCTAAATACAAATAAATAGAATCTAGCAGAACGCTTGCATCTCACGCTCCACATATATAGTATGCAAACAAACCCGCGGGCGCTTATTGGAGACTGGATTCCAACTATGGCAAGGTATGGAACCACTTGCCGATAGTATATCTCTAGAGAGGAATACAGTGGTTTCAACAAGAATGTCTTACAAACCGGCTCACAGAAGACCGACCACTCATTTCTCTTGAGTGTATCGAATATATTGTCACTTATGGTTGCTAGCAACATAACCATTCCCAGGGGATACAGGAGCGAATAGAAGTAACAAATATAAATATTCTCTAGATGGTGACAATACACCCTAATGGGTGCGATCCACATAGCCATGTCGTCTGCCCGATTTTTGTCATTTCCCGGTTGTGAGGCTTAAGGTTATAATCAACTTTTGGAACATCTGGCCACCGTTCACATCGTCCATACAAGTCATCCAGGAACAGTATGAACCGAAGGCACCCTCCTACCACATCCTAGAAATCAACCTATATATTAGTAGCGAGTAGTCCTTGCAATCCATAGATTCCAATCACGACATAACCATCGTTAACCCTGGCGATCAACCGGAGATGTTTAACAATAATTCTTCCGCTCATGAAGATTTACGGTCTTCAATTACTCCATCTCGATCAGCATCTTTGACGTATTCGTATTTATTTTCGGAATGGTTTTCGAATATAAATTCGATCCCGGTCTTTCCGTACCAATATCATTGGGGCAGATTTTGATAGTCGGTAATTTAACTATCAAAATATACGATCATGAAAATAAAATAAATCCATTGGTTTAGTATGCAGCATCACTTGGCCTTTTATACATCAGTTGAAATACCAAAGATAATATATTAGTTTTAATATATAAATATTCTCAAAACATTTTACTTAAATACTTAAAATAAATACCCTAAAATTATATTCAATTTCCTATTAACTACCATTTAAAACATTTTTGCAACATTTATTTATTACCTGTACTTAGAAAATCGATTCAATTTATCATCGTAAATAATCGTTACGAAATCTCCTTTTTGGTTATTTCGTTAATTAAACAAAATAATTATCACTTATCCTTTCGTAATAAACCCATTTTAAATCTCATTTCATTACTTCGAAATTTTTCGTTATATTTACACAATCTCCCTTTATTTCCTTTACTATGGAAATATCATTTCATATATTCAAGCCCCTTTTCCTTCCGCTAACTTGGAAAAGTCCATATGCATCTCTGCAAATTCTTTTATTTCCTATATTTTGGAATCTCATTATCTATCCTCAAATCTTTCGAATGATGTTGCATTATATGTTCTCAAAACAACTCTTTTCTAACATCTTTGTCATTACAACTAATATCATCTCTCTATAATCATGAAGTCTTTCAAGTTGGGATATTCTAATTACCTCCCAGACCTTGATCAACATCATACTTATCGTAAAATAAATATGAATTGTAATTCAAAAAAACCCGTATTCATTCTAATACCAGCAATGATCATTTCACTATTTTATTTGACATGCGATTTCACAACCCTTCTTACTTTCAAACTCTCCTTTTTAAATATATTTTTACTAAATTTATTGATTTAGTAAATGATTAAATAAACATTAACCTTTAAACTTTAACGTCTTTCAATTATTTGTTTCATTATCTAGATTTTATTATGAATCATATTACCAGATCTTTACCAAATTCGATTACAAATATCTTTCTTTCTAAATCCTTCAATCTTCTCCTCTAGGAAATCTAATCTCAAATCTCATACATTTTACTTAAGGCCATCCTCAAGTAACGTTAATTTAAAAACTTCACATCTCTCTTTATAATCTCGTTCCTATAACTCTGGTTTAATATCAAACCCTTTCCATCTCGATTCCCTTTGCTTATTTTAAATATTAAGCGACCCTCATAATTTTAAGCATATCATATCTGCTTAAAAATCCCTTTATGACTTAATTGACCAACTCGGTTTAAATATAAACCCATCCAAAAACCCACTTGGAATTCAATTACATTGCATTACTACTTCGATTACTTAAATGAACTTCATTTAACAAATAATTAATTAAATTATTATAAATGAAAATCATAATTATCATCATTAACTGGAATTAAATTCCATTTTCATAATCTCATTAAGTTAAACCACTATTCGCTAAATTTTTTCTATTTGACTAATCGGCACAACTAATTTAATCAAAAAATCCGTTTCGTTTCAGTTTAAAACAATTGACTTGGTCAATTCTAAAACATGATTAACTTGTTGATCAATTCTAAATCGTCTTTTCATTTGAATTAATTAATAATATAATTAATTTGGATTATCCCATTTACTTCGAATTTTATTTAAATAACTAATAACCGATCCAAAATAATCCCATTTAAATTATTATTTAAAACAATTAATATCAATTATTAATCCTACATTAATCCCTACTCATTTGCTTATCATAATAATTAACTTTATAATGATTAAGATGCGGCACGTGCTTCGCACACGGCAAATTTCGGTAAATTTTAATAATTACGATGAGGCATGTCCATCGCACACGGTAGATTTTGGTAAATCAATGGTGATTGATGGTTTTAAAAAAATCAATATATATATCTGTGGTTAGTTTATTTTCTTTTCATAAACTTCATTTTAAATAATATATTTAAAATATGTATTTAGTTATAAATAAATTTTATAACTTCATTTCTAACAATTCATCTAACGGTAAATTAATCTTTATAAAACGAGGTGTAATTTAGGCCATCTACTGCTGATTTCTCAACCCATATAACACATTGGTTAATAACAATCAACTATCAAATCAATACTCCGATCATATCGGTTAAACAGTCCATATAAAGATCATATGCAAATAAACAGTCAGTTCAACTGATATCAGTCAATTAAAAATAATTCAAGCCATCCAATTTAATTTAAATACTTTATATTATTATAAACGTAACCAACGAAGTGAGTTACCTCGATTGGAATAGATCGTATAAAAAAATAATGATTTTATTTCATTTAAATTAAACAACCGTTTAATTTAAATAATTCAGTTAATATAAATATAATCTGGTAAACATCAATTTAACCAATAGATTAACAAACATAGCACATAAACAAAATAAACCCGACTTATAAAAATATAAGTGGGAGAACTGAGTGAGTTTAACTCACCTTGGTTACCGTCTGTCATTAAAATGGTCTGATTTAGTTAAATTAAACAGATGTTTAATTTAACTAAAAATACGGACTGCTTCCAGTCTTAACCACACCAGCTCCTTCTTATCGCCTTCATCCCCACGGTTCCAATGTGACTAATGGTTCGAATATATGTTAACGTACGACCGAGATTTTAAATTAACATGATTGTGTAAACATTTTAATTTAATTGAAACTTTAAATTTAATTAAAAAGGGCTTCACCCATTATCGTTCAGCCCACATCTTCTACTATCAATTCACAACACATCCGGAATGGTGATGATTTTTCCCCAACCGATATTATCATACCTGTTATATTTTCGAAAGCAAGCACCCCATATATTCAATGTTCCCATTTCTTCTACACGTATCCATCCTATGTTCTTCCATCTATTCATATGTTTAAACCATTTATCCCCACGATTGCAAGTCCATGCCCCCAATTTCCATCCACATGCGATGCTTACTTCCCCGTCCTATTTGTATTTATTTCCTATTGGTATCCTTCATTTCACCGGTTGCTACGCAACTCCTTCCACCTATCCACCACATTTCAATGTCCCTTCCCAAAGAGCTCCCTCACGCAAGCTTTCTTACATTGCTTGTAGCCTCTCCTGAAACTGTTTCTTTTTTGTTTACATAGGCCCAGGCCCACCATACCCAAAGCCCAATTGCAACACAACCGTCTGCTCCGTTATAAAAGTCTTCATCTCCCCAAACGTAAACATACGAACCAAAACTCAGAAAAACATAGCTCCTTCATTTCGCAAGCTACAAGTTAGCTTCTCCATATAACTCCCTGCACCCATTTTCCCATAGTTCTGCAAAACTCCCATCGCCCCAATATTCTTCCATCAGCGTGCTCCTCACGTCATTTCTTTTTGGTTAAAATGGACGCACTCCTTGTTTGCATGAACTTCTACCCTTCTTGCTATATTTCTTCTTCACTACAGTGCTTCACGCTTTTATGTTCCAACATTAAAACACAAAACACCACTCTATGTCATGAAACACCATCAACCCCTCATCCCGACAATGGCGTAGCACCTGATCCCTCCCACTGCTCTCCATACTTCTGCCAGTTCATGTGTCTCCGAACCCAGACTTCGCTGGAGCATCCCCTTGACACCGCAACGATCTCCCTGACTCCGTCGGCCTTACCCCTTTAACCCAACGCATGGAAACTACTGCAGTGCAGTCTCTCCCTTTATATACGCGGCTTCAGTCCTTCTTTCTTTTCTTTATTGTATTAGCTCTTATCATTTGGTCCGTGAAGAGGACTTTTGGTTTTGTTTTGTAAGAGGAGTTTCAGCTTTCATTACGGGGCACAAATGAATAGAATGGTGCAAAAAGATTTATATAGAAAGGAGAAACGTGGTACTCACGTTTACTTGGATGGCAAGGTGAAATTAGTTTGGTAGTCAAGAAAATGAAACATCGTAGCCCTCAAGGAAATTCTGGTTTGATTCGCAAGAAACCAGTTGTTTAATACCTAGAGTGGTTGTCCTATTACTAGGCTTGCAGTAAAGTTAAATATGGCATGTGCATAATTTAATATACATAGACTATTTTCTAGGTAGGCTATCTTTTTCCTTTTTAGGCATTTTTTTCGTTTCATTGAATTGTTGCCAACTGTTTAATCTACATTTCACTTACTGTTTTTGTTTCCTTTCCCTTTTTCTATAATGTGATGTCGTGCATGAATCATCGTAGTGGTCATTGAAAACATGACTGATCAACTGAGTAGAATTAAACTGTTCCATATACTGTTTATACATATGTTAAACAATGGATTAGGATAGTCTCTTTCTTAGAACGAAAGTGCAAATAAAAGAATATAAACAATTTATGCTGTCAGTAATAGCGTTTTGGCTAGTTAAATCATGTATTAGAAATATGAACCAAAATCATAGACAGTTGGAAACCAAACCAAAAAGAAAACGAATTCTAAAATGGACCAGTACAGAAGACTTGGATGTGCATCTTATAGGCAGTTAGGAATCCTTATCTGCAAATACCATTGCGCTCATTCACAACAAGCCATCTATACTTCTATATGTACTCTTTCAGATCATTAACATTCATAATTTCATTTGATTTGATATGGTTTATTTATCGGTTCTCCTTAAAATATTACCTACCAACAAAATGACTCTGATTGGCTCTAAACTGGAAAACTAACAATAATTAGTGGTGCACATTCCAATAAAATTCGTTTCGTCGAAAATGGAGGTTGTTTTAGAAAATATTATTAAGGCTCATAAAATATCGATATAATTTAATTCCAAAATAATTAAATCAAATAATAATAAATTATTACTGTCAAATATTACAAACCAAAATATTATATCACTCCAATATGATCAATATGGAATTATAACTCAACATTAGTATATTTGAGTTAAACAATATCCAAATATATAAAATTTCCTCTTAAAATATTTAAACATTATAACTTATATATGATTTCCATAGCGACTATTTCAAATTTTGATTCGGACATAACTTTCAATATATACAATAAAGTTTCGATTTTTCACTTTCATTGGAAAATTATAAATAAATGGATTCAAACGTTTCTAGTTTCACAAAATTCCGACTTAAAACGGATTATTTATATCCAATTGAAGTTCAAAACTCAAATTTACGAGTTATCACGCCATTACGAGCTCATTTTAATATAATATAATTTAAACATTCGATCGCAGTTTAATCAACGAATTAAATATTAAAAATCCGTTAATATTCCAATTACAATATTTAAAATAGATTTAAATATTCAAAATCAAATAGCCGAAAAATCTGGGTCGTTACATTCTTCTCCCCTTAAATAAATTTCGTCCTCGAAATTGCTAAGTAAGAAGAATGCTCTGAACCCAATTTATTTCTAAAATAAATATTTTTAGAAATAATTTCTTAGCTTAAAATTTCAGAAAAATTCGTAAGCATCTCCTTTGTACTGTTCGATCCCAACAGCTACAACTTGCCACTCCGAGCCTCATATCGATCAAAAGAAAACAAAGCCAACCAGCAACCCAACGCAGGGGTATAAAATCAATCACCGAACTCAATATAATTAAAATTTACCTTTTGGTCGGGCAACTCAAATCTAATCAGCAAGCAAAGCATTAACTGCTCTTTCTACTTCTAACATGCACATTACTCGATATCCGATACCAATAACAAATACATGGTCAAATCATTTCAATTTCATTTCATATTTGATTTATTTAAATCCATTATACTGAGATTATTTTCTAGTTTTCAATCTATTCAATTGTTGATGAATTCTATTATTCAACCAATTCATAACCCAATAGACAACCAATCAATACCACCAAATCATCCCATTATTAAGTTAACTTCTGATTCATTTAAATTCATATATTTAAATTCTTATTCACTAATTAGTTTGGTTACATTTAGATTATTCAAACTTACAATCCTACTAGAAATCCCACTCAAATCAATCAACAAATCAATAGTCTGATAAAATTATTTTCTTTATATATGAAAATATAATTTGGGCAAAATTTATTTCATCTACCCATTTACAAAACAATATTGTATCAATTTGTCAGTTCAGCTTGAACCGATTAACCAACACAATACATAACATTTTTATACAAAAATTACAAATATGCGCTCTCATATATATACACTCAATCTCGATTGGGGTATTACTAATCCCATCTCTATCAAGTTACACCACAGAGCCTAGGTAATTTCTAAACCTCGCTCTGATGCCACTGTAATGACCAGGGATTTTCGGCCTTGAAAATTGACACAAAATACCTTGTCGAACATTCAAGCATCGAAAACACCGGAACGTTAATAGAAAGAAATTAGAGGGTGAGAAAAGAAAGAAAGAAATATTAGAATAAAAGAAGAAGAAGAAGAAGAAGGACACAACACAGAATCTCACATCGCAACGGAACAAAATATGATACAGAAATAACTTTTATTGAGAGTTTGAAATAATACTTACAACATCAGAATACATCAATACACCTGGACAGTGATAATAACCTGTCCTCATAAAACACACAGCGGAATAATAACATTAGAACATCATACGTTTGAATTCCTTCAGCTCGTCTTTGGACTTCACAACATCCGATAACCTAGACCTGTACAACCCGGTCCGACCCGAGCATTACAAATCCCGGGTCAGTCTGGTGGACCAGAGTGAGAAAAACACACTAAGTTTAAATACACCCATATTGATTTTAAGTTTCAAAATCCTTTTGAAATGAAAGGTTAATAGTAAGACCAACCCACACATGAAAATGGATGGTTTTTACCTTACTATAACCCAAAACGTTTTTGAAATCAATATATTAATATGATATTATGATAGTGTCTAAATACAAATAAATAGAATCTAGCAGAACGCTTGCATCTCACGCTCAACATATATAGTATATAAACAAACCCGCGGGCGCTTATTGGAGATTGGATTCCGACTATGACAAGGTATGGAACCACCTGCCGATAGTGTATCTCTAGAGAGGAATACAGTGGGTTCAACAAGACCGTTTTGCATCACGGCCTACACATAACCGACCACTTATTTCTCTTGAGTGTATTGAATATATTGTCACCTATGGTTGCTAGCAACATAACCGTTCCCGGGAGATATAGAAGCGAAAAGAAGCAACAAATATGAATATTCTCTAGATGGTGACAATACACCCTAATGGGTGCGACCCACATAGCCATGTTGCCTGCCCGATTTTTGTCATTTCCCGGTTGTGAGGCTTGAGGTTATAATCGACTTTTGGAACATCTGGCCACCGTTCACATCGTCCATACAAGTCATCCAGGAACAGGATGAACCGAAGGCACCCTCCTACCACATCCTAGAAATCAACCTATATATTAGTAGCGAGTAGTCCTTGCAATCCATAGATTACAATCACGACAGAACCATCATTAACCCTGGCGATCAACCGGAGATGTTTAACAATAATTCTTCCGCTCATGAAGATTTACGGTCTTCAATTACTCCATCTCGATCAGCATCTTTGACGTATTCGTATTTATTTTCGGAATGGTTTTCGAATATAAATTCGATCCCGGTCTTTCCGTACCAATATCATTGGGGCAGATTTTGATAGTCGGTAATTTAACTATCAAAATATACGATCATGAAAATAAAATAAATCCATTGGTTTAGTATGCAGCATCACTTGGCCTTTTATACATCAGTTGAAATACCAAAGATAATATATTAGTTTTAATATATAAATATTCTCAAAACATTTTACTTAAATACTTAAAATAAATACCCTAAAATTATCTTCAATTTCCTATTAACTACCATTTAAAATATTTTTGCAACATTTATTTATTACCTATACTTAGAAAATCGATTCAATTTATCATTGTAAATAATCGTTACGAAATCCCCTTTTTGGTTATTTCGTTAATTAAACAAAATAATTATCACTTATCCTTTCGTAATAAACCCATTTTAAATCTCATTTCATTACTTCGAAATTTTTCGTTATATTTACACAATCTCCCTTTATTTCCTTTAATATGGAAATATCATTTCATATATTCAAGCCCCTTTTCCTTCCGCTAATTTGGAAATGTCCATATGCATCTCTGCAAATTCTTTTATTTCCTATATTTTGGAATCTCATTATCTATCCTCAAATCTTTCAAATGATGTTGCATTATATGTTCTCAAAACAACTCTCTTCTAACATCTTTATCATTACAACTAATATCATCTCTCTATAATCATGAAGTCTTTCAAGTTGGGATATTCTAATTACTTCTTAGACCTTGATCAACATCATACTTATCGTAAAATAAATACGAATTGTAATTCAAAAAAACCCATATTCATTCTAATACCAGTAATGATCATTTCACTTTTTTATTCGACATGCGATTTCACAACCCTTCTTACACTCGAACTCTCCTTTTTAAATATATTTTTTATTAAATTTATTGATTTAGTAAATGATTACTAAAACATTAACCTTTAAGCTTTAACGTTTTTCAATTATTTGTTTCATTATCCAGATTTTATTACAAATCCTATTACCAGATCTTTACCAAATTCAATTACAAATATCTTTTCTTTCTAAACCCTTCAATCTTCTCCTCTAGGAAATCTTATCTCAAATCTCATACGTTTTACTGAAGGCCATCCTCAAGTAACGTTAATATAAAATTAATGCTTTAACTTCACATCTCTCTTTATAAACTCATTCCTATAACTCTGGTTTAATGTCAAACCCTTTCCATCTCGATTCCCTTTGCTTATTTCAAATATTAAGTGACCCTCATAATTTTAGTATCTGCTTAAAAATCTCTGTTATGACTTAATTGACCAACTCGGTTTAAATATAAACCCGTCCAAAAACCCACTTGGAATTCAATTATATTGCATTACCACTTCGATCACTTAAATGAATTTCATTTAAGAAATAATTTCTTAAATTATTATAAATAAAAATTATAATTGTCATCGTTAACTGGAATTAAATTCCATTTTTATAATCTCGTTAAGTTAAACCACTATTCGCTAATTTTTGTCCATTTGATTAATCGGCACAACTAATTTAATTAAATAATCCATTTCAATTTAAAACAATTGACTTGGTTAATTCTAAAACATGATTAACTTGTTGACCAATTCTAAATCATCTTTTCATTTGAATTAATTAATAATATAATTAATTTGAATTATCCCAGTTGCTTCGATTTTTATTTAAATAACTAATAAACGATCCAAAATAATCCCATTTAATTATTATTTAAAACAATTAATCTCAATTATTAATCTTTACATTAATCCCTACCCATTTGCTTATCATAATAATTAACTTCATAATGATTAAGATGCGGCACGTGCTTCGCACACGGCATATTTCAGTAAATTTTAACAATTACGATGAGGCGTGTGCATCGCACACGGCAGATTTTGGTAAATCAATTGTGATCGGTGGTTTACAAAAAATCAATATATATCCGTGGTTGGTTTATTTTCTTTTCATGAACTTCATTTTAAATAATATATTTAAAATATGTATTTAGTTATAAATAAATTTTATAATTTCATTTCTAACGATTCATCTAACGGTAAATCAATCTTTATAAAACGAGGTATAATTTAGGCCATCTACTGCTGATTTCTCAACCCATATTACACATTGGTTAATAACAAACAATGTTGAATTCATATTCAACAATCAATTATCAAATCAATACTCCGATCATATCGGTTAAACAGTCCATGTAATGATCATATGCAAATAAACAGTCAGTTCAACTTATATCGGTCAATTAAAAATAATTCAAGACATCCAATTTAATTTAAATACGTTTATATTATTATAAACGTAACCAAAGAAGTTAGTTACCTCGATTGGAATAGATCTTAAAAGAAGTAACGATTTTATTTCATTTAAATTAAACAACCATTTAATTTAAATAATGTAGTTACTATAAATATAATCTGGTAAACATCAATTCAACCAATAGAATAACAAACATAGCACACAAAGAAAATAAACCCGACTTATTAAAATATAAGTGGGAGAACTGAGTGAGTTTAACTCACCTTGGTTACCATCTGTCATTAAAATGGTCTGATTTAGTTAAATTAAACAGATGTTTAATTTAACTAAAAATCCGGACTGCTTCCAGTCTTAACCACACCAGCTCCATCTTGTTGCCTTCATCCCCACGGTCCCAGTGTGACTAACGGTTCGAAATTCTGTTAACGTATGACCGTGATTTTAAATTAACAGGATTGTATAAACATTTTAATTTAATTGAAACGTTAAATTTAATTAAAAAGGGCCTCACCCATTATCGTTCAGCCCGCATCTTCTACTGTAAATTCACAACACGTCCGAAATGGTGATGATATTTCCCCAGCCGATATTATCATACCTGGTATATTCGAAAGCAAACCCCCCATATATTCTTTGTTCCCATTTCTTCTACACGTACGCATTCCACGTTCTTCCATCTATTCATATGTTCAAACCATTTCTCCCCACTGTTGCAAGGCCACGCCCCCAATTTCCTTCCACACGCGGTGCTTACTTTCCCGTCCCATTTGTATTTATTTCCTATTGGTATCCTTCATTTCACCGGTTGCTACGCAACACCCTCCACATGTCCGCCACATTGCAATGTCCCTTCCCAAACAGCTCCCTCACGCAAGCTTTCTTACATTGCCTGTAGACTCTCCTAAAACTGTTTCTCTTTTTTTTCATTGGCCCAGGCCCACCATACCCAAAGCTCAACTGCAACACAACCGCCCCCTATGTTATAACAGTCTTCATCTCCCTAAAAGTAAACATACGAACCCAAACTCAGAAAAACACAGCACCTTCATTTCACAAGCTACAAGTTAACTTCTCCATATAACTCCCTGAACCCATTTTCCCACTGTTCTGCAAAACTATGACCGCCCCAATATTCTTCCATCAGCATGCTCCTCATGTCATTTCTTTTTGGTTAAAATTGATGCACTCCTTGTCTACATGAACTGCTACCCTTCTTACTATATTTTTTCTTCACTGTAGTGCTTCACGCTTTTATGTTCCAACGTTAAAACATACAGCACCACTCCATGTCACGAAACATCATCAACCCCTCATCCTGACAATGGCGTAGCACCTAATCCCCCCCACTGCTTTCCATACTTCCGCCAGTTCATGTGTCTCCAAACCCAAACTTCGCTGGAGCATCCACTTGACACCGCAACGATCTCCCCGACTCCGTCGGCCTTACCCCTTTATCCCAACGCATGAAAACTGCTGCAGTGCGGTCTCTCCCTTTATATACGTGGCTTCAGTCCTTCTTTCTTTTCTTTATTGTATTAGCGGTTATCATTTGGTCTGCGAAGAGGAATTTTGGTTTTGTTTGTAAGAGGAGTTTCAGCTTTCACTGCTGGGCACAAATGAATAGAATGGTGCAGAAAGATTTATATAGGAAGGAGAAATGTTGTACTCACGTTTACTTGGGTGGTAAGGTGAAATTAGTTTGGCAGTCAAGAAAATGTAACAGCATAGCCTTCAAGGAATTTCTTGTTTGATTCGCAAGAAACCAATTGTTTAATACCTAGAGTGGCTGTCATATTACTAGGCTTGCAGTAAAGTTAGATATGGCATGTGCATAATTTAATATACATAGATTGCTTTCTAGGTAGGCTGTCTCTTTCCTTTTAGGCATTTTTTCCTTTCATTGAATTGTTGCCAACTATTTACTCTACATTTCCCTTATTGTTTTTGTTTTTCCTTTCCCTTTTCTATAATGTGATGTCGTGCATGAATCATCGTAGTGATCGTTGAAAACGTGACTGATCGTTGGAGCAGAATTAAAATGTTCCGTGTACTATTTATACATATCTTAAACAATGGATTAGGATAGACCATTTATTAGAACGAAAGTGCAAATAAAAAAAATTTATGCTGTCAGTAACAGCGTTTTGGCTAGTTAAATCATGTATTAGAAATATGAACCAAAATCATAGACAGTTGAAAGCAAACCAAAAAGAAAACAAATTCTAAAAAGGACCAGTACAAAAGACTTGGATGTGCATCTCATAGGCAGTTAGGAATCCTTATCTGCAAATACCATTGCGCTCATTCACAATAAGCAATCCATACTTCTATATGTTCTCTTTCAAATCATTAGCATTCATAATTTCATCTGATTTGATATGGTTTATTTTATCGGTTCACCTTAAAATATTACATATTGACAAAATGACTCTGATTGGCTCTAAACTGGAAAACTAATAATAATTAGGGGTAAACATTCCAATAAAATTAGTTTCGTCGAAAACGGAGGTTTTTTTGGAAAATATTATTACGGCTCATAAAATATCGATATAATATAATTTAATTCCAAAATAATTAACTTAAATAATAATAAATTATTATTGTCGAATATATTAAACAAAATAATATATCACTCCAATATGATTAATATGGAATTATAACTCAACATTAGTATATTTGAGTTAAACAATGTCCAAATATATAAAATTTCCTCTTATAATATAAATAAACATTATAACTTATAAATGATTTCCATAGCGACTATTTCAAATTTTGATTTGGACATAACTTTCAATATATACAATAAAGTTCCGATTTTTCATTTTCATTGGAAAATTATAAACAAATGGATTCAAACATTTCTAGTTTCACAAAATTCCGACTTAAAAAGGATTATGCATATCCAATTGAAGTTCAAAATTCAAATTTATGAGCTACCACTCCATTACGAGCTCGTTTTAATATAATATAAATTTAAACATTCGATCGCAGTTTTAATATAATATAGATTTACATATTCAAAATAAAATAGCCGAAAAATCTGGGTCGTTACAGTGATAGTATTGGTGATCTTAAGTGTGTGAAACGTTGTATCTAAAATCAGACTCCCCTAAGCCGCATTTCCTTATTAGTAGTGTTGATGTCAGCATGGACTCCGAAGAGATGTGTCTAAGGTGAGAGTCAAAGTCTGAGCTAGTTGATGCGAATGACTCTCCGGTAATCTTGTTGGAAGTAACATGAATGTAACTCAAGTCAGCGAAATCACTTATGCATTTCCCACTTAAGACATAGGATTTATGGACTGATTGATGTCCCTAAACACACAAACAGTTGTACACTTTTGGATCTCCTCCTCTTGATGAATTAGACTTATTCCAGGCATCTCATCGATCAAATCCACAAAATCCTTTCTGGAGTTACACTCTTCAACTTTGGAATTGTTTCCTCTCTCCTTAAGATCTCCCTTTCTTCCACATCAAAGGAACATGCAGATGTGCCTGCACGATGTGCAAAATCTTCATCCAATCATCCTTCGGGATCAGCGTATCCTCATTCGCCCGCTAGCCTCTACCCTACTTTTAGCTACTAGAACTGCCGTCTTGGGGTGATTCCAAAATTTGACCCTCTTCTACGGAAGCTCCACTCCCAGCTCCTCGGGATAACGAAGTTGTAACGAGTAGGATTTTTTACCCCGAAAATTGGCAAAAAAACACCATGTCGAACATTCAAGCGTCAAAAACACCGAAACGTTATTAGAAAGAATTTGGAGGATGAGAAAAGAAAGAAAGAAATATTTAAAATAAAATAAAATAAGAACCAACACAAACACAGAGTCTCACATCGCAGTGGAACAAAATATAATATAAAAATAACTTTTATTGAGAGCTTTGAAATGAAAACTTACAACCATCAGAGTACATCAATACACCAGGACAGTTATAATAATTTGTCCTCATATACATCACACAACGGAATAATACTAGATAATATCATATGTATAAACATCTTTAGCTCGCCTTGGACTTCACAGCTTCCGATAACCTGAACCTGTACAACCCGGTCTAACCCGAGCATTTACAAACGCTGGGTCAGTCAGGTGAACCAGAGTGAGAAAAACTCGCTAAGTTTATAATATCATCCAACTTGATTTTAAAGTTAAAACCTTTTCGAAAGAAAAGGATAATCGTAAGACCAAATCCACACATAAATACGAACGGCTTTTACCTTATGATAACCCAAAACGGTTTTGAAATCAATATATTATTCTGATATTATGATAGTGTCTAAATACAAATAAATAGAATCTAGCAGAACACTTGCATCTCACGCTCCACATATATAGTATACAAACAAAACCGCGGGCGCTTATTGGAGATTGGATTCCGTCTACGACAAGGTACGGAACCACCTTCAGATAGTGTATCTCTAGAGGCGAATACACTGGGTTCAACAAGAACGTCTTGCAACCCGACCCGCACATGACCGATCACTCATTTCGCTTGAGTGTATCGAATGTATATCACCAACAGTTGAGAGCTACACACCGTTTCCCGAAAAGGGACAACATTGAAAGATTAAAGAAGCAAAAGGAATTTCTCTAGATAGGTGATTATAGACCATAATGGGTGTGACCCACATAGCCATGTTGCCTGCCCGATTTTTGTAATTTCCTGGTAGATGGGGCTTGAGGTTATAATCGACTTTTGGAACATCTGACCGCCGTTCACATCGTCCAAAAAAGTCATCCAGGAACAAGATGAACCGAAGGCACCCTCCTACCACATCCTAGGAATCACCCCATAGATCAGTAGCGAGTAGTCCTTGCAACCCGTGGATTTCAACCACGACAGAGTCACAGTATATCTCTAAGGAACATCCATAGATTGTAAGTAACTCTTTCATTTTATGAAGATCTACGGTCTTTAATTGCTCCATCTCGATTAATATCTTCGATGTATTTGTATTTATTGGTCGGAGTGGTTTCGAATATAAATTCGATCTCGATCTTTCCGTACCAATAGCGCATTGGCTATGATTTTGATAGTCAGTTATTTAACTATCAAAATAAACCATCATAAAAATAAAATAGATCCATTGGTACACAATGTCACTTGGCCTTTAAAATAATATAACAACTTTAAATATATTAATATTCTCAAATCATTTCATTTATATACTTGTTAAAATATCTTAAGATTCTAACTTTAAATATCATTCAAAATCCTTTGCTATTTATTATCTATCATTTGGAAAATCGATTTAACTTATCATCGTAAAAAATCATGATGATATCTTTCTTGGTTCCGTTACTTTAACACCAAAATCATCACTTCCCTTTTTAGAATAAACTCATTCCCAATCTCGCCTTCTTATTACGAAAATATCGTTATATTTTCACAAACCTCCCTTTATTTCTTTTATTATGAAAATATCACTTTATCTTCTCAAGCCCCCTTTTTAGTTGCTTTTAATCTGGAATCCCATTATATGTATATATATTTCCAACGTTTCTAAATAACGTTATATTATTATTTCTCAAGACATTTCCTCGATTACAATTAATATCATTCGTCGAAAATCCTAAAGTCGTTTAAGTTAGGGTATTCTAATTACCTCTCAGACCTTGATCAACCTCATTCTTATCTTAAGATAAATATGAATTGTAATTCATAACCTCGTATTCATCCCATCACTAACAAATATCGCTTCACTATTTAATTTAAAATACGGTTTTATAAAACATTTTAACTTTTGAAATCTCTGTAACGTCCCGCCTTTTTGACCGCTTCAAGTTGGTGATTAAATCAACTTAAAACATCCAAATTGACGGATCATTATTTAGCTTATAGAGTTTAAAACAAAATCAACATAGAAAATACAGAATAAATAAATAACACAGTAGTGAACAGAAAAATAAACTTTTATTTATAAACCAGAATTTTTAATATGATGTTTTTCTATACAGCGGGATTTAGAATTTTAATACAAGAAAAGTATTTATTGTTCAAAAATCTTCAGAGTGCGCGTCTTGGAATCCCCAACTTCACCAGCCTTTGAATCCTAAGCTATAATCTTTAAAATTTGTACGGCTCGAGTTTGACCCGAGCGTTCCGTGCAAAAACGTAAAACACTCGAGTCAGGATTAATCATAGTTCAAGTAAATTAACTTCAATATAAACTGAATAAAACATTTAATCCTAACATCGAATGTATCATACATAAATCGTCTAGTACACATAGATGTAGTGTCCGTCCAGCATCAAAAATAATATTTGTGCCTATCAGTTCAGGAACGAATATTCACGGAACCTTGCACGTACACATATGTACAGATACACATGTGCACTGCCTCAGCATTCCGGAACCAGAATATAGCATATAACATAGATAATTCCAGGACCTTGCATATACATGTGTGTATATATACACACACATGCATTGCCTCAACATCCTGTACAACACCACACGAGCTCAATCTCCAATTTCATAAGTGTACAAGTGCTGACACGTGGTAGGGCGGTCAAGTACAAGGCAGAACTAAACGGGACAAGTGATCGAACGTGCTGCGGTAACAATAATGTGGTCAAGTGAGATCATATATATGCAGTAAATACAACTGTTGAATATTCTTGCATAATGGGTCTTACATAGAGGGTGTAATATAACTATATAGGCACAATGTGCCGAGTATGCAGCAATAAACACCTAGATTTCTAAATAAATTGGTTTCAGAAATTACATAATAAGACAGCAAAAATGAATCATATGGGTTAAGTTTATGGCACCCAGCATGGGTTCAATTTTTAGGATAAATTAAATAAACTGACCTTGTACCCTTATTTTGCTAAAACAAAGCAATGCAATCCGTGAACGCATACATCGGGTTTCATAAGACCGGGAGTTAACCTATGATTTCACATTTGAATGTATACATTAGACTTGATGTACTCTTTTATTTATGAATTTAAACAAGGTCACGGCATGCGCATTAAATCAACAAGAAATGTGGTGTGACTGTGAACATGAGCAAAGAAGTTATAGGAAACAATAAGGTAACAGTGTTGTTATTTATATTATTAAATCCAACAATTTTTTAGTTTTCGTATTTTAACGAACTAGTATTTAGAGTGTACACAGGGAACAACAACTGCCAATATTAAACAAAACTCCTCAGATTTTACTGTATATGTTTTAAAAACAAAGGCCCTTTCTTTACTGCATATGCAGGTTACAGGGAACTTGACACAATTGACAAATATTACTTGGGTTATAGGGAACTAACATAAATGGAAAATATTACTTGGGTTAAAGGAACTAAATATGAATGGTAAATATTACTTGGGTTACAAGAACTAAACATGAATGGCAAATATTACTTGGGTTACAGGAACTAAACATGAATGGCAAATATTACTTGGGTTATAGGAAATCAAACATGAATGGCATAGCAAGTACACATGACGTGGAAAATGGTCGATATATGGCAATGTATGGTTCGGTTACAAGCATTCATGGTATTTTTTTTATAATGATGAAAAAAGAACTGGACTTGGGTTACAGGAACTAAACATGAATGGCAAATATTACTTGGGTTACAGGAACTAAACATGAATGGCAAATATTACTTGGGTTACAGGAAATCAAACATGAATGGCATAGCAAGTACACATGACGTGGAAAATGGTCGATATATGGCAATGTATGGTTCGGTTACAAGAATTCATGGTATTTTTTTATAATGTTGAAAACAGAACTGGACAGTGGCTATGAAATTTTACAAATGCATGAAGCAGTGTTTTTCTTCAAACTACAGTTGCAAGGAAAAGGCAAAGTGACAATTCGCATCAAGGATGACATCAAAGCCGAGTAATGACACAATTCAACAATGACCATTATAGTTCGGCAATAATAGTATGGTTCAACAATGACATAGTTCAGCATGCAAACAAGTGGGTTCATAGTGACAAAAAAAGTGCAACTGAATGGTTTCATGGTGAAGCAAAACTGAATGGTTTCAGTGAACAAAACTGAATGGTTCCAGAAAGTTTCCATTTCACTAATCAAAATTTTCTCAGTTTCACAAAGCAAAAGTTTAATGATGGCAAATGTTGCAATAGGTACCATACATGTGACGGCCGGGAATTTCGCTCGATCCGAATCATTCGTTAAACCGATCTAGACCGTTCGAAACCCCTGATCGTTTGAGAATAGGACAAATCAGAATGCAGACGGAAGAACATTTCATTGCTATTACAACAATTCCATCAGATACAAGAATATACAGAGTATAATTGAATAAATTACATTCGATAAATATCAGAGATTACAATAAATTACATAGCAGTGGAAAATAATACGAAGCACAACTGAAGATGATATACGGATATAGAGCTTTCCGGATATCATTCCAGCTGTAAACCAGGATCCTGTGAATATAAATCTGCAAAACCAAAACTACTAGCTGCCCGTGCGGAAAATAGGAGCACCCAGAGTTTAGGTTAAAACAATAAACTCCAGGTCAGTCATGTGACTGGTGTGAGAACTAAAACAATTATTTAAAACTTTACTTTAAAAGAGAGTAATTCAAGGGACCACGCCGTATAACACGGAATGGGTTTCCTCCCAAGAATACCAGTGCATATCAAAAAACAACGCAATGCTTTTTCGAAAAATGAAGCTATTGTAAGACCCAAGTCCCATCACACAATGCAACGCAAGCCGGAGGATAGGGTTTTCCCTTATAATAGCCAAACATGTTTGGTACGTTTAAACAAATCATTTGATACTATAATAAGTGTATAGTGTCAAAACAATTTCAATCATAAATATAAATCATAGATGGCATGGGTACCTTATATCATGTCGTCATACTAGTTCTACAATTAAAACCGCAATATCACGTATTGGAAATTGGATTTCCGTCATGAGTCAAGGCATGGGGCAAGCTCCTCTCCGCTTTCGAGACACTCTAGCAAATGTCTCAGGACTACACACTCTGGGAAATCCTGGATGCTTCAGGGCCGGTCCTCACTTACGTTAGAGGATTATTTATTCCTGAACACACGTTTCCTGGTCCTTACAGACCTATAATCGAGGCGCCTCGCATTCCAACAACCACATAGGTGAAAAATAGATATAAATGTCAGGGCTGGTAAGTCACTGACACCACCATAGCTAGAAAGAAACGTCGTGCTCTCCCTGCAGTCCGTATCCCGTTTTTAACTCATACCGAGGTGTGAGGCTCGCGAATTCACGTTATACACAAAGCTACGCCACGAAGGCCGTGATTTGATCATCAACCACAAGACTTTGCTTTTCAACAGAAGCCTTGATCCATGCAACTCAGCATGCCACACAGGCAATTCATGCCATGCGATTGATATCTATCGATATATAACCTCTAAGCTCGTACGTCTCAGAGAAGGGCGTTAAGCAAGAGAATAAATTCTCCATCGCCAAACAGATATATATTTAACAGAAATCAACCAACACAGAATAAAATCCAATGTCAGACACACAATCCATTTACAAGTTTGTTCTGGGTCTGAACGAAACCGGAGGCACTTTCCTCGCATATCCATCGATCTTCAAGTACGTCTGGACGACCACGAACTATTTCCATCCTCTTGGGTGTACAGCCCAATCAGGATCATCAGTAATTATCCAAACGATGTGAAGACTTCCGGTCTTCGACCACCGTCTTCATCTTCGACATATCGTCGAATCGGTTATTCAGAATGGGTATAAACCCGGACTTTCCGAACAACCCGCGTATATTAAAAACAAATGTTACACAAACACAACATACGCCTCATTCCAATTCATTAGTCATTAGCCGTAAATCAGCAAGAGAATAATTTCCCAAATATTAACCCCGAAGGCCGAAACCAACATCAGATCAATACCTAGGAAGCCATTCTTCTTAGCTAACCCAGAGCTAGTTTCTAAATTTCATATTCTTAGGGAAAGGTTCCCATTAATTCTATCCAAGATAAATTCTTTAAAATTTATCCTTTAATCTTCCTTTGGATGCCATTTCAAACCAAATTATGGTTTTTCAAACTAGTCGAGATTAGCGAACCACATCGAAGTAATTATTTATTTTATTTCCCAATCCCAACCTATTCATCCCATGAAGCAAAACTGGTAATACTCCATATCTAACACCATGGTGTTATCGGTAAAATTAATTACCATTTCACGTTCAAATCTAATTAAAGATTTAACTATCGCTTTGGAGCAAAACTAGTGATACTCCATTCTCGCTCACATTTTCCAAATTTGATAATTTAGATTATCAATTCACATTTCAATCTAATTGCAGATTCATTAAAACTCCTTTTACTGGGTTAAAGAACTAATGTCATTTAAAACATAGTTCACGATAAACCCAAATCACATTCTATTTAAAACCCATTTCAAATCCAATTTATTTATTAAAAATAAACGGGTTTAATTTTAGTTCAAAACTAGTTCATTTCGATAAAAATATATTTTTATCTTTTCAAATATGTAGTTTTTCATCCCAATTTTTCCCAAATCATTTCTTATGATTTTACACAAATTATTACTATTTTTAATAATTTAATCAAGGCCCGTACAGTCGATTTCCATCAACGGCCATCGAACTGCACTTACAACGACCTTTTTCAAATTTGATTTCGACGTATCTCCAAATCCAACCGTTAGATTTCAAATTTCTAATATTCGTTAGAAAGCTCTTTTTGATACGAACCCAACGGTTCCGGTTTTAGGAGAATCCGACGGTCGGATCTCCCGTAATGTCCGTTCGAAGTCAATGGTCGAAATTTACGAACTGCCGCGGCGCGTTCTATTCAGGCCATTATATTATATATATAATATAAATTTCGTCGATTCCTATTTAAAAACGAATTTTATAAATAGTTTTGAATTCGTTTCAAAAAAAATTTCGACCTTTATTTCAAATTCAAATCAAAATTGAATTTTCTATTGTAAATCCTTTTTATTTTCATTTCTATTTGATTCCAATTCAAAACGATTTTTAATTCGATTCGAATTCATTTTCCTTTCAATTCAATTCGATTTGAATTCGTTTTCTTTTCAAATCAATTCTAATTCGTTTTCTATTCAATTCAATTCGAATTCGTTTTCTAATCAACTCAATTCGAATTCATTTTTTATTCAATTCAATTCAAATTCGTTTTCTACTCAATTCAACTCTAATTCGTTTTCTATTCAATTCAATTCGAATTTGTTTTCTATTCAAATCAATTCTAATTCGTTTTCTATTCAATTCAATTCGAATTCGTTTTCTATTCAATTCAATTCGAATTCGTTTTCTATTCAATTCAATTCGAATTCATTTTCTATTCAAATCAATTCTAATTCGTTTTCTATTCAATTCAATTCGAATTCGTTTTCTGTTCAATTCAATTCTAATTCATTTTCTATTCAAACCAATTCTAATTCGTTTTCTATTCAATTCAATTCTAATTCGTTTTCTATTCAATTCAATTTGAATTCGTTTTCTATTCAAATCAATTCGAATTCGTTTTCTATTCAATTCAATTCGAATTTCATTACAAAATATTCGATTTCGAAATCACTTTTCAATATTCATTTTAAAATGAATAAAATCGATATAAATATCGTTCACATCAAAATGGCGTCAATCTATTCAACACGGCTTCATATATTTCTATTTTCAAATATTCTATTTCAAGTATTTCTTTTATTAAAATATTTCGTTCAACACATGACTAATCTCAACGGATGAGTACGGTCAACACATGAACCTTTATTTTATACTGATAAAGATGTAAATTTTATTATTAAAATATTCCGTTCAACACATGACTAATCTCAACGGATGAGTACGGTCAACACATGAACCTTTATTTTATACTGATAAAGATGTAAATTTTATTATTAAAATATTTCGTTCAACACATGACTAATCTCAACGGATGAGTACGGTCAACACATGAACCTTTATTTTATAATATTCTTTATTTTTCAAATTGGAATGAGGCCCAATCAATTACCATATAGCGTTAACTATATGGATTCCATACCACACATGCATATAATAGCAACGATAAATAACCAACCATCATCCAAAGTACACTACACTATATAAGCATCAAATATAGATATCCAACGCTTATAACAGCCTGTCAATCAATCGATCGACATATTTAATCAATCAGGATGAGTGAACTTCAAATTTCGTCCTAACACCCGTGTGGGGTTTCAAACAATCAAACACAGATTTTTATTTGTGCAGTTGGGCGATGTGTAAAATTTTATCGTCCCAATCAGTGTCAATCAAATCAGTGTACATAAACAAACCGTCCGGTTTGTAAATGAATATTTATTTATTCACATTCACTATATTCATATTCACGTTAAAAATTATATTTTTAACGATAAAAACACTTTATTTCAACATATGAATTTCTATTCAGTTCATTCTTTAAATAAAATGATATTTTTATTTTTCTAACTTATTTTAGAAAATTTCAGCGGCATAACGGCACGATACTAGAAACGGGACAAGGCCTAGCCTTATCCCCGGTCTAGTGAAGGCCCACGCCATTCACACATCAATCAAATCCATTCCATTTCATCAAACAATTCAATTCAAACCAAAAAAAATCTAACCAACTATCCAACCAAACAAACAAGTCCATGGTCTGTGGACGATTGTGTCGGGTGCTACTAAACACCGTCTGCATCCTAGTGTGTATATATAACTAGAAAAAGAAATTGAAAGGTGAGAAATTCTCACAAATAGCTATCCCAATTCCACGACTCTTCATTGATAGAAATCTTCATCGTTCTCGCCTTTTTATCACCTTCGTTGCCCGTATTCTCTACATATGTAAAAATTGAATTTTTACTTCGCTATTCAATATATAAAAATCGAATTTTTACTTCGCTATTCAATATATAAAAATCGAATTTTTACTTCGTTATTCAATATATAAAAATCTCCCCTTTTCTATTGTAAAGATTTCGCCTTTTCTATTACAAATAAATATTTCGCCTTTTCAAAAATAAATATTTAGCCTTTTCAAAAATAAATATTTCGCCTTTTCAAAAATAAAGATTTTACCTTTTCAATTTCATCACTATAGAAATCACATTTTTATTTTTGCTACATATATAAAGATGACATTTTTACTATCTATAAAATATAAAAATTATATTTTTATATTTTTACAATATAAAAGATTATATTTTTAATGCTTTAAAAATATAAAAATCATATTTTTAATACTTATACTATATAAAGATTATATTTTTAATCCACTACATATGTAAAAATCAGGCCTTTCTCCCTTTAAAAATATCGTCTTTCTTCCTTTTTATTGTGCAATCTCTACATATAAAAATCGCAATTCTATTTTAAATCTCCTTATATAAAAATCGCCTTTTTATTTTATATAAATATTTAAAACTGATTTATGGTATACCATTATATAAAAATAAAACTGAAATTTAAAACCTATGTTTTATATATTAAAATCACCTTTCTTCCATCTCCAGGAACTGTCGAGCCAACCTCCGAACACCGACGCTCCAACCACAATCAGCTTCAGCTCGATGTGGGGCCTCATGAAGGTTGCAGCGCTTGGATGAACTCCTGGTGGTGGTGGGATGCTGGGACTTCGGTGGAGGCTGTCCTAGGTTTGGGAGAGGAGGGCGAAAGGGGGGGTTCAGCGCGTCGGTTTTTGGTGGCGGGGGGGGGGGGGGGGGGGCTCGTGTCGCGAGGCAGGGGGTTTCGGTGGGAAAAGGGGGTCGGCGGCAGGGGTCTGGGGGGGTCTGGCGTCGGTCGAGAGGAGGGGAGGGGGTTGCGCGCTTGGAGGCTGCGATAGGGGAGTTCGACGGTGGACGTGGCTGTGGGCTGCCGATGGAGGCATCGATCGATTTTAGGGCGTCGTTCATTTTTTTTCTTTGTTTTCTGATTCGAAATGAATGGGGGGGCAGAAGTTAAAGGAAGGAGGGAGGGAGGAGGATATTTTTTTATTTTATTTTATTTAATTATTTAATTCAAAAAGTTGACTTTCACATATGACCTCTATACGAGGCCCACCGCCTGTCGTCCAAAGCGTATTACCCCCATTCCGAACACAATGGGATATATATCGTAAGCTGATTCGACTGTTACAATCAGTTTCCGTTAAAATCAACATATAACTCTATATATTGAATTTGAACGCGCATTTCAATTTACTGGGGTCACATACTAAATCTAAAAATTGCAGAAAAATATTTTCTAGCTTCGTATTGACGATACGGTCCTAACAAACTAGTTTCCTCAAATTCTAAGATCGTTGGAAAAATGGCCATTTTCCAGTCGATTAAAATCAACTGAAACTGGTCAAACGCGTTTTCGTTTGTCACGCTCACATATTGATTCAAAAAATTATGAAATTTGGAATCTAGCAATAATTTAACATCACGGACCCAACAAAAGTGGTTTCGTCGAAATCCGAGGTCGTTTGCAAAATTCCCATTTTTAAGGGCCTGAATTCCATAGCGACTATTCAGAATTTTCAACTGGACATATCTTTTGATTCCTGCTATGAAATTTTGATTTTTCAGATTCGTTGGAAAGATATTATCAATTAGATCCTAATGTTTTTGGTTTCGCTAAAATCAGGATTGTTTTGCACTTGGTACATTCAGTTGAAGTTTGAAATCGAATTATCGAACTACCGCGCCATTTTCAATTCCTTTTATAATTATATATAATTATTTATATTCTAACGGCGGCGTATGTAATATATACGATTGAATTTTATTTAAAATAAATTTCTCGTCGATATTATTTAAAATAATCCATTTTAAATATTCAAAATTCGCTAAAATTGCCAAAATAAAAATTTTAAACTGGTTCAGAATTTTCGGGTTATTACAATATAATTAATAACAGAGGTAATCAAAGTGAACGACAACATCACAAGTGAAATTTAGCAATTAATTAACTGTCTAGGAAGTATCGGCGCAGCAGAACGTTTTGCTGTTTTAAAGACCAAGCTGTTGTTTTAGTGTTAAAGTCTTATTTCCTAAGGGTAAAAAAAAATTCGTTTTATAAAAATGATGATGTAACCTTTGTTTTATTTCCTATTAGAAAACATACCCATTAGTGTACACAGTTAACTGTTTATCAAGGTGAAAGATTTATGATATATATTATTGCCTGGCACTATGGAAAATACAACTCCGTTCAAGTATATATAGCCCAGCTTGGTAAAAATTTATTATGTTGATCCATAGAATAAGATTATGCACTATCATAAACTAAGCACCACAAATTTACAGGTTTATGCTTCATGCCCCTGAAATGGCAATGTTTAACAGTAATAGAGACATGACAAAAAATGGGTTTGTTATAAACAAAACCACAAGTGCGTATTTTTCTTCAGGCAACAATCTGTCAATCTATCCATATGTACCCCGACAGCGGATACACCACATACATAAAAATACAGTCAATACAACTACCCAAGTATGAATCTGTTCTACCAAAGCTAAATCAAACGAAGTACGACTCTTATCAGTACAACGTATCCCAAGCCAAAACAGAATTTCAAAGTGACACGGTAACCTAACGGCAAATAGATGAGAAAAGGTAAACTATTATATTCAGTATGTACTGAAATTAAAGTACTTGAAACAAGATTAATCAATCGTGAGTCGAAACTCACCTTTTCACCGTGAAAATGGCAACGGCAAATGGCGGCGACTCGTGTCTCAAAGCGACGGCGAACCTAATCAATGATGGTTCCAACACCGAGGATGAATGGTTGCGGCGAATTGGTGAGGGTCTGGTACAACGCGGTGGGTCCGAGTTGCCATACTTTGCTAGAGGCGACGATCCTTTGAAGTGGCAGCTTTGACGTATCTCGAGGAGACGCGACGGCTTTGTAGGGCTTGGACAGGCAAATCGATTTGGTGAAACAACGATTGAGGGAGAAAAAGGGTTTTGATTATTAAAAGAGGAAGGGTTTGATTTTAGAAAAGGGAAGTAGATTATTTCAGCTGCCATTGAAATGGATTGAGGAAGTATGGATTTTGTCTCAAGGAGTTGGGAAATCAGTGTGACTTTTATAAAAGGGAGAACCGTGGTTATCACGTTTACGTGGGAGCGAAGGGATCGATAGTGTGTGCGCGAAGCAACCCAATTTTTTATTTTATTTAGTTATTTACGGTTCCTTAAATTTCCTACTGCAAAATATGTTGCCGTTTTTATTTCTGAACCACCACAAACAAACCCCAAATGCAACAAAAATTTACGTACCTCTTCGTCTTCGCATTCATAATCCCATAAAATTATTTTGGTTGTCATCCGATTTCGTTGGTATACGACGTTATTTTTTTTATTATTTTTTTATTTCTTCATTTATCGGTTATCGATTTTATTCTGTTTGTCTATCAACAATCCCGTTCGATTCCAAATTTTAAAACGTAAAATTTCATTTTCTTTATATACACAAATACACACGTTTCTAAGCCAACTTCCTTTATATTTTTAACAAATTAAAATTCTCCAATTCATTTAACATCAACTACATTTTATCTATAAATTTAGTAGTTCATACTTTCCCAGTTGGAATTCTAAATCCAATTCAAATATTACAATAATAAATATTTGATTTCTCACTAACCATTCTTAATATTAAATTCATTCCATACACAAATAGTATATTTTTGATTTTAAATTTCTAATTCCAGTATCAATATAAAAATTGATCGTCTGAAACCAAATATTTAATTAATTTCTCATTCCAGTTGTCGAAATTTTTGGGACGTTACATTCTTCCCCCCTTTAAAACTTTTCGTCCTCGAAAAGAAGAGATCATTACAGTTATACCAACACATATTTCTAATATAATTTGTTTTTCTCATATTCATGTGAAATTCTCACGCAACTAATTTAAATATCGATATTTAAGCCATCGATCCTCTTTGTTTATTTATTAAATTCAATTTACCCGTAAATCAAATTTTCTTTCTTATGGTTGGAGAACAATTTTTGATCAAACACGATTTTCTTTATCTTCCGAACCAGGTTCTATTTATTTCCATGTTTTTAAAACTATATTCATTTTTTTCTCAGATTAATTTCTATCTCAAATTATTTTGAGATATCTCACAATTTCCTCGTTCTGCCTAACCTTCAAACAAATTCAAAATCATACGATTTCTTTTCGAAATCACTCTCTATTTAAATTTCAATTACTGCATTGCATCTCAATTTATTCCAAATTCCTTATAAACCTCAGCTGTTGATGTTACTTATCCATCAATGCACTATAATGGGTCTAGGCTAATCAACCCAATTTTCTTTCATCTAATCCATTTAATCTTTCCCAACACTCATTGAAGAGTGTGATTACCATTTTCTCTTCAACTCATAAATTTTCGACTAGAAAATTTTCCAAAATCCGAAATCGTTTATAATTCTTTACACAAAAATATATGTATTATTTCTTCGAAATTATTTTTCATAGCTTAATTAGTTAGATATATTAAAATTTCAAAATTATCGATTTGAAAGTATTTGATAACTCGAAGTTTGACAAGTCTATTGTCGTTCTCACAGATGTTAGGCATGCGCTGGCTAGACGCACGACTAAAATCTCTAAGCACTAAATATCCTTGTTTCTACTCCTAGTGAAAATATTTCAAAAATTCTTTTAAAACAGATACGGAAAGTACGAATGTGATATTGATATGTTGATTGTTCATGAATCACAGATACACAATGGTTTCGTCTGGATCCCCTAGAAAACATCCGTATCTGTAGGAAATCACTTCCCTGCGAATTTCTTCATAGACAAATCAATGGTAGATATTTAAGGATCAAGAAAAATCTGAGGTCATTGAGCGTTGACTGCTCTCCCTCAGGATCACAAAAACAAATCATGGAATTATGAATATACTTCAAGTCACGAGGACAAACCAAGTTACAAAGATAAATTAGGTCACAAAGACCAATCAAGTCACGAAGACTAACTGTTGCATCAAACAGGTGGCTCACAGTCACTAAGATATCTCAAACATTACATGGCTCCATTCTACCTTTAGTAACTCTAGTGGTTACATCTCTTTCACATGTAGATATGCCATGTGGACCGCAGGTACACAATGGTTACGCCTGATTCCCTCAGGAAACATCCATACCCGTAAGCTTTCACAACTATGCGGATTACGCCATTATCACGACTGTAGATCGCAGCAGACACAATGCTTACGCTTGGTTCCCCCAAGAAACATCTGTCCGCCGTAGGCCATCTACAGCCCTACGAATTACGCTACACGATCGTATTATTTCCAAGGAATAATGAAAACTCGAGTTTTATGTCCGGACAACCTACTACCACTAGCATCACATCTCAACTAAGCTCGAAATTCAAAGGAGAAGGAAGGTACTTTCCTTATTTTGCTTGGAAAACATATAATACTATATACGTATAGTACGTCATTTCATACTCCTCATAGGTCATAAATTTTTCCTTCCAAACCTTGCTTCAAAACACCTCATTCTTATATAAATTCCCTCATATAAGATTTTATTTCAGATTGATTACCTTCCCCAAACAATAATTTTCAAATTTACTATATTCTTATGTAATTTCCAAAATCAAATACCCTCAAATTTCAAATTTTCAGTTTTGATTTCTTAATCAACGCAGGCCTTTGATAGCTTTCCAAACTCAGATTTATAATTCTATTTGGAAGTATTTGTATATACTACTAATATTGATTTTCAAAATAATTGAAATCAATTTCAAAATATTCCGAAATCGAATTCTCTAATCAAACCAAATGATCTTCTTAATTGTAGTTTAGGTTGATATGCAATTTATCTCACACTCTGACTTCATTTAAAATATGCCTTTTCATCTCCTTTAATGACCAATCATTTATTTGGTTGAATGGAATACGTTCCTTTTCATTTCTTTTAGCGACTTAACACCTTCAATATCATTATTTCTTATTCCACTTCAAAGGAACTCACAAGGAAGACAGGAATAAACCTACACAGTTTTCATTTTCAAACCATCGTTTCTTTACCATTTCATAAGTTGATATTATCAATGCGATTTTCACTATATTATCGCTATACCTTCCAACAACCCTTCTATAAAATCATTTGCACTTCTAAAAACAGATATTTCAAAAAATTTATTAATTAATTAGTTGGGGTCTATAATCATCGATGATTGTCTTCTTGCATAACCATCTCCATGGTATTCTTCATCGTAATTTCCGGAATTCTACGATTTTTAACAAATCTTCTCATACCATTATCTTTTCCTTAAAAAATTTTTATTTATTATTATTATTATTTTCATAACACATTTCTCATTCTCGCATTATTACTCAACCACATTCACATCCTTTGACCGTCAATTAGCAAGCGAACAATTCCTTAAGTATCAATCTCGAAGGCTGAAACCAACATCAGACCAACATTCAGGAAATTATTCAACCTAACTAATCTCCAGTCAGTTTCTAATTCTTTAACTCTATTTTTAACTTCTTATCATCGCTTACGAAATTCTCGAATTCAAATTATAATTCCTTTTCTCTTATATTCTACCGCCCTTTGTTTTCGACGTGCAGCTCTTTGTTCTTCAGTCCTTGCCATTCTGCTTTTCGAAACCCGTTATTCTCTCATGAACTTTTGAAACATTCCCAATTATTATATCCGTTTTCTTATAATTTTACAAAATTTCTCACTACCACTAGAAATCCTGTCCATATGTTTGCAAATCTTTTAATTTTAAGAGAAAATAAACTTCATTTCTAGGGGTAAATATTCCTAAATTCGTTATTTAGATTACAATAGATGTTAAATAAAATATCGTTATTCTAACTTATTGTTGACACTCATTAGCTCATTTACCTTAACCGATTCTTGTTATCGAACCTTAATCATTTCTTAGTCAACAATGAAGTCAATCAAGTTAGGGTATATTTACCTCTCAGACCTTAACTGAACAACATTATTAACTTCGAAATAGATCAAGTTCACAGCAAAACAACCATTCTCGTAAATTCACTTCTTTTACGGAAATCATTGATTATGGCAATAATTCACACCTTCGAAAATATCAAATTTTAAATATTCTTTATTCATTAATCTGGATACATAAAAAATTTATTAATAATAAATTAAATTTTAATTAAAACGAAAATTAAATGGTACTTCCCTGAAATTCGACATAAATGTCTCCTCTAAGTAACTTCATTTCGAATAATTTGTTATTCGATACCACATTCCGAACTTCGGAAAATATTCTGAACTTCAGAATAATCTCACTGCACTATTTAACTCCATTTCCTCAATTTTCAATTTTGTTTGCAACACTTTTTTTTGTTACTTCTAAGAAATAAATATTATTCTCTTTATCGAAATTTGAACTTATTACATCAAATTAGTTTGGTTTCATTTAAATATCTGTTCAAATCCCCCTAAATTTTTTTTTTCGCATTCCGCTCCATTTAGAAATCTCGTTCACAATCCACTTCTTGTTAATTAATTAAAAAGTTTATACTTCACTCTCAAATTTATGTATTCGGTCATACATCATTGGTTTCAAACCAATTATAATTTTTCTTGTCACGTTCTAAATAAATTAATCAAATTTAACATAGTCGTATTCCAATTATTTCCTATTTCCAATTTTATTTCTATCCAAATGTCAAAATAAATTTCATTGTTTCATTTTTGAAACATTTTCAAATTTCCCTTTCATTTTAATTCCCGTCTGAAATTTTATTTACAATCAATTTCAGCTATCATTGATTGCTAAAACACACAATCAGTTCATTTATTCTCCTATAGTTATCTTTTTTTAGATATCACTCGATCATGAATTCAAGATTCAAATCTAAGAGGGCCCCTATCGAAGAATAGCTTTGGCCTATCTGGATTCAAAGACTTCCGAAGACTAGAGATTTCAAACAAATTTTTAAAACAAAATATAACTTCCGTTGTATCAAATCCAAAATGTTAATTTTCAAAATATACACAATTTCCAAAATAATTTTCCCTTAAAATTCTATTTTTCAAAACCCTTTTTATTTTCAAAAATCCATTTTTCTAGTGTCGATCCTATTCTTTTAAACCCGATAAGCTATGCTTTGATAAAACCAAAGCTCTGATACCACTTGTAACGTCCCGCCTTTGGACCGCTTCAAGTTGGTGATTAAATCAACTTAAAACATCCAAATTGATGGATCATTATTTAGCTTATAGAGTTTTAAAAAAATCAACATAGAAAATACAAAATAAATAAATAACACAGTAGTGAACAAAAAAATAAACTTTTATTTATAAATCAGAATTTTTAGTACAATGTTTTTCTATACAGCGGGATTTAGAATTTTAATACAAGAAAAGTATTTACTGTTCAAAAATCTTCAGAGTGCACGCCTTCGAATCCCAAGCTTCACCAGTCTTTGAATCCTAAGCTGTAATCTTTAAAATTTGTACGGCTCAGGTCTGACTCGAGCGTTCCATGCAAAAACGTAAAACACTCGAGTCAGGATTAATCATAGTTCAAGTAAATTAACTTTAATATAAACTGAATAAAACAGTTAATCCTAACATCGAATGTATCATATGCAAATCGTCTAGTACACATAGATGTAGTGTCCGTCCAGTATCAAAAATAATATTTGTGCCTATCAGTTCAGGAATGAATATTCATGGAAGCCTGCACGTACACAAGTGTACAGATACACATGTGCACTGCCTCAGCATTCCGGAACCAGAATATAACAAATAACATAGATAATTCCAGGAGCTTGCATATACATTTGTGTATATATACACACACATGCATTGCCTCAACATCCCGAACAACAGCACATGAGCTTAATCTCCAATTTCATAGGTGTACAAGTGCTGACACGTGGTAGGGCGGTCAAGTACAAGGCAGAACTAAATGGGACAAGTGATCGAACGTGCTACGGCAACAATAATGTGGTCAAGTGAGATCATATATATGTAGTAAATACAACTGTTGAATATTCTTGCATAATGGGTCTTATATAGAGGGTATAATATAACTATATAGGCAAAATGTGCCGAGTATGCAGCAATAAACATCTAGATTCCTAAATAAATTGGTTTCAGAAATTACATAATAAGACATCAAAAATGAATCATATCGGTTAAGTTTATGGCACCGAGCATGGGTTCAGTTTTTAGGATAAATTGACTAAATTGGCCATGTACCCTTATTTTACTAAAACAAAGCAATGCAATCCGTGAACGCATACATCGGGTTTCATAAGACCGGGAGTTAACCTATGATTTCACATTTGAATATATACATTAGACTTGATGTACTCTTTTATTTATGAATTTAAACAAGGTCACGGCATGCGCATTAAATCAACAAGAAATGTGGTGTGACTATGAACATGAGAAAAGAAGTTATAGGAAACAATAAGGTAACAGTGTGGTTATTTATATTATTAAATCCAACAAATTCTTAGTTTTCGGATTTTAACGAACTAGTATTTAGAGTGTATACAGGGAACAACAACTGCCAATATTAAACAAAACTCCTCAGATTTTACTGTATATGTTTTAAAAATAAAGGCCCTTTCTTTACTGCATATATAGGTTACAGGGAACTAGGCACAATTGACAAATATTACTTGGGTTACAGGGAACTAACATAAATGGAAAATATTACTTGGGTTAAAGGAACTAAACATGAATGGCAAATATTACTTGGGTTACAGGAACTAAACATGAATGGCAAATATTACTTGGGTTACAGGAACTAAATAGGAACTAAACATGAATGGAAAATATTACTTGGGTTACAGGAACTCAAACATGAATGGCATAGCAAGTACACATGACATGGCAAATGGTCGATATATGGCAATGTATGGTTCGGTTACAAGCATTCATTGTAATTTTTTTTATAATGTTGAAAACAGAACTAGACAGTGGCTATGAAATTTTACAAATGCATGAAGCAGTGTTTTTCTTCAAACTACAGTTGCAAGGAAAAGGAAAAGTGACAATTCGCATCAAGTTTGACATCAAAGCCGAGTAATGACACAATTCAACAATGACCATTATAGTTCAGCAATAATAGTATGGTTCAACAATGACATAGTTCAACATGCAAACAAGTGGGTTCATAGTGAGAAAAAAAGTGCAACTGAATGGTTTCATGGTGAAGCAAAACTGAATGGTTTCAGTGAACAAAACTGAATGGTTCCAGAAAGTTTCCATTTCACTAATCAAAATTTTCTCAGTTTCACAAAGCAAATGTTTAATGATGGCAAATGTTGCAATAGGTACCATACAATTAATAATAGAGGTAATCAAAGTGAACGACAAAATCACAAGTGAAATTTAGCAATTAATTAACTGTCTAGGAAGTATCGACGTAGCAGAACGTTTTGCTGTTTTAAAGACCAAGGTATTGTTTTAGTGTTAAAGTCTTATTTCCTAAGGATAAAAAAAAATATTGTTCGTTTTATAAAAATGATGATATAACCTTTGTTTTATTTCCTATTAGAAAACATACACATAACTGTACACAGTTAACTGTTTATCAAGGTGAAAGATTTATGATACATATTAATGCCTGGGACTATGAAAAATACAACTCCCTTCAAGTATATGCCTAGATTGGTAAAAATTTATTATGTTGATTCATAGAATATGATTATGCACTTTCATAAACTAAGCACCACAAATTTACAGGTTTATGCTTCATGTCCCTGAAATGGCAACGTTTAACAGTAATAGAGACATGACAAAAATGGGTTTGTTCCAAACAAAACCACAAGTGCGTATTTTTCTTCAGGCAACAATCTTTCAATCTATCCATATGTACCCCGACAGCGGATACACCACATACATAAAAATACAGTCGATACAACTACCCAAGTATGAATCTGTTCTACCGAAGCTAAATCAAACGAAGTACGACTCTTATCAGTACAACGTATCCCAAGCCAAAACAGAATTTCAAAGTGACACAGAAACCCAACGGCAAATAGATGAGAAAAGGTAAACTATTATATTCAGTATGGATTGAAATTAAAGTACTTGAAACAAGATTAATCAATCGTGAGTCGAAACTCACCTTTTCACCGTGAAAATGGAAACAGCAAATGGCAGCGACGCGTGTCTCAAAGCGATGGCGAACCTAATCAATGATGGCTCCAACACCTAGGATGAATGGTTGCGGCGAATTGGTGAGGGTCTGGTACAAGGCGGTGGATCCGAGTTGCCATACTTTGCTGGAGGCGACGATCCTTTGAAGTGGCAGCTTCGATGTATCTCGAGGCAACGCGTCGGCTTTTTAGGGCTTGGACAGGCAAATCGATTTGGGGAAACAACGATGTAAGGAAAAAGGGTTTTGATTACTAAAATAGGGAGGGTTTGATTTTAGAAATGGGAAGTAGATTATTTCAGCTGCCATTGAAATGGATTAAGGAAGTATGGATTTTGTCTCAAGGAATTGGGAAATCAGTGTGACTTTTATAAAAGGGAGAACCGGGGTTATCACGTGTACGTGGGAGCAAAGGGATCGATAGTGTGTGCGCGAAGCAACCCAATTTTTTATTTTATTTAGTTATTTACGGTTCCTTAAATTTCCTACAGCAAAATATGTTGCCGTTTTTATTTCTGAACCACCACAAACAAACCCCAAATGCAACAAAAATTTACGTACCTCTTCGTCTTCGCGTTCATAATCCAATAAAATTATTTTGGTTGTCATCCGATTTCGTTGGTATACGACGTTATTTTTTTTATTATTTTTTTATTTCTTCATTTATCGGTTACCGATTTTATTCTGTTTGTCTATCAACAATCCCGTTCGATTCCAAATTTTAAAACGTAAAATTTCATTTTCATTATATACACAAATACATACGTTTCGAAGCCAATTTCCTTTATTTTTTTAACAAATTAAAATTCTCTAATTCATTTAACGTCAACTACGTTTTATCTATAAATTTAGTAGTTCATACTTTCCCAGTTAGAATTCTAAATCCAATTCAAATATTACAACAATAAATATTTGACTTCTCACTAACCATTCTTAATATTAAATTCATTCCATACACAAATAATATATTTTCGATTTTAAATTTCTAATTCCAGTATCAATATAAAAATTTATCATCTAAAACCAAATATTTAATTAATTTCTCATTCCAATTGTCGAAATTTCTGGGACGTTATAATCTCCTTGTCAAATATATTACTATTACTAAATTTATTAATTTAGTAAATGATTAAATAACATCAACTTTTTAACTTTAACATCCTTAAACTATTGGTTTAATTATCTGGGTTTTATTACAAATCCCATTACTCGATCCTTCACCAAATTCAATTACAATAATCCTTTATTAGACCTTTCAATCACTTATTCTGGATAATCTCATTTCAAGTCCCATCCATTTCACTTAATGTCATTATTAAGCAACGTTAATTAAAAATTAACACTTTAACGTCACATCTCCTTTTATAAACTCGTTTATACAATTCTGGTTTAATATCAAACCCTTTCTCGTCTCGATTTCCCCTACTTAATTCAAATATTAAGTAACATATATTTTAAGCTTAGTATTCGTTTAAAATTTCGCTTATAACTTAATTCGCCAAGCTTGGTTTAGATATGAATCCCTTCATAAACTCCCTTTAAAACTCAATTTTATTTCATTACTTACTTACTTAAATGAACTTCATTTAAAAAATGACTCCTTAGATTATTATTAATTAAAATTATAATTTACTTGATCATTAACTAGAGTAAATATTAAATTTCCTTTTTAAATTCTTATGAAGTTAAACAATTATTCATTTAATGATTACATTAGATTAGTCAGCACAAAAATAATTTAATTTAATAATCAATTTTTGTTAAAACAGTTGGCTTAGTCAATTCTAAAACATGATTAATTCGTTGATTAACTCTAACTCGTCTTTTCATTAAAGTAAAATCCCATTTACTTTGATTATTATTAAAATAAATAATAATATATTTCAAAATAATCTCTTTTTAATTATTTCTTAACCAATTAATCTTATTTATAAATCGTAACCTCAATTCTTGCTCACTTGCTTAACAATCTAAGCTTCATTAACAATTACGATGAGACACGTGCTTCGCACACGGCCAATTTTGATACAAAATAGTTATTTGCGGTTAAACAAACAATATATAATTATGATTGGTTTATTTATTTTTTTAAACTTCATTTAAAAATAATATATTTAAAAATCTATAATAATTAGTTATAAAATAAATTTCATAACTTCATTTCTATCGATTCACCTGACGATGAATCAATCTTTATAAAACAGTTTGCATTTTGGCCATCTGCTATAAATTCCTCAACCAATATCACTCATTGGTTAATAAACAAACAAATGTTGAATCCATATTAAATGATCAATAATCAAATCAATAATCCAATCATACTGGGTAAACAGTTCATGTAATGATCATATGCCAATGAATAGTCAATTCAACTGATAGTGGTCAACTAATAACAATAATTCAAGCATTCAATTTAATTTAAATACGTTTATATTATTATAAATGTAATCAGCAAGGTAGGTTACCTAGTTTGTAAATCATCGTTAAAAATAGCGATGTTATTTCATTTAATTAAACAACCGTTTAATTTTAATAACAGATATTGAATATTTAATGAACATGTACGCAACCATCAAATCAACCAATAACTAGCAACCAAAGCATAAAAATAATAAACCCAACTTATATGAATATAAGTAGGATAACTGAGTGAGTTTAACTTACTTTGATTTTGTTCGTTGATTGAACGGTTTGTTTCGGTCAAACTGAAAATTTCCATGTGCTTCGTTTCTTTGCCAAAATCTATTCCATAATGTAGCACTCTTTAGTACGGTTTCGATACTTCATGTTTCGTTAAATTTTGTGTACGTATAAGCGAGATATAATATTAACAAATTTGTATATTTATTTAAACAGCCCTTCTTCTTTTATTTTAAAAGGCTTACTCATTCGATTTTGGTCCGTGCACACATCAGATCAACCCGCATCCTAGTGCTGATTTTCGCCATGCAGCAGACTTGAATTTCTATGCACCTTCTAATAAGATATAACATTGCCCCTTCCAAACCACATGGTTATTGACTAATGTTCTTCTTTTCACTATGTCAGGTTCCTCCTTTCACTCCTACCTGTTTCCATTTGCGGTTATTCTCTTCTTCATCTTTTTTTTTTTACCCAATCCTTCGAAGGCCCAAAGGCCCACATTTTCCTCCTACAGCCCCGCCCCTTGTATCTTTCCCCATTCCTTTTACTGCTACTCCTTCCCCTCCACATAACTCAAAACTTCTTGCTACTTTTGAGTGCTCTTCAAACACATTTTTTCCATTTGTTCTTCCCAGTCCAACACCCCTACAATACACAAGCTAAAGTGGTTTTGCCCTCTCATGCCCCTGCTTCATTCTAGTGAATGGAGACCTTAGTTTCTTCTTAATGTCAAGGCCGCGGCCTCCTACCCATCATTATTGTGCCACCACCACTGTATTTTAACTCAACCACACCATTTTATTTTATTTTGTCCATCTCTTTTTTTCATTAGAAACATTACCCAAAAAGAACCACGTTGACCTTCTAGAAACTCAAACCGTGCTCCTACCTGAAGACGCCACCAGTGTGACCTACATTTCCACTTCCTCACGCGGTTCTCTCCACGTCAGACCTCCCATCTCACTGCCTTAGTGAATACGCTGAAACTTGTACATCACTTGCCTCTCCGCCTTACCACTTTCCATCTCCGCGCCTTCAGCCTGCAAATTGATGTCGTCACCTTCCCGGTACCATCTCGACCGACTAGAGAGCTCACTCATGAAACCCATCACCTTACTTTGAAGGACCCATATCCATTTCCTTTTTGAAGATACATCTTATATATATAGATTTTATTTTATTTTATTTGCTCTCGTTACTTTGTTTGAGGATGAAAATAGTAAATGGTGATAACAACATTTATAGGGGAACCAACTTGAGGAGCACGGAATTTAAATCTTGGAACGCACAGTTTTGAAAGTTTGGAGGACACGGTATTTTCCTAACTTGGTTGAATAGGTTTTTCAGTGTAATTTGAAGATGTAGATAGCTGTTCTATTTCACGGCAGTTTGATTGGATAACACAGGGAAGAGGAAATAGGATAGTTGTATGATGGTATTTTCCATTTCATTTCTGCAATGTGTTTTCATTTCAAGATTTTTTGGGGTAGCCCGTAGCCATGTGATTGAAGTTCTTGGATAGTCTGTGTATGGGTGGTACAATTCTAGCCAGGTGGATAGACATGTAGATAAATGAACGGTTTCAGGTAGTAAATTAGGTAAGTACATGCAATTGTCTTCTTCACCCGAATGATGGAAAAGAAAGGATGAGTGAAAATAGAATAAAATAGACAACTGTGTGTAGATGATAGTGTTATAGATGTGTATCGTCCTCCCATGTGCGTGAGCTATGTGATGTTGATTTGGCATGGGTTTTCTTGTCATAGATGTGGTTTAGTTTGCATCATAGGTATGCAGTTGATGTTCTTCCATGTCAGTAGCTGTAGAGTTAGCTGGGCAAGATAGAAATATAGTGTATAGGGTTTTACTTTGCAGTGTTTGTTGATGGTACATGATACATGAGTTGTTCATAAGTAACATGGGTTTAGGAAAATATAGGTATGAAAACGATGATGTGTGAAATAATATATATAGCTTTTGTAGTGAAGCAAGAATTTTATATGTCCCTTTTCTTAGATATGCTAAGGCTGCTACCCATCTTGGTAGACAACCGATTATAAAATAAGTATATATTTTAGATGTACATATAGGTTGTTATAGATTGTAATATTCCATAGGCTTCAAAAGATATGTTGTGGTTTGTTTATTTTTAGGTAGCTGTGTTTGCTTTAGAGTTGGATTTATTTGGATAGATTTTACTTTGGAGTTATATAGTATATATTATTATCGTATACGGTTACCGATATTTACCGTGGTTCGCTAAATCCGCACCGACAAATTCGAACCCCAAACACAACGAAAATAGACATACTATTACGTTTTGGCATTCCAGTCCCACTGAAATTAATTTCCTTGAATTGCGACTCTGTTTTCACAAATATGTTATTTTAATTTATCGGTCACCTTTTAAATTTCTCCTACTGACAAAATAACTCCGTTTAGCTCCAAACTGGAAATCTTGCAATAGCTAGCTATACATATTCCATAAAAATTCGTTTCATCGAAAATGGGAGTTGTTTGAAAAACGGCTATTTATATGACTTATAAATATAAATATAAACATTCAATAATCGTTTGATTATCGAATTCAATATTAAAATCTATTAATATTTCTAATATAATATTTAAAACCAATTTAAATAAATAGCCGAAAAATCTTGTTTGTTACATTCTTCCCCCCTTAAAAGAATCTCGTCCTCGAAATTGCAAAGCAAGAAGAATGATTCAAACCCAATTATTTCCAAAATAATTATATAAATATTATCAAAAGCACAAAGTTTTAAAATTTTACGAAAAATTGTCAGCACCTCTTCTGTACCATTCGATCTAAAACTCTACAAGTTGCCACTCTGGCCTCACATCGATCGAAAGAAAATAAAAGCCAAGCGGCAACCCAACTCAGGGTATAAAAATCAATCTCCCAATCAATATAATTAAGGTTTACCTTATTTGTCGGGCAATCCATACTCTAATCACGAAGCAAAGCACAAACTGTTCTTCCTCTTTCCAACCTGCACTTAACTTAATATCCAATGCCAATAGCAGAAGCGGGGTTAAATCATTTTAGTTTTATTTCATATCAATTCCATTCGAGTTCATTATGCTGGAATTCATTCTCTTGGCTTCCAATTTATTTAATTTATTATATTGAATTTTATTTCCTTATCTTTAATTCATATTAATCTAGCATCCAACAAACAAGCAATTCACAACAAAATTATTCCATACTTAACTTATTTTTAGGATAAGTTTTGATTCAATTTCATAAAACAAATTCTATGTTTTAAATTCTCTTCTGGTTTTATTAAACTTTTCAAATTCACAATCCCATTTGAATTTTCATTTAAAACAACTCAATATCAACAATTTGATAAAATTATTTCTTTTCTATATGAAAATATATTTTGGGCAAAATTATTTCATTTATCTCCTTTACAAAATAATATTGTATCAATTGTCAGTTCAACTTGAACCGATCAAAAAAAACAATACAGAATCCTTTTTATATAAAATTTACAAATACGTTCTCTCATATATATATATATACACTCAATCTCGATCTAGGGTATCACTAAACCAATCTCTATCGAGTTACGCCACAGAGCCAAGGTTATTACTAAACCATTGCTCTGATACCACTGTAACGAGCATGGATTTTCGACCCCGAAAATCGACATAAAAACACCATGTCGAACATTCAAGCGTCGAAAACACCGGAACGTTATTAGAAAGAATTTATAGGATAAGAAAAGAAAGAAAGAAATATTTACAATAGAATAAAAGAAGAACCAACACAAACACAGAGTCTCACATCGCAGCGGAACAAAATATAATATAGAAATACCTTTTATTGAGAGCTTTGAAATGAAAACTTACAACCATCAAAGTACATCAATACAATGGGACAGTTATAATAATTTGTCCTCATATACATCACACAGCGGAATAATACTAGATAATATCATATGTCTAAACATCTTCAACTCGCCTTAGACTTCACAGCATCCGATAACCTGAACCTGTACAAACCGGTCTAACCCAAGCATTTACAAACACCGGGTCAGTCTGGTGAACCAAAGTGAGAAAAAATCGCTAAGTTTATAATATCATCCAACTTGATTTTAAAGTTAAAACCTTTTCGAAACAAAAGGATAATCGTAAGACCAAATCCACACATAAATAAGGACGGCTTTTACCTTACGATAACCCAAAATGGTTTTGAAATCAATATATTATTCTGATATTATGATAGTGTCTAAATACAAATAAATAGAATCTAGCAGAACGCTTGCATCTCACGCTCCACATATATAGTATACAAACAAAACCACAGGGGCTTATTGGAGATTGGATTTCGACTATGACAAGGTATGGAACCACCTGCCGATAGTGTATCTCTAGAGGCGAATACACTGGGTTCAACAAGAACGTCTTGCAACCCGACCCACACATGACCGACCATTATTTCGCATGAGTGTATCGAATGTATATCACCAACGGTTGGGAGCTACCTACCATTTCTCGAAAAGAACAGCATCGATAGATTAAAGAGGCAAAAGGAATTTCTCTAGATAGGTGATTATACACCCTAATGGGTGCGACCCACATAGCCATGCTGCCTGCCCGATTTTTGTCATTTCCTGGTTGATGGGGCTTGAGGTTATAATCGACTTTTGGAACATCTGACCACCGTTCACATTGTCCACACAAGTCATCCACGAACAGGATGAACCGAAGGCACCCTCCTACCACATCCTAGGAATCACCCCATATATCAGTAGCGAGTAGTCCTTGCAACCCGTAGATTTCAACCACGACAGAGTCACGGAATATCTCTAGGGATCAGCCAGAGATTGTAAGTAACTCTTCCGTTTTATGAAGATCTACGTTCTTCAATTGCTCCATCTCGATCAATATCTTCGACATATTCGTATTTATTGGTCGGAATGGTTTTCGAATATAAATTCGATCCCGATCTTTCCGTACCAATAGCGCATTGGCTATGATTTTGATAGTCAGTTATTTAACTATCAAAATAAACCATCATAAAAATAAAATAGATCCATTGATACACAACGTCACTTGGCCTTTAAAATAATATAACAGTATTAAATATATTAATATTCTCAAATCATTTCATTTATATACTTGTTAAAATATCTTAAGATTCTAACTTTAATTATCATTCAAAAACCTTTGTTATTTATTGTCTATCATTTGGAAAATCGATTCAACTTATCATCGTAAACAATCATTAAGATATATTTCTTGGTTCCATTACTTTAACACAAAAATCATCACTTCCCTTTTTAGAATAAACTCATTCCCAATCTCATCTTCTTATTATGAAAATATCGTTATATTTTCGCAAACCTCCCTTTATTTCTTTTATTATAAAAATATCACTTTATCTTCTCAAGCCCCCTTTTTAATTCCTTTTAATCTGGAATCCCATTATATGTATATGTATATGTATATATATATAATTCCAACATTTCCATATAACGTTATATTATTATTTCTCAAGACATTTCCTCCATTACAATTAATATCATCCTTCGAAAATCCTGAAGTCGTTCAAGTTGGGGTATTCTGATTACCTCTCAGACCTTGATCAACCACATTCTTATCTTAAGATAAATATGAATTGTAATTCAAAAACCCGTATTCATCCCATTACCAACAAATACCTCTTCACTGTTTTATTTAAAATATGGTTTTATAAAACATTTTAACTTTTGAAATCTCCTTGTTAAATATATTACTATTACTAAATTTATTGATTTAGTAAATGATTAAATAACATCAACTTTTAACTTTAACGTCTTTAAACTATTGGTTTCATTATCTGGGTTTTATTACAAATCCCATTACTCGATCCTTCACTAAATTCAATTACAAGAATCCTTTATTAAACCTTTCAATCACTTATCTGGGAAATCTCATTTCAAGTCCCATCCATTTCACTTAATGTCATTATTAAGCAACGTTAATTTGAAATTAACGCTTTAATGTCACATCTCCTTTTATAAACTTGTTTGTACAATTCTGGTTTAATATCAAACCCTTTCTCATGTCGATTTCCCCTACTTAATTCAAATATTAAGTAACATATATTTTAAGCTTATTATTCGTTTAAAATTTCGCTTATAACTTAATTCGCCAAGCTTGGTTTAGATATGAATCCCTTCATAAACTCCCTTTAAAACTCAATTTTATTTCGTTACTAACTTACTTAAATGAACTTCATTTAAAAAATGACTCCTTAGATTATTATTAATTAAAATTATAATTTACTTGATCATTAACTAGAGTAAATATTAAATTTCCTTTTTAAATTCTTATGAAGTTAAACAATTATTCATTAAATGATTTCATTAGATTAGTCAGCACAAAACTAATTTAATTTAATAATCAGTTTCCATTAAAACAGTTGGCTTAGTAAATTCTAAAACATGATTAATTCGTTGATCAACTCTAACTCGTCTTTTCATTAAAATAAAATCCCATTTACTTTGATTATTATTAAAATAAATAATAATATATTTCAAAATAATCTCTTTTTAATTATTTCTTAACCAATTAATCTTATTTATAAATCGTTGCCTTAATCCTTGCTCACTTGCTTAACAATCTAAGCTTCATTAACAATTACGATGAGGCACGTGCTTCGCACACGGCCAATTTTGATACAAAATAGGGATTTGCGGTTAAATAAATAATATAAAAATATGATTGGTTTATTTCTTTTTATTAATTTCACTTAAAAATAATATATTTAAAAATCTATATTCAGCTATAAAATAAATTTCATAACTTCATTTCTATCGATTCACCTGACGATGAATCAATCTTTATAAAACAGTTTGCATTTTGGCCATCTGCTACAAATTCCTCAACCAATATCACTCATTGATTAATAAAAAAACAAACGTTGAATTCATATTCAATGATCAACAATCAAATCAATAATCCAATCATACTGGGTAAACAGTTCATGTAATGATCATATGCCAAAAAATAGTCAATTCAACTAACAGTGGTCAATTAATAACAATAATGCAAGCATCCAATTTAATTTAAATACGTTTATATTATTATAAACGTAACCAGCAAGGTAAGTTACCTTGTTTGGAAATCATCGTTAAAAATAACGATGTTATTTCATTTAAATTAAACAACCGTTTAATTTTAATAACAGATATAGAATATTTAACGAACATGTACACAACCATCAAATCAACCACTAACTAGCAACCATAGCATAAAAATAACAAACCCGACTTATATGAATATAAGTGGGATAACTAAGTGAGTTTAACTCACTTTGATTTTGTTCGTCGATTGAACGGTTCGTTTCGGTCAAACTGAAAATTTCCATTTGCTTCGTTTCTTTGCCAAAATCTGTTCCATAATGTAGCACTCTTCAGTACGGTTTCGATGCTTCATGTTTCGTTAAATTCTGCGTACGTATAAGCGATATATAATATTAACAAATTTTTATATTTAATTAAATAGCCCTTCTTCTTTTATTTCCAAAGGCCTACTCATTCAATTTTGGCCCGTGCACACATCAGATCAACCCGCATCCTAGTGTTGATTTTCACCATGCAACAGACTTGAATTTCTATGCACCTTGCAATAATCTATAACGTTACCCCTTCCAAACCACATGGGTATTGACTGATGTTCTTCTTTTCACTACGTCAGGTTCCCCCTTTCACTCCTACCCGTTACTATTTGCGGTTATTCTCTTCTTCTTCTTTTTTTAAACCCAATCCTTCGAAGGCCCAAAGGCCCACATTTTCCTCCTACGGCCCACGCCCCTTGTATCGTTCCCCATTCCTTTTACTGCTACTCCTTCCCCTCCGCATAACTCAAAACTTCCTACTACTTTTGAATGCTCTTCTAACACAATTTTTTCCATTTGTTTTTCCCAGGTTAACACCTACGCAAGCTACAGAGGTTCTTCCCTCTCATGCCCCTGCTTTATTCTAGTGAACAGAGACCTTAGTTTCTTCTTAATGTCAAGGCTGCTGCCTCCTACCCATCATTATTGTGCCACCACCATTGTATTTTAACTCAACTGCACCATTTTATTTTATTTTGTCAATCTCTTTTTTTTGTTAGAAACATTACCCAAAAAGAACAACGTTGACCTTCTAGAAACTCAAACCATGCTCCTACCTGAAGATGCCATGTAACACCATGCCTCCGCTAGGGTCACTCGCAAAGGAATGCACTAGCTTTAGAGGGGCATTATTGGTAAACATGCACAGAAATATCACAAGACAGAACATATAAAATAGCGGAAGTAAAATCGAACTTTCATAAACATGAATACATAAGGTCTAAAGCCTTTTACATCAGAGTACATCAAAACCTGTCTTGCAATAGTAAAGAAGCATAAAGACTTTTTCATAAATTATTCCCCAAATAAAAACAGTAAAGTAGCCATAGCCAGGAAAAGTCCAAGCCATCCATGATGACCTTCAAGCAGAAGAAGTCCGAACTAAACAGCAGTGTTTCCTGCCTGTAACCTGGGGGGAAACAGAAGAAAAGAGGCGAAACAAAACGGGTCAGTCAAAAAGACTGAGTAAGCCCTATCTACTATTAGTATAAAAACTAGTAAAGTTAACTGACATGAGAAACTGAGATGAACATAAGCATGATACAAGATAGGTCAATTAAATCAAAATAACAGGATGAACTACTGAACTACTGAACTCAGATAAACTAGGGTGTCGTGATAAACTACGATGTCAAGATAAAACAAGGTATCACATTGTCAGGTTCCTATCAAGTATAATATCCCAAGATATCTATCGCGTGTAACGTCCCATGGCATCTATCCTGTATATCCGCTCTGCACCTACCGTACTAGTATCCCAACTGTATTACGTGTTATCCGTGAATGACCCTTACTCAAAAGTCGTGTAATGGTCCATGTCAACCTAATATGCCGCATATATAGGTTACTCAACTCATATGTTTCTTTCCATGTAAAAGTTCAGTCCTTTGCCGTAGGCTGTACGGGCTTTCCCATGTAAACGGTTTATCCTTGAAGTTGTTTTGGACTGCAACCCTTGATCTAGTTGTGTTTCCTTACCATGAACTATTGCGCGTCCACTTTGGATTTATGCCACCTAGGACCGCTAGGGATTATGCTACCTAATGAACGTTTCTGTGTCTCGGTTTGGGTTTTGGCCACCTAGGACCACTAGGGATTACGCCACCCGTCAACCGCGCCCTTGATCCCACGTATGTATCGTGAATCGTTTTCCATGTCTAGATGCACATGTTCCCCAATGTGCCATCCGAGTTCCGTGCCAGGGCAAATCAAGAAATACGGAACTCGGTCGGGAGCTTTAAATCGTCTGCCGATGCAGATATCAAGGTCTGTTTTTGTACCCGTGGCTATGGTCCCACGTGACCCCTCCCTCAACTACTGAAAGGCAATCCAAGAAAAATCATGTATAAGAACCACTCCACGGCCCCACTATAGCCCACTTTCCTACGGGCCAACCTCACCCATGACTCGATAGCAAGCACATGGTCTGTTGGGGGTTCCCTGCCTTTCCGCACGTACACGATTAACTAAAGATGGTAGGTAGTCGGCGATGTGCTATCCAGGGCAAAAACAAGAATCGTCGACTCCACGCTAATCCATCCCAGTCTTTAGGTTGCTCGCATAGCAACCAAGGCATACTCTTGGTCCTTCTAACGCAGACCTTAACCTCTCATGGGCCTAGTATAATTACCTGGCAGCCCACAGAGGGATCCCAAGAATATCCTCACGTCCCCCGAAGCTTCCACTTCGGCACCCAGTGCACTGGAGCTTTTATCCAAGTCAGATAACTTGCTCCCCCTCGTATACTAAGCGATGACCTACCGTATCAGGTTACTCATCGTTTTGAGAATTAGTCCTATGTCCTTAGCTAAGAATTATTACTTAGTTACCCTTAACTAAGGTTTACCACTTAGCTTCCTTTCCCGTTATCCTTGATTAACCACGGTTTTCTACCTAGTTCTTCTAGCTAGGGTTTGTCTATTGGGTTAAGTGTTATCATTCAAGTCCATGACTTAACCCGCCCAAGAATCACGTCAAAGATTGGCTAAGTATTTAAGTTCCAGACTTGGTCCCACAATTTGGTTAAGTGTACCCAGAGGCTCATGACTTAACCGTATCAAGTCAAATTGGTCAAGTACTAGCTTACCTTAATCCTATCGGATTATCTTGCTAGATCGATTAAGCATAGATTATCTTAATCCCATCAAATTATCGAGTCGGATTGGTTAAGTATAGGTTGGCTTAACCCCATCCTCTAATCGTACTACAATGGTTAAGTATATTCTAAAAAGGTCTTGTGACTTAACCTTATCAGGTCCGCGTATTAGATTGGTTAAGTGTAAGTTACTTAACCCCATCAAATCATCATGTATAATTGGTTAAGTATAAGTTGCTTAACCCCATTAAATTATCACGTTAAGTTGGTTAAGTATTGGTTACTTAACCTCATTGAATTACCGAGTTTAAATTGGTTAAGTGTTTAACTTAACCCCATCGAATTACCGTGTTTAGATTAGTTAAGTGTGGATTACTTAACCCCATCTAATTGCCGTGTCGGATTAGTTAGGTGCAAATTACTTAACCCCATCCCCTAATCATCTTATATGGTTAAGTGTCATTAAGAAAACTTACTTAACCTTGCCAAATTATCATGTTGGATTGATTAAGTGTTGGTTAACTTAATCCCCGTCCACTAGTCGTATAAAAATGGTTAAGCGTCATTAGGCAAATCAAATCACTTAACCTACCCAACCTTGTCATGTTTTGTTAAGTATCATTAGCCTAACCTATTTACTTAACCAATTTACCCATGTCATATTTGGTTAAGAGTCATTAATCAAATTAACTTAACCCTATCATGTGGCATTAATTACTTAATGCACCCCAACCTCTCACATTAGACTTTGTTGTGGTTACTAGTTAAGTCGGTCGGTTCCGGGTAGCTTTACCCCACAACTTGGTCTAACCTCGGGTTCAAGCACAACATGACCAACTTCTCACATTGGGTCCTATTGTTTGCAACTACTAGTTAGGCCGGTCGGTTCCGGGTAGTTTTACGTTGCAAACTCAACCCAACCTCGAGTTGGCCACTTTCATGTTTAGTCTAGTGTCATGTTCATAGTCAAGTTTTCAAGCAATTGGGTAGACCTAACTTAATAGGTAAATTCCCAATGGGTAGACCTAACTTAATAGGTAAATTCCCAAGCTTATGTTTTTATGCATACTTACATGTCAACTTCCATGTTATGCTTCAAGTCATGTTTTCAAGTATAAACACATGTCATATTTAACGTTACATGTTGTCATGTTTATACCCATTTACCCAAGTCATATTCATGTCATTATGTTTCCCCATAATGTGACCCCAACGCTTTTTAAACTAGCATATACGTTCGCAACAACGTGATGGATTAAAAGAAGAGACTTGGCAAAGGAATGACAAAAATGGGTATTAAGCCACAAGTTAATCATGGTGGCAAATGAGGCACAAATGTGTTCATTAGCTTGCATGTTACATTCTTAAGCCTCAAAAACATGCATCAACCCAAACTTGGTACATAAGCGAATCATGGTGACAAAAGACATGGAATGATGGCTAGAAACTCGCATATATCATCATATAAGGATTATGACTTCATATGCAAGTTGACATAATGATTATGAAGATTCTCATGTTGCATAATGCAACATTTCAACATAAAGGTTGTGGCTTTTAGTTCATAAGATCAAGATAATGACTTCATAAACTTGCATAACATGATAGCATGCATCATTCTAATTAATCAAACCCAAACTTTCAACATGAACATTTAACTTCATAGTTAATATCTAAGAGTAGGGAAGGGCTTACATAGCTATGAAGGCACAAATCGAAATGCAAAACAAAGATTGTGATGAAGCCTATGCATGCCATCACCCAAAAACCCAAAGATGAACACTCCAAATCAACAAAAATACCATCTTTATGAACAAAGATCAAAGCTTTTGCCTTGAAATCAACTTGAGAAGCTCTCATACTAACATAGGGACTCTCTAATACTCTCATGATCATGAAACCTCTCATAGAAATGAAGTGGAGGCTAGGATAGTTGAGTGGAGGCCATGAGAGTAGCAATTTTGCCATAGTTTAGTTGCATGAATGAATAATGAGGGTTTAGGGGTAGGTTAGGGGCTTATTTATAGATTAGGCAAGTGTTTTAGGCCATAGGATTAAACCTAGATTCAATCCAAGCCACCAAAGTATGTCTTGGGGAAGAAGTCAAGTGTAGGAACCATCTAGGGCCTCTAGATTAAAGATGAACCATGAGAACCATCCAAATGCAAAATCTGCATTTGAGCGAATCGGCCCACGGGTTGATAGCCAAACACCCTGGATTAACTCCTAGTCGACCCAGCAGGCTCGGGTCGACCTCAAAAATCGGCCGGTTCGGTTATTCCCCTCTCCCAATTCGCAGTTTTGAACATTTTTGCATATTTATTTATTAAATTTTCAATTATATATATATATCAATATATATATATATATATTTCTCTGCGTAACCCATTTCACTTAATTAAGTATACTTTAATTTGGGAATTTTTCGTGAAACTTCGCGAGGCCATATCTTGGTCATACGGACTCCGATTTTCGAAAACTCAGACTCTATTTCGCGTATTTTTCCGAGACGAACGCAATGGCATAGCCCGTTTCCCTTGATTCAGATTTTACAGTTTAATTCTGCCTCCATTTATGTTATAATAGGTTATTGAAAATACGGGTTGTTACATTCTCCCCACCTTTTAGGATTTCGTCCCCGAAATCTCCAAGTTAGGAAGAACATATCCTACCATCCATCATCCATCTACTCAAAACATCATCCACAAGCAACCATTGTCCTTAGATGATTTCTAATGCTGTATGAATATATACAAAACGTGTGTGTACATGTTCCTTAGCTAATGCTAATGATTAGGCCTGAATAATCTTTCTAATGCAAAATATGTATAGTGCCATGAATCCAACATGTATGCAAATAGTCCTAGCCATATAGGTACTATATGCGTGCACAATCATTCATTCATATGCAACAACCGCATGATAATACATTCGATTTCATCCATAAACAAGTATAAATACTCATGCATATGCAATATGAAATGTGACCGAGTCGAGCTAGTATCTAATGTGTATTCGCGCATCCACGAGCAACCACTTGCAACCACTTGCAACCATATCAATCATAACATGTTTCAAATACATGTTTACATCCATAGGGTTCTACCTAGGATTCCCTGGAACAGGGTCGAGAAGAAAAACAAGACAAACTCCTTACGGGGTTTGTAACAGAAAATAGGACCGAGAGGATGTCCACAAAAGATAGCCTACAAGTAAGCTCTACAGAAAACAGGGATCAAGGATATACTCCCAAAAGAGATATCATGCGCGTATATAGTCTTTGACCATCAGAGTCGTATTTCCTCGAGCTTAATTCCATTGTGCCTTGACCGTCTTTTAACTTCGCGATTTCGTAGCTTCCTATTTCCTGTTTCCATAACATGAGCTGGAACTCATTTCTTTGTCGCCTCTCGTTCCACTTGCACACTTGGCGCAAACATGACTGCGTACTCATGATCTCATGCAAGCTTTCCAAAATTCACTAGTGAATCTCGGACCTCGTACCACAAGGTATTCCACGTAAAAGAACTTTCTCTTGAAAGTAAACAGATGCCAACCAGGTTATCAAGCGCACTTACTAGGGTGATTTCTATAACCCACGCATAAGTGAAGTAAACCATCCGTCTGATCGGCGAACACCACTCGATCGGGCTTCAAATTTCCAATAAAGGCATCAAGGGATTCTAAGTAACTAGTCATGACAGAACCTCAAAAAGGTTACCCGGTACTTCGAGGGCATTACCAAGGCTAGTCAAAAGGTCTAACTACCCTCCTATCAAAATCGAGAGTGGCACCCCCTACTGGATAACCACTTCATCCCTAGAATCCATCCATAGCTTATAAACATAAGCATTATTTCCAAACTCAACACTTGGCATAGACATTCCCAAATCCAAACAAGTCATGTATAAATGGACTGATTCTCCAATAGGACTTTGAGACAAAAATGGGATTCTCTATTACGCTAGTACTTAAGGTGCAGAGACTCAACTATCGAAGCAGACTTAAATGATACGAACAACGAAGTCCTAACGGGATGATAGAGAAGAAAAGCTAAACCTTTAACAAGATCGTTACCCTCCTTCCGAGGTACTCTAGAAATGAGAGCATACTACTGCCCTCCCGATGATCTTGTCCTTGTCCCATAATACTTAACTATCCGCCCCGTTTTACCATGCCAAAGGTACTCTCTCGTCATGGGTTTCATTGTTCATCTTTCTCCCTCCTTTGAGGACTAAGCCATGCCAACAAGTTGCTCATCCTTAAGCTCGTATCCTTTATCCTCTTTCTCACTATCCTTTCTTATAACGCGGCCACTGGTCTCTTGAAAACCACCTCCATCGCATGGAAAGCACTTTCGTAGATAGAAAAGACTAGTCGTAGTTAAAACCACTGTGACTACAGATGGAGGAAAGAAAGGAAAAGAGATTTAATTAAGGAAACAAGGATAATGCTAATGGCCTTTGGGGAATAGCCTTTTATTTTTAAAAGAAAATTTTCTTGAAAAATCCTTCTTTATAAACGATTTTCAAATAGTTTTCAGAAGGTCTTTAAAAACTTTTGCCCAGTCTGGTAACCTTCTGCTCTGATACCAAATGTAACACCCCGCCTCCGCTAGGGTCACTCGCAAAGGAATGCACTAGCTTTAGAGGGGCATTATTGGTAAACATGCACAGAAATATCACAAGACAGAACAGATAAAATAGCGGAAGTAAAATCGAACTTTCATAAACATGAATACATAAGGTCTAAAGCCTTTTACATCAGAGTACATCAAAACCTGTCTTGCAATAGTAACGAAGCATAAAGACTTTTTCATAAATTATTCCCCAAATAAAAACAGTAAAGTAGCCATAGCCAGGAAAAGTCCAAGCCATCCATGATGACCTTCAAGCAGAAGAAGTCCGAACTAAACAGCAGTGTTTCCTCCCTGTAACCTGGGGGGGAAACGGAAGAAAAGAGGCGAAACAAAACGGGTCAGTCAAAAAGACTGAGTAATCCCTATCTACTATTAGTATAAAAACTAGTAAAGTTAACTGACATGAGAAACTGAGATGAACATAAGCATGATACAAGATAGGTCAATTAAATCAAAATAACAGGATGAACTACTGAACTCAGATAAACTAGGGTGTCGTGATAAACTACGATGTCAAGATAAAACAAGGTATCACATTGTCAGGTTCCTATCAAGTATAATATCCCAAGATATCTATCGCGTATAACGTCCCATGGCATCTATCCTGTATATCAGCTCTGCACCTACCGTACTAGTATCCCAACTGTATTACGTGTTATCCGTGAATGACCCTTACTCAAAAGTCGTGTAATGGTCCATGTCAACCTAATATGCTGCATATATAGGTTACTCAACTCATATGTTTCTTTCCATGTACAAGTTCAGTCCTTTGCCGAGGCTGTACGGGCTTTCCCATGTAAACGGTTTATCCTTGAAGTTGTTTTGGACTGCAACCCTTGATCTAGTTGTGTTTCCTTACCATGAACTATCGCGCGTCCACTTTGGATTTATGCCACCTAGGACCGCTAGGGATTATGCTACCTAATGAACGTTTCCGTGTCTCGGTTTGGGTTTTGGCCACCTAGGACCACTAGGGATTACGCCACCCGTCAACCGCGCCCTTGATCCCACGTATGTATCGTGAATCGTTTTCCATGTCTAGATGCACATGTTCCCCAATGTGCCATCCGAGTTCCGTGCCAGGGCAAATCAAGAAATACGGAACTCTGTCGGGAGCTTTAGATCGTCTGTCGATGCAGATATCAAGGTCTGTTTTTGTACCCGTGGCTATGGTCCCACGTGACCCCTCCCTCAACTACTGAAAGGCAATCCAAGAAAAATCATGTATAAGAACCACTCCACGGCCCCACTATAGCCCACTTTCCTACGGGCCAACCTCACCCATGACTCGATAGCAAGCACATGGTCTGTTGGGGGTTCCCTGCCTTTCCGCACGTACACGATTGACTAAAGATGATAGGTAGTCGGCGATGTGCTATCCAGGGCAAAAACAAGAATCGTCGACTCCACGCTAATCCATCCCAGTCTTTAGGTTGCTCGCATAGCAACCAAGGCATACTCTTGGTCCTTCTAACGCAGACCTTAACCTCTCATGGGCCTAGTATAATTACCTAGCAGCCCACAGAGGGATCCCAAGAATATCCTCACGTCCCCCGAAGCTTCCACTTCGGCACCCAGTGCGCTGGAGCTTTTATCCAAGTCAGATAACTTGCTCCCCCTCGTATACTAAGCGATGACCTACCGTATCAGGTTACTCATCGTTTTGAGAATTAGTCCTATGTCCTTAGCTAAGAATTATTACTTAGTTACCCTTAACTAAGGTTTACCACTTAGCTTCCTTTCCCGTTATCCTTGATTAACCACGGTTTTCTACCTATTTCTTCTAGCTAGGGTTCGTCTATTGGGTTAAGTGTTATCATTCAAGTCCATGACTTAACCCGCCCACGAATCACGTCAAAGATTGGCTAAGTATTTAAGTTCAAGACTTAGTCCCACAAGTTGGTTAAGTGTACCCAGAGGCTCATGACTTAACCCTATCAAGTCAAATTGGTCAAGTACTAGCTTACCTTAATCCTATCGGATAATCTTGCTAGATCGATTAAGCATAGATTATCTTAATCCCATCAAATTATCGAGTCGGATTGGTTAAGTATAGGTTGGCTTAACCCCATCCTCTAATCGTACTACAATGGTTAAGTATATTCTAAAAAGGTCTTGTGACTTAACCTTATCAGGTCCGCGTATTAGATTGGTTAAGTGTAAGTTACTTAACCCCATCAAATCATCATGTATAATTGGTTAAGTATAAGTTGCTTAACCCCATTAAATTATCACGTTAAGTTGGTTAAGTATTGGTTACTTAACCTCATTGAATTACCGAGTTTAAATTGGTTAAGTGTTTAACTTAACCCCATCGAATTACCGTGTTTAGATTAGTTAAGTGTGGATTACTTAACCCCATCTAATTACCGTGTCGGATTAGTTAGGTGCAAATTACTTAACCCCATCCCCTAATCATCTTGTATGGTTAAGTGTCATTAAGAAAACTTACTTAACCTTGCCAAATTATCATGTTGGATTGATTAAGTGTTGGTTAACTTAATCCCCGTCCACTAGTCGTATAAAAATGGTTAAGCGTCATTAGGCAAATCAAATCACTTAACCTACCCAACCTTGTCATGTTTTGTTAAGTATCATTAGCCTAACCTATTTACTTAACCAATTTACCCATGTCATATTTGGTTAAGAGTCATTAATCAAATTAACTTAACCCTATCATGTGGCATTAATTACTTAATGCACCCCAACCTCTCACATTAGACTTTGTTGTGGTTACTAGTTAAGTCGGTCGGTTCCGGGTAGCTTTACACCACAACTTGGTCTAACCTCGGGTTCAAGCACAACATGACCAACTTCTCACATTGGGTCCTATTGTTTGCAACTACTAGTTAGGCCGGTCGGTTCCGGGTAGTTTTACGTTGCAAACTCAACCCAACCTCGAGTTGGCCACTTTCATGTTTAGTCTAGTGTCATGTTCATAGTCAAGTTTTCAAGCAATTGGGTAGACCTAACTTAATAGGTAAATTCCCAATGGGTAGACCTAACTTAATAGGTAAATTCCCAAGCTTATGTTTTTATGCATACTTACATGTCAACTTCCATGTTATGCTTCAAGTCATGTTTTCAAGTATAAACACATGTCATATTTAACGTTACATGTTGTCATGTTTATACCCATTTACCCAAGTCATATTCATGTCATTATGTTTCCCCATAATGTGACCCCAACGCTTTTTAAACTAGCATATACGTTCGCAACAACGTGATGGATTAAAAGAAGAGACTTGGCAAAGGAATGACAAAAATGGGTATTAAGCCACAAGTTAATCATGGTGGCAAATGAGGCACAAATGTGTTCATTAGCTTGCATGTTACATTCTTAAGCCTCAAAAACATGCATCAACCCAAACTTGGTACATAAGCGAATCATGGTGACAAAAGACATGGAATGATGGCTAGAAACTCGCATATATCATCATATAAGGATTATGACTTCATATGCAAGTTGACATAATGATTATGAAGATTCTCATGTTGCATAATGCAACATTTCAACATAAAGGTTGTGGCTTTTAGTTCATAAGATCAAGATAATGACTTCATAAACTTGCATAACATGATAGCATGCATCATTCTAATTAATCAAACCCAAACTTTCAACATGAACATTTAACTTCATAGTTAATATCTAAGAGTAGGGAAGGGCTTACATAGCTATGAAGGCACAAATCGAAATGCAAAACAAAGATTGTGATGAAGCCTATGCATGCCATCACCCAAAAACCCAAAGATGAACACTCCAAATCAACAAAAATACCATCTTTATGAACAAAGATCAAAGCTTTTGCCTTGAAATCAACTTGAGAAGCTCTCATACTAACATAGGGACTCTCTAATACTCTCATGATCATGAAACCTCTCATAGAAATGAAGTGGAGGCTAGGATAGTTGAGTGGAGGCCATGAGAGTAGCAATTTTGCCATAGTTTAGTTGCATGAATGAATAATGAGGGTTTAGGGGTAGGTTAGGGGCTTATTTATAGATTAGGCAAGTGTTTTAGGCCATAGGATTAAACCTAGAGTCAATCCAAGCCACCAAAGTATGTCTTGGGGAAGAAGTCAAGTGTAGGAACCATCTAGGGCCTCTAGATTAAAGATGAACCATGAGAACCATCCAAATGCAAAATCTGCATTTGATCGAATCGGCCCACGGGTTGACAGCCAAACACCCTGGATTAACTCCTAGTCGACCCAACGCGCTCGGGTCGACCTCAAAAATCGGCCGGTTCGGTTATTCCCCTCTCCCAATTCGCTGTTTTGAACATTTTTGCATATTTATTTATTAAATGTTCAATTATATATATATATATATATATATATATTTATATATATCTCTGCGCAACCCATTTCACTTAATTAAGTATACTTTAATTTGGGAATTTTTCGTGAAACTTCGCGAGGCCATATCTTGGTCATACGGACTCCGATTTTCGAAAACTCAGACTCTATTTCGCGTATTTTTCCGAGACGAACGCAATGGCATAGCCCGTTTCCCTTGATTCAGATTTTACAGTTTAATTCTGCCTCCATTTATGTTATAACAGGTTATTGAAAATACGGGTTGTTACATTCTCCCCACCTTTTAGGATTTCGTCCCCGAAATCTCCAAGTTAGGAAGAACATATCCTACCATCCATCATCCATCTACTCAAAACATCATCCCCAAGCAACCATTGTCCTTAGATGATTTCTAATGTTGTATGAATATATGCAAAACGTGTGTGTACATGTTCCTTAGCTAATGCTAATGATTAGGCCTGAATAATCTTTCTAATGCAAAATATGTATAGTGCCATGAATCCAACATGTATGCAAATAGTCCTAGCCATATAGGTACTATATGCGTGCACAATCATTCATTCATATGCAACAACCACATGATAATACATTCGATTTCATCCATAAACAAGTATAAATACTCGTGCATATGCAATATGAAATGTGACCGAGTCGAGCTAGTATCTAATGTGTATTCGCGCATCCACGAGCAACCACTTGCAACCACTTGCAACCATATCAATCATAACATGTTTCAAATACATGTTTACATCCATAGGGTTCTACCTAGGATTCCCTGGAACAGGGTCGAGAAGAAAAACAAGACAAACTCCTTACGGGGTTTGTAACAGAAAATAGGACCGAGAGGATGTCCACAAAAGATAGCCGACAAGTAAGCTCTACAGAAAACAGGGATCAAGGATATACTCCCAAAAGAGATATCATGCGCGTATATAGTCTTTGACCATCAGAGTCGTATTTCCTCGAGCTTAATTCCATTGTGCCTTGACCGTCTTTTAACTTCGCGATTTCGTAGCTTCCTATTTCCTGTTTCCATAACATGAGCTGGAACTCATTTCTTTGTCGCCTCTCGTTCCACTTGCACACTTGGCGCAAACATGACTGCGTACTCATGATCTCATGCAAGCTTTCCAAAATTCACTAGTGAATCTCGGACCTCGTACCACAAGGTATTCCACGTAGAAGAACTTTCTCTTGAAAGTAAACAGATGCCAACCAGGTTATCAAGCGCACTTACTAGGGTGATTTCTATAACCCACGCATAAGTGAAGTAAACCATCCGTCTTATCGGCGAACACCACTCGATCGGGCTTCAAATTTCCAATAAAGGCATCAAGGGATTCTAAGTAACTAGTCATGACAGAACCTCAAAAAGGTTACCCGGTACTTCGAGGGCATTACCAAGGCTAGTCAAAAGGTCTAACTACCCTCCTATCAAAATCGAGAGTGGCACCCCTACTGGATAACCACTTCATCCCTAGAATCCATCCATAGCTTATAAACATAAGCATTATTTCCAAACTCAACACTTGGCATAGACATTCCCAAATCCAAACAAGTCATGTATAAATGGACTGATTCTCCAATAGGACTTTGAGACAAAAATGGAATTCTCTATTACGCTAGTACTTAAGGTGCAGAGACTCAACTATCGAAGCAGACTTAAATGATACGAACAACGAAGTCCTAACGGGATGATAGAGAAGAAAAGCTAAACCTTTAACAAGATCGTTACCCTCCTTCCGAGGTACTCTAGAAATGAGAGCATACTACTGCCCTCCCGATGATCTTGTCCTTGTCCCATAATACTTAACTATCCGCCCCGTTTTACCATGCCAAAGGTACTCTCTCGTCATGGGTTTCATTGTTCATCTTTCTCCCTCCTTTGAGGACTAAGCCATACCAACAAGTTGCTCATCCTTAAGCTCGTATCCTTTATCCTCTTTCTCACTATCCTTTCTTATAACGCGGCCACTGGTCTCTTGAAAACCACCTCCATCGCATGGAAAGCACTTTCGTAGATAGAAAAGACTAGTCGTAGTTAAAACCACTGTGACTACAGATGGAGGAAAGAAAGGAAAAGAGATTTAATTAAGGAAACAAGGATAATGCTAATGGCCTTTGGGGAATAGCCTTTTATTTTTAAAAGAAAATTTTCTTGAAAAATCCTTCTTTATAAACGATTTTCAAATAGTTTTCAGAAGGTCTTTAAAAACTTTTGCCCAGTCTGGTAACCTTCTGCTCTGATACCAAATGTAACACCCCGCCTCCGCTAGGGTCACTCGCAAAGGAATGCACTAGCTTTAGAGGGGCATTATTGGTAAACATGCACAGAAATATCACAAGACAGAACATATAAAATAGCGGAAGTAAAATCGAACTTTCATAAACATGAATACATAAGGTCTAAAGTCTTTTACATCAGAGTACATCAAAACCTGTCTTGCAATAGTAACGAAGCATAAAGACTTTTTCATAAATTATTCCCCAAATAAAAACAGTAAAGTAGCCATAGCCAGGAAAAGTCCAAGCCATCCATGACGACCTTCAAGCAGAAGAAGTCCGAACTAAACAGCAGTGTTTCCTCCCTGTAACCTGGGGGGGAAACGGAAGAAAAGAGGCGAAACAAAACGGGTCAGTCAAAAAGACTGAGTAAGCCCTATCTACTATTAGTATAAAAACTAGTAAAGTTAACTGACATGAGAAACTGAGATGAACATAAGCATGATACAAGATAGGTCAATTAAATCAAAATAACAGGATGAACTACTGAACTCAGATAAACTAGGGTGTCGTGATAAACTACGATGTCAAGATAAAACAAGGTATCACATTGTCAGGTTCCTATCAAGTATAATATCCCAAGATATCTATCGCGTATAACGTCCCATGGCATCTATCCTGTATATCCTCTCTGCACCTACCGTACTAGTATCCCAACTGTATTACGTGTTATCCGTGAATGACCCTTACTCAAAAGTCATGTAATGGTCCATGTCAACCTAATATGCCGCATATATAGGTTACTCAACTCATATGTTTCTTTCCATGTACAAGTTCAGTCCTTTGCCGTAGGCTGTACGGGCTTTCCCATGTAAACGGTTTATCCTTGAAGTTGTTTTGGACTGCAACCCTTGATCTAGTTGTGTTTCCTTACCATAAACTATCGCGCGTCCACTTTGGATTTATGCCACCTAGGACCGCTAGGGATTATGCTACCTAATGAACGTTTCCGTGTCTCGGTTTGGGTTTTGGCCACCTAGGACCACTAGGGATTACGCCAACCGTCAACCGCGCCCTTGTTCCCACGTATGTATCGTGAACCGTTTTCCATGTCTAGATGCACATGTTCCCCAATGTGCCATCCGAGTTCCGTGCCAGGGCAAATCAAGAAATACGGAACTCTGTCGGGAGCTTTAAATCGTCTGCCGATGCAGATATCAAGGTCTGTTTTTGTACCCGTGGCTATGGTCCCACGTGACCCCTCCCTCAACTACTGAAAGGCAATCCAAGAAAAATCATGTATAAGAACCACTCCACGGCCCCACTATAGCCCACTTTCCTACGGGCCAACCTCACCCATGACTCGATAGCAAGCACATGGTCTGTTGGGGGTTCCCTGCCTTTCCGCACGTACACGATTGACTAAAGATGGTAGGTAGTCGGCGATGTGCTATCCAGGGCAAAAACAAGAATCGTCGACTCCACGCTAATCCATCCCAGTCTTTAGGTTGCTCGCATAGCAACCAAGGCATACTCTTGGTCCTTCTAACGCAGACCTTAACCTCTCATGGGCCTAGTATAATTACCTGGCAGCTCACAGAGGGATCCCAAGAATATCCTCACGTCCCCCGAAGCTTCCACTTCGGCACCCAGTGCGCTGGAGCTTTTATCCAAGTCAGATAACTTGCTCCCCCTCGTATACTAAGCGATGACCTACCATATCAGGTTACTCATCGTTTTGAGAATTAGTCCTATGTCCTTAGCTAAGAATTATTACTTAGTTACCCTTAACTAAGGTTTACCACTTAGCTTCCTTTCCCGTTATCCTTGATTAACCACGGTTTTCTACCTATTTCTTCTACCTAGGGTTTGTCTATTGGGTTAAGTGTTATCATTCAAGTCCATGACTTAACCCGCCCACGAATCACGTCAAAGATTGGCTAAGTATTTAAGTTCAAGACTTAGTCCCACAAGTTGGTTAAGTGTACCCAGAGGCTCATGACTTAACCCTATCAAGTCAAATTGGTCAAGTACTAGCTTACCTTAATCCTATCGGATAATCTTGCTAGATCGATTAAGCATAGATTATCTTAATCCCATCAAATTATCGAGTCGGATTGGTTAAGTATAGGTTGGCTTAACCCCATCCTCTAATCGTACTACAATGGTTAAGTATATTCTAAAAAGGTCTTGTGACTTAACCTTATCAGGTTCGCGTATTAGATTGGTTAAGTGTAAGTTACTTAACCCCATCAAATCATCATGTATAATTGGTTAAGTATAAGTTGCTTAACCCCATTAAATTATCACGTTAAGTTGGTTAAGTATTGGTTACTTAACCTCATTGAATTACCGAGTTTAAATTGGTTAAGTGTTTAACTTAACCCCATCGAATTACCGTGTTTAGATTAGTTAAGTGTGGATTACTTAACCCCATCTAATTGCCGTGTCGGATTAGTTAGGTGCAAATTACTTAACCCCATCCCCTAATCATCTTGTATGGTTAAGTGTCATTAAGAAAACTTACTTAACCTTGCCAAATTATCATGTTGGATTGATTAAGTGTTGGTTAACTTAATCCCCGTCCACTAGTCGTATAAAAATGGTTAAGCGTCATTAGGCAAATCAAATCACTTAACCTACCCAACCTTGTCATGTTTTGTTAAGTATCATTAGCCTAACCTATTTACTTAACCCATTTACCCTTTTCATATTTGGTTAAGAGTCATTAATCAAATTAACTTAACCCTATCATGTGGCATTAATTACTTAATGCACCCCAACCTCTCACATTAGACTTTGTTGTGGTTACTAGTTAAGTCGGTCGGTTCCGGGTAGCTTTACACCACAACTTGGTCTAACCTCGGGTTCAAGCACAACATGACCAACTTCTCACATTGGGTCCTATTGTTTGCAACTACTAGTTAGGCCGGTCGGTTCCGGGTAGTTTTACGTTGCAAACTCAACCCAACCTCGAGTTGGCCACTTTCATGTTTAGTCTAGTGTCATGTTCATAGTCAAGTTTTCAAGCAATTGGGTAGACCTAACTTAATAGATAAATTCCCAATGGGTAGACCTAACTTAATAGGTAAATTCCCAAGCTTATGTTTTTATGCATACTTACATGTCAACTTCCATGTTATACTTCAAGTCATGTTTTCAAGTATAAACACATGTCATATTTAACGTTACATGTTGTCATGTTTATACCCATTTACCCAAGTCATATTCATGTCATTATGTTTCCCCATAATGTGACCCCAACGCTTTTTAAACTAGCATATACGTTCGCAACAACGTGATGGATTAAAAGAAGAGACTTGGCAAAGGAATGACAAAAATGGGTATTAAGCCACAAGTTAATCATGGTGGCAAATGAGGCACAAATGTGTTCATTAGCTTGCATGTTACATTCTTAAGCCTCAAAAACATGCATCAACCCAAACTTGGTACATAAGCGAATCATGGTGACAAAAGACATGGAATGATGGCTAGAAACTCGCATATATCATCATATAAGGATTATGACTTCATATGCAAGTTGACATAACGATTATGAAGATTCTCATGTTGCATAATGCAACATTTCAACATAAAGGTTGTGGCTTTTAGTTCATAAGATCAAGATAATGACTTCATAAACTTGCATAACATGATAGCATGCATCATTCTAATTAATCAAACCCAAACTTTCAACATGAACATTTAACTTCATAGTTAATATCTAAGAGTAGGGAAGGGCTTACATAGCTATGAAGGCACAAATCGAAATGCAAAACAAAGATTGTGATGAAGCCTATGCATGCCATCACCCAAAAACCCAAAGATGAACACTCCAAATCAACAAAAATATCATCTTTATGAACAAAGATCAAAGCTTTTGCCTTGAAATCAACTTGAGAAGCTCTCATACTAACATAGGGACTCTCTAATACTCTCATGATCATGAAACCTCTCATAGAAATGAAGTGGAGGCTAGGATAGTTGAGTGGAGGCCATGAGAGTAGCAATTTTGCCATAGTTTAGTTGCATGAATGAATAATGAGGGTTTAGGGGTAGATTAGGGCTTATTTATAGATTAGGCAAGTGTTTTAGGCCATAGGATTAAACCTAGATTCAATCCAAGCCACCAAAGTATGTCTTGGGGAAGAAGTCAAGTGTAGGAACCATCTAGGGCCTCGAGATTAAAGATGAACCATGAGAACCATCCAAATGCAAAATCTGCATTTTAGCGAATCGGCCCACGGGTTGACAGCCAAACACCCTGGATTAACCCCTAGTCGACCCAGCGAGCTCGGGTCGACCTCAAAAATCGGCCGGTTCGGTTATTCCCCTCTCCCAATTCGCTGTTTTGAACATTTTTGCATATTTATTTATTAAATTTTCAATTATATATATATATATATATCAATATATATATTTCTCTGCGCAACCCATTTCACTTAATTAAGTATACTTTAATTTGGGAATTTTTCGTGAAACTTCGCGAGGCCATATCTTGGTCATACGGACTCCGATTTTCGAAAACTCAGACTCTATTTCGCGTATTTTTCCGAGACGAACGCAATGGCATAGCCCGTTTCCCTTGATTCAGATTTTATAGTTTAATTCTGCCTCCATTTATGTTATAACAGGTTATTGAAAATACGGGTTGTTACATGCCACCAGCGTGACCTACATTTCCACTTCATCATGTGGTTCTCTCCACGTCAGACCTCCCATCTCGCTGCCTTGGTGAATACGCCGAAACTTGTACATCGCTTGCCTCTCCGCCTTACTACTTTCCATCTCCGTGCCTTCAGCCTGCAAACTGACGCCGTCACCTTCCCGGTACCATCCCGACCAACTAGAGAGCTCACTCATGAAACCCGTCCCCTTACTTTGAAGGACCCATACCCATTTCCTTTTTGAAAGTTACAGCTTGTATATATAGATTTTATTTTATTTTATTTGCTCTCGTTACTTTGTCTGAGGATGAAAATAATAAATGGTGATGGCAGCATTTATAGGGGAACCAACTTGAGGAGCACGGAATTTAAATCTTGGCACGCACGGTTTTGAAAATTTGGAGGCCACGGTATTTTCCTAGCTTGGTAGAATAGGGTTTTCAGTGTAACTTGAAGATGTAGATAGTTGATCTATTTCACGGCAATTTGATTGGATAACACAGGGAAGAGGAAATAGGATAGATGCGTAATGGTATTTTCCATTTCATTTCTGCAATGTGTTTTCATTTCAAAATTTTTGGGGGTAGCCTGTAGCCATGTGATTGAAGTTCTTGGGTAGTCTGTGTATGGGTGGTACAATTCTAGCCAGGTGGATAGACATGCAGATAAATGGACGGTTTCAGGTAGTAAATTAGGTCAGTGCATGCAATTGTCTTCTTCACCCGAAAGATGGAAAAGAAAGGATGAGAGAAAATAAAATAAAATAGACAACTATGTGTAGATGATTGTGTTATAGATGTGTAGCGTCCTCCCATGTGCGTGAGCTACGTGATGTTGATTTGGCATTGGTTTTCTTGTCATAGATGTGGTTTAGTTTGCATCATAGGTATGTGGTTGATGTTCTTCCATGTCAGTAGCTATAGAGTTAGCTGGGCAAGATAGAAATATAGTGTACAGGGTTTTACTTTGCAGTGTTTGTTGATGGTACAGGATACATGAGTTGTTCATAAGTAGCATGGGTTTAGGCAAATATAGGTAAGCAAACGATGAAGTGTGAAATAATATATATATATAGCTTTTGTAGTGAAGCAAGAATTTTATATGTCCCTTTTCTTCGATATGCTGAGGCTGCTACCCATCTTGGCAGACAATTATAAAATAAGTATATATTTTAGACGTACATATACGTTGCTATAGATTGTAATATTCCATATGCTTCAAAATATATGATGTGATTTGTTTATTTTTAGGTAGCTGTGTTTGCTTTGGAGTAGGATTTATTTGGATAGATTTTACTTAGGAGTTACATAATATATATTATTATCATATATGATTACTGATATTTACCGCGGTTTGCTAAATCTGCACAGACAAACTCGAACCCCAAACACAACGAAAACAGACATACTATTACGTTTTGATGTTTCGGTCCCACAGAAACTAATTTCGTTGAATTCTAACTCCGTTTGCACAAATATGTTATTTTAACTTATCGGTCAACTTTTAAATTTCTCATACTGACAAAATAACTCCGTTTGGCTCCAAACTGGAAATCTTGCAATAACTAGCTATACATATTCCATAAAAATTCGTTTCGTCGAAAATGGGAGTTGTTTGAAAAACGGCTATTTATATGACTTATAAATATAAATATAAACATTCAATCATCGTTTTATTATCGAATTCAATATTCAAATATATTAATATTTCTAATATAATATTTAAAACTAATTTAAATAAATAGCCGAAAAATCCGGTTCGTTACAGAAGTAGAATAGGTTTCGATCCTGAAACGAATAAGAGCCAGAACCACATGAGGAATCACTGATCTTTTGTGATGTAGTAGCCTGAATGTAACAACCCAAATTCCAACTGACCCTAATTTTTTGTTCAAAAATCCAAATCTAGCGAAGCTCGAGTTGACTTATTTGGCATCCTGAAGGAAGTCAAAGATAAATATATCAGGGATTATAATAAAAATCTCACAGTGGTAGGGATAAAATATAATAGTAGGTAAATGCTTACCAATATAATGACACTTATCTAACAAGTGTCCCTAAGCTGTAGAATCTCAACCACCTGTCTAACCTACGGGTTTGTTAAGAGGAGAGGGTCAGAGTGAAAGTTCTGATGAATGGACAGATTATATTTTCTGCAAATAACATTACATATGTTGTTCTATCAATAGTTTATATTTATTAGGTCATTCAGGTTTATTTCACAATATACTTTTGATTTTTCTGCATAAATCGTATCCATCTATTACAATAGCTTTAACTAATAAATCATATATATGTAGCTAAATGCCCGACATCTCAAGGTACTCCCCATAATACCCTCCTCGTACGGTATCTATCATCGTGCCATGGAAGCATACTTAACCTCTATCCTACACCTATTTGTGTACTGAATCTCCATCACTACGCCACGTAAACATATAGAACTATCATCGCTATACCACGTAAGCGTACGGATCCTTATATTCGAACACCATGTTCGAGCTAATCCCCGAAGAGGAGTTAAATGCCCTAATGTATATGATACACCACTTTGTGCATGCATCGAAACCCTTATACGGATGTACTGTCGAATATAATCCGAGTTCCACAATCCGGCTGCACCTGTGCATGAAATTCAGTTGGAATTTTGTCAAATGCTTTATGAAGATCCATTTTAATAAATGTATGATTTTTATTCTTTATATTAAAATTTCTGATCATTTCATGTGCTAATAAAGTGTTTTCAGAAATTAATCTCTTTGGAATAAATGCACTTTGATTTTCAAAAATTAGAAATTTGAGAAATACTTTAATCCTATTATAGAGGATATTAGATATAATTTAATATATGAAGTTACAACATGCAATAGGCCTAAAGTCCTCCAACCCTTTTGGCACTTTTACTTTAGGAACAAGGGTTAAAAATGTGTGATTAGATTTTTTACAGGTTGCCAGTGTTAAAAATTTATTAAACACATCCAAAATTTAAAATTGTAGATCAACCCAGTGAAATTTATAAAACTTATCTCCAAATCCATCAGGACTTGGACTCTTGTCATTATTATCTTTGGAAACAACATTTTTAGTTTCAAAAATATATAATGGGCCAAAAGAATCTCTTGACAGATGTTATTAACAATGTATTTGAATTCAATTTTAGGGGAAAATAGTTTTATAAGAGTCAGAATTACAAAGAGAAGAATTGATAGCTTCCTCCACGATAAATTTAGCATCATTAATAACTAACACATTGCCAATGTCATTGGTATGTTTCCTAGCTAACATCTTAGCTTAGAAAAATTTAGAGGCTTCATCTGCTTAAGTTAGCCAGATAAATTTAGCTTTTTGCCTAAGATTAATAGCTTGAATATGAAGAGAATTGGCTAGCTCATCATGGTCTTTAAAAAATGCATTCTTTAGAGGGGTCTAAGTTATCATTATCTAGTTCATTTTTTCGATTTTCACAATTGTCCCTAATATTTTTAATATCTTTATTCTTTCTGGCATTATTCCATTTTTTAGATTAATTTTAACTGATTTCAAAGTTTTGTTGAATTTGTATTAAGAAGTGCCAAAAAAATTGTTAGAGAGACTATTTCTAACAACTTCCTTATAAGATTTTTCAAAGGTCCACCCTTTTACAGGTCTGAAAGGATAGTTAAAATTAGTAGCTCTATTAGCATACAATGAACCTTTCAAGGGGGTACGATCACTAGCGGTTCAGGGGAGCGTACCACATTTAAATTATTTAAAATCATTTAAGAAATACTGATTTAATAGGACTTTGTCTAACTTACATAGTGTATGTTTCTAAATTCACCTGATTTCCAAGTGAATTTATTACCATATATGGTAGGCTCAAAGAGTCCAATTTTAATAAGAAAATTGTTTAGTATTTCAATCTTTTTGAAAGGCAATGGGTTGCCACCTCTTTTTTTGATAAGAATGAATAATAATATTCAAATCCCCTAAGATAACCTAGGGGAATCAATACTATTATTTAGTTTACTCAGACTATCCTAAAGGTCAAGTCATACCTTCTCACTGTTATAAGCATAAATAAAAGAAATAAACATAATACAACCCCTTCATTTTTGAAGGCACGGTGAATAAACTGAAAATCCAATAAAATGTCGGCTAGATCACATATACATGGTTCACAAAAAACTAAAATTCTACCAAAACCCCTTTTATAGTTATTATGAATAAGTTTCCAATTCTGCATACTTTTTAAATGAAAATCAAGAATTTTTAAATCGTCCATTTTATGTTCCAATAGTCCCAAAATTTCTGGTTTATGCATATGAATTAAGTTGTAAAGATCCAACTTTCTTTTTGGGGAGCTATAATCCCGAACATACCAACAAACAATCATCATTTAACAAAATAAAGGATACTAATTACATCATTAAATCATAGTAACTACTGTCATCCTCCCTGATCCCCATTTTAACTCCTTTCTTCTTGTATTGTTTGTTGTTTTTAACGCCAAGCTGATCACTCCAATTGATATTTTTGGAAATGTACTTATTTCTGAAATCTGCATCATTTGCATCTTCAATGATGTCAGATGTGTTGAGTTCATTGAGCTTTTTGGTCCTACTCTTCTTCCTTTTATTTTTAATTACAGAACTAGCAGCCGAAGAGAATGTATTCACTACTATCTGAATAGCTTCATCGGATAATGTTTTGTGAGAGTCTGGTGCTAAGCTCTCAGTCAGCAGAGCTGGATTAGTGGATCCCAGACTACTGGATAGACCAAGAAGGCTGGAACTTACAGCTATATTATCTACTTTCATTTCATCATTGTCTATAATTAATCTTGGGTCTTCCAAGAGGCTGGAAGGCTTAATGTCCTTTTCTAGTTGCTTCTGTGATATATTTTGAGTTTGCAACAACATCTGTAACTGATTTAGTAACAAGTAATGTCTGTGATGCTTCCTCATTACTGTTTTTGGTGTTGATATTGGAATGCAAGTGATCAATTGGTGACTAAGCATTTTCTTTTACTTTGCTTTCTTGAATTGGTTCACTGTTTGAGATGGGATCTGAATTATTTTATGCATCTTTAACACATGAATCAATTCCTGAAACATTATTCTGTGACATGCCATTTCTTGTTTGTTAAATGCTTCCATCTGAAATTTCTATGTCAAAACATTGCTCGGACATTGGTTCAGCGGTAGATTTCTCTTTCCATAATTTTTAACATAGTAGTTTTCTAAACTGTGTCCAAAGCACTTGCAATAAGTGCATCTTGGTGGGATCCAATCTTGCTTAACTTATTGAACTTTTTCCTCTCCATTGTGCATCTTAATATGTGCTTCATTATGGAGTTCGTCATCTGTCTGTGTTTCAACTAATATTCTAGTGAAACTAAGCCTGATTTCATTTGTTGTGCGCTCATGCAGTTTAAGTGGATTACCCATTAAACTGGCAATGGCACTAAAACCTCTTTATCCTAGAGCCTCGGGCTTAGTTTCGATAGCCGAATCTGAATTAGGATTGAACTTAAAACATCTCTACCAAGAATTGCTTTCTTGGACCATTTTTTAGTATTCTGATCTTCCCATTAAAAAATACGGCCCCCCTTTTAATATATATTCAAAGTCGAATTTCATTAGATAATCTAACAATGAAAAAACCATTATTTCGAGTAGATATTTCAAATGTACCGCTGGGTTTCCTTGTCCGAGTGACGAACTCCTGAAATGATGATAGATGTTGCCATAAACATAGGCGACAATAAAACTGCTCCATCTAAATTATGTTTTTTTACCGACCTCCTCCTTCATAAGTTTCATCTTCTTGTTGTTGAATTGGAATGGTCTATATGATTGAGGTCAAAATCAAAATTTGAACCTCAATTTTTAACCATACTGGCCTAGGAGCTTGATGATTAGTTATTCCCCATTGATATCACATTGCTCCTGAAATCATTATTATTCCTGAAAGCCGCTCTTGACTGTGAAATCGGATCATGGAATGGTTCCTACATCCGGCTTATTGCCAAGAAGAGAAGGAATCAGTCTAGTAGAAGGGATCTGATGCGGCTTACCGGGTTTATTAGCATTAGACTGATATTGATTATCTGGCTCCGGGACCCTACTGAGTTGTTATGATTTGTGATATTTATCACATGGATATTGAAGATCAAGATATTTTAGGATTTTTTATTTTGTGCAAATTTTAAGGAGAGAAAGATATATTTTGTGCAAGTTTCAAGGAGAGAGATTTAATTTGTGCAAGTTTTGAGGAGGATATTTTCAAATCTGGAGGATACTTAGGATCTAGAGGAAATTTCGGGAATTTCCATATACTTTCTATTTGCCTATATAAGCATGTCATTAGGGATAGGCTTATTTGCAATTTTGAGGGAGAAAAACTTGTTTTTGTTTTTAGGGATTGAGATATCTTCTCAATTTTAGGTCTTTCATTGTAATAAATTGGTGGAATAATAAAGGTTTGTTGGAGGAATTTGTTTGTTGTTGTTATCTTCTTCTCTCTTTCAAAATCTAATTGTCTAGTGCTCTTGTGGAAACCCTAATAATTGGTATCGGAGCCTTCTACACAAATTTTTTGAATAGGGTTTGAATATGGATAAAATAATTATTGAAAAGCTTAATGGAAGAAATTGGGGATTATGGAGGGCAAAGATGGAAGATTTCCTTTATCTTAATGATCTTCATCAGCCACTGGAGAATAATGGGGAAAAACCTAGCAATCTATCTGAAGCAAAATGGGAGACTTTGGATAGGAAGGCTGCTGCGTCTATTCGATGTTTTTTGGATAATTCAGTATTTCATATTGTTGCTAATGAAACATCTGCTTATGCAATATGGAAGAAATTGGAAGGGGTTTATGCGAAGAACTCCGCAACAAACAAGGCTCTTCTTATGAGAAGATTGGTAAATCTGAAGCTTAAGGAAGGTGGATCAATTGGGGAGCTTCTTAACAATTTTTAGGAAATTGTGAATCAATTGGCTGCTGTGAATTTCAAGGTGGATGACGAAACACAAGCTTTAATGATGATGAGTTCATTGCCAGAAAGTTGGGAAACACTTGTGGTTGCGTTGAATAACTCAAATTCGGATGGTGTTGTTTCAATGGGGTTCGTTGTTAGTAGCTTGCTTAATGAAGAGATGCGGAGGATGAGCCTTAAGAAAGGAAAGATAATGAGGAAACAGAAATTGAAACTCCAATTGAAAACCCTTTATTGCAAGGAGGGATAATCAACGAAATATGGAAAGACAATCGAATAGATCGGACATGAGAAAGGAATATGTTTGTTTTTACTATGACAAACTCAGTCATCAACTGAGATTTTGTCACAAGCTTAAAAGGGATAAGGAGAAGATGAAGACATTGGAAGAAAAGATTGATGAACAAAATAACAACGGTAATGAGGTGAATTTTGGCGAGGAGATGAAGGAAATGTTTTATGTGTTAATAAAAGCGAAAGCAAAGATTGGATACTTGATTCGGGGGCTTGTTTTCACGTATGCCATCAAAAGGAAGCATTTGTTGATTATGAAGAACAAACTAATACAGTGGAATCTGCTGACTGTCGAAATTTGCATGTTAAAGGTATAGGTTCAGTTCGATTGAAGATGAATGATGGAAGGTTGGTGAAGCTAACAGGAGCTAGGTACATCCCAGAAATTAATAAGAATCTAGCTTCAATTGGACAGTTGGAACAAAAAGGTTGCAATTTCTCGACTAGAGGTGGAGTTACAAGAGTTTGGAGGGGTAACAAGGAGCTTCTGCGCCCAAAATGGGAAAATAATAACATATATAAATTGCTTGGAAAAACGGTGGAGAATGTTCTGAGTTCTCAAATTGGATTAGGAGAGGCGAGTTCATCTGAATCAAGGTGGAGGCATCACCGTAAAGCCATAAAGTCTACGTGGAAGCCATTGTGGTATTACAAGCCATTTTGAGATCTTTTATGTGGTGTATCTCAATAGGAAAATGCATAATTTGGGGATGGTTTTTAGATTTGTTGAGTGGTGGAGTGATTTCATATCAAGGTGGAGTGTTATGATTTGTGATATTTATCACATGGATATTGAAGATCAAGATATTTTAGGATTTTTTATTTTGTGCAAATTTTAAGGAGAGAAAGATATATTTTGTGCCAGTTTCAAGAAGAGAGATTTATTTTGTGCAAGTTTTGAGGAGGATATTTTAGGATATTTTCAGATCTGGAGGATATTTAGGATCTAGAGGAAATTTCGGGAATTTCCATATACTTTCTATTTGCCTATATAAGCATGTCATTAGGGATAGATTTATTCACACTTTTGAGGGAGAAAAACTTGTTTTTGATTTTAGGGATTGAGATATCTTCTCAATTTTATGTCTTTCATTGTAATAAATTGGCGAAATAATAAAGGTTTGTTTGGAGGAATTTGTTTGTAGTTGTTATCTTCTCCTCTCTTTCAAAATCTAATTGTGTAGTGATCTTGTGTAACCCTAACATGAGTTTCTTCCTCCTATTTGACTGTTTGGAAGCCATCCTCATCAACAAGGTTTTCATTGGATGCTTTTGGAGGGGGTTATGAGTTGGTAGAGGAGAAGATAAACATCGTGTGAACGAAAAAAAAAACCCTCATACAGATCAGGGTTAGAGACAAAGATTTGGTTATTAGAAAATCTTCATGGGAGTCATGGCTCTAAGAGAGAAGCTTTTTTATTTTCTATATGGAAATAATGTTAAATGTGCTAAGTAATTAATCTTTTTTAGATAAACAATAATTTAACATTATCATGCTAACGATTACCAAATTATAAATATATCAGTTTATTTCTGTATATGAATAACATCAAGGACAGATAATTTTTACAATAGTAAATATAGTTGGAAAGGGTATTTGAGAAATGATATTGATAATCCTTATACAAGAATTTTGGATACATGAGAATAGAGGATTTTAGATATAGTCGATTTATTCTCTCTCTCTTTTTTTTTTTTCTTTTTTTTTTTCCTCACTCTCTCTCTCTCTCTCTCTGAAACAATGGCATACAGTGTTTTGAAGTAACTATTAACTGCTAACAATTACAAGCTTATTGTAGTTGTCGTTCCGAACGAACTGATTGCAAAAAATCATCCAACTGGGTAATGCAGGAACCTACTTTCCCGTTCTGCACTTTCATGCCCATGGCTCCTTTGAACACTTCACTAATTTCTCTGGCTTTTTTCTTCATTTTCTTTTCTCCATCTCCCAACACAATCTCGATACTCTTCACGATTTTGTGTTTTTCCACCTTGGAATGCTCACCATTACCTCTTGCCACTTCAATGCACACTCCCATTTGTTCTAGAAACATTGTATTGTAGAACTGCTCTGCTGCTAATGGCCAGCCTAGTATGGGTACCCCATTGATCAGGCTTTCTAGCACGGAGTTCCACCCACAGTGGCTTAAAAAAGCACCAACTGCGGGATGACAAAGTATGTCCACCTGCAACATTTGTATATATTCTTATAGATACATGCATTTTCATATATTAAACTAAACTTCCCCAAAGATAGATCTTGTCTTCTCCTATTCAGTGATACGAGATGAGTTTTCTGGGAAAAATCAGATCTATGTGTTTCAAAAATACTAAAATTGTACCGTTATAGCATATACTAACAAAACCGGAACATTTTTTCTATATAATGACAGGGTATAGAGATTGCACAGCGAAACAATGTTTCATTCTTTTAAAACTGCACCATTATATAACACATGCAGAGAAGCATAATCTGGTTTTGTTCAAAATAGAGCAAAGTAGATTGCACACTGAAACAATGTTTCATCATTCTTCAATGAGTTATAGCAGGTGATTGATTCTATTACTATTTATTTGATTGTGGACATTAATCGCTGATGCTGCAATTTAAGTTAAGTTACATATAAAATTGGAAGGAAAGAAAAAAAACGTTGCAAATGAGAAGGTTGTACAAACCTGTGATGCCCATTGATGCACCAAAATCCCCTTGCCATTTTTTCCAATTCTCTCTTCAAAATTGTCCGGCAACCATTCTTTCCTAAACACTCCTTTTATATCAAAACCAAATGGTGGCCTAATCACCCAAATAAACTCTACATTGGTCTCCTCCAAAGCAATTGCTAACTCCATCATCTGTGCAGCATTGGTCGTGTTTTGCGAACCAAACGATATATAAAGCACCGAACCTTCAGATTTTCCAACTAACCATTCTTGAACATAATCAACTGAACAAGAATGTGAAAGCTCAACCAAGGCCCCAACTGCATAAACCGGCACCTCAAACAGCTGTTGCTGCATTTTCAACCCTAAGGGCTCGAACTCTCTTACTGTGCTCACAAGTATTGCATCTGAAAGCTTGCAGAATGCTATCTGCCTTTTGTAAAACAACGAACAAGGATCACAGCCATCAGCTTTCACTAGGAATGGCGAGAGTTGTGTTTTATGTAGTACGATCTCTGGAAAGTTTGGAAGCATGAATTCCTCTTCAGTTGTCTTACTGTTGAAAACAAACATGTACATGATCAGTGCAAATCCTAAGCATGCAGGTCACAGAGTGAACACTCAACCATCTACAAATATATATACATCAAGCTTATATGTATGTATGTACCTTTGTGGACTGTGGAGACTGAGAGAGAGAAAAGTAGCGTTTCCATAAGCGCTGGTGGTGACGAACACAGAGTGAAATATGCCAAAGTTACGAGCAGATTCAACAGTCCAGGCCAGGAAATAATCCGCAACGATACAGAAAGGTACTTCTCCGTCTTCTTCTGTTATGTCTGACAAAAGCTTTTCAAAGGCAGGTTGAAGTGTTTCTGTAGCTATGAAGAAATCGACGAAAAGGCGAAAGGGTAATACTGAGCAGTTATCGCCGTTGGGAGGTAAGTTGTGAGATGAAGGGTCGAAGGGAAGAGATTTGAGGCTGATGTTTGAGTCGGCAGGGAAAGAGGACTTTATATTTTTTAAGTTGGCAGGAGTGCTAACGAGGGTAAAAGTGTAATTTGAATGCAACTTCGTCATGAAGTTTGCGAGGTTGATGAATGGAGTGATATGGCCTTGCGCCATGAAAGGGAAGATGATTATTCTTTGCTTTTTCGATTCCTCCATTTTTGATTGTTTATTTTGTAATGGAGGATGGAAGAGGAGGCTTAACACAGCAATTTAGGCACTGGTTTATGATTAGTGGATCAATACAATAATTTTTTCCTTCCAATGTCTACATCACTTTCACATATATACTATTGTTTATTCTTGTTTCATCAACTTTTAGGTGAAATCGGTTCACAAAACGAATAAAGAGGCAAGAAAGCAGTAGCCGTTTACATTTTTGTCTTCTTCTTCCTTCGCCTAACTATTAAAATAAAACTTTAACGTCATTTTTTTCTCCACCTTTTGGTTTTACATGGGACCAACAGAGCAACAAAATAAAATTAGAAAAAGGAAATTATACTGCGTATAGAATATTGCAAAGACCTAGCATCTGCGAAATTGTAATATTCAATACGCTACGTACCGAGAAAAAGATGTCAAACCTCTAGCATAATAGCATTCTTTTTATGAACGTTAGAGAATTTAAAAAAAAAAAAAAAAAAAAAAAAAATAGTACAACTTCCTTTAAATTTTCCTGATTTGTGCTGAAATGATTCACCACATAGGCACATACTAGTTTGATAGATTAAAACTAAGAATGCATTCTTAAGCAACGCGAGCGAGGTATTTAAGCGTGACATTTGAGCGGAGTATTTGAGCGTGGTACTGTAGCGAACGAGAAATGTGTTTTTAGCTACGAACGGAGTATTTGGCGTGGTATCTGAGCGGGGTATTTGAGCGGGGTATATTTAAAATAAGATATAAATAGATTTGATTTGACAAGTACGAATACAAATACAGATACAGTTTCTAATACAAATCCAAGTACAAGTACAGTTACAGATATAAAGACAAATTAGCGCAGACCAGCAGCAACCAACTCATCTCTAATGTTATCTCGAACTAATGTCATTTCTCGGTATCTATCTGGGTGTACACGTTCAGTGCCTCCATTCGTCGTATTTCTCATACTGTAATATTCCGCCAAGTACTGATCGTGGATTAGTTCAGGATCATCATCAAAAGCCATAAAATCTGGGTCACCGCTATTATATTTGCGTATGAAATTGTGTAAGGCCATTGTAGATACGACAACTTTCACTTGAGTGTTGAACCGAAATGTAGGCATCTTGTTGAGAATGATAATTTTTTTTCCAAATGCCAAATGTTCTTTCAACGGTCATCCGTAAACTCGAATGGTAGTAATTAAACATTTCATTGGCCGACTTTGGTTGATTCATGGTATCACGGAAATGCGGAATATGGTGCCTCATATTTCGATATGGCAGTAAATATCCAGTCTGAAGTGGATAGCCCGAATCAACCAAATAATACTGTCCAGCTGGAGGGTTAGGAAAGTTAGAGCTTCTATCGTTCGTAACAGCATTAAAAATTCTACTATCATGTGCAGTCCCTTCCCAACCAGCCATAACATACGTAAACTGTAAATCGAAATCACAAACCGCTAATATATTTTGAGTTGCAAAACCTTTTCTTCCGATATAAGGGATAATTTGATCAGCGGGTAAATGTGCAGATACGTGTGTACCATCTATAGCGCCAATTCAGTTTTTGAAATACGGATAATACCGGGTTGAATTTCTGATGTGATGAGGAACAGTATTAAATTGTTGTTCTCCTGGCTTTATTATATCCGCAGCGAGTAATTAAAAAGCGTTTAGGACATCATGAAAACAAACGGAAATTGTGCTACCTGATCGTTGAAATCTTTCTTGAAGTTGTCTATTTGAAAGCTCAGTAGCCATTGTATAAATGAACTTTCCAACCATTTCGATGACACAGATTTCTGGTCTGGAAACAAGACCATGATGTTGCAGTTTTTCACATAATGCGTGGAAACAAAGTCTTTTCATCCAAAAATTATTTTGACAATGATTTTGATGACCATTCAAAATTTCGTTAATCCAAGATAAGCTAGTGAACTCTGAAGTATTAATCCGCATCATATGATTTCTCGTTTCATTCTGACATAGATTGACCCCGTAGAGATCAATCAAATCGTCGTAATCGGAGGATGAATCGGAGTTAGACATTAATAGAATAAGTAGAAAGAGTTGAAGAAGTTGCTGAAGTAGTAGTTGTGAAAGGTGTTAAGGAAGGAGGGGGTGATTCATAGGGAGGAAGGGAAGTTGGAAATAAAGTCGTTGGCGTCCGACGCGTCGGACGCCAACGGCTTGATTTCCAACTTCCAGCAAACGTTCCATTCGGAAGTGGAAAATGGTGTTGGCTTCCGACGCGTCGGACGCCACAAAAATCTCCAGCGTGGAAAAATAAGGCTGCGAACGCATCCTAACAATCAAAATTACGCAAGCAAATTCTAGTTAATGATTGCCATATTTACAATTGCACGAGCCATTAATGCAACAAACATTCCACCTTGTATTAAATTAAATTTTTTAAGATACTTTAGGTCAGGGAACAGAGAAATAAAATTTTAAAATAGAAGAAAAATAGTAATATAATGCTCATTTTATATGCATCAGAGTTTTGACGTCCATTTTATATGCATCATGTTCTAATTACGTATCATGAACTCTTCCCATAAGATTACGTTGAATCTTCTACGTGTAACATTCCATTAAGGGTTTGCTATTTAAAATTGAATCTGCACCATCTTGAAGCAAATAACTAAACTATTCAAGGTGAATAGTTCAAAACTTACACTACAAGCAGAACAGGGAATTCCAATGGCTAAGGGCCGTTGTCGGCTGTGTTGGAAGCCGTTGGTACATCAGTTGGTATACGAATAGACGGTTTCCAATGACTTCCAATGTCACCAACGACAATTTTCCAACGACTTCCAACTTTATAAGTTGGTCACGTTTAGGGGTGGGCGCGGTTCGATTCGGTGCGGTTTGGAGCTCAAACCGCTTCCGCACCGCATCAAACGGTTAATCAAAAATACAAACCATTATACTAACCATTCAAACGGTTCGGTTTCGGTTCGGTTTTGATGTAATACGGTCCGGTTTTAGTTTGGTCCAGTTTGAACTCGTATTAAATACGAAACAAGAGAATTACTTCCATTAACAATCAATTTATGATTGTATGACGTTGTATCACCTAAAGATTAAAACACATAGTGTTATCTTGAATTGATATAACTACAACAGACGCTGAAAATAGAATATACATAATTAAAATAAAAAGTTAGATAGGAATTTATTAATTTTTTATCGTAACATTACCAGTGTAACTATGCGGCTTGGTTCGGTTTAATATGGTTTGGTAACAGTTCAAACCGCAATCGAACCATATCATTGCGGGTTAGTTCAGTTTGGGTTGTTAGTTTTAGAGAGAGAATCTGGTTCGGTTTTCCGCACCATTTATGTGGTCTGGTCTGGGCGGTTTCCGCATTGCGGTGCGTTTTATACCCATCCCTAGTCACGTTAATTTCATGTTGGTTCAGTAAGCCGTTGAAGCCCGATGAAAACTGGCCGTGGGTAATCATTGAAAGCCGATGAAATATATAGACTTGTATGCTGTTGAACGCCGTTGGAAATCTGGTTCTTTTTATTATTTTTTTACATATTTCAGATTAATAATAACTTTCAGCCACCCCACAATTCATATTCATCAATACAACTTCATTTCGAGCAAATACATCACAACCACGTATATACTCAAACATAATATTATATCCAAATCAAACACAAAACATTCGAAACACAGAATATAAACCAATATTTACAAAATACATCAACACAACATCATCTAACAAAATAAACCGTTAACCATCATCACGTCCAAACCGTCGTCACCAACACAACATCAACACATACAAACTATCGTAATGTATCAAGCAAAATCCTCACCCACTCTCAAAGCGTATATGTACGTATATATATATATATATATATATATATATATATATATAACAATAAAACAAACTAAACTTAACTTAATCTCTCCCGGAACCACGAGACGATGAAGGACCCGTACCGTACTGGGCAATGAACTCCATTAGACGTTGGTTAAACTGCTCTATCTGCTCTTCACGGCGGCGATCACGCTCATTAAGCTCTGCGATCTAGGCTCATAGTTGTGCGATCTTCTCCTTATCTTGAGCCCTCTGGTACGAACATTGAGATGTCCTAAGCTATAAATAATTTTAGATTTTCAATATTTCATATTATCAATTCAAGTAATTTTCAGTTATTCTTATAAATTTTAGTTTCTATTACCGCTTGGTACCCAAAATCATATCGTCTGTTCCGGGTTGGTGGATCTATGACAGCCTCAAAAATCATATCGTCATCCTTGGCAGTCAATTCGGTCTTCCCAGTCTCCTCAAACATCTATGCCCTTTGTTGCTGGAATTTATCTTGTCAAACAAAATACAATTGAATTTAGATAACACTATTTTAATTAAATTATAACTTTAAGTTAGCTATATTATACTTACATATGCATCACGTGTTTTGGCATCGTGGTCCCAATAGTAGAAAACTGAGCATGTGTCGCTGATTTGACTCACTACATGCTTATGCTAAAAAACATCCCAGTACGACATAGGAAAACCAAACTATCTCTCCTAAAATATGCATATACGTAAATTAGAACTTAAAGTTAAATCGATTAACTTTTAACAACTTAAAACTTAAAATCTTTAGTTGTATAATTAATAAATATATCGGGTCCTCGCGATGGTGATGAAACGACTTGGAACCACAGCGATGTGTAACCGAGTTCTTGCTTTTATTTGTCGAATTTCTCGCAGACTCAGCTTATAAATTTATATTAAAAAAATGTTTAATTTTAATTTATATATTAATCGAGTAGAACAATTCAAACTAAATGTGCAGTAAATTTACTTGAAACTGTTTGTTATTCCACTAAGTATGAAGATCATCCCACACCTTAGCACTCATCCAACCCGGTTTTTTTTCCAACTGATTTAATGCTATTTAGTGTTTCATCTCTATAATTTTTAGCCACTTACTGTTTTAGTTGCGCCTGGCGAGCGAAATATCTGTCTTCTGGAAATCCACCACATCCCGCATTTTTTTAAAATAGCGTAAATATGAACTAACCAAATAGGAGCATGACTACATCCGTCCTTATTGCATAGGCTCTCGAAGACGTTCTTCTAATGGAAAAGATGAATAAGTAAATGTTCCATAACATTGGAAAAATTTGAAGGAAATATTTTTTCCAGTTTGCAGAGCAATATAGGGATTTCTTCCTCTAATTTACGTCGACGATCAATTTTTAATGTAGTGGAACAAAGCCCTTTATAAAACAGACTAAGTTATGTTATAACAGTCCAAACTTTTACGGGCAATAGTTCTTTGAAAGTGACGGGAAACAAATTTTCCATCATAACATGATAGTCGTGGCTTTTCATTCCGCTAAGTTTATTGTTTTTATATCGACATATCTACGAAGATTAGAAGATATACCATCCATGAATTTTAATCCTTCCAACATTTTAGAAGTACTTTAACTTGATTATTGTTTAGTTCATAGCACGCTTTTGATTTTTTTGTATCATTTGGCTTTATATGAAACTCAGGACGATTACATATTACTTCGATATCATGTCTTGATTTCAATTCATATTCTGTCTTCCCTTTGACATTCAAAATTATATTAAACACATTGTCAAACATGTTTTTCTCATTATGCATTAACATCGATATTATGACGAATAAGAGATTTTTCCAATAAGGCAACTCTCAAAATATGCTTTGTTTGCAACAATTATGAATCGATGATTTACCTTGAATTTCAGTCTGTTCTCCAGTTTCCACTACTAGAATACAGGGCTATTCCAATGGCTCCCAGCCGTTGGCGGCTGTTTGAACAACCGTTGGAATAGCATTCACGACTTCCAACGGCTATACCAACGGCTTCTGACGGCTTTACTCCATTGAAAACCATTACAAACCAATGACCAATTAACCATTGGTATCCATTGGAAAAACTAGGTTAATTTTTTTTAGTTCCAACAAGTATATAATCTTCCTACCACTACATTTCCAATCCAATCCAATTCCAATCCATTACCAATCCAATCCCAATCAATTCCATATATGTACAACACGTATATACCAATAACAATATAAACAACCAAAATATATCAAAGAACGTCAATATAAACAAAACAAAACATCAAAACATCCATAAACCAACAAATACATGTTCATAAACCAAATACATCAAAGTTACATGTCCACAAACCATCTAAACATATCAAATTTACCATTCTCACCCACTCTATGCCAAAATATACAAAATACCTTAAGCATCGTTTCCGGAATCATCGGACGACGAAGGACGACTATCATGAATGTGCACATACTTCGCAAAAATATGATTTAGTTGTTCCAACTGCATAGTCTGAAGACGACTCTGGTCACGTAGTTGCTCAATCATAATTCTAAGCTCTTTAATTTCTTCTCTGTATTGGGCCTTCTTAGTTCGTCGAGTCTGCAAATAGAATGAATAGTAAAAAAGTTATTTCAGCATATAAAATATTATAACACTATATATTTAAACGTTAATTTATTGTATGCATACAGAAGGATTCGTTATCGTCGAATTTTTGAAGCCACTATTCCAACCACCACGTCGTTGAGGGCCAGACATAATATACCTGCCACATTGATACATATAAAAATCATAAGTAAATGTAATGTGAACAGTTGTGAAAATGCAATATTAAACATAGGTTATAAATGTAAAGTGAATAGTTGTGAAAATGCAATATTAAACATAGGTAAATGTAATGTGAATAGTTGTGAGAATTCAATATTAAACATAGGTAAATGTAATGTGAATAGTTGTGAAAATTACCAAATTTTACTCAGTCTTCGTCAACTTCTTCATCGTTTTTTGATTCAGACTTGGTTTCGGGTTCTATGTCGTTTTCCTCTACACTCTCAGTTGCATCGACTAATACATTTGCCTCATCATTTAAAGGTCCAAAATCAGTTTGATCGTCTGCAATTGTTATTTCAACATTTTCCTCTAAATCTGCTGGATAGGCTTGTTCACCAGGAATATTCTGTCCATCGAACGTAAATCTTGCCTTGGTTTTAAAAACCGTAGAACAATCTGCTTTATCCCTTTTTAGAGACAGATAAGGGGCATAATAAGCTTGTAGGGCTTGTTTGGCGAGTACAAAAGGGTCGTACTTTTGATAACATGAGGTATGTTTAATTTCTACAAGATTATACTTTGGATGCACGTTAATACCAGAACCCGAACATTGTTGAACCAGTTGCATCTAAACAAATAAACATCCTCTGCAGGCCTTGTAAAATATGTGATTTGCAAAATCTGAGTTAACTCGCCATAAACATCATTTATATGATTATTAGAATCTTCACTGCCTTTAACAAACACACCAATATTGTTTGTTAATTTTTCAGCATCGTATTTTTGGTGTTGAATTTATACCCATTAACAAAAAATATTGGATATGTTTTGACTTTTCTTTTCAGTACAAATGCTAAATGTTTTATTCCTTCGTCGAGCACATTATTTATGGGATCAAAAACATAGTTTCTAAACCAACTACTGAAATTTTTGCTTAAATCGCTGCTTGAATTTTGTGATTCATAAATACTGCAAACACAAACAATATATGTTACGTTATTATTAACACGTTTAACATAAATTTAGTAAAACTTAAAAAAAAAATGATTACCTGGCGAAAGGAGCAACTTCAGGACAATTAAGAAGAATATATGTGTGTGCTACATTACAATCTTTATCATTTAGCCATATTTCCACACATTTTCCAGCATGTCGGCCATGTTGTTTAAAAATAGATAATGTTGATTCAGAAGAAGAATCTTGTTCAACCCTCTCATCATTATGTGGAACGCTTGCAAATGATAAGTTCACTTGATCATTAAAATAATGAGAGAAAAAAGGCTTCTTCTTCGATATATGATTTGCAAATAGAACCTTCAACTCGAGCTTTTTGTCTCACTTTTTTTAAAATGATTTAAGTACCTAATAAAATATAGTCCGGTTCAATATTAAGTTCTAAATATAATTAAGTTATCATTTGAATACTTAATATAATAACATACCTTTCGAATGGACACATCCATCCATATTGCAAAGGACCTCGAAGACGTGCTTCCTTTGGAAGATGAACAGCTAAATGCTCCATTACATTAAAGATACCCGGAGGAAATATTTTCTCCAGTTTACAGAGCAGTACAAGGATTTCTTCTTCAAGGTTTAGTAGATGGTCAACTTTTAAAGCAGTTGAACAAGGCTCCTTGTAAAATAAGCTAAGTTCTGTTATTACATTCCAAACTTTTCCAGGTAACAATTATTTGAAGGCGATGGGTAACAAATTTTCCATCATTACATGACAATCATGGCTTTTCATTTCACTCAGATTTCTGTTTTTATAGTCGACACATCTACGAAGATTAGAGGAAATTCCATCAGGAAACCATAATTCTTCAACCCATTTTAACAGTACTTTAACTTGGTTGTTGTCTAGATTGTAGCATGCTTTGGGTTTTTTTACTATCATTGGGCTTCATATGAAGCTCAGGACAATTACATATTTCCTCTATATCGCGTCTGGATTCAAATCATCCTTAGTCTTGCCCTTCAGATTCAAAACTGTATTAAATACATTATCAAATACGTTTTTCTCATTATGCATCACATCAATGTTATGACGGATTAAGAGATGTTTCCAATAAGGCAATTCCCAGAATATACTTTGTTTGCACCAATTATGAATCGTCGATTTACCTTGAATATCAATTTGTTTTCCGGTTTCACGTATCTTTGGATAAACTTTTACAAGTTCATATATTTCGTCGCTTGACCAAACCGTCGATGGCCGTAGAGCCTAATGTCTATTAGACGTAAAAAAAATTTGTTTCTTCTGAAAGTATGATTAATATGAAGAAAGCATCAATGAAAATCAAACCATGAAATTTTCTTTCCGTACAATAACGAAAATGCTCGTGTTTCTTCCATGCAATAAGGACAAGCAAGACGACCGGCTGTACTCCAACCCGAATGCATTGCATATGCAGGAAAATCACTAATAGTCCATAATAAAGAAGCGAACATCCAAAAAGTTCTCTTTTATGATACATCGTATGTTTCAACTCCTTCATTCCATAATATTTTCAATTCTTCAATTAGCGGTTGTAAGTAAACATCAATACCCTGTGTCGGATCATCAGGGCCAAGGACGACAATTGTGAGAAACATGCATGGAGTTTTCTTACACATCCACGGGGGTAGGTTGTAAGGTGTGATTATTATAGACCAAGATGAACATTTAGAACCAAACTGAGAAAACAGTGCGAAGCCATCTGTACATAAACCTACTCTAACGTTGTGGCTTTCGGCTGCAAAATCAGGATATTTCTTATCAAAATGTTTCCATGCTTCTTCATCCGATGGGTGTGTCAACGTATCTTCTTGAGGTGTTCTAACATGGTGCCATCTCATATGCTACGCTGTTACGGATGATGCAAATAATCTTTGAAGTCTAAGGGTGATGGGTAAATAATGCATATGCTTGTATGGAATTTCTTTTCCTTTCTTTTTTCTTGGTTTGTATTTTCTTGATTACAAAACTTACATTTTCTAAGATTGTTGTCTTCTTTCCAATACAACATGCAACCCTTTAAACATGTATCTATTTTCTGATATGGAAAACCAAAAGATGACATAAGGTTTTTCACTTTATAATAATTTTCGCACATTAAATTCTCAGATGGCATATGATGTCTAGCCAATTGAACAACAGCCGTAAATCTAGCTTCCGTAAGGTTGTATTTTGATTTCATTGCAATGTATTATGCAGTTACCGATAATTGAGTGCCACTTTCACATCCATTCCAAAGGGTTTTTTTAGCATTATTCAATAAATCATATTTTTTTAGCTTCAACATTTGGCTCCTCCTCGACGTTATCATCGTCGTTACCAATTTGAACGATAGGGAACATTGATCGTGCAGCATCTTCGACCATATTTTCTATGAGATTAGTGCTAACTTCAACACTATTGACCTCCGTCGACTGTTCTTGAGTATTAGAGGCTATAATTTCTCCATGACGATTCCACAACAAATAATTGGATAAGAAATCATATTGGTGCAAATGAATCTTAACCATATTCGGTATTAAATAATTCAACAATTTGCATCTACTACATGGACAACGAATTTCTCTACTGTTTTCGATATTACTTATCGCAAAATCAATGAGCACTTTTACCCCATTTTCTAAATGTTCAATTATTGCACCACTAATTTCCCTTCTTTGATACATCCAGCTCCGATCATTGAAGAAATTGGCCATTTTTCCTACTTTAAAATCTATGATGAAATAAAAAATAATCGTTAATTTTATAGTTGTCTGCAAACTTTATTTCAGAATAAATAATTATTAGTTCATTAACGCTTATGTGTCTTCTTTGATGGTCGGTCATCCTACTTCCCATTACAAATACAATAGTAATTATATTTCGTAAATCATATCATTTTAAATGATTTCACAAAATTTTGGCAGCATTTCCCCTGTGTTCCTTGTATCGTACACACATGCGTGTACACAAGGAACGTAAAGGAAATGTCATCAAAATTTTATGAACCATTTAAAGTGATATGATCTACGAAATATAATTGCTTTATAGTGTTTGTAACTTGTCCAATACAAGGACAAATCCGAAAAATGTTGTATCAGATGAATATAGATTTCCGTTTTGTAAAAGAACGAATATCCATATAACGATCATATACAACACTTGTCAGACGGGGCTAAATAATAACTAAGGGTTTTTATAGTTATCTACATTAAATTTAAATATATAATTTGTAAATATTTTACCGTTTTAGTACATGTGTACAAAATTATATATTTTTGTAATTTACTTCATGTTTGCACCAATTGTAGTAATGTAGTTCTTGTACGCATAAATATATATAATTTTGTAATTTATTTCGTGTTTGTCAACATAATATAATCTTCATGTTTGCACAAATTATATTATTAGCAAACACTATCACACACACATAGCATTCACTAAAAAAAGTTATTAAATAAACACAATTAAACCCTAAATTAATTTAACCCTATATCAATTTAACCCTAAACAATTTGATCATTATTGTGACAATAATATCAATTAGAGGTTAACATGCTGTAATATACATATACAAACAAATAGAAATTACGCAAATTACAAATTAAATTCGAAATCAATTAAACCCTAAAAATTAGGTATTATGAAATTACCTAATTTGGATAACGAGAAGGGTGGAGATGGGTTGGAGAAGCTCGTATATGGCGCCCAAAGAGGTTGGAGTGATGGAGGAAGCTTTGGCAGCAAATTTGGAAGGATAGGAATGGTTGGAGGAGATGAATACTTGGTGGAGGAGGAGGAAATGAAGTTTTCGGTTGGCTGGAGCAGTCAATATCCCATAAATTTTCAACGCCTTCCAACGGCCGCTAGCAGTCTTCGTTCCAACAGTTTCTAACGGTTTCCAACAGCTATTAAAAAACCGTTGGCGGCCTTTGGAAACTGGACGTTGGAATAACATACCATTCTAGTAGTGTCCATGTATCTTTAGATAATCTTTACAAGTTCATAGATATCTTCACTTGACCAAACCATATGTGGTCTCAATGTTTCATGCCTATTAGCTATAAATAAATCAATCTTATCTCTTCTAAAAGGATGATTAACATGAAGAAAACATCGATGACAGTCAAATCATGAAATTTTCTTTCCATGAGGTAAAGAAAATACTCTTGTTTCTTCTACGTAGTAAGGACAAGCCAGACGACCAGCCATACTCCAACTTGAAAGCATTGCATACATAGGAAAATCGCTGATTTTTCACAATAAAGAAGCATACATACAATTTTTTTTTTGTGAAATATCATTTGTTTCTTCTCCTTCGTACCACAATTTTTTTAATTCTTCAATCAAAGGATGTAAATAAACATCGATTCCATATGTCGGATCATCAGGACCAAGGACGACAACCGTGAGAAACATATAAGGAGTTTTCATACACATCCACAGAGATAAATTATAAGGTGTGAAAATTATAGGGCAGGATGAATATTTAGCACCAAATTAAGAAAATGGTGAAAATTTATCCATACATAAACCAAGCCTAACAGTATGACTCTCGGATGCAAAATCGGGATACTTCTGATCAAAATGCTTCCCCATCAGCTGGATGTGTTAATGTACCTTCTTCCCATGTTCTCACACCGTTCCATCTCATATGTTGCGCGGTTACAGAAAATGTGTATAATCTATGAAGTCTAGGAGTAATTGGTAAATAATGCAGACGTTTATACAGTACTTATTTTACCTTTTTCTTTCTTGGTTTGTATCTTTCCTGATTACAAATTTTACAATTCTTAAGGTTGATATCTTCTTTCCAACATAGCATGCAACCATTTAGATATGTATCTATTTTTCCATAGGATAAACCAAAAGGCAACATTATTTTGGGAGATGCATATGGTTTTATATGGGATACGAGAGGCCAAAACTTAGGCATGGTGAAAGCTATAGTTATATGAGTAGAAGCCACAGATTTGAAGAGATGCAGTAGAGAGAGAGAGGATTCGATAAGGAAGAGGACGCGCAATGAAACCCTAGTTGCCACTTCAAGTTTTTAGCTCCGTGTTGATGAAGTTGACTCACTACATGATATTGTTTCACTATGTATGTATGTGTGTGTGTGTATCAACCCTCCTTTTACTAAAGAAAACTATCTGATCAGATGCTCTGCATGTGGGGACTCTGTATCTTCTTTAAATCATACCTTATAATTCAATGGTCACATAGGGAGCCATTGTTGGTCGTTCTAAGTTCTAGATACTTCCAAATTGTTGTACCAGTGACTCTTAAAAAGGGTTTGATTATCTCAAATATTCAAGCAAAAAAGATATTAAGTTGATGTAGATTAGATATTGCCTAACCATTATAAAATTCTTGTATTATTTTATTTTATTTTTATGTGTAAATTGTACTAGGTCCAGGTCTCATATTGTTCCCTTCAACGCTTTATTGGATGTTGACCCATTTTTGACGTCAATGGTTCTTCAATACTATGATTTAATAGTCTAATATCGTCGACATAATCTTCCCAAAAAGGCATTACAAAATCAAATGTTAAATTAAAGTTATAAATAGTGAGTTTTGTGTTAAAAATAATATTTGTATGAATAATCGTACTCCTCTGAATCGTCATAACATGATAAATTATCAATATTAGTTGAGTGTTTCATGTTTTGCGATTCATTTGCAAAATTATAATATTTGAAATTGTATTTGGACATGCTTTGAATCTTTTTGGAAGATAAGCAATAAGTTTGTGTGGAGAATGAATTCAGTGATGATAACTTAAATAACAAAAAATTCGAAGTACATTTGATTGAAACTATTTACGTCCATTGTAATTATTACATACTGCCTAACCACCCTCCTTATTAAAGTACACAAATTTTGCACTAGAACACTAACATATCATACATCTGACTTGTCTTAGTAACTTGGACGTAAATTTCTGCTAAACACTTTTTTCTAACGCTTTGCTTCTTGTTTATGAAATAACGCTTAACATGTTTTACTTTATTTTCTTTATAATCATGTTGATTACAAATTATATAATAAAGTAGCGTTATAATTTAAATACACATCAAGTAACTAATTTTTTCTTCAAAGAAAAGATAATTCAGTGTGTAATGGTTATCAAATTATAAGCAGGCCCGACCCAAGAGGGGGGCAACCGAGACATTCACCTAGGACAGCACGCTGGAGACGGTCGAACAGGCAGTAGTTGGTAAGTGTAATCATTGAAAATAATTTATGTGTTTTTTTAGAAGGGAAATCTATTAAGAAAGTAATGTGTAGCTTGGTGGTTTAGTGATTCTTTGATGGTTAATGCAACATCACCCACCAGGGTTTTAGTCCTAGTAGTTGCTACTTTAAAGTTTTTTATCTTTTCCCATGACTTTTTTACGAAGCTTTGTCTAGGACAGGAAAAGTGGTAGGGTTGGCACTGATTATAAGTATATCAATTTTTGATATATCGGTTACACTAGTGATACACAATATTGATACGGTTCGTAGCGATATTTGTGAAATGATATTTATTCAAGAAACTTGGTATTAAAGAACCGCTCTGCTGCTAATGGCTACCCTAGTATGGGTACGCCATTGATGTTGCTTTCTAGAACGGAGTTCCACCCACAGTGGCTTAAAAATGCACCAACTGCAGGATGGCAAAGTATGCCTACCTGCAACATTCGTATATTCTTATAAACACATGCATTTTCAAATACTAAAATAAACTTCCCCATAACCAGATCAAGTCTTCTCCTATACAAAATGTGGTTTCTGGGAAAAAAACAAACCTGTGCGTTTCAAAAGTACTAAAATTGTATCTTTATATATAGCATATACTAAACAAAACATGATTTTTTTTCTATATAATGACAATGTATAGAGATTGCACGATGAGGAAATGTTTCATTCTTTGTAATGGAAGATGGAAGAACATAACACAACAATTTAGGCAATGTTTTATTATGATTTGGTCAATCAGAATACTAAACATTTTTTTCAAGTGTACGTCATTTTCACATATATGTTACTGTTTAGGTATGGACAAAGTATGGGTTGGGTCGGGTTAGACCAAATACTACATCCGACCCGCATAGGTATGGGTTTAAGGTAGTTCAAATCGTATCCGACCCTATATGGGGTTGGATATGGGTTGGTTTGAAGTATGGGTTGGGTCAGGTTTTGAAGGGTTGGGTTGAGTTGCTTGAATATAAAATAAATGAGAATACAAGAAATTTTTTAAAATATAATATTGAAATGTTCAACATAACATATCAGATTTTAGCTAGCATAATGCATTTAAAATAATTGATTCATTATAAAAGACATATTTTGTTAAAATTTCATTGTAAAACACATCATATGAAACTAATCTACTACATAGTAGAACAATTTTTTCATTTTAAAATACATTAAAATGCTCTTTAAAATATATTTGCCAAATTCTATCTAGCTTGAATTGACATGAAATATGTTTTTTGTATATTTACTATAGAATACATAAACATTGTTATAGGATTATACAGTTCTAATTTTAAGTGTACTGATATTAAATTAGTTTTTTAATAAAGGGTTGGGTTGGGTTAAAATAAGGTTGTGTTGAACAAAATATCAAACCTGACCCGTATGTAGTATGAGTTACAAATTGTAACCCATATTCGACCCGAACTAGGATTGGTTGGGTTAGGTTTATGTGGGTTGGGTCGGTTTGGTGGGTTGATCAGATTGGATATATGTTATGTGTAGCCCTACTATATTTTATTGTTGTTTCATCAACTTTGTTGTTTCATCAACTTTTAGGTGAAATCCTTTGCAAAACGAATAAAGAGGTAAGAAAGCAACAACCATTTATGTAATGATCTAATTTTTCCACACAGTTTAAGATGACATTTATCAACCCATGTCAACTCAAATTACACAGAAAAAAGTAGATGGTTAAGAGAGAGAAATTAGAGGGTGAGAAAAGAAAGGAAGAAATATCAGAATAGAAGAAAAAGAAGAAGAACCAACATAGAATCAGAGTCTCACATCGCAGCGGAACAAAATGTAATATAGAAATAACTTTACTGAGAGCATTAAATAAAAACTTACAATCATCAGAGTACATCAACATGTATGGACAGTTATAATAACCTGTCCTCATATACAGTCACACAACAGAATAAATACTAGATATCATATGTCTGAACACCTCCAGCTTGTCTCTGGACTTTGCAGCATCCGATAACCTAGACCCGTACAACCCGGTCTAACCCGAGCATTACAAATACTGGGTCAGTCTGGTGAACCAGAGTGAGAAAAACTAGCAAAGTTTTAAGGGGAATCATCCAACTTGATTTTAAAATTTAGAATATTTTCGAAAGAAAAGGATAATCGTAAGACCAAATCGACACATAAATACAGACGGTTTTTACCTTACGATAACCGAAAACATTTTTGAAATCAATTTTATTTTGATATTATGATAGTGTCTAAATACAAATAAATAACAATAGAGTAGAACGCTTGCATCTCACGCTCCACATATATAGTATACAATCAAAACTGCAGGCGCTTATTGGTGATTGGATTCCGACTATGACAAGGTATGGAACTACCTTCAGATAGTATATCTCTAGAGGGGAACACATTGGGTTCAACAAAAACGTCTTGAAACCCGACCCACACATAATCGTCCATTCATTTCACTTGAATATTCTGAATATATTGTCACCTACGGTTGCTAGCAGCATAACCGTTCCAGGGAGATACAGAAGCCAAAAGAAGAACAAATAATGAATTTTCTCTAGATGGTGATAATACACCCTAATGGTAGTGACCCACATTGCCATTCTGCCTGCTAGATTTTTGTCATTTCCCGGTTGATGAGGCTTGAGGTTTAAATTAGCTTTTTAGAACATCTGGCCGCCACTCACTTTGAATGTCACATCGTCAAACACGCCAGATATCACTAATTGACATCCACAAAAATACTCTAATAGTTAAGCTAAGAGAAGTGCCCCTCTCCGCCACCAACTATAGTACGTTTAAAGAAATCAACGTACGTGATCCCTTTGGAAATACTTTGTCAAACACTCGTCTATACAAGTCATCCAGGAATAGGATGAACCGAAGGCACCCTCCTACCACACCCTAGGAATCACCCTATAGGTCAGTAGTGAGTTGTCCTTGCAATCCGTCGATTCCAGCCATGACAGAATCACAGTGTGTCTCTGATCGTAAGTCAGAGAATTTAAGTAATTCTTCCACTTCATGAAGATCAACGGTCTTCAATGCTCCAACTCGATCATCATTTAATATCTTTAACATTCACATATTTGTTGGTCGGAATAGTTTTCAAATATAAATTCGATCCCGGTTTTTTCGTTCCAATAATCGTATGGGTCTAATTTTGACAGTCAGTTATTTAACTATCAAAATAAATAATCGTTCAACCATAACATTAAAACGAGTTCACTTGTTTAGTATTCAGCATCATTTGGCCCTTTTAAATTTTCCATTTCATTAATCAGTCCTTTAAAACTTCCAATATTTGGAACAAGGCTTTTTACATCAAAAATACAATTATACTAAAAAATAATCTTATTCAACTTAAACATTTAAATCTTTATTTTATAATACTATCCATCAAAATTCTAATCTCTATTTCTCTCGACCACTCTTGTTTCTAAACTAATATCATTCTTGGATAATCATGAAGTCGTTCAAGTTGGGGTATTTTATTACCTCTATGACCTTGAGTCAACAACATTCTTATCTTCAGAATAGATAGGAGTTTATCAACAAAATCTCATTTCACTGATATTTCACATATTCCATTTACCATTCGATTTAAAAAATAGTTTTAATATCACACTTCCTTTTGGAAATTTTACTTCAATCTTAACGCGTTTACTTAATTTAACAAGACCGTTGTTAACCTCCTCTATTAACTTTACAGTCTTTTAAAACATTATATACACATATCTTAATTCTGTTATAAATAGCAAACTTCATGAACTCTGATAAATTTATTTTAAACCCATTAGGTGGACCTCGATAAAACTTACCTCTTATTTAATGTAGCAAAGTTAAAACGCATCTTAATAAATTAACCTGCCTCACCATTTAATTCAAACTTGGGTTTCTGTTTGATTTCCCCTTTCACACCTTCATCGGTTTCTAACCATAAATTAGTAAGAAAAACGATTCCCTAAATATCAACGTCGAAGGCCGAAACCAACATCAGGTTAATACTTAGAAAATCATTTTACTCAACTGATCTCCAGTTAGGTTTCATTTTTTTATTTCACATCTTGGGTTCTTATTCATTTATAAACCATTTCTAATAGCTCATCCCAGTCGTATCTTTAATGAAAACTTAGGTTTTATAGCAACTTCGTTCAACTTGGATTTATAAAATCCGATTAAAACAGAATCATAATAAGAATTAAATTTAAAACTTCTATTTGATATAACTTGAATCACTATTAATATAATTCGCTTGAAAATATTTTTTAATTATAATATCCTTACATTTTCACAACCCACTTTTAGTACATTTTAAATCCTAAGATTTTCCACTTTGATTATTATAAACTAAATAATAACCAATTATCAACATTTAATAAAAACGAGATACTTCACCATCAACTATTCCCATTAATTTAATACTCAATTCTAGTTAACACAGTTGACTCGGTTAACTCAAACATGGTTATTTCAATAATCAATTCCAATTCATCTTCCCACTTAAATTAATTAAAAATGTAATTAGTTTAAATAAATCTCATTTACCATGATTATTATTAAGCAAGTAATAATCACTTTTAATACAATCCTATTTATTTTCTAAACACTAAATAATATAGGAATTCCCATTATAAAACTAAATAATTTTCCTTAAAAATTAAATAATAAATAATAAACATTATATCCCATTTTCTAAACTTCCCTTTTAAATTGATATATTTAAAATGCATCCTCGGTTATAAATAAGATTTATAACTTCATTTTTATCGCTTTGCCTGACGGTAAATCAGTTCTTATAAACAGTGTATATTTGGGCTATATGCTATTAATTACTCAACCAATATTACCCATTGGTTAATAAAAAAACACTGTTGAATTTAGATTCAACAATCAATAATCCAATCATATGCGTCAAACAATTCATATGATGATGAAAATAAACAATAAATTTGATGATAACATGAATAATAAATTCAACTGGTCGACTAACAATAACAATCCAAGCATCAAGTAGTATATGTTTATATTATTATAAACGTAACCAACAAGGTAAGTTACCTCTATTGGGAATAATCGTTAAAAATTACGATTGGGTTCGGTCAAATTAAACGAACGTTTAATTTGAATCAGTTATATAAAAATATGCAGCATATATTCAAACAATCAACATATCAACCAACAACTAGCAACCATAGAGCACAAACAACCAACCCAACTTATAATAAACATAAGTGGGATAACTGAGTGAGTTTAACTCACCTTGATTTCAATTCGTCATCAGAACAGTTTGTTTCAATTACTTTCAACTCTGTCCGAATCAGTTCCAAACCGTTACGCTTGTCGGTAGAGTTCCAACATCTCCTTGGTCCGTCCGATTCTGTTAACGTATAAAAATATTACACAATTTATATGCACACGATTAAATTAAGTAGATTAATACCTTAATCAAATAATTATTTATTTCTAGTTATAAAATTAATACACTAACTGTTATTGTTATTTTCCCTTTACATCGGTCCGAACAAGTATACTCTATGTTAAAAATTGAGTTACAGAAGTTTGGCTGTAATGACCCGTATTCTACACATCATAGGATCGTAGGATATTTATTTCTTTCCCGTATGAAGTCGTATGGTCATGTAACTTTGGGAAACATCTATTAGAGTCATTTTCCATGCTTATGATTTTTGTCGATTTTAGATGACCATTTTGCCCCTAGTTGGTACTGTTTTGGCCATAACTTTTGATTGGAAAGGAATTTTGACCTAAAACCACTTCCATTAGATTCGTTTGATGGTTTACCTTTCCGTAGAGTGGTTACATTATCCAAATGGACTTACCGTTTGGGAGATATGGCTAAAACAAGGTTTGTAGGGTGAAAAACTGCTTAACCGGGCCAAATCGGGTGATTAGTGAGTAGGCCCATAACCCATTTCAGGATTAGGGTTATGGGAGGGCTGAAATGAGATGGAGAATCATTCCATTTCAGTTTTCTAGCCTCCACTTATCACCAAGGATCCCTAAAAATGGCCTCTAACCTCTAAATCACCTCCAAATCATCTCTTGGTTAAGGATTTGGCTTAGCAACCCCTAATCAAGGAAGATCTTCACCAAATCAACATAGGAGCTGCTGCTGGCATTGAGATTCACATCAAATCAGAGAATCATTTCAGATCTTAGTTTATTTTGTGGCTAAGGTGAGTGATTTGCATAGTTTTACACTAATTATGGCTAATTAGAGGTGATTAGTGCTAATTAGCGAATTTAAGCATGAGAAAATTCGGGAAAAATGTTCATAAATTCCTAAATGATATTTTAGACCTCTGATATGAATTTGGGTTAGTTTGGTTAAGTTTTTCTAATCCTATCATTAGTTTCACCTGAACATGCTTAAGGGGAAATATGGGATTTTGGGTATGTTTGATCCATTGTAACCTATGATATTGATGTGAATGATGTTTGTGGTTGATTATGCATGTTGCTATGACTGTATGAAATGCTTTGTGATTGATTCCAATAGTTAGAATGGTCGAAAACGTCGTCGAATGGCGTAAACACTTGCTGGAATAGTTTCAGAAAACAGTGTAGGGTTCGGATCGGATCAGACATATGGCTCGGATCGGATATGTTGAATTGAGCAAAGGACCCGATCGGATCGGAGCCCAACACTTGGGAAAAGTGGCAAAAAGGAAGGACACGCTAGCTGAACTGGGATCGGATCGGATAGAGGAAAACGGATTGGATCGAGAAGGACGGATCGGATCGAGGAGGACGGATCGGATCGGAAGCACGAAGACAAATCAGAGCAGGAGCACGGAAGCGGATCGGATAGGAGCATATGAAGGGAGTATGAAGACGGATCGAAAACACAAACCAAGAAGGGACACCCGACCCGACCCAAAGGGAAGCATCCGACCCGACCCGAAGAGGAGCATCTGACTCGAACCCAGAAGAACACCGACCCGAACCGCACCAGAAGGAGACCCGACCCGAATGGATGAAGGACACCGACCCGAACCGATAACTTGAGGAGGAACCCGACCCGACCCAGTATTGACCAATAACCCGAGATGAAAAGGTAGTCCAATAGGGGAAGTTAGAGCTCAGGATCCCGGAACAAGTTGGGAACCAAGGAGTTCACTTCATGGTTGGACTTTGCTGCGGGACGTGTGCTAAGGAGTTGCCGACGTTCATAACTTCGATTCACCACCAAGAATGAGTGATGGCTACTTATCAGTGCAGTAGGGTCATTATGACTTGAGGGGCAAAGTGATGGTAGCAGGACTACGTTATCAGTGCAGTAGGGTCATTATGACCCGAAGGGCAAGGTGATGCGTAGTAAGACTATGAGCCAGTGCAGTGGGGTCCTTGTGACTCCATGGGGCAAAGTGGACATAGTAAGGATTGATAAGGCTATGAGCCAGTGCCGTGGGGTTCTTGTGACTCCATGGGGCAAAGTGGACATAGCAAAGGATTTGTGGCTACGTTATCAGTGCAGTGAAGCCATTTATGACATCATGGGGCAAAGTGATCGTAGCAAGGAATGTTGGGTGATCGAAGTGGTGAATATCGTATGCTTTATGCACTGAGTGAGAGATGTGAGGATGGATGCTATGTTTGATTGTTTGCCATCCCTATGACATGCACACCTCCCCCACCTCCGTATCTTTGTATTGTTTGATATGATACCTTAGAGTGTTGTACAATATGTAGTGCTAACTCTTTGGTTGCAGGTCCAGGTTCAGGTACGTTTTAGTCTACCTGTTATTGTTCACTTTAGATGCTTATCGCTCATACCAGGCTTTATGTCTGACTCAGAGTTTTATGTCTCCTCTTATTACTCTGGGTGCTCACACGAGCAGACTAGAGACAGGTTAGCTGGTGATGTGCGAGTAGCTGATTCGGAGGCGGGCAGGAGGCTTCCACGTATTATATATGTATACACATTCTCCCTGTGTCGTTGGTGGTCGCTACTTGGGCATTAGTAGTGTACCTCATTTATCTTACTTTGCTTTGAGACAGTTGAAAAGTTGTAATAAGCTGTATTTTGGATTTCCGCTGCTATGATGTTTAGTTCTGATTTTCAGCTTATGCACTGTCTCTCCTGTTTTATGTCAAGTATGTTATTATTATATTTTGTTCTATGCGCTGTGAGACATTCTGCAGGTTCCTTGTATGTTCATTTCCTTCTTCCTTTTTCCTTCTGGCGACCCGTTCTGTGCTAACTGGACATGTGTACAGCGCACTTTTGGAATAAATTTCGGTTGGTACGGGGCGGGCCGTCACACTTGGTATCAGAGCTCTAGGTTGCGTAGTTAACCTAGGGAAAGACACCAGGGAGAGATAGTACGTATACGAGAGAGCGTATTTGTGATTATTTTGGTTTTCAAAAGCTATGTATGTATATACTATTAGTAGTATGAAGATGAAGTCGCACTGCACTAGCACCATTATGTGGTCGTTAATCGTTTCCCTTTTTCAGATTGACGATGAGCCGAGATACGAGAGGTGCTGGTAGAGGGACCAACCAAGGGAATGTCGCTGACATGAGGGCTATGTTTACTAACCTCATGAGAGACATGCTTAGAGAAGTGCAAGGGGCAATTCCCAATCCCGGAGTTGGTGTTGGCCCAGTAGTGCAGGCGCCTAGGGTCGATTTCGCCAAGTTGTGCAAAGATTACACTAACCTTGGTGGGAAGCCGTTCCACGGGACGGAGTCGGCCACGGATGTTAAGGACTGGATGGATAGCTGTGACCGTATCTTTGATGACTTGGGTCTCGAGGATGCGATGAAGAGAAGGCTAGCGTCTCGTCAGCTGCAAGGGCGAGCGATGAATTGGTGGAATGCTATCAGAACAGCTACTCCAGAGGATCAAGTTACTTGGGATCAGTTCAAGGCTCGCTTTAGCGAGAAGTTTATTCCGGCTGCCCAGAAGTCAGTGTTATTCAAGAGGTTCTTGGAACTCAAGCAGAACAGAAGGGCAGTTTCTGATTATATTGCTGAGTTCGACACTTTGTCGAAGTATGGACTGTCTCTTATTGATACTCCTGAAAAGAAGAATGAGAAGTTCATTATTGGTTTGGATGGATACTTGGGGGAAAGGCTTATCAACCACATCGATGAGACTTTTGAATCGATCATGGGGAAAGCTTTGAGATCAGAGAGCCTTTACCCTAAGTCAAAGACTGAGGCTGCATCTGCAGAAGGGCCAAAGCCGCAAGCAGGCGGTGGAGGCAAGAATAACTCTCAGAATAAGAGGAAGCAGGACCAATCAAAGGGTGGTCGGAAAAAGAGCAAGAAGGATGTTGAGTGCTTCAGCTGTGGAAAGAAAGGCCATTATGCTAAGGAATGTCGGGCCAAGCCAGCGGAAAGGAAGTGCTACAACTGTGGTCAAGTGGGACATCAGAAAGATAAGTGTTCGCAACCTCTTAAGGAGAAGCAGATTGTGAAAGCATATGCTATTGATGCTGTTCCTTCTTCTTCGAATGCCCCAACTGCGGCAGAGAAAGGAAAGAATGTTGTTATTCAAGGTATGCTTTCTATTTATGATATACCAGTTCGAGTTTTGTTTGATACTGGGGCTTTCCGTTCCTTCATATCTAGTGACCTGGTAGATAGGTTGGGACTGGAACCCGAGATAGTCGATAGACCATTGATTGTGACGAACCCGATTGGTGGTTCGACTAGCCTTAGTATGATTTGCAGGAATTTGGTCTTATCGAGTCATGGATGTATGTTTGTATGTGATTGCTTTGTTTTGGGCTTTACTGGGTATGGCATTATATTGGGAGTCGATTGGCTCCAAAGATACGGGGTGGTGGTAGACTGTGAGGGCTTTTTGGTGACAGTGAGGGCAGATGATGGGCGGAGGGTAGTGTTTGGTAGCCTACCTAGTGATGGGGTTATGGCTAGTTTTGTAAATTCCCTCGACATCCCGCAGGATGAGTTGTCAGATGTGCCCGTGGTTGGCCAGTATCCGGACGTCTTCGAGGAGGTGACCGGGCTTCCACCACACCGAGAGATTGAGTTCCGTATTGATTTAGTGAAAGATGCCAGACCTATAGTGATGCCACTTCGTCGTATGGCACCAAGGGATCAGCGAGAGCTCGGGGTGCAAGTCAGCAATCTTTTGAAGAAGGGATTTATTATAAGGAGTGTCTCCGAGTGGGGAGCACCAGTTGTGTTTTCCACTAATGTTTGCCACTAAGGCAGATGGTTCCCTTCGTTTGTGTGTGGACTATCGCGAGTTGAATAAGGTGACGAGGAAGAATAAGTATCCTCTACCGCGGATAGATGATTTGTTTGATCAGCTGGAAGGAGCTAGAGTGTTCTCCCAGTTGGACCTCGCGACAGGATTTCATCAGCTTCGAGTAGCAGATGAGAGTGTTCCGAAAACGGCATTTAGGACACCGTCTGGATTTTATGAGTGGTTAGTCATGCCATTTGGGTTGACCAATGCACCAGCCTACTTTGTGGATCTTATGAATCGAGTATTCAGAGATCAGTTGAATAAGTTTGTTCTTGTGTTCGTGGATGATATCCTTGTTTATTCAAGGACAGAGGAGGAACACAAGGGGCACTTGAGGATAGTGATGGAGGTGTTGAGGAAACACCAATTGAAAGCGAAATTCTCTAAGTGTCATTTTTGGAGAAGGGAAGTAAGATTCTTGGGTCATGTTGTTTCAGAGAGTGGTATTGCCGTGGACCCTGCGAAGGTAGCTACGGTACAGGATTGGCCTACACCCAAGAATGCAACAGATGTAAGAAGTTTCTTGGGATTAGCTGGATATTATCGTAAGTTTATCCAGGACTTCTCCAAGATTGCAGCACCGTTGACTCAGTTGACTAAGAAGAATCAGTCCTTCGTCTGGGACGGAGTGTGTGAAGATGCCTTCAAGAGTCTAAAGGAGAGGTTGACGCATGTGCCAGTGTTAGTCATTCCTAAAGGGAATGAAGAGATGACGGTATACACGGATGCTTGTGGTACCGGACTGGGTGCAGTATTGATGCAAGGAGGTAGGGTTGTAGCTTATGCTAGTTGTAACACCCCACCTCCGCTAGGGTCACTCTTTCGGGGGCACTAGCTTCTGGGGGGCGTTAGAACTGGGTAAGCATGCATAATGATATATCAAGGCAGAACAAGAACATAAATATATATGTAAAACAGAGTAAGTGAGAATAAAACAGCGGAATATCTCAAACCATCTCAAAACAAGTCTAGTACATCATAAACAGAAATACTGAAATACATAGTGTTATCCCCAAAATAAAGATGATAAACCATAGCGAGCTCAATGTCCAAACATACATGAGCTATCCAGCAAACAAGCAAGCGATCCAAGCTAAGCACCACTATTCCCTCCCTGAGAACCTGGGGTGGGGGGGGGGGGGGGGGAGAAAACGGAAGAAAAGAAGCGAAAGAAAACAGGTAAGTCAAAAAGACTGGTAAGCCCTACTACGATCAGTCTATAAACTAATAAAGTTAGCATCATGATGGAAACTGAGATGAACATACTGGCAATAGATAAAGGTGTCATCACATAAAGAAGATTAAGCTTTGCACCACAGTGTACTAGCAAACTAACATAACAGGTATTGATCCCTCAGCCCAAACTTTGGCCCAATAACATGAGGTGACCTTAATACAAGGTCCATCCCAAAGTTCTAGTCGATCGGCTCCCTATAAACCTAACACGTCAAGTGTTGGTGTCCATACAGCCCACATATGGTTGTAGTCAGACTGTGCTGGGTCCACCTTCGGGTGTATCAAGCCCTCGGGTGTCAACCCCAGACACCTAAGCAATAATGCACAGTCTAAACCTACTGGTACCCGTGCCTCGAGTTTGTCCAACACCGGACTACGTGCACGTCCGTAGCCCGCCTGGACCCGCACCGCTGTACCACTCAGCCGTCGCTTTGGTCGCTTACATCAGTCCAGTAATTGTGCCCCGCCCTAGCCTAGCCTCTAGGGTTGTGAATGATACCAAACTGGGATTACTGCTGGAACAGACCACGTTGCTAGGGTTTTCTAAGAGGGTTAAGTGTGGTTTAACCCCTCACTAATCATGGATTAAATTAGTTAAGTGTAACCAACAGTTCACCACTTAACCCCATTTAATCCCTCGTATCCCCAAAATTGGTTAAGTATTAGTGGGCCATGACTTAACCCTAATCATGAGGCATTAATTAATTTAATTGTGCCTTAACCTCTCACATTAGACTTTGTTGCGGTTACCTAGTTAAGCCGGTGGGTTCCGGGTAGATTTACACCACAACTTGGTCTAACCTCGGGTCTTGGCACCACATGACCAACTTCTCACATTGGATCCTATTGTTTGTAGCCACTAGTTAAGCCGGTAGGTTCCGGGTAGAATTACGCTACAAACTCAACCCAACCTCGAGTTGGCCACACTTATGTTTTCTAAGTGTCATGTCCACTTTATTTTCAAAACATAATTACAAGTTTAACAAATACTTGGGTAGACCTAACTTAATAGGTAAATTCCCAAGGGGTAGACCTAACTTAATAGGTAAATTCCCAATCTTATATTTTCATGTATTTTAAGTTTTACCCAAACCCCCCAACGTCATTTTATCGCTTACATATTCGTCATAACGCATAAAGGATAGAAAGAGGGAACTTGGCACAACATACATGATGAATCTTACATATCATAATAAACATGCATAACATGTTGGACTTGCATAACTTAGCATAGTGAACTTGCATAAACATGCATAACTTGTTAAACTTGCAAATCATGGCATAGTGAACTTGCATAAACATGCATAACTTATCAAACATGTGTAACATGGCATAGTTAACTCGCATAAGCATGCATAACTTATTAAACATGTGTAACATGGCATAGTGAACTCGCATAAGCATGCATAACTTATTAAACATGTGTAACATGGCATAGTGAACTCGCATAAGCATGCATAACTTATTAAACATGCATAAATCCCAACTTTCATCACATATTAACTTTAGAGTTTCTAAAATGAAGGTAAGAGGGCTTACAAAAATTATGAAGACACAAATCTACAAGTAAAGATTGAGAAGCCCTTTATGCAAGCATAAAAACCCAAAACAGAGCTCCAATAAGAAACACCCTTAACAAAAATCCCAAAAACTCTAGCTTAGCAAATAAAACTTGCAACTTGATGGTGTATGCAAGCTAATGATCATTCATACAACTTGGAAATGCTTGTATGAACATCATAATCTTCATAGGAATGATTTATGAAGAGGGTGGAGGCTAGGGTTTTTAAGTGGAGGCCATTTGAGAAATCAATTTGACATAGTTTGGTTGCTAGAATGAATAATGGGGTTTTAGGGTAGGATTAGGGTCATATTTATAGAAGGTTAGAGTGATATTAGCCTTAGGATTAACCCTTAGTTGAATTAGGTCCATTAGATTTCGGAATTCTCCAGAACCAAGCCACACAACCAAGCCCAGATCAGAAATGGTGCGCAAGGCAAAACTGCCCGGCCACCCCGTGTCGACAGGGCTGTCGACACCCTTAGACCCCTATCGACATGCCTGTCGACTTGGGGGTCTTGGCGGGAGTTTTCCCGCCTGACGCCAGTTGTGCCCTAACCCTTGTTTTTAACTTAAAATTTAAATCTGTTTTTAATATGGAAATTTCTGAAAACTTCAATGGGCCTTAACTAGGTCATACGGACTCCGATTTTTGAAAACTCGGACTCTATTTCGCGTATTTTTCCGAGACGAACGCAATGGCACAGCCCGTTTCCCCTTGATTCAGATTTTTAAATTAAATTCTGCCTCAATTTATATCTTAACAGGTTATTAAAAATACAGGTTGTTACATTCTCCCCTCCTTAAAGGATTTCGTCCCCGAAATCTTCAAGTTAGGAAGAACATATCCTACCATCCAACATCCATCTACACAAAACATCATCCACGAGCAACCATTGTCCTTAAAAGATTCTAAATGCTGTATGAACATATGCAAAAGTGTGTGTATATGTACTTATCTAATGCAAAGATCAATGCAAAATATGTTAGTGAAATGTATCCATATGTATGCAAATCCCTAACATAATGTATAATATCTACATGCGTGCTCAATCATACATCCATATGCAACATCCATGTGATAGCATACAAATTTCATCCAAGAATAAGCATAAACACTCATGCACATGCAATATGAGGAGTGTGTAAGCCGATCTAGTGCCTAATGTGTATCATGCATCCACGAGTAACCACTTGCAAACACTTGCAACCACTTGCAACCATCAAACATAACATGTCTCAAACATATGTTTCATCCAAAGGATTCTACCTAAGGTTCTCATGATAAGATAGACACGATGAACTAGATAAACTAGATAGACATGGAAAGATAAAGAGATTGAGAGTGTACCCTCAAAAAGGAATGGATAAAGCCTACGCATCTTCTCTTCAGTTTCCCAAGTTGCGTCTTCCTCGGTTTCACCCCATTGAACCTTCACCAACTTGACCTCACGATTCCTTAGCTTCTTGATCTCTGTCCCCAAGATACGAATCGGAGCTCTCCTCAAGGTAGCTTCTTTCTCTACTTCCACATCTTCTAGAACACTTGGCTCAACCACCTCTGCTGACTTATGCAAACACTTCCGGAGATGCGAAACATGAAAAACATTATGCACTCCAGCTAGCTTCTCGGGCAATTCCACTCTATAGGCCATCTGCCCGATCCTCTCTACAACTGGAAACGGTCCAACAAACCTTGGTGCTAACTTTCCTACTGCTCCAAACCGAACCACATTCCGCAAAGGAGAAACCTTCACGAAAACCATATCCCCAACATCAAACTCCAAATCAGTCCTTCGCCTATCAGCATAAGATTTCTGTCTGTCTTGGGCCGCCTTCATCCATCTTCTAATCAACTCGACCTTCTCGGATGTATCTCTAATCATGTCAGGTCCAAGTATAAGCTTATCTGTAGTCTCCCACCAACATGTAGATGACTTGCACGGTCTCCCATATAAAGCCTCAAATGGTGCCATCCCAATGCTCGCCTGATAACTGTAATTATAAGCAAATTCCACAAGAGGAAGATGGTCTTCCCATGTACCACCAAAATCCAGAATGCAAAGCCTCAACAAGTCCTCAAGTACCATATTCACCCTTTCTGTCTGACCGTCCGTTTGTGGGTGATAAGCCGTACTCAGGTTCAACCTCGTGCCCATAGCTTCCTTCAAACTGTTCCAGAACTGACTAGTAAAGATGGGGTCTCGGTCACTGACTATGCTAGAAGGGACTCCATGTAGTCGTACTATCTCACGAAGATATACTGATGCTAGTCCAGATGCGGTCCTTTTGCTCTTCACCGGAATGAAATGAGCACTCTTCGTAAGCCTATCCACAATGACCCATATGCTTGTATTACCTTTTCTTGACCTTGGCAATCCGTCAACAAAGTCCATAGAAATACTCTCCCACTTCCATAGCGGGACCTCTAGAGGATGCAATAGCCCACCGGGCTTCTTCAACTCGGGTTTTACTCTCTGACAAACAACACATCTAGAGACAAACTCTGCCACATCCTTCTTCATTCCAGGCCAGAAGAAAATGCGCTTCATATCCTTATACATCTTATCTCCACCCGGAAGTATAGTCAACTTGGAGCGATGTGCTTCCTCAAGAACTTTCCTCACCAAGTCTTCCACCATCGGAACACAAAGCCTTCCGTCTCTCCTCAGCCAACCCTTATCATCTATAGAATATCGAGCAAGGTGACTAGATGTCTCCCCTCGAATCAGCTTATCCATAATCTCAATTATCTGAGGGTCTTCCTTCTGCGAAGCCCCAACTTGATCCAGAAGGGTAGGCCTGAGCTCAAGAGATGCTAAAGAAACGGTCATCGACTCAACTGCCAAAGAGAAATCAAAGGTTGCCAAGAACTCTAAATTCTTCATCTCAACAAATAGAGGACTTAGTGTCAACCTTTTTCTACTCAACGCATCCGCTACAACATTCCCCTTGCCAGGGGTATAGGCTATATCAAAATCGTAGGACGCCAAGAATTCCATCCACCTTTGCTGCCTCAAGTTCAGATCCTTCTGCGAAAAGAGATACTTCAAAGACTTATGATCAGTATACAGCTCAAATCTCTCTCCCAGAAGATAATGACGCCAAGCCTTGAGTGCATATACTATCGCTGCCAGCTCTAGATCATGAGTGGGATAATTCTTCTCATGCACCTTAAGTTGCCTACCACCAAAACATATAACTCTGCCTTCTTGCATCAGAACGGCGCCCAATCCCGTACCACAAGCATCAGTGTACACGGTAAACATCTTACTACCATCGGGTAAAGCTAGAACTGGTGCTGAGGTAAGGGCTCTCTTGAGTCTCTGAAAAGCAAGCTCACAGTCCATATCCCAAGCAAAAACTAAGTTCTTCTTCGTCAACTTAGTAAGAGGAGCGGATATCTTCGCGAAGTCCTTGATGAACTTCCGGTAAAAACCTGCAAGACCTAGAAAACTTCTCACTTCGGTTGCATTCCTTGGAGTCTTCCAATCATGCACAGCAACTACTTTAGCGGGATCCACCGCCAAGCCTTGCTTAGATACTATATGCCCAAGGAACCGAACTTCCCTTCTCCAAAAGTGACACTTGGAGAACTTGGCCTTTAACTGATGCGCTCTAAGCGTATCCATCACCTCTACAAGATGCCTTGCGTGCTCTTCTTCATCCTTAGAGAAGATCAGAATATCATCCACAAAGACCACGACAAACTTGTTCAAGAACTCTCGAAACACCCTACTCATCAAGTCCACGAAATACGCGGGTGCATTCGTCAAAACCGAACGGCATAACAAGCCATTCAAAGAATCCATCTGGAGTTCTGAATGCAGTCTTGTCTATACTATCTTCAGCCACTCTGAGCTGATGAAATCCAGTAGCAAGATCAAGCTGAGAGAAAACCGAAGCACCAACAAGCTGGTCAAAAAGATCATCAATCCTCGGTAATGGGTGTTTGTTCTTCTTAGTCAGCTTATTCAACTCTCTATAGTCCACACAAAGTCGAAGAGAACCATCTGCCTTAGTAGCAAACACCACAGGCGCTCCCCATTCGGATATACTTCGTCTGATGAAGTTCTTCTCAAGCAACTCCTTTACTTGCTTGCTGAGCTCCCGTCTCTCACGCGGAGCCATGTGCCGAACGGGCAAAGAAACAGGCTTAGCATTATCCACCAGATAAATGCGAAAATCAATCTCTCGTTTAGGGGGCAACCCCTTAACTTCTTCAAAAACATCTGGATAATCTCGGACCACCCTTACAGACTGAAGGGTTTCCTCTAACGAGTCGAGAGATTCAAGATAGCACAACATGACGGGATCCTTCGGATTGCATGAAATCTCTAAGGTGTTGCCAAGGCGAGTCACAAGCCTCACAACCCTATGCTCACAATCAAGAATGGCTCCATGTCTAGACAGCCAATCCATGCCCAAAATCAATCCGTATCCCCTGAAACCAAGAACATACGCACTACACAAGAACTCTACACTGAGTATAGAGATCCTCAGATCCTCACATATCATAGATAGATGAGCAGAACCCCCAATGGGATTCGAAACACAAACGGGATCATCCACTAAGCTAGTACTAAGGTGCAAACTATCAACAAGATCAGATGAAATAAAGCTATGTGATGCACCAGAATCAAACAAGGTACGAACTGGAAGATCAGAAACATAAACAAGGTTCTCAACAGAAACACTACCTCGATCGGGAACTGGAGCGGTATTGAGAGCATGAACTTGCCCTCCTGAAGGTCCAGCACGCTGAGTCTGACCCTGCCCTTTCTTCTTCGGGCATTCCTTGCTGAAGTGTCCAGTCTCACCACAGGAAAAACATCCACCACTAAGCTTCCTTTTCTTCTTCCTACAATCCTTAGCAAAGTGTCCAGGCACACCACAGTAATTGCACTTTCCCTTGCCTTTGTTGTTGTTCCCCTTCTTGTTCTTGCTCTGATTCCCCTGACTGCTTTGACCACCTTGATTGCCTTTACCCTGAGAATCAGTCTTCTTTGCTTGAGTATCACTCGACTTGACCTCTTTCTTTCCATCTCCCTGAAGTAGAGCCATATCGAACAAACTCTCAAAAGTAGCCCCATGCGGAATATGTGACATCGCCAAACCCTGCAGCGGCTCATTCAACCCTCTAGCAAATCGAAGAGCCTTCTTCTCAGGAGTGTTCACCATATCCAAACCAAAACGGGCCAGCTGATTAAACTTGTTCACATACTCCTTGACAGACATATCACCTTGCTTTAATGCAATGAACTTCTCCATCTGTAAATTTGCCTCAGTAGAAGATAGAAACTTGGCCACAAATCTAGCCCTCAAATCGGCCCAAGTCTCGACGGGCCTCGTCCCATTGGTGACCTCCCACCAATAGGCTGCTTCGTCCTTCAAAAGCCACACTGTCAATAAGATCTTCCTCTCGTCATTAATCCTAAAGATAGCAAACAAGTCCTCAGTGTCTTTCAGCCAATTCCTAACTTCAACAAAAGATTCCGTGCCTAGGAAATTCTTGCCTCCCATCGCCTTGAAGTCTTTACAAACCTTCGTGAACTCAACCTGAGGATGCTGAGGGGGAGGAGGAGGAAGAGGAGCCTCAACAACTGGAGGAGGAGGAACAGGAACAGGAACCACCGGAGGAGGGACATTAGGGGGAGGATTCTCAACTACAGGAGGAGGAGTGGGAGTAGGGTTTGCGGGGCCAGCTGCCGCCCTAGCTTCCAGAAGTCTCCTATACCAGAGTGGTACGTTTACTCCATCCGGGATGGCAAGATTCTCAGCCATACTGAAACGAAAGATAAGATAAGATTAGGTCAAGGGAACGAAGGATAACGCTAATGGCTTTTTGGGGAATAGCCTTTTAAAATACTAGACTTGGAAAATACTTTATACTTGTTTTGAAAATAGTTTTTCAAAAGTCTTTTAAAAACGTTTTGTTCTTTCTTGTAAACCATATGCTCTGATACCAAATTTGTAACACCCCACCTCCGCTAGGGTCACTCTTTCGGGGGCACTAGCTTCTGGGGGGCGTTAGAACTGGGTAAGCATGCATAATGATATATCAAGGCAGAACAAGAACATAAATATATATGTAAAACAGAGTAAGTGAGAATAAAACAGCGGAATATCTCAAACCATCTCAAAACAAGTCTAGTACATCATAAAGTCAACTGCCAAAATAAACATGTCTAGTACATCATAAACAGAAATACTGAAATACATAGTGCTATCCCCAAAATAAAGATGATAAACCATAGCGAGCTCAATGTCCAGACATACATGAGCTATCCAGCAAACAAGCAAGCGATCCAAGCTAAGCACCACTATTCCCTCCCTGAGAACCTGGGGGGGGGGGGGGGGGGAAACGGAAGAAAAGAAGCGAAAGAAAACAGGTCAGTCAAAAAGACTGGTAAGCCCTACTACGATCAGTCTATAAACTAATAAAGTTAGCATCATGATGGAAACTGAGATGAACATACTGGCGATAGATAAAGGTGTCATCACATAAAGAAGATTAAGCTTTGCACCATAGTGTACTAGCAAACTAACATAACAGGTATTGATCCCTCAGCCCAAACTTTGGCCCAATAACATGAGGTGACCTTAATAAAAGGTCCAGCCCAACGGTCTAGTCGATCGGCTCCCTATAAACCTAACACGTCAAGTGTTGGTGTCCATACGGCCCACATATGGTTGTAGTCAGACTGTGCTGGGTCCACCTTCGGGTGTATCAAGCCCTAGGGTGTCAACCCCAGACACCTAAGCAATAATGCATAGTCTAAACCTACTGGTACCCGTGCCTCGAGTTTGTCCAACACCGGACTACGTGCACGTCCGTAGCCCGCCTGGACCCGCACTGCTGTACCACTCAGCCGTCGCTTTGGTCGCTTACATCAGTCCAGTAATCGTGCCCCGCCCTAGCCTAGCCTCTAGGGTTGTGAATGATACCAAACTGGGATTACTGCTGGAACAGACCGCGTTGCTAGGGTTTTCTAAGAGGGTTAAGTGTGGTTTAACCCCTCACTAATCATGGATTAAATTAGTTAAGTGTAACCAACAGTTCACCACTTAACCCCATTTAATCCCTCGTATCCCCAAAATTGGTTAAGTATTAGTGGGCCATGACTTAACCCTAATCATGAGGCATTAATTAATTTAATTGTGCCTTAACCTCTCACATTAGACTTTGTTGCGGTTACCTAGTTAAGCCGGTGGGTTCCGGGTAGATTTACACCACAACTTGGTCTAACCTCGGGTCTTGGCACCACATGACCAACTTCTCACATTGGATCCTATTGTTTGTAGCCACTAGTTAAGCCGGTAGGTTCCGGGTAGAATTACGCTACAAACTCAACCCAACCTCGAGTTGGCCACACTTATGTTTTCTAAGTGTCATGTCCACTTTATTTTCAAAACATAATTACAAGTTTAACAAATACTTGGGTAGACCTAACTTAATAGGTAAATTCCCAAGGGGTAGACCTAACTTAATAGGTAAATTCCCAATCTTATATTTTCATGTATTTTAAGTTTTACCCAAACCCCCCAACGTCATTCTATCGCTTACATATTTGTCATAACGCATAAAGGATAGAAAGAGGGAACTTGGCACAACATACATGATGAATCTTACATATCATAATAAACATGCATAACATGTTGGACTTGCATAACTTAGCATAGTGAACTTGCATAAACATGCATAACTTGTTAAACTTGCAAATCATGGCATAGTGAACTTGCATAAACATGCATAACTTATCAAACATGTGTAACATGGCATAGTTAACTCGCATAAGCATGCATAACTTATTAAACATGTGTAACATGGCATAGTGAACTCGCATAAGCATGCATAACTTATTAAACATGTGTAACATGGCATAGTGAACTCGCATAAGCATGCATAACTTATTAAACATGCATAAATCCCAACTTTCATCACATATTAACTTTAGAGTTTCTAAAATGAAGGTAAGAGGGCTTACAAATATTATGAAGACACAAATCTACAAGTAAAGATTGATAAGCCCTTTATGCAAGCATAAAAACCCAAAACAAAGCTCCAATAAGAAACACCCTTAACAAAAATCCCAAAAACTCTAGCTTAGCAAATAAAACTTGCAACTTGATGGTGTATGCAAGCTAATGATCATTCATACAACTTGGAAATGCTTGTATGAACATCATAATCTTCATAGGAATGATTTATGAAGAGGGTGGAGGCTAGGGTTTTTAAGTGGAGGCCATTTAAGAAATCAATTTGACATAGTTTGGTTGCTAGAATGAATAATGGGGTTTTAGGGTAGGATTAGGGTCATATTTATAGAAGATTAGAGTGATATTAGCCTTAGGATTAACCCTTAGTTGAATTAGGTCCATCAGATTTCGGAATTCTCCAGAACCAAGCCACACAACCAAGCCCAGATCAGAAATGGTGCGCCAGGCAAAACTGCCCGGCCACCCCGTGTCGACAGGGCTGTCGACAGGGCAGTCAACACCCTTAGACCCCTATCGACATGCCTGTCGACTTGGGGGTCTTGGCGGGAGTTTTCCCGCCTGACGCCAGTTGTGCCCTAACCCTTGTTTTTAACTTAAAATTTAAATCTGTTTTTAATATGGAAATTTCTGAAAACTTCAATGGGCCTTAACTGGGTCATACGGACTCCGATTTTCGAAAACTCAGACTCTATTTCGCGTATTTTTCCGAGACGAACGCAATGGCACAGCCCGTTTCCCCTTGATTCATATTTTTAAATTAAATTCTGCCTCAATTTATATCTTAACAGGTTATTAAAAATACAGGTTGTTACACTAGTCGACAGCTAAAGCCGCATGAGAAGAAGTATCATACCCATGATTTGGAACTAGCAGCGATCGTGTTTGCGCTGAAGATGTGGAAACACTATCTTTTGGGAGAAAGATTTGATTTGTTTACCGATCATAAATCATTAAAGTATCTCTTCTCCCAGAAAGATCTGAATCTCCGTCAGCAAAGATGGTTAGAGTTCTTGGCTTCATATGATTTTGATATCGCATATACACCTGGGAAAGGTAATGCAGTAGCCGATGCCTTGAGTAGGAGACATGCCAGTTTAGAGGAAATGTTTCTTGAGTGGAAGCGGCTGGAGTATATCGCGGGGTTTGATTTCAGACCAAGGTGCGAATTGGATCCAGTTATGCTAGCTAGTTTGGCGATCAGACCCACTTTGATAGAGCGGATTGGTTCTAGCCAGAGGGACGATCCTAATCTATTAGAAATCATCTCCAAGTTAGAGATGGGTATCGATGAGGAGATGAGTGTGTATGGGCTTGATCGAGATGGATGGCTTCGAAAGAATGGAAGACTAGTTGTGCCCAACGTGAATGGTTTGAGAGATGAAGTGCTTAGAGAATGTCATCACTCAAAACTGACTATACATCCCGGTGGTAATAAGATGTATCGAGACATGAGACAGACCTACTACTGCGAAGGGATGAAAAGAGACGTTGGGAAGTTTATATCCAAATGCATGAATTGCCAGCTAGTTAAAGCCAAGCAAAAGAAGCCTAGTGGGTTGTTGCAACCATTAGAAATTCCCGAATGGAAATGGGAGCAAGTCTCGATGGATTTCATCGATGTCCTACCAAGGACTAGATCGGGATATGATAGCATTTGGGTAATTGTGGATCGATTGACTAAGAGTGCAAGATTTATACCAGTCAAATCGACCAGAACGGCAGCCAAGTTGGCAGAATTGTATATGAAGTGGGTAGTGAGATTTCATGGAGTACCCAAAAGCATTGTGAGTGACCGAGACCCGTTGTTCACTAGTGGGTTTTGGAAGAGCTTACAAGAGGCTCTAGGGTCAAGATTACATCTCAGTACCGCATATCATCCTCAGACCGACGGTCAGACGGAGAGGGTGAATCGTATACTGGAAGATCTCTTGAGAGCGTGTATATTGGATTTTGGTGGATCATGAGATGACCATTTGCATCTAGTAGAGTTTGCGTATAATAATAGCTACCAATCCAGTATCGGTATGGCTCCATATGAAGCTTTGTACAGAAGACCGTGCAACTCACCATCATGTTGGATAGAGACTGGCGAGAAGTTTGTGCTTGGACCAGATGTGGTGAGGGAAACTTCCGATAAGATCAAGATTATTCAGCAACGAATGAAAGCTGCTCAAGATAGGCAGAAGAGTTATGCCGATAAGAGGAGAAGGGACTTGAAATTCTCCATTGGTGGCTTGGTGTTCGTCAAGATCTCTCCGTTGAAGAGCGTGATACGATTTGGCAGGAGAGGCAAGTTGGCACCAAGATTTGTTGGCCCATTCCCTGTTCTTGAACTTGTCGGGAATTTGGCATATAGAGTTGGCTTACCAGAGAAAATGGCGGGAGTTCAGAATGCATTTCATGTTTCCCAACTAATAAAGTTCGTTCACGACTCAGATATGACTATTTCACCTGATTAGTTAGAGGACTTCGAAGTAGAACTCGAGGCGGTTGGGAACCGCAAGCCGATTCGTATTGTGGGGCATGATACGAAGCAACTTCGAAGGAAGGCGGTGAAGTTAGTCAAGGTTCAGTGGGGCGAGAATGAGAATGATTGTACTTGGGAGACAGAGGAGAGCATTAGAAAGGCATATCCAGAACTCTTTGCCTGGTAAGATTTACTTCGTAAATTAGTTTTTCCGCATGCTAGGATAGACTTGTTTTTCTTGGTTGCATGTTTGATTGTTGTTTTATGATTGATAGGCATGCGAGAACCTTTGTGTGTGTGTTTTGATTAGGGAATTTCGGGGGCGAAATTTCTTAAGGGGGGGAGAGTGTAATGACCCATATTCTACACATCATAGGATCGTAGGATATTTATTTCTTTCATGTATGAAGTCGTATGGTCATGTAACTTTGGGAAACATCTATTAGAGTCATTTTCCATGCTTATGATTTTTGTCGATTTTTAAATGACCATTTTGCCCCTAGTTGGTACTGTTTTGGCCATAACTTTTGATTGGAAAGGAATTTTGACCTGAAACCACTTCCATTAGATTCGTTAGATGGTTTACCTTTCCGTAGAGTGGTTACATCAGCCAAACGGACTTACCGTTTGGGAGATATGGCTGAAACAAGGTTTGGAGGGTGAAAAACTGCTTAACCGGGCCAAATCGGGTGATTAGTGAGTAGGCCCATAACCCATTTCGGGATTAGGGTTATGTGAGGGCTGAAATAAGATGGAGAATCATTCCATTTCAGTTTTCTAGCCTCCACTTATCACCAAGGATCCCTAAAAATGGCCTCTAACCTCTAAATCACCTCCAAATCATCTCTTGGTCAAGGATTTGGCTTAGCAACCCCTAATCAAGGAAGATCTTCACCAAATCAACATAGGAGCTGCTGTTGGCATTGAGATTCACATCAAATCAGAGAATCATTTCAGATCTTAGTTTATTTTGTGGCTAAGGTGAGTGATTTGCATAGTTTTACACTAATTATGGCTAATTAGAGGTGATTAGTGCTAATTAGCGAATTAAAGCATGAGAAAATTCGGGAAAAATGTTCATAAATTCCTAAATGATGTTTTAGAACTCTGATATGAATTTGGGTTAATTTGGTTAAGTTTTGCTAATCTTATCATTAGTTTCACCTAAACATGCTTAAGGGGAAATATGGGATTTTGGGTATGTTTGATCCATTTTAACCTATGATATTGATGTGAATGAGGTTTGTGGTTGATTATGCATGTTGCTATGACTGTATGAAATGCTTTGTGATTGATTCCAATAGTTAGAGTGGTCAAAAACGTCGTCGAATGGCGTAAACACTTGGTGGAATAGTTTCAGAAAACAGTGCAGGGTTCGGATCGGATCAGACATATGGCTCGGATCGGATATGTTGAACTGAGCAAAGGACCCGATCGGATCGGAGCCCAACACTTGGGAAAAGTGGCAAAAAGGAAGGCCACGCTAGCTGAACTGGGATCGGATCGGATAGATGAAAACGGATCGGATCGAGAAGGACGGATCGGATGGAGGAGGACGGATCAGATCGGAAGCACGAAGACAAATCAGAGCAGGAGCACGGAAGCGAATCGGATAGGAGCATATGAAGGGAGTATGAAGACGGATCGAAAACACGAACCAAGAAGGGACACCCGACCCGAACCGAAGGGAAGCATCCGACCCGACCCGAAGAGGAGCATCTGACTCGAACCCAGAAGGACACCGACCCGAACCGCACCAGAAGGAGACCCGACCCGAATGGATGAAGGACACCGACCCGAACCGATAACTTGAGGAGGAACCCGACCCGACCCAGTATTGACCAATAACCCGAGATGCAAAGGTAGCCCAATAGGGGAAGTTAGAGCTCAGGATCCCGGAACCAGTTGGGAACCAAGGAGTTCACTTCATGGTTGGACTTTGCTGCGGGACGTGTGCTAAGGAGTTGCGGACGTTCATAACTTCGATTCACCACCAAGAATGAGTGATGGCTACTTATCAGTGCAGTAGGGTCATTATGACCTGAGGGGCAAAGTGATGGTAGCAGGACTACGTTATCAGTGCAGTAGGGTCATTATGACCCGAAGGGCAAGGTGATGCGTAGTAAGACTATGAGCCAGTGCAGTGGGGTCCTTGTGACTCCATGAGGCAAAGTGGATATAGTAAGGATTGATAAGGCTATGAGCCAGTGCAGTGGGGTTCTTGTGACTCCATGGGGCAAAGTGGACATAGCAAAGGATTTGTGGCTACGTTATCAGTGCAGTGAAGCCAATTATGACTTCATGGGGCAAAGTGATCGTAGCAAGGAATGTTGGGTGATCGAAGTGGTGAATATCGTATGCTTTATGCACTGAGTGAGAGATGTGAGGATGGATGCTATGTTTGATTGTTTGCCATCCCTATGACATGCACACCTCCCCCACCTCCGTATCTTTGTATTGTTTGATATGATACCTTAGAGTGTTGTACAATATGTAGTGCTAACTCTTTGGTTGCAGGTCCAGGTTCAGGTACGTTTTAGTCTACCTGTTATTGTTCACTTTAGATGCTTATCGCTCATACCAGGCTATATGTCTGACCCAGAGTTTTATGTCTCCTCTTATTACTCTGGGTGCTCACACGAGCAGACTAGAGACAGGTTAGCTGGTGATGTGCGAGTAGCTGATTCGGAGGCGGGCAGGAGGCTTCCACGTATTATATATGTATACACATTCTCCCTGTGTCGTTGGTGGTCACTACTTGGGCATTAGTAGTGTACCTCATTTATCTTACTTTGCTTTGAGACAGTTGAAAAGTTGTAATAAGCTATATTTTGGATTTCCGCTGCTATGATGTTTAGTTCTGATTTTCAGCTTATGCACTGTCTCTCCTGTTTTATGTCAAGTATGTTATTATTATATTTTGTTCTATGCGCTGTGAGACATTCTACAGGTTCCTTGTATGTTCATTTCCTTCTTCCTTTTTCCTTCTGGCGACCCGTTTTGTGTTAACTGGACATGTGTACAGCGCACTTTTGGAATAAATGTCGGTTGGTGCTGGGCGGGCCATCACATTGGCCCTGTAAATTTTCTATGGTTAGGTACCTTAATATTTAGGTCACGTACCATTGATTAAACGGTCACATTATCATAAAATGGTTTGGGCATGTGGTAGTAATCAGTGCGTTAAAACTATTCAGTTAGACACAATTAAATATTCCTATTTCTCACGTTATATAAATGATGAGTCAATTACGTCAGGGTTGGGCACTTCAATTATAAAGTTAAGTAGTTTTAAAGTTGTGTATTTAATAGAATTGGCACGTTAAATTTTACCTACTATTGATCTTATTCCTTTGGAAAACTACAGGATTTCCTCTCTATGCCGACTTCATGTGGCTACAGCGCCACCGTGCCTGGACACAGATCCACCGTATTCTTCTTTGCAACATCACCTATATTGCTTCTTCCCCACCCCTCCTGAAATGTATAATAGCTACAGGTTCCTCCACTTTGTAAACCAAATGCACAGTACCACCTTACTCCAATACCACCCTTCTTCCTTGTTCGTCTCCCTTATTCCCTTGCTTCCCCATTCCTCTTGCGTGATCCTCCCCCTTGCTAATCTCGCCTCCACTGTTTTTCTCTCTCTCTCTTGTTCCCTCCTATTATTGTTTTAACGCTACAGCCCTTCTATCATCAACGCACTTCGCACACCACCACCCGACACTCCACCGTCCTCCGAACTGCCACCCGCCCCCCGTTGCTTTACACTTCCCGGCTGCTATCCACCTACGAAGGTCATCGACCTCCCCGAGTCGAGAACATCCAGTCCACGGACACGCGACTTCCCCCATACGCCTAGATGTTGATCCTCCCTGACGTCGATCTCGCCACTGGCCATCTTATCGTGCTTTCTCCCCATCTCGTGATGAAATGGTTGATGGATAGGAAGTTGCGTTGGCTTTGATAATTTTTTTATGGAAACAGTATTCGTTCTTCCTTTCGTAAGTTGTAATTTTTGGATATTTTGATTTTAGAAGTTATATAGTTTTATATATATATTTGTTTTGAGGACTTGTGGCTACTCATTGCTGAAAAAATATATCAAAGCAGCCGTTGTTTGTATAGAAGAGAAGAACCGTGGAAAGCAAGGAATTAGGTGATAGGGTTTCAGTAAAATATAAATTAGCTGCTTCATGGTTAGTTTCTCAAGAAAAAAGAAGTCCTTGGTTGTCAAGGCATTACTTTGGATTGGCAGGAATTTTTTTAGTTTAGGGTAGGTTATAAGTTTGCAAACAAAAGGGAAAAAGGTTAGCTAGCAATTTCATAACATGGGGTTCAAGGTGTTTGGATGGTTTGCAGCGCAAGGAACTAAATGGTTTGCAACGCAAGGAACTGAACAGTGGAATGTTAAAAATAATCAGGTTAATTGAATGGCAAGGCAAAGTTAGTTTGAACCACAAGGCATTTGAGAAATTTGAGCGCAAGGGATAAGAGAAATTTGCTATGGGAAAGTTAATCAAATATATATATGTAGCACCCTGAATTTTTAACGACATTAAAGAGGATAAATTAAAGAATAATTAATTTAATATTCAGAATTAAGTGAAATGGGTTACGCCATTGCGTTCATCTAGGAATTCTGCTTGAGATAGATTCCGAGTTTGCGTAAATCGGGCTCCGTATGAAGAAGTTATGGAGCTTATAAGATTTCAAGCTTAAATAGAAATTAAATTAAAATAATAATTAATAAGCTAAAACCTATTCGAATTTGAAAATAGCAGAATTAGGCTGAGCGAGAAATTTCCCACTCAGGGGTGTCTAACCCCCCATAGAGGGGGAGTCGACACAGGTGTCGGCCCCCTATAGGGGTGTCGACAGAGGTGTCGAATCCCCTATAGGGGGGTCGACCTCAATCGGCCAGGTTGGGCTGACGTGTTCGGGTGACGATTTTCCTGATTTTAGGGCTTATGTGGCTTCATTTGGTTGGTTGACTGATGTGTCATTGTGAAATGGATGGTTTAGATTGATCCTAAACTAATCTAAGGGATCAAATTAATCCTACACATCTATATAAACACCCATAAACCTAAACCCTATTCTAAACTAAATTCATTCATAAGCTGCCATGCTGCTACATCCTAAACTAAGCTAGTCACTTCTCCAACGAATTAAAGCTTAGGAATTGTGAAAGAGGAGAATGGTTCTAGAACAGCAACAAACGCTTATTCTATTCTTTCTTCCATCACAGTGAGTTCTAGTCACTTTTAGGTTTAGATAGATAAATGTGAATTGTGGTAGACTATAAATGGGTATATGCTGTAAATCATGAACTTATGCAAGCATACTATGTCATTTTCCCTAGATCTAATATATGGACTTTCTACTATGTTTCCTATGCGAATCTTGAATTACAATTATATTGTGGTACATGCGAACTTGTTAATACAGATCTAACTTTCTAGATCTGATTTTGGTGATTCGATACAACATTTATATGAACATTGATTTGTAACCATGTTAGGATGATAGTACATCCATTAATTTGACATTACTTGGAACTAGACTTTGGTGTTAATAACCTTTCACTTATTATATTATGATACCTTGGTATATGTGGTAAACTTGACATGTGAATCTAAACTTGTTATTATGCCACCCTGTCTGTGCTAGATTTAGGTAGTTGGACACCAAATATTGAATCTAGATCTCATTATTCTTGCCTATAAACAAGTTATTAATTTGCTGTCCGCTTTATTATGATAATTATCACATGTCCATTCACTTAGTTACTATGCCAGTTATGTTAATATTTATGCCAAAGCATGTTGAACAGTCACTCTTATCATGTTCCCTTTTAATGTTATGACGAGGCTACTTTATAGCCTCGATGACGCCAAAATACATGCGATAACGTTAGTTAGGAAACGGGAAAAAATGGGATTTATAATTGGTATAATTTGTATAATGTTTTATATAAGTTGGACATCTAATTCAAATAAGGAAACATAGTAATAATCACCTATAATGACATAGGAAAATTTGGATAAAAATGGCATAATTTGAATATGACCATTTATGGATATGTAATTCAAATTATTATTGCAAAATAGGTATTGATACCTATAAAAGGAAAGGATTAATTAATTGGTAAATTAATTAAAAATGGCATTATATGAATATGAACATTTATGGACATGTAATTCAAATTATTGGGCAAAATATGTATTGACACCCAAAAAGGGAAATGTTTAATTAATTGATTAATTAATTAAAAATGGAATGCTTTAATTACAATTAGGAATAGTAATTGTACTTATGACACGAGGTTAGGTTACATTAGTGGTGGAAGTCTGCCCGGACCCGACCGGCATATCCCGCAGCCACTAATGTTGAACCTAATGTGGGAGGTCTAAGTACGCAAATATGAATCGAGTTAAGAAACGAGGTTAGGCCCAACTGTGGAATAAGACTGCCTGGATCCGACCGGCATATCCAGCATCCACATGTTGTAAGCCTAATGTGGGAGGTCTAGACCATTATAAACCATAAATAGACATGGTAATGAATCAGACTACTTAACCTAATCTAATCCATAAGGGATTGTATGAATATGAACTAAAGATAGGGTTAAGTAAAACATGCTTAGATCAGTGGGAGGGTTACGTACATCTTGGGTAGGTGGGTAATATTAATATATAGGCCCACAAACTTAACTGTTAAATAAACATGCTTTAATCAATAGGAGGGTTCAGTACATCTTGGGTTGGTGGGTGATATTTGTATATATAGGCCCACAAACTTAACTTGTCGGGGTTATAAATTTAAAGACATCGTTAGGTAAACATAACCAGTGTAAAACTTAGTAGTGGGGATGCAAGACAAAGGGGAGAGCTTGCATCATCTTTTGTGGGACCCATTTCAGTCAGTAACCCTTAAATAGGTACCAAACAGGTACTCCGAACAAAGTCGGAGTGGGGCACGCTTACTGAGATGATTGTAAGAGATCCAAACGTGGAGGCGGTGTTGACGACGCATTCCAACGGGGTCATGTGCGTGCATGACTCCGCCTGTTGGGGAAGATAAGACGCTGTGACATCAGTAGATATGGTTATGCACATCCGAAAAATGAAGGGTTTCCACTTTAGGGAGTGATACACCCAACTGTGGGGCCAACACAGGGTATCTACGGAATATGGAGCCGATCGATTGGGGGTAGTAAATAGGGTACATCTAGTCCTGTAACACCCTGTGTATTCTATTACAGTGAAATTCAAAAATTAAACTATAATTATTTTCGAATCAAAGAATTAAGGGAAACGGGATACACATTGCGTTCGTCTCGGAATTCTGCTTTGGATAGAGTCCGAGTTTGCGTGAAACGGACTCCGTATGAAGAAGATATGGCCTCCGGAAGTTTCGGAATTCAGTTAAAAATTCAAACAGACCAAAACAACTTAGAAAACAAGTTTAAATTTCAAAAATCGGGTCGGATTGGCCAGGGCGGGAATTTTCCCGCCCAAGACACCCAGGTCGACTGGGTAGTCGACCTGGGCTACCCAGGTCGACTGGGTAGTCGACCTGGGGCACCCAGGTCGACTGGGTAGTCGACCTGGGGGTCGACATGGCCCCTGAGCCAGGTCGAACCCAGCCCCCCCTGGCTGGCCTGGTCTGTGTTTCGTCGATTTTCTGAGCCTTGCCTTGTCACTAGGGTTAGGTGTCAGCTCCTGATTGGTCTCTCCTTCAAACGAAATGCTATTATTAAACCAAGCTCCATCGACAGTCCTAATCAACTCACAAACTCTATAGAAAGACCTAAGACTCACCCTAATTCACACAAACAAAAATGGAGATGAGACCGTCATGCTACTGAGGAAAGACTAGGAATAGCCGTCAGGAAGTGAGAGACAATTAGGAGATAATTCGAAAGCTTAAAGCAACGTCAATTAAATCAAAACAGCGCCTACAACAAAGTATAGCATCTCCAAATTCAGAATTCAGATTCCTGAATTGAAGATTCGTCATACTTTGTAAGTAGAGTGTTATTCCGATGTGAATAAATAATTGTGTTATGATTTATGTAAAGTGAGAAATGAAATTGTGGCGATAATAATCTATATTTGTATGTTGCTTAGATTCTAAACGATTTGGAAATGTTGTGGTATACGATTGGATATTTGCAAGTATGTGATTTATGTTGGAAGTTAACAACCATATGTTGTGGTATTTTATTTGGGATTCATACAAGTATATGATTCACTATTATGCCAATATAATGTACATACTTTTATGATCACTTTTAGTGTAATTGGATTCAACTAAGTAATATGGTTTATATGAATCTATGTTGGAATTGGTATCGTGATTCAAGTATAAAATCATACTTTTGTGTTAGAGACAAAAGTAAGCATCTTTATGAACATGACTAATCTATATTTGGTGTTATGCCTAGTTGAAAACATGTTTTAGGCCTATATTGTTATCAAAATCATATGGTGGTATATGTGACACATAATTAAGTTAGATTTACATTCCAATTGCAAGTTTACATGAATAGATTAAAAACTATGATTCGTGTTTAGGGATGTTTATGCCATGATTATATGAATAGAATGATTCATGTTTAAGTATGTTTATGCCATGATTATATGCTATTACAATGCAAGTTCACATGTGCCTAATTCATGTTAATTAGATCGTTATGTTGCAAGTTCATGCGTTCACACTCCCCTTTTTATGTTACTTAGAATATATAAACACCATGTTATAAGCCTCCCCTTTTTCATGTGGCTAAGTTGGGTTTAAATGTTAAACCCAACATATGTTATATTGTAGTGAACGTATAAAACGGGGGTAATGACGATTGGGTTAAAAATACAGAATATATGTGTTGGCATGTTTGACGCATGCCAACGACCTTGAAACAATTAAGTGGTATAAATAAAATTTTACCCAATAAAGATGGATTTGAATAATGGGCCGCAAATATTTACATATAAAAAGAAAAGAGACAAAATATGTAAATTTAGAAAATACGATGTGTTTAACCCGAGGTTGGATTGAGTTGTGATGTAAACCTGCCCGGAATCGCCCGGCTGTCCAGTAGTCACAACAATACCTATCCAATGTGGGTGGTTAAACACGGAGCCCAACAAGGACCCGAGGTTAGACTGAGTTGTGGCGTAAGACTGCCCGGACCCAACCGGGAACAGGAAGCCACAACAATACCTGTCTAATGTGAGAGGTCGAGGCTTTAATAAGACAATTAAGGCTGAGTCAGGATTGATAGGATTAAGTAAATTAAATTAATACTTAATCAAAATGGAACATGCTAAACTATACAGACTGATTGGGGGTTAGGTTTACAAAACACTTAACCAACTTAGCATGTTGGCTAGAAATAGAAAACCTAGTAGCGGGGGACCCTTTTCAGCAGTAACCCTACAAGGTGTATCAGGATACCCTGAACTTGGCAGGGTGAGGCACGATTACTGGGCTGACTGTAAGAGGTCAAATCGAAGGCGGTGGTGCAGCAGTGTAGGTTCTAACGGGGTGCGGGGGTGCACACACTCCGGCGCAGAAAATTAGGCACTGGGCACCAGTAGCATACCTGTGCATTCTAGGATTGTGTCGGGCCGCCACCATGGGACTTGATACACACTATGGTGGGACCAGCATAGGTAACTACAACATCGGGTGCCGTAAGACACATGTAACTATGCGAGTAGGAGCCGATCACTAGAAACGAATCACTTCACCCTGATTATGGGATTCCTGTTGGGAACCAGTTTATTTGGATGTAGTGATTAATATGGGGTACGATAGTATATTCAACTCTAGACAACTTAACTTATTTTATGGTGCTTTCCCATTTCTAGTTTATACTTATCATACCCAGTTCTTTATTTATAGACTGAATAGTCCTAGACTTACTCAGGCTTTATGTCTGATTCTACTTTTCTTTCGTCCCCCCACCCCCCAGGTCCACAGGGAGGGAATACTGCAGCATGGCTAGTTTCCACATCTAGCTTGAAGAGAAGGAATGTATGGCTTGGATCTTTTCCGTTTTGGACTATGGCTTTGGACAACAATTATGGGACTTATGCAGTTTACTTATGTTTTTATGCTTCTTTAAATAATGTAATCAAGACAGTTATGAAGATGTAAAGGTTTTTGGAAGTATTGTAAGACAAGTTATGACATGGTTTGTGTAACACGCATTTTGTTGAAATAAGAATTGCTGTTGTTTTCCGCTGTTCAAAAATATGTGTATTTATATCTGTCTTGTATATCTGTGACTTATACTTATAAACCTCCACCAAAATTAGGGCATTCCTTGGAGAGTGACCCTAACGGAGGTGGAGTGTTTCACTTGGTATCAGAGCATAGGTTTACCGGATAAGATAAAAGTTTTGAAAATTTATTTTCAAAGGAAAATTTAAAAAAAGCATTTTTAAAGAAAAAATATTATATTTTAAAAAGGCAAAGTCCCCCAAAGCCATAGGTACTATCTTTTATCCTTCGTTTTGAATCTATCCTTTTTGTTTCAGCATGTCCGAAGAACTTAACTTGCCAGATGGTATACCAATACCTGGTTGGTTTAGACGATTCTTAGAAGCAAGGGCCACTCAGCCAGGTCCTACCGTTCCTCCTCCCCCAGCTGCAGGAAATCATCCAGCTGCAGCAGCACCTCTTCCTCCACCTCCTCCGTGGGGAAATACTTTTGCTAAGATATGTAAAGATTTTAAAGCTATGGGAGGAAAGGACTTTCATGGAACCGAGTCCTTCGTGGTAGCCAGGAATTGGCTGAAAGAAACCGAGGACTTATTCGTCATCTTTGAGGTAGAAGATAGGCAGAAGGTACAACTGGCAGTATGGCTACTTAAAGGTGAGGCTTCCTACTGGTGGGAAGTCACTAATGCAGAAAGACCAGTGGAAACATGGGAGGACTTTAGGACAAGGTTTGAGGCTAAATTTCTCTCAGAAGCTGAAAGGAGTCTTCAGTTGGAAAAATTCTTATTTCTTAAGCAGGGGAATATGACAGTCAAAGAGCATGTTAACCAGTTTGATCAGCTGGCTAGGTTCGGACTGGACCTAGTCAACACCCCGCACAAGAAGGCTCTCCGCTTTGTCAAGGGGTTGAATGAGCCATTACACAGTTTGGCCATGACCCATATACCCATGGGAGCTACGTATGAAAGGTTGGTGCAGATGGCATTGCTGAACGAAGAAGATAAGGGCAAGAAGGAGACAAAGGCAGAAAGCTCTCAAGGGAAGAAAGAGGGTTTGCAACCTAAGAAGACAGACTTTAAGAAGGGCGGGAAACAAACAAAGAGAAGAGGAAGTGTAATTTCTGTGGCAAAGCGGGGCACTTAGTGAAAGATTGCCGGAAAAAGAAGGCCAAGATGAATGGTGAGTGCTTTTCTTGTGGTGAGACAGGCCACCTGGCTAAGGATTGCCCAAAGAAGCGAGGGCAGGGGCAGAGGGCTGGATCCACCTTAGGGGCACAAGTTCATGCGCTAGAAGCGCCACCTCTGCAGCATCGAGGTATAAATACTTATGTAGAAAGTGTAGTTTATCTTTATGATCACCCAGTTCGCACTTTATTCGATTCTGGCGCATCACATTCCTTTATCTCATCTGCTTTAGTAGAATCTCTGCACCTAGAAACTAGAATGGTAGAGGACCCCTTAATTGTTTCAAATCCAATTGGGGGCCCAGCTTATTTATCTATGATCTGTGTGGGATTGAAAATTTCTATTCTAAGCGTAGAATTTAAATGTAGTGCCTTTGTTTTGGGCTTTGCGGGATATGGTTTGATTTTGGGCATGGATTGACTATCCAGTAATGGGGCCATCCTTGATTTTGAGAAAAGGGTGGTTAGGCTTCTGATCCAACTCGGTAACACTTTGGAAATTACTTGTAATCCCTCGTATGCGGTTATGCTTAGTTATCTTGAATTGCTAGATGTCTCTGTCGACAATTTGCAATCGGTTAGAGTGGTTCGGGAATATCCGGTTGTCTTCGAAGAGGTGAAGGGCTTGCCTCCGAAGCGGGAGATAGGCTTCTGCATATATCTTGTAGATAATGCAAAGCCCGTTGCGTTGCCCGTTAGACACATGGCTCCACGGGAAAGGAAGGAGCTCAGTAAACAGATTAAAGAACTTCTAGAGAAGGGGTTCATTAGAAGGAGCATTTCAGAATGGGGCGCTCCAGTGGTGTTCGCTACAAAGGCGGATGGTTCACTCCGTCTGTGTGTTGACTATAGGGAGCTCAACAAACTAACGAAAAAGAATAGGCACCCTCTCCCCAGAATAGACGATCTGTTTGATCAGCTTGTAGGAGCGTTTGTTTTCTCCCAACTCGATTTAGCGACCGGATTTCATCAGCTAAGGGTGGCTGAAGATAGTATCGATAAGACAGCATTCAGAACCCCAGATGGATTCTTTGAATGGCTGGTCATGCCTTTTGGCTTGACAAACGCACCCGCTTACTTCGTGGACCTAATGAGTAGGGTGTTCAGAGATTTCCTCAATAAGTTCGTAGTGGTCTTCGTAGACGATATCTTGATTTTCTTGAAGAGTGAAGAAGAGCATGCTTAGCACCTAAGGGCAATCATGGAAACCCTGCGAGTCCATCAACTAAAAGCCAAATTCTCCAAATGCCACTTTTGGAGAGAGGAAATAAAATTTCTTGGGCACATAGTATCCAAAGAAGGGTTAGCAGTAGACCCGGCTAAGGTAGTAGCGGTGCAGGACTGGAAGACACCAAAGAACGCAACAAAAGTCCGAAGCTTTCTCGGGCTAGCAGGCTTCTATCGGAAAATCATCAGAGACTTTGCAAAGATATCAGCTCCGCTCAAAAAGCTGACCAAGAAGAATCTAGTGTTCAATTGGGACTTGGATTGCGAGTTTGCTTTCCAACGACTAAAAAGGGCTCTTACAACAGCCCCAGTTTTGACGTTGCCAGATGGGAGCAAGATGTTCACAGTTTATATAGATGCATGTAGGACAGGACTAGGCGCTGTCTTAATGCAAGAAGGAAGGGTAGTAGCTTATGGTGGAAGGCAATTGAAAGTGCATGAAAAGAACTACCCGACCCACGATCTTGAGTTAGCTACCATCGTCTTTGCACTCAAGTCTTGGCGACACTATCTCCTAGGTGAGAAGTTCGAACTTTACACTGACCATAAATCGTTGAAATATCTTTTCTCACAGAAAGATCTTAACTTGAGGCAATAGAGATGGATGGAGTTTCTTGCCTCGTACGATTTCGAGATCTCCTACACTCTGGGCAAAGGCAACTTAGTGGCAGACGCGTTGAGCCAAAAGAAACTAACCCTAAGCCCGCTGTTTGTTGAAAGACAAAGCCTAGAGTTTATAGCCAGCTTTGACTTTAGGCCCTCCTCCGATTTTGTACCGGGTTTGCTAGCATCTCTCGAAGTACGCCCAACTTTAGTGGACGCAATAGGGACAGCACAACGCGAAGACCCTCAGTTGGTGGAGACGATTGATAGGCTCATTAGGGGTGAGACTTCAAGTCACCTTAGCAGATACTACATCGACGACAAGGGTTGGCTAAGGCGAGACGGAAGACTATGCGTCCCACAGACAAGGGATTTAGTAAAGAAGTTTCTCGAGGAAGCACATCACTCCAAGATGACAATACACCCAGGCGGGGATAAAATGTACAAGGACATAAAGAGGACTTTCTTTTGGAACGGCATGAAGAAGGACGTGGCAAATTTCGTTTCTAAGTGTATGGTGTGCCAACAGGTTAAGGCGGAACAGAAAAAGCCTGGCGGTCTGCTCCATCCTCTAGAGGTCCCGCAGTGGAAGTGGGATAGTATCTCAATGGACTTCATTGATGGGCTGCCTAGGTCTAGAAGAGGCAACACTAGCATTTGGGTAATAGTGGATAGGCTTACTTAAAGCGCCCACTTCTTACCTGTCAAGAGTAAAAGAACTGCCTCATCCCTAGCATCTCTTTACCTCAAGGAAATTGTTCGACTCCATGGAATACCATCCAGCATTGTTAGTGACCGAGACCCTATCTTCACAAGTGAGTTTTGGCGGAGTCTGCAAGAAGCGGTAGGCACACAGTTATGCTTAAGCACAGCCTATCATCCCCAAACCGACGGCCAGACAAAAATCCTACGCCGACAAGAGGAGGACCGACCTTGAATTTGAGGTTGGGGACAGAGTTTTTCTTAAGGTATCTCCGCTAAGGAATGTTGTTCGTTTTGGAACCACAGGAAAACTAGCACCAAGGTTCGTAGGGCCATTTCCTATCATCGAGAAAATTGGGAAAATGGCCTATAGACTAGATCTACCCGAAAAATTGGCTGGAGTTCACAACTTTTTCCATGTTTCGCACCTCCGAAAATGTCTACATGAATCTGCTGAAGTGGTAGAGCCAAATATTCTAGAAGAAGCTGAAGTGGAACGCGAAGCAACCGTGAGGAAAGTTCCAACCAACATATTAGGAACGGAAGTGAAGAAGCTACGCAACCTCGAAGTTAAGTTCGTCAAAGTTCAGTGGAGCGACGCCGAGGGAGACGCATCTTGGGAAATTGAAGCTAGAATACGCGCAGCCTACCCTTTTCTTTTCGAGGGTACATCTTTGATGTTTCTTTTTCCTTAAGTTGCGCTTTTATCTATCTTTTTTTAGGTATATCGCCTCGATCTTATCTTCTAGGTAGAAACTCTTTGGATGAAAACATATAATTGAAACATATTATGGATGATGGTTGCAAGTGATTGCTAGTGGTTGCTCGTGGTTGCATATACACACACAATTTAGGTTTCAGATCGGCTCAGTCACTTCATATTGCATATGCATAAATGTATTTATTCGTAAATGGTTGAAGTTTAGTGTGTTGTCACATGGATGTTGCATTTGTATGAATGATTGTGCACTCATGTAGAATCTGAGTAGGAGAATTTGCATACATAATGGATTCATGGCACTTACATAATTCGCATTAAGGAGGTCAACTGAATCAGTAGACCACCTGATTTTGCATTAGATAAGTACATGTACATACACACTTCGCATATGATCATGAAGCATTAGAAGTCTTTTAAGGACAGTGGATGCTCGTGTTTGACGAATGAGTAGATGGTTGTTTGGATGTTAAGATGTACATTCTTCCTGAACTTGAAGATTTCGGGGACGAAATCCTTTTAAGTGGGGGAGAATGTAACACCCCGTGTATTCTATAATAGTGAAACTCACAAATTAAAGTATAATTAATTTCGAATCAAAGAATTAAGGGAAACGGGATACGCCATTGTGTTCGTCTCGGAATTCTTCTTTGGATAGTCCGAATTTGCGTAAAACGGACTCTGTATGAAGAAGATATGGCCTCCGGAAGTTTCAGAATTCAGTTTAAAATTCAAACAGACCAAAACAGCTTAGAAAACAAGTTTAAATTTCAAAAATCGGGTCGGATTGGCCAGGGCGGGAATTTTCCCGCCCAAGACACCTAGGTCGACTGGGTAGTCGACCTGGGCTACCCAGGTCGACTGGGTAGTCGACCTGGGGCACCCAGGTCGACTACATAGTCGACCTGGAGGTCGACCGGGGGGTCGACCTGGCCCCTGAGCCAGGTCGAACCCAGCCCCCCTGGCTGGCCTGGTCTGTGTTTGGTCGATTTTCTGAGCCTTGCCTTGTCACTAGGGCTAGGTGTCATCTCCTGATTGGTCTCTCCTTCAAACGAACGGCTATTATTAAACCAAGCTCCATTGACGGTCCTAATCAACTCACAAACTCTATAAAAAGACCTAAGACTCAAACTAATTCACACAAACAAAAATGGAGATGAGACCATCATGCTGCTGAGGAAAGACTAGGAATAGCCGTCAGGAATTGAGAGACAACTAGGAGATAGTTCGAAAGCTTAAAGCAACGTCAATGAAATCAAAACAGCGCCTACAACAAAGGATAGCATCTCCAAATTCAGAATTCAGATTCCTGAATTGAAGATTCGTCATACGTTGTAAGTAGAGTGCTATTCCGATGTGAATAAATAATTGTGTTTTGATTTGTGTAAAGTGAGAAATGAAATTGTGGCGATAATAATCTATATTTGTATGTTGCTTAGATTCTAAACGATTTGGAAATGTTATGGTATACGATTGGATATTTGCAAGTATGTGATTTATGTTGGAAGTTAACAACCATATGTTGTGGTATTTTATTTGGGATTCATACAAGTATATGATTCACTATTATGCCAAAATAATGTACATACTTTTATGATCACTTTTAGTGTAATTGGATTCAACTATGTACTATGGTTTATATGAATCTATGTTGGAATTGGTATTGTGATTCAAGTATAAAATCATACTTTTGTGTTAGAGACAAAAGTAAGCATCTTTATGAACATGACTAATCTATGTTTGGTGTTATGCCTAGTTGAAAACATGTTTTAGGCCTATATTGTTATCAAAATCCTATGGTGATATATGTGACACATAATTAAGTTAGATTTACATTCCAATTGCAAGTTTACATGAATAGATTAAAAACTATGATTCGTGTTTAGGGATGTTTATGCCATGATTATATGAATAGAATGATTCATGTTTAAGTATGTTTATGCCATGATTATATGCTATTACAATGCAAGTTCACATGTGCCTAATTCATGTTAATTAGATCGTTATGTTGCAAGTTCATGCGTTCACACTCCCCTTTTTATGTTACTTAGAATATATAAACACAATGTTATAAGCCTCCCATTTTTCATGTGGCTAAGTTGGGTTTAAATGTTAAACCCAACATATGTTATATTGTAGCGAACGTATAAAACGGGGGTAATGACGATTGGGTTAAAAATATAGAACATATATGTTGGCATGTTTGACGCATGCCAACGACCTTGAAACAATTAAGTGGTATAAATAAAATTTTACCCAATAAAGATGGATTTGAATAATGGGCCGCAAATATTTACATATAAAAAGAAAAGAGACAAAATATGTAAATTTAGAAAGTACAATGTGTTTAACCCGAGGTTAGATTGAGTTGTGATGTAAACCTGCCCGGAACCGCCCGGCTGTCCAGTAGTCACAACAATACCTATCCAATGTGGGTGGTTAAACACGGAGCCCAACAAGGACCCGAGGTTAAGTTGTGGCGTAAGACTGCCCGGACCCAACCGGCAACAGGCATCCACAACAATACCTGTCTAATGTGAGAGGTCGAGGCTTTAATAAGACAACTAAGGCTGAGTCAGGAATGATAGGATTAAGTAAATTAAATTAATACTTAATCAAAATGGAACATGCTAAACTATACAGACTGATTGGGGGTTAGGTTTACAAAACACTTAACCAACGTAGCACGTTGGCTAGAAATAGAAAACCTAGTAGCGGGGGACCCTTTTCAGCAGTAACCCTACAAGGTGTATCAGGATACCCTGAACTAGGCAGGGTGGGGCACGATTACTAGGATGACTGTAAGAGGTCAAATCGACGGCGGTGGTGCAGCAGTGTAGGTTCTAACGGGGTGCGGGCGTGCACACACTCCGGCGCAGAAAAATAAGGCACTGGGCACCAGTAGCATACCTGTTCATTCTAGGATTGTGTCGGGCCGCCACCATGGGACTTGATACACACCATGGTGGGACCAACATAGGTAACTACAACATCGGGGGTCATAAGACACATGTAACTATGCGAGTAGGAGCCGATCATTAGAAACGAATCACTTCACCCTGATTATGGGATGCCTGTTGGGAACCAGTTTATTTGGATGTAGAGATTAATATGGGGTACGATAGTATATTCAACTCTAGACAACTTAACTTAGTTTATGGTGCTTTCCCATTTCCAGTTTATACTTATCATACCCAGTTCTTTATTCATAGACTGAATAGTCCTAGACTTACTCAGGATTTATGTCTGACTCTACTTTTCTTTCGCCTTCTTTTCTTTCGTTTCCCCCCCAGGTCCACAGGGAGGGAATATCGCAGCTTGACCAGTTTCCACATCCATCTTGAAGAGAAGGAATGTATGGCTTGGATCTTTTTCGTTTTGGACTATGGCTTTGGACAGCAATTATGGGACTTATGCAGTTTACTTATGTTTTTATGCTTCTTTAAATAATGTAATCAAGACAGTTATGAAGATGTAATGGTTTTTGGAAGTATTGTAAGACAAGTTATGACATGGTTTGTGTAACACGCATTTTGTTGAAATAAGAATTGCTGATGTTTTTCGCTGTTCAAAAATATGTGTATTTATATCTGTGACTTATACTTATAAACCTCCACCAAAATTAGAGCATTCCTTGGAGAGTGACCCTAACGGAGGTGGAGTGTTTCAAGTCCTGTCTGTTTCTGTGGGGTACCTGTGTTTCTGTCTGGACTAACACACATTACTTCTGTTTAGGTACCTGTTCTGTTTGGGTTAAAACCCGTTACTATAGTACACCTAAAACTACCATTATTTTTCTGTTGGAATCAGCCTGTTTTTGTTAAGCATTTGGGGAATATTTAATCCTATTACATATCTGTTATACTAGTATTGGTGCAGAGCAAGGAAAGTATTAAGAAGCGCTATCTATTCTATCTTGTTGTCCTGTTTACCTTGTTATGCCTGCCATTTATGTATTGAACTCTCTTATCCACTTTATGCCTGTCATGTTCACCTTTATTTATTTACTGGCTAAAAGTAACTAGACTCGCCAGACTTTATGTCTGACCCCTTTGTTTTTCCCTCTCTCTTCTGTTCTCCCCCAAGGTTCATAGGGAGGAAACACCCAGGCTTAGTCAGGACTTGGATATTATCTTGTTGGAAGCTACTTCTGGAGTATGGCTCAAGTCTTTATCTCTACTATGGCTTACTCTTTTTACTGGGGAATAATGTTTTCTTTTAAATCCTATGTACTCTGATTATGTAAGACAGGAGTATTTTGTTGTGATGGTTTTATGAATTATGGTATTATAAACTACAGGATTATGATTTATGTCTGAAATACAATTTTTGAAATTTCGGCTGTTATCTTTATTTATATCTGTCTTGTAAATATTCTGTGTCTGTTTACCTACAATGTTTCACAGAACTTAATGCATTCCCTTTAGTGAGTGACATTAACGGACGTGGGGTGTCACACTTGGTATCAGCGCTGAAGGTTACCGGATTAGATAAAAGTTTTTGAAAATTATTGTTCAAAAAGGTTTTAAAAGAAAGTATTTTCGAAAAGAAAAGACTGTTTTGAAAATATTCCCCCAAGAAGCCATATGTAGTATCCTTTGGTCCTTTATCTAAATTTCTTTCTTTTCCTTTTTTTTAGCATGTCTGAGGAACAAAACATCCCTTATATCCCTCAGGGCATTACTATACCCGAATGGCTCCATAGGTATTTGGAGGCCACGGCACCTGCCGAAGGCCAAAGAGACGTTCTTCCCCCAGCTGTGCCAATCATTCCTCCTCCTCCCCCTCCAAGAGCAGATAACTTCGCCAAGATCTATAAAGACTTCCGTGCTATAAGAGGGAAGTCATTTTATGGGAATGAGACATTTGTTGAAGCTCAAAATTGGCTCAAGGAGATCGATGACTTGTTCGTAATCTTTGAAGTAGAGGATAGGAGGAAGATTCAGTTAGCTACTTGGCTATTAAAGGACGAAGCCTCATTTTGGTGGGAAGTCACCCAAGCTCGACGTCCGATGGAAACTTGGGAAGATTTTAGAAATAGGTTCAAAATGAAATTCCTTTCCCATGCTGAGAAAAGCATTCAGATGGAGAGGTTCTTAGCGCTCAAAAAGGAAATTTGACGGTGAAGGAATATGTGAACAAGTTCAACTAGCTGGCAAGGTTCGGTCTAGAGTTGGTGGATACGCCACACAAAAAGGCTTTGCGGTTTGCCAAAGGGCTGAATGAGCCTCTGCATGGGTTGCTAATGTCTCATATCCCAATGGGAGCCACTTTTGAAAAACTTTTTGATATGGCCCTGATGCATGAGGAAGACAAGGGAGAAAAGAAGGAAGTAAAGGCTGAGGAAGCAATGCAAAATGAGAAGGTGTGGCCCAAGAAGGGACAACAGTAGAAGAAAGGTGAAAAGAATGACAAGGTTAAAGATAAGAGGAAGTGCCATAGTTGTGGGCGAGATAGTCACTTAGACAAGGACTGCAGGAAAAGGAAGAATGCTTGCTTCGCTTGTGCAGAGGTCGGGCATCTTATTAAGGATTACCCGAAGAAACAGGGACAAGTTCAAAGGGTAGGAACTTTTAGAGGGAAGGTGCATGCTCTCGCGATCAGTGCTCCTAAAAGAGGTGGAAAAATTTCCGTAGAAAGATTAGTTTCTCTTTCAAATCATCCAGTTAGGACACATTTTAATTCTGGCGCTTCACACTCATTTATATCTAGTTTTGTTGTTGAATATCTACACTTAGTTACTAGTATGGTAGTGGATCCCGTAGTTGTCTCAAACCCCATTGGTGATTCGACTCACTTATCTATGATTTGTAGGGGTTTGAGAATATCTGTGTTAGGCGTCAAATTTGAATGTGACGCATATGTACTCCGGTTTATGGGCTATGGGTTGATTCTAGGGATAGGTTGGTTTACCACATATGGTGCCATTCTGGGTGGTGAGAGGAGGGTTTTTAAGCACCCTTGAAATTTCTTGTGACCCACAAGGGTCTGTCATGCTTAGTTTCCTAGAGTCTCTTGAGGCATCTATTGATGATCTGCGATAAACACCAGTAGTCCGTGAGTATCCTGATGTCTTAGATGAGGTTCGGGGGTTACCCCCGAGGCGCGAGATTGATTTTCGTATATACCTGGTAAACAATGCAAAGCCAGTTGCATTACTTGTGCACCATATGGCTCCTAAAAGAAAAGAGGGAACTTGATAAGCAAGTGGCGGGGTTACTTGAGAAGAGGTTTGATAGGTGAATCATATCAGGATAGGAAACCTATTGAAGACAGTCCTTAAGAAAGCTTATCATTCCAAGGTGACTATTCATCCAAGTGGCGATAAAATGTATAGAGTTCGAGGTAGTGGGGCCAAACTTGTGAAAGGAAGTGAAAATAAAGAAGGAAGCAATGATTGGATGAGTTCCGACTTGCATACTTGGATCGGAGGTTAAGAAGCTACGCAAACGAGAAGTCAAGTTGGTGAAGGTCCAGTGGGGAGACAATCAAGAAGATGCAACTTGGGAGACCGAAGACAAGATTTTTTCGCTTCGTACCCTTTCCTTTTCAAGGGAATGTTCTTAACTTCTCTTCCAAAAGCTTTTATTCGCATTTGCTTTTATCATCTGAGTATATCCTATCAATCGAATCTTCGACCTTTAGGTAGAAAATCCCATGATTGCAAACATGTGTTTGAGACATGTTATGTTTCATGGATGCAAGTGTTTGCTAGTGGTTGCCGGTGGACGCATATACACACACATTAGGCACAAGATCGGCTCAATCACTCTGATACTGCATATGGATGTGTGTGAGTTTTCTTTTCTTTTATGGATGGAAATGGATGAACTAGCATATGGGTGTTGCATTTGGACGAATGAGTGTGCACACATATTGAACTGACACGTTATAATAGGCTTATTTGCATACATATTGGGTACATGGCACTAACATACATTGCATTAAGGAGGTCAACTGAATAAGTAGACTGCCTGATCTTCGCATTAGTATTGGGACATATACACACACTTTTGCATATTTTCATGAAAGCGTTAGAAATCCTTAAGGACAATGGATGCCAGTGATTGATGGTTATGTAGATGGATGATGGATGGTAGGATATGCATTCTTCTCAACTTAGAGATTTCGGGGACGAAATCCTTTGAGCATGGGAGAATGTAACATCCCGAATTTTTAACAAAATTAAAGAGGATAAATTAAAGAATAATTAATTTAATATTCAGAATTAAGTGAAACGGGTTATGCCATTGCGTTCATCTTGGAATTCTGCTTGAGATAGAGTCTGAGTTTGCGTAAATCGGGCTCCGTATGAAGAAGTTATGGAGCTTAAAAGATTTCAAGTTCAGAAATTAAGTTAAAATAATAATTAATAAACTAAAACCTGTTCGAATTTCAAAACAGCAGAATTGGGCTGAGCGGGAAATTTCACGCTCAGGGGTGTCGACTCCCCCCCAGGGGGAGTCGACACAGGTGTCGACCCCCCTATAGGGGAGTCGACCCCCGTCGGCCAATCTGGGCTGACGTGTTCGGGTGATGAATTTTCTGATTTTAGGGCTTATGTGGCTTCATTTGGTTGGCTGAGTGATGTGTCATTGTGAGATGTATGGTTTAGATTGATCATAAACTAATCTAAAGGCTCAAATTAAACCTACACATCTATATAAACACCCATAAACCTAAACCCTAACCTAAACTAAATTCATTCATAAGCCGCCATGCTGCTGCATCCTAAACTAAGCTAGTCTCTTCTCCAATGATTTAAAGCTTAGAAATTGTGAAAGAGGAGAACAGTTCTAGAAAAGCAACAAACGGTTAATCTATTCTTTATTCTACCCCAGTGAGTTCTAGTCACTTTTAGGTTTAAATAGATAAATGTGAATTGTGGTAGACTATGAATTGGGTATATGTTGTAAATCATGAACTCATGCAAGCATACTATGTCATTTTCCATAGATCTAATATATGGACATTCTACTATGTTTCCTATATGAATCTTGAATTACAATTAAATTGTGGTACATGTGAACTTGTTAATACAGATCTAACATTCTAGATTTGATTAAGGTGATTCGATATGACGTTTGTATGAACATTGATTTGTAACCATGTTAGGATGATAATACATCTAGTAATTTGACATTACTTGGATCTAGACTTTGCTATTAATCACCTTTCACTTGTTATATTATGATACCTTGGTATATGCGGTAAACTTGACATGTGAATCTAAACTTGTTATTATGCCACCCTGTCTGTGCTAGATTTAGGTAGTTGGACACCAAATATTGAATCTAGATCTCATTATGCTTGCCTAAACACAAGTTATTAATTAGATGTCCACTTTATTATGATAATTATCACATGCCCATTCACTTAGTTACTATGCCAGTTATGTTAATATTTATGCCAAAACATGTTGAACTATCACCCTTATCATGTTCCCTTTTATTGTTATGACGAGGCTACTTTATAGCCTCGATGACGGCAAAATACATGCGATCACGTTAGTTATGAAACGGGAAAAAGGGGATTTATAATTAACATAATTTGTATAATGTTTTATATAAGTTGGACATCTAATTCAAATAGGGAAACATAGTAATAATCACCTATAATGACATAGGAAAATTTGGATAAAACTGGCATAATTTTATTATGACCATTTATTGATATGTAATTCAAATTATTGTTGCAAAATAGGTATTGACACTATACAAGGAAAGGATCAATTAATTGGTAAATTAATTAAAAATGGTATAATTTGAATATGAACATTTACGGACATGTAATTCAAATTATAGGGCAAAAATATGTATTGACACCCAAAAAGGGAAAGGTTTAATTAATTGATTAATTAATTAAAAATGGAATGCTTAGTAATTACAATTAGGAATTGTAATTGTACTTATGACACGAGGTTAGGTTACATTAGTGGTGGAAGTCCGCCCGGACCCGACCGGCATATCCAACAGCCACTAATGTTGAACCTAATGTGGGAGGTCTAAGTACGCGAATACGAATCGGGCTAAGACAGGAGGTTAGGCCCAACTGTGGAATAAGACTGCCCGGACCCGACCGACATATCCAGCATCCACATGTTGTAAGCCTAATGTGGGAGGTCTTGCCCATTATAAACCATAAATGGACATGGTAATGGATCAGAATACTTAACTTAATCTAATCCATAAGGGATAGTATGAATATGAACTAAAGATAGGGTTAAGTAAAACATGCTTGGATCAGTGGGAGGGTTAAGTACATCTTAGGTAGGTGGGTAATATTAATATATAGGCCCATAAACTTAACTGTTAATAAACATGCTTGAATCAGTAGGAGGGTTAAGTACATCTTGTGTTGGTGGGTAATATTTGTTTATATAGGCTCACAAACTTAACATGTCGGGGTTATGTAATTAAAGACATCATTAGGTAAACATAACCAGTGGAAAACCTAGTAGTGGTGATGCAAGACAATGAGGAGAGCTTGCATCATCTTGTATGGGACCCATTTCAGTCAGTAACCCTTAAATAGGTATCAAACGGGTACTCCGAACTAGGTCGGAGTGGGGCACGCCTACTGAGCTGATTGTAAGAGATCAAAACGTGGAGACAGTGTTGACGACGCATTCCAACGGGGTCATGTGCGTGCATGACTCCGTCTGTTGGGGAAGATAAGACGATGTGACATCAGTAGATATGATTGTGCACATCCGAAAAATGAAGGGTTGTCACTTTAGGGAGTGCTACACCCTACTGTGGGGCCAACACAGGGTATATACAGAATAGGGAGCCGATTGATTAGGGGTAGTAAATAGGGTACATCTAGTCTTGTCTGTTTCTGTGGCGTACCTGTGTTTCTGTCTGGGCTAACACCCGTTATTTCTGTTTAGGTACCTCTTCTGTTTGGGTTAAACCCGTTACTAGAGTACACCTAAAACTACCATTATGTTTATGTTGGGATCATCCTGTTTTTTTAAGCAATTGGGGAATATGTAATCCTATTACATATCTATTATACTAGTATTGGTGCAGAGCAAGGAAAGTATTAAGAAGCGCTATCTATTCTATCCTATTGTCCTGTTTACCTTGTTATGCCTGCCATTTATGTATTGGTCTCTCTTATCCACTTTATTCCTATCATGTTCACCTTTATTTATTTATTAGCTAAAAGTAACTAGACTCGCCGGACCTTATGTCTGACCCCTTTGTTTTTCCCTTTCTCTTCCGTTCCCTCCCCCCCAGGTTCTCAGGGAGGAAACACCCAGGCTTAGTCAGGATTTGGATATTATCTTGTTGGAAGCTACTTCTAGAGTATGGCTCAAGTCTTTGTTTCTACTAAGGCTTACACTTTTTATTGGGGTATAATGTTTTCTTTTAATTCCTATGTACTCTAGTTATGCAAGACAGAAGTATTTTGTTGTAATGGTTTTATGAATTATGGTATTATAAACCACGGGATTATGTCCGCTGATGTCTTGTAATTATTCTATGTCTGTTTACCTACAATGCTTCACAGAATTTAATGCATTCCCTTAGTGAGTGACATTCACGGACGTGGGGTGTCACAGTATATATATAATATGCGTATTAACGCTAAATCGAAGTTTTAATTTTGTTTAGCCACACATGAACTTTAGAAATAACGAAATTTGAGATACTGATATATATGCCTTGATGTTCCAGATTCATTGGAATCAATTTCGTTAAATTCTGACTCCGTTTGCACAACGGTTTTATTTTAATTTCAATTATAGTTATCGGTTCTCATTTAAATTTCTCATACCGACAAAAAAACATTGATTGGCTCTAAACTGTAAATCTAGAAATTATTAGCGATATACATTCCAAAAAAATTCGTTTTGTTGAAAACGATGGTCTTTTGAATAACAGTTATTTCCAACGCTTATATAATACCGGTAAAATAAATTCCAAAACCATTTAATAATAAATAAAATTATTCGAATGTACATTTTTCCAAATGGAATAATATATCACTTCAAATACAAAACAATATGAGATTATAACTCAACGTTTTGCATTTTCGAGTTTAACGATATGCTGGATATATAGAAATCCCCTTTTAATTTATTTATAACGATATAATTTATTAACGATTTCCATAGCGGCTATTTTAAATTTTGATTTGGACATAACTTACAATATTTAAGCTGAAATCTCAATTTTTCTCTTTCATTAGAAAATTATGATCTAATCGATTCCAACGTTTCTTGTTTCACAGAATTCTGACTTAAAAGGGATTCTGTATATTCAATTGAAGTTCAAAACTCAATATTACAAACTACCGTGCCATTTTGAGTTCGTTAAATCATCATTTAATAAACGAATTCAATATTAAATCCATTAATATCCGAAATAAAATATTTAAAACTGATTTAAATACTCGAATTTAAATAGCTGAAAAATCCGAGACATTACATTCTTCCCCCCTTAAATGAATTTCGTCCCCAAAATTGCAACATAGGAAGAATGTTCCAAACCCAATTATATTCAAAAGAATTATTTTAGTAGTCATCATTAAAAATTCTAAGTTTTAAAAATTTATGAAAAATTCGACAACATATCCTCTGTACAGCTCGATTGAAACAATTATAAACGCCACTCCGGGCCTTACGTCGATCGAAGAAAATAAAAGCCAAGCGGCTACCCAACTCAGGGGTATAAAATCAAACACTCAATCCATAATATTAAGGCTTACCTATTTTTCGGGCAACCAACTCCAATAACCAGGCAAACCAATTATCAGCTCTATCTTCTTCCAAACTGCACTTAACGCCGTTTTGAATGCAATAACAAATATAGGATTTTATCATTTGATTTCATTTCATATTTGAATTTTATTCAATTTCATTAAATTAGAATTCATCTCTTTAATTTTTAAATTCATTTTACTGTTGTTGAATTTAGTTATTCAACTAATCTATCATTCAAATAACAAACAATACACACTAATTAAATTTACTAAGTTCAATTTCCGTATCCAATTGACCAATTGATTATCTAATTAGTTTATTTTTATTACAAAATTCAATTTGATTCCAATCAAACCAATCCAACAACCACTATCAAAACAATTTGGAAAAATTATCCTTTACTATACAAAAATATAATTTGCATAAAATTATTTCGTTTACCCGGAAAAGATAAAACATTTTTATAAAATTTACAAATACGCTCTCATATAAATATATACACTCAACTCAATCTAGGGTATTGCTAACCCCATCTCTATCGACTTACGCCACAGAGCCAAGGTTATTCCAAAACCATTGCTCTAATACCACTTGTAACGATCCACTTTTTCCATATAATTTAAGCCGACATTTATCAACCCATATTGTAACGACCTAGATTTTTGACCATTCAAATCGACAATAAACCATACATGTCGATCCAAACAAGTCTCAAATTCAGGTAGTTATTGGGAAAAGAATTTAAGAAGAAAGAAGAGAAAGATAAACAGAGTTCTCACAGCGGAAGGACAACATATAATAATTAAATAACAGTTTAATGTAGTTGAAATATATATACCTTGACTATTAGAGTTATACATATACAGGTTTCATCACATGGCAGCGGAAATAAATATATGTATATGATAGATATATACCAATCTTCGTCTTCAGTCTCTAAGGTACAGTCATCTTCGGTAACTGCAAACGTCTGCTGACCTCAGCATATTGCATAAAAAGAAAACACAACAAACACTCGGATTAGCACTAAATCATCTCATATTAGTCAAATCGTTCATTTTCTTCGATTCAATATTAGCCTCCATGTCATCATACTCATTCTGAATATGTCATAACGTTCACAGTTGTCAAAGTGGTATCGACACTGACAGAGAGTATGCCTTATGTCGACTCCGGTCTCCTTAACGACCAACGTTTACATTTTCCAATCGGTCAGTTCTTTTACATTTCACAAAGGTTTGCTTCATATCAAAATATCATATTTTGTTTTGAACCCATTTTATATTCAAAATAGAATATAAGTTTCATATCATAATATCCCAATCATTCCCAAACCGATTATATTCCAACCTAGAATGTATTTCCATGTCATTATATTATACTCGTATAATATTTCAAATCGATCTATATTCACATAGAATGTACTTCATCTTAAAAGATTTAGTTATTTCAAATTGATTTACATTCGAAATTCCTTCATATTCAAATAGAATATATATTTTTTCATATCTATTCATTTCAATCTTTGGAAATCCCATTTATATTCAAGTAGAATAAAATCTACCTTTCCATATCAAAATCGGTTTAAAATCAATTCATATTCAAATTGAATATAACTTTATCTCAACTCCATTTGAACCAACGGTTTTAAATCCAACACTTTCCATTCGGAAGAAAATTAAAATTCATAAAATAAGATTTTGAAAATAGATACTTATAAATAAAACTTTATATATAAAATTTACTTATATAAAATCATTAGAGTATACTAAGATAATTTAAATCACTATATATATGTACATACAATAAAGGCTTTACTAAATAATTTTTGAATAATAATAATATATATAAGGAAACTTCACTTATAACAAAATAGATATATAGTTTATAAATAAAATAAATAGAATAAAATAAAAATAAAAATAGAATAAATAAAAATAAAAATAGAATTTTAAACCTTAAATTGTTTCTCCTTCCAAATTTCAACACTTGAATCTAAATTCCAGTCTCAAATGGAGTTACACCATTTCAATATCGTATTCCAAACCCGTTCAATCCATTTTTCCATTTCGAGTATTCAAAACCATATTCGTATTTAGTTTAAGACAACTCCAAATATCCTTGATCACTTTTATTCCAAAATTTAAATTTAAAAGGAATTTATCTAAATCTGAGTCCACCGATATTTTTTTTGAATAAATCCCAAATCATATTTAAATTCAAATTACAAACTTCCGAATTTGTTGGGAATTTTCTTAACCATTTCAAAAACATCGAGAATTCATATCTTAAAGGAAAAATAAAAATTTATCGAAAATTGATACATTTCCTTTAAATGAAAATTTCCACCAAATAGAATTCAAATAAATTTAAAATCATTTAACCAACCGATGTCCATATATAATTTGCTATCCTATGGCCAAATGAATTTAAATTTAATTTCTCGATATTCAGGGATGGATCTATCATTACAATCCAAATCAGGGTCACATAGATTTATCATTTCACTCTGTGTTCTTAATTTATTTTATCGATAAACCCCAGGTTTATTATATGCCTGTACCATCAAGGGTAAATGGGATTTATCATCACAATCACATGCAATACAATATACTGAATATGAAGCATTAATGGTGTCAGTATCAATTCAGTAATAAAATCCAATCAAACATCCATCACACCATTCTATTGAACTGATCTGCATTAAACTGTTTCAGGATTAGCAAGGATTCAAATTTCCAGCTAGAAATTTAAATTTAATTAAATAACTAATTATCGATCTAATTTGCATGTTAACACATTGGTATATCAAAATTTTAACAACACATCAACAATCCAACGCAACCATGCAACCAACTCATTTCATAATTTAATTTAATAAATATGGGAGCAATTCAGTTCACCGTAAGTGGAAAAATCACTCACCTTTGCGTCCTCAGTTGATCGAACGTCCAACTAAGGGCCAAAATTTGACAATCTCTAAATGCAGCGAAACCAGAGCCAAAACGTCCGCAGCTCCGCCACGATCCCAACGCAACAAACCGCGTCGAAATCCGAGTCCACGTGCAAAAGTTATCAGCGTTTTACTGTTTGAATTTCAAAATATATAAAATTTAATAACATAATTCCTCACCTATCACACTACGCCACGTCAGTAGGGACACTCCCGCTCATCTTCTACTTCGCTACAGTGCCCACACGAAAATGAACCCAACCACTTCTAACTTTGACCATCAATTCCTCCCTCCTCCGAACACTCCAGGACCCAAACCCACCACCATTCGAAAGCTCATTCGAAGTCGCACCATCCCGTACCGGCCCCACCACCTACGGTGGTCATCTGCTTCGCCGTCGGGATAAAACCGAACCCCTATTTCGAGCCTTCAAACCAAAAATTCCGACGATCTACCCTACGATACATCCTCTGACCACATGCAATAGATTCGTATAACCCTCCTCTACAAAACCCACATGCCAATTTCTCCAATTAACTTTGAAATCGAAAACGCCTAAAACGACGCCTAGGGTTACGAAAACAGAAGCTTTGACTGCGATTTCTGGCGAATCCGTCCACTACATGTCGAAACAAACTATACTAGAGGCTTCGTATCGTCGAGAGCTTCGAATCGACATATAGTTTGCTACGGTTTGAAGAGATTTAAATTTTGAGGTTGTATTTTATTTTTGATCTAGGGTTTGACCTTTAATTTCAGCCATTAAGAAGAAAAGTAGATGGAGGAAAGTGTAGTATAATAGAAATGAGTTGATGAGTGAAGGACGGGATTTTTATTTATAATTATAAGGCCCAAACATGAGAAATACACAATTATCCATTTACAATGCTCTCGTTCACATTTTCTCTCGTACGATCAAACGGTAAGTCGGATTGTAACGCAACTTGAAATCCTATAATAATTCGCCGTTCCGGATCTAATGGCGCCAGTTTCGTCGAATTTCGAGACAGTCGCCAAAACAGTTAAATTTCACAGTTAATTAAATAAATAAAATATCTAATTATTCGATTAACTGTTTTAAATTCAAATTTAAATATTCAAAATTTCCATTTAACCCAATTATGACTTAAACTAATTTTTATAAATAAATTTCACACATTTCAAATCTAAATTTGATTATTTGAATTTGGTTTGACTTCCAGTTATTATTTCCCAACTTAGAATTCCGCTATTTCAATTTTAATCCGAATTTCCATTATAAACCAAACAACTCAATTTATTAAATAAATGAAATATAAATTCCCAAATTTCAAAAATTCTAAGAATAAACTAAATTTAAAAATCTATTTATACTCCATTCAAATAATCATCATCTTTATAATCAACAAAATTTGATTTCCACTAATATTATTCCATTTTATTTCATTTAAATATAAATTTAATAATAATAAAATTTATGGGATGTTACACATATCAACTTAAATTACACAGAAAAATAGTAGATGGTTAAGAGAGAGAAATTAGAGGGGAAAAAAGAAAGGAAGAAATATCAGAATAGAAGAAAAAGAAGAAGAACCAACACAGAATTAGAGTCTCACATCGCAGCGGAACAAAATGTAATATAGAAATAACTTTACTAAATGCTTTAATTAAAAACTGTAACGACCCGGATTTTGAGCGACTTTGGTTATCAACATAAACACGATGTCGATAACCAAAACATCGAAAAATCCTGGTAATTAGTGAAAGAAATTAGAGTGTGAGGAAAGATAAGATAGAAAATTAGAATAGAAGAAGAAGAAGAACACAACATCAGAGTAACACGTATCTCACAGCGGAACGAATAACATATAATATATGTAACATAACTTTGAAATATACATCTGTATTTGAATATACATCATTATCAAAGTACAACACTTACAACACAGTGGAAATAACTATAGCTATATGATCCTGAAGCCTCCTGCTCCAGCTCTTCAACTATATCTGTAAAATCCCAACTACTTAACTGCCCATACAAATTTAGGCACCCAAGAGTTTAGGGAAAACAACAAAATAAACTCCGGGTCAGTCATGGGACTGGTATGAGTAAAACAGTTTAAAACAGTTGAACACGTAATGTTATCTCATAAGACCACGCCGTATAACGGAACGGGTTTTTCCCTTATGAGAATCCAAAATATCTTTATATCAAAAACCTTTTGATATTATAATAATGTCTATCAACCACAGTATAATAATTATTTAGCAGAAACGCTTTCATCTCACGTTCTACATATATAGTATACAATCACAACCGCAAGCACGTATTGGGTAATGGATTTCCAACTATGACAAGGTATGGAACCACCTTTCGCTAGTGTACCTCTAGAGAGGAATACACTGGGTTCAACAAGAACATCTTGCAACCCGGCCACACATGACCGACCACTCATTTCGCTTGAGTGTATCGAATGTATATCACCAACGGCTTGGATCAGCAACCGTTTCCCGAATGGGACAACATCAACAATAGATTTTTAGAAGTAAATGAAACTCTAGATCAGGTGATTATACACCCTACTTCGGTGCGACCGACTTAGCCATGCTGCCTGCCCGATTTCTGTCATTTACCGATTTGATGAGGCTTGAGATTACGCTTCATCATCACATCAGATTTACTTCGAATGCCAAATCGTCAAATCCATCAAATCACCGATTGACGTCCTCAACCATACATTAGGTGTTAGCTAAAATAAGTTTCCTTCTCCTCTTCCACTCTTGGCACAGTTGGAGAAATCAATATACGTGATCGTCTGGACATACTCTGTCAGACATCTGTCCATACAAGTCACCCAGGAACAGGATGAACCGAAGGCACTATTCTGTAAACAGGATAGCCCTTGCATAACTCCGTCATCAATTTCCTTTGGCATATATGATTCGCAACGCTTATGCCAATATAGAGTGGTTCTTTGGATAATAATCCAACCGGTATCTCCATATTAACAACGTTAAAATGGTCAAAAACTTCGACAGTCTGTGATTTAACTATCGAAGAAAAACAGGTGTGCAAACAACGATATCATTTCCAAATGGAAATTTATATCGATCAAACCTCATTCAACATTTATCTCTTTATTAATTTAACTTATCTCTTGTTTCCCTATATTCAATATTTCTTATTTTCTAAATTTGGAAAATATACGTTATTAACAATGGAAAACATTTCCATTTCTTGTTTTCTTTATTAGAAAACATTTCTGGTTTCTTATTTGGAAAACATTTCCAAAGCTTCTTCATTGGACTTAGACAGATGTTTAAACAAACCATCGCGATGCCAACTCAAACCATTTCCTTTACTGCCGAACCTTAACTATTCCCTAGTTAAAACGAAGCCAATCAAGTTGGGGTAGAACTACCTCTCAGACCTTAACTGAACAACATTTCTAACTTTGAAATAGGCAAAGTTCACTTTATATTCCTTTTACTAACTCCTTTATTTAACCCTCTTTGAATAGCTATATTCGATTTACTCTTTTCACTTAACTCTATTCGATTAACCCATATCAATTAACTTTATTGGACTAACACTGTTGGATTAACTCTATTTGACTAACGCTATTGATTTACTCATTTCACTTAACTCCTTTTGAATAAACTATATTCGATAACTCCTTTTACTTTCTTCGAATAACCTATATTCGATTAACTCATTTTACTATATTCGAATAACTATATTCGATTAACTCTTTTGCTTCTACTCGAATAACTATATTTGATTAACTCTTTTGTTTTAACTCTAATCGATTAAACTAACATTGATTAACTCCTTTGCTTTAACTCAAATCGATTAAAATAACATTGATTAACTCCTTTGCTTTAACACTAATCGATTTAAACTAACATTGATTAACTCCTCTGATTTAACACTAATCGATTAAACTAACATCGATTAGCTCCTTTGCTTTAACTCTAATCGATTAACTAACATCGATTAGCTCCTTTGCTTTAACTCTAATCGATTAACTAACATCGATTAGCTCCTTTGCTTTAACACTAATCGATTAAACTAACATCGATTAGCTCCTTTTCTTTAACACTAATCGATTAAACTAACATCGATTAGCTCCTTTGCTTTTACTCTAATCGATTAAACTAACATCGATTAGCTCCTTTGCTTTAACTCTAATCGATTAAACTAACATCGATTAGCTCCTTTACTTTTACTCTAATCGATTAACTAACATCGATTAGCTCCTTTGCTTTAACACTAATCGATTAAACTAACATCAATTAGCTCCTTTGCTTTAACACTAATCGATTAAACTAACATCGATTAGCTCCTTTGCTTTTACTCTAATCGATTAAACTAACATCGATTAACTCCTTTGCTTGAACTCTAATCGATTAAACTAACATCGATTAGCTCCTTTACTTTTACTCTAATCGATTAACTAACATCGATTAGCTCCTTTGCTTTAACACTAATCGATTAAACTAACATCGATTAGCTCCTTTACTTTTATTCGAATAAACTATTCATTTATAAAGATTACTTTTAGTAATAGTTCTTCACTTTACAAATGATTCCCCTTTTATACAACTCTATTCGTTTAAAACATTTTTTTCCCTTTTATTTATTTTCGAAATATTTCCTTTTATAAAATCTGTTGATTTTATAAAATCCCTTTATTTCAATATACATTGAAATCATTCTTTTTACATCCCAGGGTCTTTTATGATATTTAAAATATCGAATAACAATGATCAACATCATTTCAACACACATAATCCATAACATATTATATAACACATCATATATCACAATATATGAAAAACAGTAAAATAAATGTTAAGGAATCCGGTCGGATTCCTCCAACCTGTTTCCCTGCATCACAGATGTTAAATAATATAGATAACATCACTTTCAGTTCCATATGATATATTCTGTTAAACAGAATCAATATAGAAAATTTAACTAACTGACTAGCAATTCAATCAACAATCACACACAGTCAATCAGACAATTTCTAACAGTTCTAAAATACAACATGAAATTATAAACTGTTCAGAGTTAGTGAGATTTACTCACATTTCAGTTCATCGTTAAAGAACAATAAACTGTTTGTTTGATTTGAATCAAACAATTTATTTCGCCAAAAATCCAAACGAGCTCCATTCCGCTTCCAATCAGTTCCAATAGGTAGTGTCCGTCCATACGATCCCATCGGATCTTGTTTCGCTGGATTCCGATTACGTATGGTAGATTTACACACATTCGAAGTTAATACATTTTTAAATAATTAAAACATGGATTTTAATTTCAATTGGCTTTAACTTCTTTACCTCGGCCCAGCCCATTCTTCTTTGAAGCCCACTATCACACCCTTAAAGCTCAAACCCACATCATAAAGCCCGTCCACTAAGTCCTCTTCCCCAATCGATCTACAGATAATTTCCAAGCTTCATCAACGCAACTTTCGACCCTCCCAACTCCATCGTTCTTACACGAAAACAAAAACCATCATTTTGCCCCCCCCCCCTTCACTAACCTCTCCACGGTCTTGCCTCCCCAGATTCTGGCCTTTCCCTTCACGCAACCCACAAAACTCCTTACTGACATCTCCTTCCCGTTCTCTATCTCAATGCGACCCCTTACTCTCACCTGCTACTGCAAACATCCGCCCCACTTCCGAACCATTTCAGCTCATCTCCCATCCATCAAGAACCTCGCCCAAACCTCATACTCTCGTTCATACATATAACGTACGCAAGTGCTGACAGTTCCCAGCAAACTCACAAACAAAACTTAGTAAACCGAAATCGATTTCCTCAACCAAAAAAATCCAACTCAAGCTCGTGGATCATAACTTCGATTTTTTTATCACCGCTCTACCCTAAATTAACGCTGGCTCAAAAATCACACAGCCCAGACGTGTGCGCAACCCATCAAACTCAGAGAAAGGAAAGCCTTATCTTAACCGAACTCAAAAAATACTGGACTCATGAATTTAGAGATTATATTCAATTTTTACGAGATTTTAGAAAGGTGCGGTTTCCATGTTTGAGTAAGGAACTGTCGGCGGCTACGAAAGATGAAACATGGACAAATTTTTAATCTAAGGAAGGAATTAGGTTAAAGGGGAAAGGGGTATCATATAGGGGTTTCCTTTTTGGGATTAAAAGGATGTGTTCATTCCACGTTTCAGAAGAAAAAAATGGCTGAGAAGATAACGAAGGCGTGGCTTAATTTTTGACCAAGGAGAAATGAAGAAAACTTTAGTTTTAAGTTAAAAACTTAGTGTATCCCGCTATGTAATATTTCGTTCCCATATGAGTTGTTATGGACAGATATAAAAATACCTTTGTGATCAGCGAGGTGTCCCGACTCCAGAAATATAATAATATCGGTAGGTGGACTCATATTTTGAAACTCCAAAATGTTGATTTCAGGGTGCGAAATACTCCAAATAAAAGTTGCTTATTTAATTAATTAAAAATTACAGTAAAATTCTAAAAATTAAATTATCACTATGTCCCAAAAGAACCTTGTCTAAATTAAAACCCGATCTCTAATTATGTTGAAAATCCTTTTATAACATAAATAAAGCATTGCAAATTATAATGGAATTCCACAGCGACTTTTCTGAAATTTGATTTGGACATATCTCAAAATCTACACGACGAAATCCCGATTTTTCTCTTCCATTAGAAAGATATACTCCACCAGCTCCACATGTTTCTTGTTTCATAGAAATCCGATTTAAAACGAATCCTGTACATTCAGTTGAAGTTCGAATCGCTAATTAGCGAACTGCAGCGCCATTTCGAGCTCGTTTATAATTATATTATAAACTATACGTTCAACTGTCGACGATTGAATATATTCGTTATTCAAATTCAAATTCCAAGCTGAATGAAATATCACAGATGATCCGGTTCACACCATATCGTCATTTCGACAAATTTTGATTATTCAGAATTAAATATATTATTTAATTTATTATTTTAATTAAATATTCACTATTATTTTATTCAACGACCATGTAATTCACTAACCTACCATTTATACAATTAAATAAATTAATCATAATACCCCTGCCAATGCGGGTCATTACAATCTTCCCCACTTAAAATAATTTCGTCCTCAAAATTGCTAAAAAGTAGAGGACGACCCTATCGAATGGTTAGAACATATTTGTTCACTTCTTAACTCCAGTTTCAACTGAACCAATTTAATTTCAGTTAAATTATTAATTAATTTTGACTAACGAAAATTTTCAAAAATCCTGAAAATTTTCTAACTCCTTAACTCTTCGAAAAATTTCGCCAGCACCTCCTTTGTACTGGTTAATAGCTCAAACTCCAACTTGCCTCTCTGGGCCATCTCCAACCCAAAAAGAAAATCAAACAGCCAAGCGGCTTGCCAATTCGGCTCATAAATCTTATATCCAATAGAAATATAAACTTGTACCTTTTGTCGGCATATCATTATATCCTTTCCACTTGTTATCCATTCAGCGGATACAAGGTTTATCCCAATCAAATTCCAATTTGCTTTTATCCACAACACAACCATTTGCTTATATCTGAGCCAAATATCATTTCAAACTCAAGTTTCGTTCTTGATTCCAATCTTAACTTGATTATCACATTACACTTCAAATTTGAATCTCACAATCCAATTTGTCTTGATATCATTCTGATTCAACCTCAGTTACCACTTTACTGGCTTTACTTTAATTCAAATTTGCTTTTACAAATTCCTATTTCATTTGGTTTTAATTCAACAGTCTTTCCCTAGGAGTTTTTTTTCTTCAGTTTACTCTTTTCAAAATCAAATTTTCCTTTTTGAAATTCAACTGAGCCCATAATCAATATTCCATTAGTTAAATCACTTCTCTATTTCTTTATCAATATTTGTTAACCAAATATTTTCAATAACCATATTGCCCTTTCATGTTATTTGGAAAACATTTCCAAATATCGCCTTCCTTTATTTTCTAAACTTTTAGAAAATATATGCTATTTATAATTGGAAAATATTCCAATTACTAATCTCTTTCCCGATCTGGTTTATTTCTATACTTAGGAAATATTCTTTTCTATTTCCAAGCTTACACTTATTTGGGTTAAAACAGATGTTGTGTAAAACATCGTTACGGCAACCCAAATACTATATTCAACTAACTCTTATTCAACATCGATCTTCGAGCCTGAAATCTTACTGTTTATTGGTTAATAATGAAATCAATCAAGTTGGGGTATAACTACCTCTCAGACCTTGACTGAATAACAATTATAACGTCAAAACAGATAAGACTACTTACTCGAATAATCAGTACCATACAACTAATTATTCACTTTTAAACACGTATACACTTTCTCTTTCTATTCTTACTAGATTTTATTCCTAGTCTTCCTTTTTGATTTTTCTATTCTATTTCTAAGTTCGTTTCCTTATCGACTTCTAAATATATATATATATATATATATATATATATATATCGATACGTTGATTTCTAACTATCAAATTATCTTAAAAATATTCTAACTCCTTAAATTTCCGGAAAATTTTTCCATAACCTCCTTTGTACTGGGAGTGTCGGGATATTTCAAATAGCATCCCACGGCCCTCACCAATCCAAAAAGAAAAAGAAAAGCCAAGCGGCTAGCCGATACGGCGCATAAAATCTCATATATGAATTAAATACATACCTTTCCGTCGGGCATTCTATTTATATACCTTCATACCTTATCCATACATATCTCATGTATATTTATACATTTCTAATTCATTTCAACTTAATCCAATCATTTTAACTTAGTTCGTTAAGTGATTTTCAAATTACTGGTTTGCCCATTTCACCTTTTTATTTGAATATACATGTTCAAATATAGGTTTAACTTGTTTATCAACTAATTTAATTCCATTTCAATTTTATTTGAATTTCCTATATTCAAATTCCATTTCTATTCTCTTATTCAAATTCTATACTTGAATTTCATTTCCATTTTCTTATTCAAATTCCATATTTGAATTTCATTATTCAAATCTATTTTCAAACTCCATTTGAATTTCTATATTCAAATCTATTTGAATTCTCTTTATTTCATTTCAATTCCCTTCGAATCTTCTATATTCAAATTTTAATTCTATTTGAATCCTCTTTATTCAAATTTCATTTTCAATTCTATTTGAATCCTCGACATTCAAATTTCGTTTTCAATTCTATTTGAATCCTCTACATTCAAATTTCATTTCACTTTCGATATTCAAATCCTATATTTGAAATCTCTTATATTTTCTATATCCAAACGCCATTTGAATTTCTATATCCAAATTCTATATCACTTCCATTGAGTTTCATATATTCAAACTCCCTTTGAATTTCTATATTCAATTTTCCGTTTCAATCTATTTGAATTTTATATTCAAATTTCATTATTACTCTATATGAATTCTATATTCAATTTCCCATTATTTAAATCTTCTTTATTCAAATCTCATTTGAATTTCTATATTCAAATCCCCTTTGAATTTTCTTATTTACATTCTATGTTTGAACTTCCTTTATTCTAATTCCTTTTCAAACTTTCTTTATTCATTCTTTATATAAGTCTCGATTTCAATTCCTTTTGAAATCGATATTTCTACCTTTGGAAAATAGATTTCCCTTTCCATCTTACACTTGTATTTTTATTTCTGAATTATCCAATGATAATTCTTTCCACTTCATTTATAAACTTCGTTTATAAAAGAACTATTTACAAACTTCATTTATACAGGAACTTCTCGTTTTATTTCCTTTAAAACAAGTTAATATTTCAAATCTATTTAAAAATTCCAATTTCTATATTTAAATCCCATTTTTGAAATTCAACACAACTTGTCTTTTCCAAAACAAATTCAAAACAGTATCTCTGGTAGTAATTCGTCACTTACAACTCGAAAATGAATACTGATGATGCAGCTGTCATCATCAGAATCTATTTTCCAGCGATCGAAGTGAGTTCAATACTATAAACCATTTCTAACATTTCCACTTTGAAATTCATTTCAAAATATAATTCACACTGCTTGTAAAACAATTTAAAATCTCCCAGGATCTTAAATTTTACTTATCTTTAATCCAAATCCATTTACAAACACTTATCCAATTTTCTAGAATTTTAATTCGATTCTTGGTTTAAATTTCAGATTTAACTCATCTGATTTCACGTATTTCACTTATATGAATTCTGATTGGTTATTTACAAAACCATTTAATCTATAATCTTACTCGATTATAATAACAACCAATATATATCAAAATATACGTTGGGTAAACTATTTTCATTTACCCTCTTTTCAAAACATACCATGACGGTTCATCGTATTCAAGTGTTTACCAACTCCTACCGATACAGTGGATCAAACTGATCGACCAGAACTCATAAACAACTCAACCAATGAATCTCCACAATATAAAACAAAATTTTATATCAATAACAAATACGTTCACTCGTATGTATACACTCAAACTCAATCTAGGGTATTACTAACCCCATCTCTACCGAGTCACGCCACAGAGCCAAGGTAATTCACTTAACTTAAGCTCTGATACCAACTGTAACGACCCGGATTTTGAGCGACTTTGGTTATCGACATAAACACGATGTCGATAAACAAAACATCGAAAAATCCTGGTAATTAGTGAAAGAAATTAGAGGGTGAGGAAAGATAAGATAGAAAATTAGAATAGAAGAAGAAGAAGAACACAACATCAGAGTAACACGAATCTCACAGCGGAACGAATAACATATAATATATGTAACATAACTTTGAAATATACATCTATATTTGAATATACATCATTATCAAAGTATAGCACTTACAACACAGCGGAAATAACTATAGTTATATGATCCTGAAGCCTCCTGCTCCAGCTCTTCAACTATATCTGTAAAATCCCGACTACTTGACTGGCCATACAAATTTAGGCACCCAAGAGTTTAGGGAAAACAACAAAATAAACTCCGGGTCAGTCATGGGACTGGTATGAGTAAAACAGTTTAAAACAGTTGAACACGTAATGTTATCTCATAAGACCACGCCGTATAACGGAACGGGTTTTTCCCTTATGAGAATCCAAAATATCTTTATATCAAAAACCTTTTGATGATTTAATAATGTCTATCAACCGCAGTATAATAATTATCTAGCAAAAACGCTTTCATCTCACGTTCTACATATATAGTATACAATCACAACCGCAAGCACGTATTGGGTAATGGATTTCCAACTATGACAAGGTATGGAACCACCTTTCGCTTGTGTACCTCTAGAGAGGAATACACTGGGTTCAACAAGAACATCTTGCAACCCGGCCACACATGACCGACCACTCATTTCGCTTGAGTGTATCGAATGTATATCACCAATGGCTGGGATCAGCAACCGTTTCCCCAATGGGACAGCATCAACAATAGATTTTTAGAAGTAAATGAAACTCTAGATCTGGTGATTATATACCCTACTTCGGTGCGACTGACTTAGCCATGTTGCCTGCCTGATTTCTGTCATTTACCGATTTGATGAGGCTTGAGGTTACGCTTCATCATCACATCAGATTTACTTCGAATGCCACATCATCAAATCCATCAAATCACCGATTGACGTCCTCAACCATACATTACGTGTTAGCTAAAAGAAGTTTCCTTCTCCGCTTCCACTCTTGGTACAGTTGGAGAAATCAATATACGTGATCGTCTGGACATACTCTGTCAGACATCCGTCCATACAAGTCATCCAGGAACAGGATGAACCGAAGGCACTATTCTGTAAACAGGATAGCCCTTGCATAACTCCGTCTTCAATTTCCTTTGGCATATATGATTTGCAACGCTTATGCCAATACAGAGTGGTTCTTTGGATAATAATCCAACCGGTCTCTCCATATTAACAACGTTAAAATGGTCAAAAACTTCGATAGTCTGTGATTTAACTATCGAAGAAAAACATGTGTGCAAACAACGATATCATTTCCAAATGGAAATTTATATCGATCAAACCTCATTCAACATTTATCTCTTTATTAATTTAACTTATCTCCTGTTTCCCAATATTCAATATTTCTTATTTTCTAAATTTGGAAAATATACGTTATTAACAATGGAAAACATTTCCATTTCATGTTTTCTTTATTAGAAAACATTTCTGATTTCTTATTTGGAAAACATTTCCAAAGCTTCTTCATTGGACTTAGATAGATGTTTAAACAAACCATCGCGATGCCAACTCAAACCATTTCCTTTACTGCCGAACCTTAACTATTCCCTAGTTAAAACGAAGCCAATCAAGATGGGGTAGAACTACCTCTCAGACCTTAATTGAACAATATTTCTAACTTTGAAATAGGCAAAGTTCACTTTATATTCCTTTTACTAACTCCTTTATTTACCCTCTTTGAATAGCTATATTCGATTTACTCTTTTCACTTAACTCTATTCGATTAACCCCTATCAATTAATTTTATTGGACTAACATCATTGGATTAACTCTATTTGACTAACGCTATTGATTTACTCATTTCACTTAACTCCTTTCGAATAAACTATATTCAATAACTCCTTTTACTTTCTTCGTATAACCTATATTCGATTAACTCATTTTACTCTATTCGAATAACTATATTCGATTAACTCTTTTGCTTCTATTCGAATAACTATATTTGATTAACTCTTTTTCTTTAAATCTAATCGATTAAACTAACATTGATTAACTCCTTTGCTTTAACTCAAATCGATTAAACTAACATTGATTAACTCCTTTGTTTAAACACTAATCGATTTAAACTAACATTGATTAACTCCTTTGCTTTAACACTAATCGATTAAACTAACATCAATTAGCTCCTTTGCTTTAACTCTAATCGATTAACTAACATCGATTAGCTCCTTTGCTTCAACTCTAATCGATTAACTAACATCGATTAGCTCCTTTGCTTTAACACTAATCGATTAAACTAACATCGATTAGCTCCTTTGCTTTAACACTAATCGATTAAACTAACATTGATTAGCTCCTTTGCTTTTACTCTAATCGATTAAACTAACATCGATTAGCTCCTTTGCTTTAACTCTAATCGATTAAACTAACATCGATTAGCTCCTTTACTTTTACTCTAATCGTTTAACTAACATCGATTAGCTCCTTTGCTTTAACACTAATCGATTAAACTAACATCGATTAGTTCCTTTGCTTTAACACTAATCGATTAAACTAACATCGATTAGCTCCTTTGCTTTTACTCTAATCGATTAAACTAACTTCGATTAGCTCCTTTGCTTTAACTCTAATCGATTAAACTAACATCGATTAGCTCCTTTGCTTTTACTTTAATCGATTAACTAACATCGATTAGCTCCTTTGCTTTAACACCAATCGATTAAACTAACATCGATTAGCTCCTTTACTTTTATTCGAATAAACTATTCATTTATAAAGATTACTTTTAGTAACAGTTCTTCACTATACAAATGATTCCCTTTTTATACAACTCTATTCGTTTAAAACATTTTTTTCCCTTTTATTTATTTTCGAAATATTTCCTTTTATAAAATCTGTTGATTTTATAAAATCCCTTTATTTCAATATACATTGAAATCATTCTTTTTACATCCCAGGGTCTTTTATGATATTTAAAATATCGAATAACAATGATCAACATCATTCCAACACAAATAATCCATAACAGATTATATAACACATCATATATCACAATATATGAAAAACAATAAAATAAATGTTGAGGAATCCGGTCGGATTCCTCCAACCTGTTTCCCTGCATCACAGATGTTAAATAATATAGATAACATCACTTTTAGTTCCATATGATATATTCTGTTAAACAGAATCAATATAGAAATTTTAACTAACTGACTAGCAGTTCAATCAACAATCACACACAGTCAATCAGACAATTTCTAACAGTTCTAAAATACAACATGAAATTATAAACTATTCAGAGTTAGTGAGATTTACTCACATTTGCAGTTCATCGTTAAAGAACGATAAACTGTTTGTTTGATTTGAATCAAATAATTTATTTCGCCAAAAATCCAAACGAGCTCCATTCCGCTTCCAATCAGTTCCAATAGGTAGTGTCCGTCCATACGATCCCATCGGATCTTGTTTCGCTGGATTCCGATTACGTATGGTAGAGTTATACACATTCGAAGTTAATACATTTTTAAATAATTAAAACATGGATTTTAATTTCAATTGGCTTTAACTTCTTTACCTCGGCCCAGCCCATTCTTCTTTGAAGCCCACTATCACACCCTTAAAGCTCAAACCCACATCGTAAAGCCCGTCCACTAAGTCCTCCTCCCCAATCGATCTACAGATAATTTCCAAGCTTCATCAACGCAACTTTCGACCCTCCCAACTCCATCGTTCTTACACGAAAACAAAAACCATCATTTTGCCCCCCCTTCACTAACCTCTCCGCAGTCATGCCTCCCCAGATTCTGGCCTTTCCCTTCACGCAACCCACAAAACTCCTTACTGGCATCTCCTTCCCGTTCTCTATCTCACCGCGACCCCTTACTCTCACCTGCTACTGCAAACATCCGCCCCACTTCCGAACCATTTCAGCTCATCTCCCATCCTTCAAGAACCTCGCCCAAACCTCATACTCTCGTTCATACATATAACGCACACAAGTGCTGACAGTTCCCAGCAAACTCACAAACAAAACTCAGCAAACCGAAATCGATTTCCTCAACCAAAAAATTCCAACTCAAGCTCGTGGATCATAACTTCGATTTTTTTATCACCGCTCTACCCTAAATTAACGTTGGCTCAAAAATCGCACAGCCCAGACGTGTGCGCAACCCATTAAACTCAGAGAAAGGAAAGCCTTATCTTAACCGAACTCAAAAAATACTGGACTCATGAATTTAGAGATTATATTCAATTTTTATGAGATTTTAGAAAGGTGCGGTTTCCATGTTTGAGTAAGGAACTGTTGGCGGCTGCGAAAGATGAAACATGGAAAAAAAATTAATCTAAGGAAGGAATTAGGTTAAAGGGGAAAGGGGTGTCATATAGGGGTTTCCTTTTTGGGATTAAAAGGATGTGTTCATTCCACGTTTCAGAAGAAACAAATGGCTGAGAAGATAACGAAGGCGTGGCTTAATTTTTGACCAAGGAGAAATGAAGATAACTTTAGTTTTAAGTTAAAAACTTAGTGTATCCCGCTATGTAATATTTCGTTCCCATATGAGTTGTTATGGACAGATATAAAAATACCGTTGTGATCAGCGAGGTGTCCCGACTCCAGAAATATAATAATATCGGTAGGTGGACTCATATTTTGACACTTCAAAATGTTGATTTCAGGGTGCGAAATACTCCAAATAAAAGTTGCTTATTTAATTAATTAAAAATTACAGTAAAATTCTAAAAATTAAATTATCAATATGTCCCAAAAGAACCTTGTCTAAATTCAAACCCAATCTCTAGTTATATTGAAAATCCTTTTATAACATAAATAAAGCGTTGCAAATTATAATGGAATTCCACAGCGACTTTTCTGAAATTTGATTTGGACATATCTCAAAATCTACACGACGAAATCCCGATTTTTCTCTTCCACTAGAAAGATATACTCCACCAGCTCCACACGTTTCTTGTTTCACAGAAATCCGATTTAAAACGAATCCTGTACATTCAGTTGAAGTTCGAATAGCCAATTAGCGAACTGCAGCGCCATTTCGAGCTCGTTTACAATTATATTATAAACTATACGTTCAACAGTCGACGATTGAATATATTCGTTATTCAAATTCAAATTCCAAGCTGAATGAAATATCACAGATGATCCGGTTCACACCATATCGTCATTTCGACAAATTCTGATTATTCAGAATTAAATATATTATTTAATTTATTATTTTAATTAAATATTCACTATTATTTTATTCAACGACCATGTAATTCACTAACCTACCATTTATACAATTAAATAAATTAATCATAATACCCCTGCCAATGCGGGTCATTACAAAAACTTACAATCATCAGAGTACATCAACACGCCTGGACAATTATAATAACCTATCCTCATATGCAGTCACACAGCGGAATAAATACTAGATATCATACATCTGAACACCTCCAACTCGTCTCTGGACTTTGCAGCATCCGATAACCTAGACTTGTACAACCCAGTTTAACCCGAGCATTACAAATACCAGGTCAGTCTGGTGAACCAAAGTGAGAAAAACTCGCAAAGTTTTAAGGGGAATCATCCAACTTGATTTTAAAGTTCAAACTATTTTCGAAAGAAAAGGATAATCATAAGACCAAATCCGCACATAAATACGGACAGTTTTTATCTTACGATAACCCAAAACATTATTGAAATCAATATTATTTTTATATTATGATAATGTCTAATTACAAATAAATAACAATCTAGTAGAACCCTTACAACTCACGCACCACATATATAGTATACAATCAAAACCGAGTGCGCTTATTGGAGATTGGATTCCGACTATGACAAGGTATGGAACCACCTTCCGATAGTGTATCTCTAGAGGGGAACACACTGGGTTCAACAAGAACGCCTTGCAACCCGGCCCACACATGACCAGCCATTCATTTCGCTTGAATGTACCGAATATATTGTCACTCACGGTTGTTAGCAACATAACCGTTCCCGGGAGATAAAGAAGCAAAAGGAAGAACAAATAACGAATTTTCTCTAGATGGTGACCATACACCCTAATGGGAGAGACCCTATAGTGTCCCGAAATTCCGGTACAATTTGAGCTGACCAAATAACACAAGTCCAACACAAATTACACTGGAAACCAGAAAACTAATAGAAAGAAAACATTAGGTGAGAATAGATAAGATAGAAACTTAGAAAAGAAGAAGAAGAACATACAACATCAGAGTAACACGAATCTCACAGTGGAACAAACAACTTATAATAGATAACATATCCTTGAAATAAAATCAGTATATGTATACAGTAACATTATCAGAGTACAACACTTACAACACAACGGAAATAACTATAGCTATAAAATCCTGAAGCCTCCTGCTCCAAGCTCTCCAAGTATATCTGTAAAATCCTGACTACTTGACTGCTCGTACAAAATTGGGCACCCAAGAGTTTAGGGAAAACAAAACAAAATAAACTCTGGGTCAGTCATGGGACTGGTGTGAGTAATACAATTTAAAAACAGTTTGAGCAATAAAATGATATCTCATAAGACCACGTCGTATAACAGAACGGGGCTTTCCCTTATGAGAATACAAATCAATTTGATTTAACTTTCAAAAATCATTTTGAAAGAAGCGATAAACTTTATATCAAAACTCATTGATATTATAATAGTGTCTATCAACCACAATATAATAATCATCTAGCAGAAACGCTTTCATCTCACGTTCTACATATATAGTATACAATCAAAACCGCGAACACTTATTAGGTAATGGATTTCCGACTATGACAAGGTATGGAACCATCTTACGATAGTGTACCTCTAGAGAGGAATACACTGGGTTCAACAAGAACATCTTGCAACCCGGCCACACATGACCGACCACTCATTTCGCTTGAGTGTATCGAATGTATATCACCAACCGTTGGGACCAGCAACCGTTTACCGAATGGGACAGCATCGACAATAGATTATAGAATGAAATGAATATCACCAGATAGGTGATAATACACCCTAATTAGCAGCCAACGACTTAGCCATGTTGCCTGCCCGATTTTTGTCATTTCCCAGTTGTGAGGCTAGAGGTCACACTTATCTCTAACAGATCACACAATTATTCACTTTGAATGTCATATCGTCATACCCGCCAAATCACAAATTGATTTCCCTAAAAATACAATGGGTATACAGCTAAGAGAAACAAATTCCTCCACCACCAAATGTTCATATGTTTGAAGAGATCAACTTACGCGATCTATTAAATATACTCTATCATGCATTCTTCCAAACAGGTCGTCCTGGGACTTGACATACCGAAGGCACTATTCTGTAAATAGGACAGTCCTTGCATAACTCTGTCTTAGATTATCTTCATCATATTTGATCACAACGCTATTGCCATACGGAGTGGTTTTCCGATAATATATATGATCCCAGTCTCTGCGTATTGACAACGGAAATGGTCAGAATCTTCGATAGTCGGTGAGTTAACTATCAAAGAAAAACACGTGTGCAAGCAACAATATTATTTCCAGATGGAAATTCTACCGATCAATCATCAATCAACCTTTTCTCCTTTTTAAATTAATTTATCATTAATTTATTCAGTTATCTGTTTCCATATATTCAACATTCCCTATTTTCTAAATTTAGAAAATATACGTTATTAATCATTGGAAAACATTTCCATCTCTTTTTCATGTATCACTGTCATTCCAGCATTCTTTAACATCGAACATTTCATTTTCTATGATTAGAAAATATCTCTGATATATTTGGAAAATGTTTCCGAAACTCATTCATTGGATTTAACAGATGTTTTAATAAAACACCGCTATGCCAACTCAAAACATTAAACTCATTAACTAAATTCACTTAACCATCCTTCACTATCGAACCTTAACCATTCCTTAGTTAAAAACGAAGTTAATCAAGTTGGGGTATAACTACCTCTCAGACCTTAACTGAACAACATTTCTAACTTTGAAATAGACAAAGTTCACCTTCCAAATCTTTAACAAACTTCCCTACGTAACTCTCGGATTCTATTATGAATCCACTTCTTTATTGAAAACACTGATTATAACTATAGCGTTATAATCCCTACTTCTGAAATTTCTAACTTCAAAATATAACTTTTATTCCTTAATTTAAATAGATAACTAAATATACAATTTATTTATAAATAAATAAATCTTGATAGAAATTGGAAAGTATAAGTACTTTCCCGAACTCGATATAATCGAATTTGACGATTACTCTCTTTGAATAACTAATATTCGATAAACTCACTTCGAATAACTAATATTCGATTAACTCTCTTCGACTATATATATTCGATTATCTCACTTCGAATAACTACTATTCGATTAACTCTCTTCGAATAACTAATATTCGATTATCTCACTTCGAATAACTAATATTCGATTAACTCTCTTTCGAATAAACTATATTCGATAATCTCACTTCTAATAACTAATATTCGATTAACTCTCTTCGAATAACTAATATTCAATTATCTCACTTCGAATAACTAATATTCGATTAACTATCTTTCGAATAAACTATACTTGATTAGCTCTATTGGATTAACTCCTTTGGAATAAACTATATTCGATTAACTCCTTTAACTCTACTCGAATAAACTATATTAGATAACTCTTAATTTCGAATAAACTATATTCGATAACTCTTTCTTTCGAATAAACTATATTCGATAACTCTTTCTTTTGAATAAACTATATTCGATTAACTCTATTAAGTTTGACTTCGTATTTCAAATAGTATCCCATTTCCAAATTCTATTTGTACATCTATTTATAGAATTATCCATACGAAATCTCCTTTTTATTTCTAACACTTAAATCTCATTTAAAATCCCCTTTTATAACTCTATTTATTTTCTAAATAAATATTTTTCTTCGAATTGTATTTGTTAATGTTTTACCAATATTTCCCTTTCAATTCTATTTGTAAATGGTTTACAAATATTCCCCTTTCAATTCTATTTGTAAATGGTTTACAAATATTCCCCTTTCAATTCTATTTGTAAATGGTTTACAAATATTCCCCTTCCAATTCTATTTGTAAATGTTTAACAAATATTTCCTTTTCAATTCTATCTATTTGTTTACCAAATAAATATTTCTTTTTAATCTATTTTTTTTCTAAATAAATATTTTCTTTTTATAAAATCTTTTGATTTTATAAATATTTCTTTTTCAATATAACATTGAAAATTTCCATTTTAACATTCCAGTATCCCTTATGGTATTTAAAATACCAACTAACAATGATCAATATCATTCTAACATACAAAATCAACAACATATTATATATCACATCATATATCATCATATATGAAAAACAATAAAATAAATGTTGAGGAATCCAGTCGGATTCCTCCAACCTGTTTCCCTACATCCACAGATGTTAAACAATAAAATTAACATCAATTTCATTTCACTATGAAATATTCTGCTAAACAGAATCAATTTTTATATATATATTTATATATATATAACCAGATCTATAATTTCAACCAATTACTTAACAGTTCGACCAAACAGTCAATACACAACAATCAATCATCATTTATCAGTTCTAAATATACGTTATAAAAATATGAACTGATAGAGTTGGTGAGTTTTACTCACATTTCGCATTAACCGTTAAATAACGATTTGCGTCTGTTGATTCAGACAGACAATTTATTTCGCTATAAATTGTAACGAACTCCAATCCACTTCCAGTCAGTTCCATGTTATAGTGTCTATCCCTACGATCCCAACGGATCTGACTGTTCGAAATTCAATTTGATTTGTCGGCCCATTCAAGAAAATGACCGCCCCAAATGTTTATCTTCCTCCCTCTTTCTAAGGAGAGCCACTGTAACTCCAGCTCCATGTTGCCACTCTTACACTCCCATCACTCTCGTTACTTCATTTTTCAAACTTATTTCACAAAATAAAACTCTCGCAACCACCCTTCTTGTTCAGGTTCAATGCGAGACCTCAAACACTGTTTAAACTACTGTCGTTCCTCCTTCCTTCCTCCTACCAAACCCAACTCGCACTCCAGTAACACCCAACCTGCAAAACCCAAAACACCATTTCCCAAAACATTTGTTCACCAAAATTCAAACAAATTACACCCAAATTCTCCTCGTCTAACACTCCATCGGCCTGCCACTTCCCTGTTCAACTCGCACAGCACCTCCCCACTCGAGAACAATCCCTCATGAACTCTCGGAAGGAAACCGCTCCATGCAACTCCAGAAAATATGTCCGCACCTGCTCATCTCCATTGCCAACTGTCAATCCACGCCGTTCCTCATTCCTAATGCTCGATTTTCTTCTTTGGATTTTGTTAGAGTATTTAGTTTTGAGTTTTTATTGACTTTTACTTTTGTTTGAACTCGACTTCCTAAAGCGAAAATGAAGAAGGAAATCAGAAAGATATTGCTTGAGCCTTTAGTGCTGGATCCTTCTCCGCTAAGTAATAGAATACAGTAAGGTTCGCAGTCTGATTTTCCTAGTGATAGGGCAGGGCTGAAGTAACGTGTACGATCCTTAGCCAAGGAACACCAAACCTATTTAATAATCCCGTTTACTTCTAAGCTAAGAAATAATGTATCTATCATGTGAAGAGTGGGCATCAATATATAATATACCAAACAAATTTCTGCCTAGAGTTATATATCATTTACTATTACGTAAAGTTTAGTTTGCAAGTACCAGTTTTTTTCTAATATTTGAAACATCGGTCATTTATTCGGTGCAGATAAGGAAATCCCTGTTATGTAAGATTTCATTTACGTAGAAGCCGTTACAGACAGAAAATAAAAATACGACTATATCGAGCAATACACCACGATCCCAAAAATATATTAATATAGACTAGTTTACTCATTCTGTGGAACCCCAAATATGCTAATTAAGGGTGTAAAACACTCCAAATAAAAAGTTGCTTATTTTCCAAAAATAAAAATTACAGAAAAATTCTAAAAATTTAATTATAACTACGTCTAAAGGATTTGTCTAAATATGAAACCGTTATTTAGTTATATTAAATAAATCGTTATGGCTCATAAACGATTCCATAGCGTTATTCTTAAAATTTGATTTGACCGCAACTTACAATTTATAAAGAGAAATCTCAATTTTTCTCTTCCATTTGAAAAATACAGTTTACCAGATCCGTACGTTTATTGTTTCACAGAAATCCGATTTAAAGTGGCTTCTGTATATTCGATTGAAGTTCAAATCGCCAAATAACGAATTGTCGCGCCATTTCGAGCTCGATTATAAATATAATATAATTATACGTTCAGACTGTCGTTCAAATAATATATTCGTTATTCTAATTCAAATTCTAAACTAAATTATATATTTTGAATTTCCCATTTCACACCGTATTGCCATTTCAGCTAATTCTGATTATTTCAGAATTAAATATATTATTTAATTATTATATTAATTAAATATTCAAAGTTATTTAATTAAACCACCATTAAATCCTCTAAATCACTGTTTATATAATTAAATAGATTAATTATAATACCATAAAAATACGGGACATTACATTCTTTCCCCCTTAAAATAATTTCGTCCTCGAAATTGCTAAAGTAGAAAACAAACCCTATTAGCTGGTTACAAATTATTTGTTTATTTCTTACTCCAGTTTTAACTAAACCAATTTAATTTCAATTAAATACTTGTTTATTCCTACTAAGGAAAATTTTCAAAATTCCTAAAAAAAAAAGTAACACCCGAAATTTTCAAAAAATTTCGCCAGCACCTCCTTTGTACTAGTCAATAGCTCCAACTCGCCTCTCTGGGCCTTCTCCATCCCAAAAGAAAATCAAACAGCCAAGCGGCTTGCCAAATCAGCTCATAAATCTCATGCTTATACCAAATATAAACTTGTACCTTTTTGTCGGGCATATTAATACATCCTTTCCATCTGTTACAAATTCTGCATAAATCAATGTCATCCCAAACAAACTGCAATCAGTTCATCCTCAACATAATTTTTTTTAAACCAAAGTCAAATTCCATTCAAACTCCATTCTCAAATTCCAAACTCTTAACTTATCAACTCAAGTTCCATTCCAAATTCCTATATCATCAATCCAATTTTTCTAGATACCATTCTAATCCAATTCAATTCAATTACCACTGAACTGCCTTTATTTCAATTTCAAATTTGCTTTCAAAAATTTCTATTTAATTAGTTTTTATTTCAAACTATCTTTACCTGGGAGTTTCAAATAGCTTAGACTTTCCAAAAATCAAATATCCCTTTCCGGAATTTCAATACAACTTGTTTTTCTCAAAACATTTCAAAAAAAATCTTTGGTAGTAATCCATCACTTAGAAAATCGAAATTGAACACCGATGATGCAGCTGTCATCATCAGGATTTATTTTCCAGTGATAGAAGTGAGTTCAATACTAAATCACTTTCAACACCATATCTAAACACTTCCATTTTGAAATCATTTCAAAATACCATTTATAATGCTGGTAAAACATTTTAAAATCTCCCATTATTTTAAAATTCTCATATATCAATTTCAAATGCATTTACAAACACCTTTCCAATTTCCAGGGTTTTAATTTCAATTCTGATTTTAACTTCAGATTTAATTCATCTGATTCCACGTATTTCACTTATATGAATTCTGATTGGCTATTTACATAACCATTTCAATTTACAATCTTACTCGATTATAATAACAACCAATATATCCAATATATTATAATTCCAATATATGTATTTTCTTTATATAAAAATAAAATTTGGATAAACTTATTTTCATTTACCCTCTTTTCAAAACATATCGTGTCGACCCATCGTATTCGAGTGTTTATAAACCCCTACCGATACAGTGGATCAAACTGATCAACCAGAACCCATAAACAACTCATCCAATAAATCTACACAATATAAAACCACTTTATATCAAATAACAAATACATTCACTCGTATATATATACACTCAACTCAATCTAGGGTATTACTAACCCCATCTCTACTGAGTCACGCCACAGAGCCAAGGTTATTACTTAACCTTAAGCTCGAATACCAACTGTAGTGTCCCGAAATTCCAGTACAATTTGAGCTGACCAAATAACACAAGTCAAACCTAAATTACACTGGAAACCAGAAAACTAATAGAAAGAAAACAGAGGGTGGGAATAGATAAGATAGAAACTTAGAATAGAAGTAGAAAAAGAACATACAACATCAGAGTAACACGAATCTCACAGCGGAACGAACAACATATAATAGATAACATATCCTTGAAATAAAATCAGTATATGTATATAGTAACATTATCAGAGTACAACACTTACAACACATCAGAAATAACTATAGCTATATAATCCTGAAGCCTCCTGCTCCAAGCTCTCCAAGTATATATGTAAAATCCTGACTACTTGACTTCCCGTACAAAATTGGGCACCGAAGAGTTTAGGGAAAACAAAACAAAATAAACTCTGGGTCAGTCATGGGACCGGTGTGAGTAAAACAATTTAAAACTAGTTTGAGCAATAAAATGATATCTCATAAAACCACGCCATATAACGGAACGGGGTTTTCCCTTATGAGAATCCAATTCAATTTTATTTAACTTTCAAAAATCCTTTTGAAAGAAGCAATAAACTTTATATCAAAACTCATTGATATTATAATAGTGTCTATCAACCAAAATATATTAATCATCTAGCAGAAACGCTTTCATCTCATGTTCTACATATATAGTATACAATCAAAACCACGAACACTTATTAGGCAATGGATTTCCAACTATGAAAAGGTATGGAACCACCTTCCGATAGTATACCTCTAGAGAGGAATACACCGGGTTCAACAAGAACATCTTGCAACCCATCGACACAAGACCGACCACTCATTTCGCTTAAGTGTATCGAATGTATATCAACAATGGTTGGGATCAGCAACCGTTTCCCGAATGGGACAGCATCGACAACAGATTATAGAATGAAATGAATATCTCTAGATAGGTGATAATACACTCTAATTGGCAGCCAACCACTTAGCCATGCTGCCTACCCGATTTTTGTCATTTCCCGATTGTGAGGCTAGAGGTCACGCTTGTCTCTGACAGATCACACAATTATTCACTTTGAATGTCACATCGTCATACCCGCCAAATCACAAATTGATTTCCCTAAAAATACAACGGGTATTCAGCTAAGAGAAACGAATTCCTCCACCACCAAACGTTCATACGTTTGAAGAGATCAACTTACGCGATCTATTAAATATACTCTGTCAGACATTCTTCCATACAGGTCGTCCCGGGACTGGACAAACCGAAGGCACTATTCTGTAAACAGGACAGTCCTTGCATAACTCTGTCTTCAATTATCTTCATCATATTTGACCGCAACGCTAATGCCATACGGCGTGGTTTTCAGATAATACTTCTGATCTCGGTCTCTCCGAATTGACAATGGAAATGGTCAAAATCTTCGATAGTCGGTGAGTTAACTATCAAAGAAAAACACGCGTGCAAACAACGATATTATTTCCAGATGGAAATTCTATCGATCAATCATCAATCAAACTTTTCTCCTTTTTAAGTTAATTTATCATTAATTTATTCAGTTACCTGTTTCCATGTATTCAACATTCCCTATTTTCTAAATTTAGAAAATATACGTTATTAATCATTGGAAAACATTTCCAACTCTTTTTCACGTATCACTATCATTCCAGTATTCTTTATCATCGAACATTTCATTTTCAATGATTAGAAAATATCTCTGATATATTTGGAAAATGTTTCCAAAACTCATTCATTGGATTTAACGGATGTTTTAATAAAAACATCGCTATGCCAACTCAAAACATTAAACTCATTAACTAAATTCACTTAACCATCCTTCACTATCGAACCTTAACCATTCCTTAGTTAAAAACGAATTCAATCAAGTTGGGGTATAACTACCTCTCAGATCTTAACTTAACAACACTTCTAACTTCGAAATAGACAAAGTTCACCTTCCAAATCTTTAACAAACTTCCTTACGTAACTCTCAGATTCTATTACGAATCCACTTCTTTATTGGAAACACTAATTATAACTATAGCGTTATAATTCCTACTTTTGAAATTTCTAACTTCAAAATATAACTTTTATTCCTTAATTTAAATAAATAACTAAATAAACAATTTATTTATAAATAAATAAATCTTGATAAAAAACAGAAAGTATAAGTTCTTTCCCGAACTCGATATAATCAAATTCGACGATTAACTCTCTTCGAATAACTAATATTCGATAAACTCACTTCGGATAACTAATATTCGATTAACTCTCTTCGACTACATATATTCAATTATCTCACTTCGAATAACTATTATTCGATTAACTCTCTTCGAATAACTAATATTCGATTATCTCACTTCGAATAACTAATATTTGATTAACTCTCTTTCGAATAAATTATATTCGATATTCTCACTTCGAATAACTAATATTCGATTAACTCTCTTCAAATAACTAATATTCGATTATCTCACTTCGAATAACTAATATTCGATTAACTCTCTTTCGAATAAACTATATTCTATTAACTCTATTGGATTAGCTCCATTGGAATAAACTATATTCGATTAACTCCTTTAACTCTATTCGAATAAACTATATTCGATAACTCTTTCTTTCAAATAAAATATATTGGATAACTATTTCTTTCGAATAAACTATATTCGATAACTCTTTCTTTCGAATAAACTATATTTGGTTAACTCTATTAAGTTTGAGTTCGTATTTCAAGTAGTATCCCATTTCCAAATTCTATTTATACTTCTATTTATAGAATTGTTCATACGAAATCTCCTTTTTATTTCTAACACTTGATTCTCATTTAAAATCCCCTTTAATGACTCTATTTATTTTCTAAATAAATATTTTTCTTCGAATTCTATTTGTTAATGTTTTACCAATATTTCCTTGTCAATTCTATTTGTAAATGGTTTACAAATATTTCCCTTTCAATTCTATTTGTAAATGGTTTACAAATATTCCCCTTTCAATTCTATTTGTAAATGGTTTACAAATATTCCCCTTCCAATTCTATTTGTAAATGTTTTACAAATGTTTCCTTTTCAATTCTATCTATTTATTTACCAAGTAAATATTTCTTTTTAATCCATTTATTTTCTAAATAAATATTTTCTTTTTATAAAATCTTTTGATTTTATAAATATTTCTTTTTCAATATAACATTGAAAATTTCCTTTTTAACATTCCAGTATCCCTTATGGTATTTAAAATACCAACTAACAATGATCAATATCATTTTAACATACAAAATCAACAACAGATTATATATCACATCATATATCATCATATATAAAAAAAATGTTGAGGAATCCAGTCGGATTCCTCCAACCTGTCTCCCGGCATCCACAGATGTTAAGCAATAAAATTAACATCAATTTCATTTCACTATGAAATATTCCGCTAAACATAATCAATTTATATATATATATATATAACCAGATCTATAATTTCAACCAATTACTTAGCAGTTCAACCAAACAGTCAATACACAGCAATCAATCATCATTTATCAGTTCTAAATATACGTTATAAAAATATGAACTGATAGAGTTGGTGAGTTTTACTCACATTTCACGTTAACCGTTAAATAACGATTTGCGTCTGTTGATTCAGACGGACAATTTATTTCGCTATAAATTGTAACGAACTCCAATCTACTTCCAGTTAGTTCCATGTTGTAGTGTTTGTCCCTACGATCCCAACGGATCTGACCATTTGAAATTCGATTTGATTTGTCGACTATTCAAGAAAATGACTTGCCCCAATTGTTTATCTTCCTCCCTCGTTCTAACGAGAGCCACTGTAACTCCAGCTCCATGTTGCCACTCATACACCCCTCTTCACTCTCGTTACTTCATTTTTCAAACTAATTTCACAAAATAAAACTCTCGCAACCACCATTCCTGTTCAAGTTCAACGCGAGACCTCAACTCTGTTTGAACTACCGCCGTTCCTCCTTCCTTCCTCCTACCAAACACAACTCGCACTTCAGTTATACCTAACCTGCAAAAACCCAAAACACCATTTCCCAAAACATTTGTTCACCGAAATTCCAACAAATTACACCCAATTCTCCTCGTCCAACACTCCATCGGCCTGTCACTTCCCAGTTCAACTCGCACAGCACCTCCCCACTCGAGCACGGTACCTCTCGAACTCCCGGAAGGAAACCGCTCCATGCAACTCCAGAAAATATGTCCGCACCTGCTCTTCTCCATCGCCAACTGTCAACCCACGCTATTCCTCATTTCTAGTGCTCGATTTTCTTCTTTAGATTTTATTATAGTATTTAGTTTTGAGTTTTTATTGACTTTTACTTTCGTTTGAACTCGACTTCCTGAAGCGAAAATAAATAATGAAATCAGAAAGATATTGCTTGAGCCTTTAGTGTTAGATCCTTCTCTGCGAAGTAATAGAATACAGTAAGGTTCGCTATCTGATTTGCCAAGTGATAGGGCAGGGCAAAAGTAATGTGTATAATCCTTAGCCAAGGAATACCAAAACTATATATAATCCCCAATTTACTTCTAAGCTAAGAAATAATGTATCTATCACGTGAAGAGTGGGCATCAATATATAATATATCAAACAAATTTCTGCCTAGAGTTATATATCATTTACTGTTATGTAAAGTTTAGTTTGCAAGTACCAGTTTTTTTCTAATATTTGAAACATTGGTCATTTATTCGGTGCAGATAAGGAAATCCCTGTTATGAAGATTTCATTTACGTAGAAGCCGTTACAGACAGAAATTAAAAATACGGCTATATCGAGCAATACACCACAATCCCAAAAATATAATAATATAGACTAGTTAACTCATTCTGTGGAACCCCAAATATGCTGATTAAGTGTGTAAAACATTCCAAATAAAAAGTTGCTTATTTTCCAAAAATAAAAGTTACAGAAAAATTCTAAAAATTTAATTATAACTATGTCTAAAAGGATTTGTCCAAATATGAAACCATTATTTAATTCTATTAAATAAATCGTTATGGCTCATAAACGATTCCATAACGTTATTCTGAAAATTTGATTTGACCATAACTTACAATTTATAAAGCGAAATCTCAATTTTTCTCTTCCATTTGAAAAATACAGATTACCAGATCCGTACGTTTCTTGTTTCACAGAAATCCGATTTAAAACGGCTTCTGTATATTCAGTTGAAGTTCAAATCGCAAAATAATAAACAGCCGCACCAATTCGAGCTCGATTATAAATATAATATAATTATACGTTCAAACCGTCGTTCGAATAAAATATTCGTTATTCTAATTCAAATTCTAAACTGAATTATATATTTTGAATTGCCCAATTCTCACCGTATTGCCATTTCAGCTAATTCTGATTATTTCAGAATTAAATATGTTATTTAATTATTATATTAATTAAATATTTAAAGTTATTTAATTAAACCACCATTAAATCCTCTAAATACTATATATATAATTAAATAGATTAATTATAATACCATAAAAATACGAGACATTACAGACCTACATAGCCAAGCAGCCTGCCCGATTTTTGTCATTCCTAGTTAATGAGGCTTGATGTTTAAATTAGCTTTTCAGAACATCTAGCTGCAATTCACTTTGAATGTCACATCATCAGGATCGCCAGATATCACTAATTGACGTCCACAAAAATACTCTAGTAGTTAAGCTAAGAGAAGTGCCCCTCTCCACCACCAACTATCTTATGTTTGAAGAAATCAACGTACATGATCCTTTTGGAAATACTTTGTCAGACACTTATCCATACAAGTCATCCAGGAACGGGATGAAATGAAGGCACCCTCCTATCACACCCTAAGAATCACCATATAGGTCAGTAGCGAGTAGTCCTTGCAATCCGTCGATTCCAACCATGACAGAATCACAGTGTATCTCTGATTGCAAGTCAGAGATTTTAAGTAATTCTTCCACTTCATGAAGATCAACGGTCTTCAGTGCTCCAAATCGATCATCATTTGATATATTTAACATTCACGTATTTTTTTGTTGGAATGGTTTTCGAATATAAGTTCGATCCCAGTCTTTCCGTTCCAACGATCGTAAGGGTCTAATTTTGATAGTTGGTTATTTAACTATCAAAATAAATAATCATTCAACCATAACAATAAAACGAGTTTACTGGTTTAGTATTCAACATCATTTGGCGCTTTTAAATTTTCCATTTCGTTAAACAATCCTTAAAAACTTCTAATATTTGGAACAAGGCTTTTTACATCAAAAAAAACAACTATACTAAAAAATAATCTTATTCAACTTAAACATTCAAATCTTTATTTTATAATACTATTCATCGAAATTCTAATCTCTATTTCTCTCGACCACTCTCGTTTCTAAACTAATATCATTCTTGGATAATCATGAAGTCGTTCAAGTTGGGGTATTTTATTACCTCCCAGACCTTCAGTCAACAACATTCTTATCTTCAGAACAGATAGGAGTTTATCCAAAAAATCTCATTTCACTGATATCTCAAATATTCCATTTACCATTTGATTTAAAACATAGTTTTAATACTAAGTTTCCTTTTGGAAATCTTACATCAATCTTAATGTGTTTACTTAATTTAAGTAGACTATTATTAACCTCCTTTATTAACTTTACAGTCTTTTAAAACATTATTTACACATATCATAATTCTATTATAAATAAAAAACTTCATTAACTTTGATAAGTTCATTTTAAACCCATTAGGTAGACCTCGATAAAACTTACCTCTTGTTTAACGTAGCAAAGTTAAATCGCATCTTAATAAATTTACTCGCCTTACCATTTAATTCAGACTTGGGTTTCCGTTTGATTTTCCCTTTCACACCTTCATCAGTTTCTAACTGTAAATCAGTAAGAAAAATGATTCTCTAAATATCAACCCCGAAGGCCAAAACGATCATCAGATCAATACTTAGAAAATCATTTTACTCAACTGATCTCCAGTTGGATTTCATTTTTTTATTTCACATTTTGCGTTCTTATTCATTCATAAACCATTTCTAATAACTCGTCCCAATCATATCTTTAATGAAAACTTGGGTTTTATAACAATTTCATTCAACTTGGATTTATAAAATCCGATTAAAACAGAATCACAATAAGAATTAAATTTAAAACTTCAATTTAATATAACTTGAATCACTATTAATATATGTTAGACCAAAAAGTGGTTCTAACACCCAAATTGATTAAAAGCAAAATGAAATGAGATCAAAAATAAAAATGAACACACATGATTTATAGTGGTTCGGCGAAGAAATGCCTACGTCCACTTGTCTTTCACTATTCTCAATGATTTAGTTGCAAATACAATGAAATATTCACTTGATTTCTTTTACAACTCACTTACAATCACTCAATTGTCTAATAAAAAATAATGAAAGAAGATTTGGATTTTCCGGGAGTGCTGGAATTCGGGTTATGAAGGTGGTTGAACTATCAAAGTGCCAGAAAAAAGATCCCTTTCTTTGTCTCCAGACGGGGTATTTATAGGTGAAAATTTGCTCAGAACCCGATCCGGATCGGAGACACGTGTCATCCATCCCATCAGCCTCGGGTTCGGATGAATTTCTATGTTGACAACGCATCAGAGTAGTGGACGTTGTGGGTAGGAACTGGTCATAGCCGATCCGAATAACCAGGCGCTCATGCAGGAGAGAGACATGGAAGACAGGCTCGGGTCGGTAGGGTATGCACAACGCGTTCGGATCGGGGTACCCGATCCGACCCGGATTGACTTAGGACTAATCCTTGTTTTTACTCCGCTCCGCTCAGATCTGTTGCTCTCCGCTCCAGCTGGAAATAGGTTGCTCTCCGATCCGAACAGACGTGCCTCTCTGATTCCAACAACAATAGTTCACCGATCCGAACAGCAGATTTTATCCGATCCTAACCGCAACACTGCTCCGATCCGACCCGCTTCAGTGTTTTTCAAGCTCTTCAATATTTCACATCTTGACTTTGTGTTGCCTAGTTCACAAAGTGAGCTAACATTTTGCCCCCTCAAAGGATGCTTCTGTTGGAGACGGAGCATGCTTTGATTATCATTGCACAACGTTCTTCGAGGTGATTTTTCTTTCGATTTTCCTTGTGTTTTCATCTTTTTCTTCAGATTTCAATTTAATTCGTTGCTGAACTAAAGAACTCGATTCGGTTCGGATTCCGATCCGAACAGACCCCTTCTCCTATCTATTTTTCACTGGACTGTTGGGCCAAGCTTCGCTTCTGGACGGTCCATCCGATTCGAACGGGGATTCTTCTACTGGGCTGCCGATCCGAATGGGGAGACGAATAGACACTCTTCTCTTCTATATAAACGCTGCCTTCTTCCTCCTTTCATTTTTATTGTTTTACTCCCCAAGTTCTGCGAAACGAGAGAAAAAAATAATAATTCATGAAGAATCAAAATTCCTTTTAATTCTCGAAGTAATTACATCGGTAGGTTATAAAACTTCAGATAATCCCTTTTCTAATTGATTTCGATTCGGATTCGTAGGCAATTAGGATGATTTGAGTATGAAAAGTGGACAACCTTGCCACCGTGACCCCCCTCATCATCGTCGCCAGTATACTCGTCACCATCTCGAGGTTGAAACAGAGGGGGTTAGAATTCGTTGTTGAGTGCACCAGCATACAATTGCTTGGTTTTTATTTGATTGTCTGGCACGAAATTGGCCTTAGCGTCGGTTAGGGAAGAAAGAGGGTGAAGGAGAAGAAGAAGATAATAGGGAATCGGTTCGGTTCGGAGGGACATGGAAGTTTAAAAAATGAGGGAAAGAGGAAGGGAGTTCAGGAAATCGGACCGGGTCGGGGCAAGTAAAGAAAGAAAAAAGAAAAGAAATCCAGGAGATCGGATCGGGTCGAAGCAAGTATTTAAAGAAAGGGGAAAGGAGCCTACCTAACCGGATCGGGTCGGACCGTAAAATGACGGAGGAGAAGTATAACTACGTGATCCGATCCGAACCGTTAGGGGACTTTGCCTCCGATCCGATCCGGCTTTGATTTCTGAGTTTCAATGAGATATTCAAACCTAAGGCCACGCCCCCGATCCGATCCCAATGAATGGACCCGAACCGAACCGAAGCACAGTCTACCTTAACGCATAAAAACTCGTCTAACTGGCCCAATCAACTTTTGGCATAATCTTCATTTTAATGGACAGTTAGGATAGTGCCTTGCGAACTTAACTGGACATCAAGAATTACTTCAACTCTTTATATTTTTCCAAACTTTTACGTCTCACTTTTAAACATTTACTTTGCACTTTAGTTTGCACACATGCACGGGGGGATACGGGCTAATTTGCTCTAATTTGTGCTATTGCTTCTTCAATAGTTTTATGACCATGAGACCCAGACGCTCTTCCAGACTAGCTGAGAGGAAAGAAGCCACGGAAACCTCTAACAAGATTACTCTCGAGGACATATCTTCTCCGTCAGATCCAGAATGGGATAATGAGGGTTCAGACTACGATGTCGGAGATCGTAAAAGTGACGAAGTGTCTTCAGAGAATGAAGTTTCTTTAGGTTTTGAAGAGGAAGGAGAGATTGGCGACGACCGGGCTCCTGATGAGTTTGAATCGGCTGTCATATTGGAATCGCCCCAAGATTCTGTTGAATCGACAATTGATAACGACCGACTTACCCGAATTTGTTTGAAATATGGGATAATGAAAAGGGACACTCTAGTGCCTTCAAGCTCTGACCGTCCCCACAACCCTCCAGAAGGATATATGGCGGTCACTCTGTTGATGTGTATGGTCCGCGCTATCTCTCCATTTTCTCCCTTCATCGTTGACTTTCTAAGACAAATGCAGATTGCCCCCATGCAGCTGCATCCCAATTCTTATGCCTACTCGCACACTTTGTACATAGCCTACTGTGAGATCTTAGGCATAGAGCTCACGTTCGATGACGTTCATTTCTTCAATAACTTCAAGCATCGGACTCGAGAGACTCCATCTTTCTGCTATTTTGAGTCTGTTCCTAAGAGGAAGATAATCTCGGCGCCATTCAGCAGTAAAGCTGGAGATTCCAGACTGGAATGTTTCTATGTAAAGCGACAGCCTGGATGTGCCAGGAGGTGGACGAAATCAATTAAAGCACTAATTTTCTAAATCCGGGCTCTATACACTCGAGTCATCGCCTTAACTTGTTTTTCTTTTTGCTTGCAGTTGACAACCCAAAACAAATATCGGATCAGGTGTTCTTTGACCGGATGCACCAACTTCTTAATGGCGACTAGAACTTCCTGACTATTGATGAAGTCCTTAAGGACGAATATCTTCACTTTCATGGGCTGTTATCCGTTTTTCATAGTATCGGTCACGGGACGGCTCCATACATATATATTCCTCCAGTAGATGTAGTTCCAGAGATAGGAGAAGGTTCTGGAGTTCCTGCAGTGCCTCTTCAAACTTCACCTTCTCCATCTTCTACTCAAGATGACGAATATGCTAATTTGGCCGAAAAGCATCGTGAAGGGTATACTGCCCCCGAGGATGCTACTTCTCTGGAAAAGTCAACATCCTCCAAAGAATCGCCACTTAATGCTTCCGAGGGAGACATCCCTAGTACTGATGACCCATTATTCCAGGGATTGGGGGATCTCCCCTTACCCGAAACTATGTACACTTCAGAGGATTTTAGGAAGGATCCTTTAGTCTTCACCTCTTCTGAAGAGACCACTCCTGCTAAGTCCAAAGAGCATGCCCGTACTAGTCTAGCTTCGGACTCGGGTTGGTTGGGGGGAATCACACCACTTAGGACACACTTTATACAATAGCATTAGCATTCATTGCACCTCTTTCTCTGTGAATCCATTGAATCTGAATTTCGTTTGTCTTATTGTGCAGGCACGATGTCTCGATCTTACTATGATATCAGGAAGCTTCGCCGCAGCATGTCTAATCCACCTCAAGATATCGAGTATGATCGCCGTGATGATCGCGGTAGGGAGGAGAGAAGGCCTTATGATCCCTATCGCTCTCGACCCTCACGTTCTCGCTCTCCCGTTCGGTCGGAACAAGAGAAATACAAAAGTTATCAAAGCCGTAGGGAAGAGGACAGGCCACAATCGAAAGACTCCACCTCTTCCCACGAAAAGCGCAGCAGAGAGAGAAGCCCTCCAAAAGATACTGAGTCTCGAAGTAAGCGCAAGGTCCCTGCTACTAAACGACCTAGGACAGACAAAGAAACTACTGAATCCTCCACACACAGGGACACTGAATTGACGATCCCCGCTCCTCCCCCACTAGATGCGGAAACTGCAATAAAGCGGGCATATTTGGAGGAGCAATTTCCCGAACACTACTTCGAGACTTTGACTTTTTTACCTGCCCTTGAACATGTTTCTTCTAAGTGGGCAGATGAGGCCAAAGCAAAGATAGACGCGGTTGAAAAACAGTATTCTGAGATGTTTAAATATTCACGCAATCTTTCCAGAATCATCCGTACTCTAATCACGAATGCTAATTCAATGCAAAAAACCGCGGAAGAAGATGCTAAGGCCTTAAAGATTTGGAGGACACACAGGCCCAGCTTGCTATTGCTCAGAGGGACGCTACCAACTTCAAACAACAATTTGAGGATATGCAAAAACATTATCATGACTTGCTTGAATCTCACACTCAAGAGCGTTCTGAGTTAAAAAAGCAAGTTGATGATGCTAAGTCAGAAGCTACTAAGACGTGCCTTGCTTATACTGACCTCGAACGGAAAAATGCCGAGTTAGCAAAGAGGAATGCTGAACTAGAAAAGAAGAATGCTGACTATGCTTCAAAGCTATTGGAGGCAGAGAACAGAGCTACCCTGGCGGAGGGCAATGTTGAGTGTGCTATCAAATCTGCGGAGGAGGCCCGCAAACAATTGTCAGAGGCGGAGGCTGATATTCAGGGTTTCGGCGAATTAATGATTGAATTATTCGCACATATCATCCGTCGCCGAAACATTTCTTGGATCGAGGATTATCCATCCACTCTTGTTCAAGTATGGAATCAGATCGTCGAGTGGGAAAAAGAGGAGCTCAAGGTCGATTCCATCGATGAGGATAAGCTAATGGAAAAATACTTGAGGGATGATGAGCCAGAATGCCTAGCTGAAGGGCACCGCCTCATTGCTGATGCTATGGAAGAAGAAAGGCAGAGGATTAAACAGAAAAACATTCTCGAGACTGGTTTCTCTTCTGCTGCTCCCGCAACTCCTGAAGTAGAAGGGTATGACCCCGAAAATCCGGGAATCCCCCGAACAACTTTGCTATCTCCAATACCTGAAATGGCATCAGAGACAGCAGTTACCTCCGCTGAGAAGTCTTCGGAAGGTATCCCTACCTTTTCTCCTCAATTTGTCAAGGCTATTTCTACCTTTCGCCATGTGATTGAGCAATCGATTAAAAACCCATTGTTTTCGCCTGAGTTGATAACTGTTGCTTCTCATTCTGTAGGTATTGAGCCATCCGGAAAGACAGATGTGACTCAGGGAGCCACCGCTGGGGCAGAGCCTACGGAAAAGGCAAAAGGAGGGGAGGACAAGGCTGCTCCTATAGACTTGGTAGAAAGAAGTGAGCCGACTAAGGCCGACACTCCCCATGATGAAGAAATGATAACAGCTTTAAAGGATGATGGCGTTGACGGAGGTCATGAGGAGGAACCGGAAGTTGCAATAGTCGGGGAGTCAAAAAATGCTGATGATGTTACTTTGGCTGCAATGAAAGCTGATCAAGACAAACGCTTGCAATTAAAAGCCGAAGAACTAGACCCTGAAGCCCTCAAGCCTCTCGCAGTTGTAAATGTGGGATCAAGGTTAGTTGTTAAGCTCTCAACTAGATCTATTACAGAGGAACTCGCTAAAAAATCTTCTCTTGATTCCAGCGCTCCGCCCTCCGGAAAGAAGTCAATCGTTTCCAGCACCGCATCTTCAGGAAAGAAGAAATCAAAGCGCATCTTGACCGAAGCCGAGAAAGAGGCATAAGATGCGGAGAAAGCCGCAAAGAAGTCCAAGACTCCCTCAAAATCCAAATAGTGGGTTGTCGTGCATAGTTTTAGTATTTGGTAGACCAATAATTGCTGCTGTAAGGGTGTCACTTGCACCTTCTTTTTTCTAGCTATTTTCCTGTACAAATTCATTCATTCGTAAATAAAAAATAATTCATTTTCTGCAAGGTCTGTTTGTCAGTAGTTCTGCATTTATGTTAAAATGCCTATCATACTATAGTTATGAAATGAAGTTACGGAGCAAGGAAATATGTGTATACACATATGCCCCCAGTCAATTCTCACAAACTATTTAAGGCTTAATCAAGCAATCTGAATGCTCCCGATTTTCTGACGGGATAGCATTTCCTGTGTCGTCAGTGCCTGTCTTTTTTCTGGCATTTCTTTTATACTCTCCTGTCTTATACCCAGGTTTGAGTTCTTACTGAGGCGGTCTCCTGTTAGAGGACGTCGTCTTCCCGTTCTTTTATACTCTCTCTCTCTCTCTCTGGAGAGTTAGAGTTCGAGCTCAGCAATCTATTCATTCCCCGGTCTTTCAGCGGGGAAGGATCTCTTTCTCAGCGCTCAGTCGGAGACGCTTTTATACTCTCTCTCTCTCTGGAGAGTTAGAGTTAGGGGAGGGATTTCTTTTTCAGCGCTCAGTCGGAGATGCTTTTATACTCTCTCTCTCTCTGGAGAGTTAGAGTTAAGAATGTCGTTTTCTCATTCTTTTATATCTTGTCGCACAAATAGTCGTTGTGCTTTTTCTTATGTTTAAACTGTCTTCAACCTTTTCAGGTTTTGAATCATCCTATATTCCATAATCACAACAGAATAATCGATGAATGTATATATATAATGCACAAAAGTAAATAACACACGATATTTTTATAGTGGTTCGGCTAAGTCGTAGCCTACATCCACTTTATAGTCCTTTATTCATATCGTCAGATTTTCCCAAGGCAAGTCGTGCCTTATTACAGAATTCATAAGAAAAATAACAAAGAGTACAACATTTCTAATCCAAATATCGCATTAAGTGTTGGGCATTCCATGCTCTAGAGACTTCTTCGCCATCTACGGTCGTTAACTTGAAGGTTCCTTTTTCAAGTTTCCGTTGGATGACAAAGGGTCCTTCCCACTTTGGACCGAGGTGAGGAAGAGATGGAAAGACTCTCTTTAGCACCAAATCTCCTGGTTCAAAAGTCCTAAGGCGAACTTTTTTGTCGTAATAGCATGCCATCTGACGTCGATGTCTTGCCGCACGCAAATCTTCTTCGTCCCTTTTTTCTTCGACTTCATCAAGAGACTCAAGTAAGAGTGCCCGATTCGTCATCGGGTCATAATACGTCACCCTGTGGGAAGGAACTTCCAACTCAACTAGAATTACTACTTCTGAGCCAAAGGAGAGAGAGAAAGGGGTGTGACCAGTAGCCGTCTTAAATGTTGTCCGATATGCCCATAGAGCTAGGGGCAATTCATCAACCCATTTTGCCTTTGCGCGCTCTAACCGTTTCTTGAGGATGGATTTTATTACTTTGTTTATTGCCTCAACTTGCCCATTCGACTGCGGATAAGCAACCGCAGTGTATCGCTTGTCGATCTTATACTTCTGGCAGAAATTTCTAAATTCAGTACCATCAAACTGGGTTCCGTTGTCAGTTATAATGGTCCTTGGGACCCCAAACCGGCATATAATATTTCTAACCACGAAACTTATCACCTTTCTTGCCGTGATTTGGGTCATGGGCTCAGCTTCCACCCACTTCGTAAAATAGTCCACGGCGACTATTGCATATTTCGCTCCTCCTTTAGCAATTGGTAGAACTCCAATGATATCAATTCCCCACGTGGCAAATGGCCAAGGACCCACCATTGATTTGAGTTGGGTCGACGGTGCTCTGGGGATTTTGGCGAATCTCTGGAACTTATCGCAGCGTCGTGAATAATCAGCTGCATATTTATTAATTGTGTGCCAGAAGTATCCATATCGCAATATCTTTTTCGCTAAAGTCTGACCTCCTGTATGATCTCCACACTCACCTTCGTGCACTTCTCTTAGTACACGTTTGATGTCGTCGTGTGCAATACATCGTAACAGGGGCATAGAAAATCCTTGCCTATAAAGAATATCATCTTGTATGACATATCTGATAGCCTTGCGAACTATAGCCCTTTTCTCACTCTTCTTTGACGGGAGTGTCCCATTCTTAAGGAAGTTCTTAATTGGGGTCATCCACGACTCCTTCTCCGGTTCCGCTTCAAAAGCGAACTCAATTTCCATCGACTCAAAGCTTTGCGATTCCAACATTTCAATTGGAATTATTTCAGTCTCTTCTGGATTGTCGGAGCTAGCCAGCTTTGCTAGCCTATCAGCCTTCTGGTTTTCGGCTCTCGGGATATGTGTTATATTGTACCGCTCCAAGCTACTCAATAGCTCTCTCACTTTCTTGAGGTAGGCGATAAGTCGAGGTCCCCGAGCCACAAATTCCTCTCGCACTTGGCAAACAACGATTTTAGAGTCACAGAATATGTCCAACATTTTTATTCCGAGGTCTTTAGCAAGCTTCAGCCCGGCAATCAGGGCTTCGTATTCAGAGTCGTTGTTAGTCGCCGAGAATTCTAATCGTAGAGCGTAATATAACGACCGTCCTTCAGGAGTGACTAAGACGATTCCAGCTCCGGACCTTCGGTCGTTCTTAGCTCCGTCTGTGTATAGTTTCCATGGATCTATCTTCAACTCATCCTCAGACTTAACCACTCTTTCATCGATTACTTCCTCCTCTGGGATGGTGAACTCCGCAATAAAGTCTGCCAGAGCTTGCCCCCTGATCGACTTTCGTGGTTGAAAATTTAAATCAAATTGGTTTAATTCTTTATTCCATTTGATCAACCTTCCCGATGCTTCGGGTCTCTGCAACACCTGCCTCAAGGGCTCGTCAGTGTATATGGTTATTGGATGAGCTTGGAAATAGTGACGAAGTTTTCGGGATGCGATTAGGAGGCTGTAAGCGAGCTTCTCAATCTTTGGGTAGTTGCGCTCTGCCGCTGCTAATTTCTTGCTTACATAATACACTGGCCTTTGTACTTTGTCTTCTTCTCGAACCAGGGCTGTGCTAACGGCGTGAGCCGAGACTGCCAAGTAAACAAACAATTCTTCGTGATCCACTGGCTTTGACAAAATCGGCGGTTTCTCCAGCAGTTCCAGTAAATATTGAAAGGCCTCAACACAGTCCGGAGTCCACTCGAAGTTCTTCTTTCCTCTTTTAATCAAATCAAAAAACGGAACGCATTTGTCTGTGGCTTTAGAGATGAATCTACTAAACGCGGCTACTTTCCCTGCAAGACTTTGGACATCTTTAATTCTTCTTGGTTCTTCAATGTTTCTAATCGCTGCTATTTGGCTAGGATTGCTTTCAATTCCTCGGGAGCTCACAATGAAGCCTAGGAATTTTCCCGACGCCACTCCAAATGAGCATTTCAGAGGATTCAACTTCATCCGATACTTTCGCAGGATACCAAACATTTCCGCCAAGTCTTGCGTATGGCTGGAGGACTGTTTCGATTTGACAAGCATATCATCCATGTAAACTTCCATAGTCTTCCCTATTTGATTATAAAACATTATGTTCACCAAGCGCTGATAAGTGGCTCCGGCGTTTTTCAATCCGAATGGCATTACGACATAACAATATAATCCCAATTTCGTAATGAAGCTCGTATTTTCTTGGTCTGGCACGTGCATAGGAATTTGGTTGTACCCAGAATATGCATCCATGAAAGAGAGAAGTTCATGACCTGCTGTCGAATCTACAAGCTGGTCAATCCTGGGAAGTGGGAAACTATCTTTTGGGCAAGCTTTGTTCAAATCTGAAAAATCAATGCAAGTCCGCCACTTTCCATTTGGCTTCTTTACCAAGACGGGATTCGATATCCAGTCGGGATATGTCGAATCTCGAATAAATCCGTTCTGCTTCAGCTTCTCCACTTCCTCTTTGACAGCAGCCGACCTCTCTGGGCCCAGCATACGTCTCTTTGCTTCACAGGCGGATGTTTCGGGTTTACATTTAATTTGTGACTTATAATGGATGGCGATATCCCACACATGTCAGCGTGGGTCCAGGCAAACACATCCAAGTTTGCCTTCAAGAAGTCCGTTAGTTCTTTGGCTCGACGTGGATCCAATTGAGAACCAATCTTCAAAACTTTTGTCGGATCAGCTTCATCAACGGGAATTTCCATTGTCGCTTCATTAGGAGTTGCATTTCTAGTCTTTGGTTCCTCATCTTTTCTGGGATCCAGGTCTTCAGGCGTTCCTTTGGGCAACTCCTTCGGGGTCGATTTCTCTAATTGCTACGCCGAGCCCCCCTTTGGGGGAGGCGAGGCATCTTTACTCTCGATGTTAAGTCCTTTCATCAACATCTTTAATTCGGCAACATAGCAGGCCCGTCCGGAAACTTGATCCCCTCTCCTTACTCCAGTTCCGGCTTCGGTTGGGAACTTAAGCAATAAACACCAAGGGGCGATACAAGCTCTGAATTCAGCAAGGGCAGGCCTCCCAAAAAATGCATTATAAGGCAAATCTACGTCCAACACTACGAACTGAAGCAACCGCACTCTTCTGCGTTCTCCTTGCCCTAAGGTCACGGGCAATTCTATGTACCCCATGGGGGCTGTTGACGCCCCGTTGAAGCCTCTGATCCATCCTTCACACGGCTTCAAATCTTCAGATTCAAGCTTCATCTGGTCGAATGACTTTTTGAATAAAATATTGACAGAACTTCCGTTGTCTACTAATACCTTATGAACCAAGGCCGGCCCAATGGTGGTAGTAATAACCAACGGATCATCAGTGGGTGATTGGATCCCAGTATTATCTCTGCTGCGGAATACCACGTCGTCAAACATGGTCTTCTGTTGTTTTATGGGGGCGATATCTTCCAAATCATCACCTTCATTCACATCTACGTGCTTGGCAGCATTTACATATTGATCCATTGCTCTAAAGCTATGGATTGCTGGGTGAGGTCCACCCACTATGGAGTTGATAACAATTCCCTTGCCTTTCTGCTGCGCTGTAGGCTTGGGAGCAGGTAGAATTTGTTTTGGAGCTTGCTCTCCTTGCCCCCTGTCCCTCGGGGCAACCTTGTATTCATCCAGTTTCCCTTCGCGCAGCAGCTTCTCAATCACATCTCTCAAATGTCGACATTCATTGGTTGAATGCCCATGAGTTCCATGAAACAAACAAAACTTATCAGTTGCCATTTCTTTCTCTGTCGAGTCACGAGGTGGCGGTCTTTTATATTGCAAAACGTTGTACATATCCAGGTAAATATTTTCCAGGGTGTCGTTCAATGGTGTATAATTTTCGTAGGTCTGGAATCAGGGTCTTTTGTTAGGATCACTTTCCCTATTTCTATTTCTTTTGTTACCGTTTGCATTACGGTTATTGTTGTTGCCCCCATTTCCAGCATTGTTGTTTCCACCCTTGTTTCCCACATTTACTTCAACCTTTCCGGAACTTTCCGCAGACTGCTTCACGGCGACGTTACTTTGCACATTTTCTTTTGATGCCACTTTAGACTTTCTCTTTCGGTTTGCCCTGGCTTCCTCTCGTCTTAAATAAATATCGGCCTTTTCATAGAATATCTCTCTCGTGGAGGGTGTATTTCCAGAAAGGTAGTCTCCAAACTCAGATTCAGGATCGACTCCTTCCTTTAATGCCATCAAGATGGTAGGCTCATGCGGGTCACTAACTTCAGTCACAGCTAAGTTAAAATGGTCAAGATATGACCTCAAAGATTCTCCCGGCGCCTGCTTAATTCTTGACAATTCAATAACAATTTTGGACTTTCGAGTATGGAGTCGGAACTGATTCATAAAACGTTCGCTCAGTTCCCTATAATTCGAAACCGAACGAGGGGGAAGTCGGGTAAACCAGAACAGCGCCACATCTTCTAAATAGATCGGGAATGCTTTACACTTCACTGCATCAGGGGCAACAACAGCATTCATGAGCCACGAGTATCACATCAAATGCTGTCCCGGATCAGTTCTCCCGTTGTATTTGTCCATCTGTGGCACGTTAAAACGCCTGGGAAACTGAAAGTCGAGGATGTCGTCAGTGAAAGGGGTATGGCTTCGCTCAATGCCATAATCTTCATTGGTATAGTTCCGGCTCTCGGACATAATCTGGCGCACCATTGCCTGTACATCAGCATTAGTTAGGGGCCGTTCAGTTTCCCTGGCCCTGGTATCTGGGTTCCTTCTGGGCTCTTGTTCAGGAGATGCCCTTCTTCTTCAAGCTGCTTCTGCTCTATTCCGTTCCCTACGCTCCCGGTCGATCTCGGGAGGAGGGGACTGGAGCCTTTGCCCCTGAGTGGGATCATTGTTTCCTAGTGCTCGTGCAATATCCTCGCGAGACCCCAAAGATCCGAATGTCAGCTGCTCCAAATTCTGAGGTCGTTCGGGTGGCCTTCATTCACGGGGCCGCTCTTCCTCGGAAGATGAAGACTGATCCACTGGTGTGTGACGAACCGGTGATGGGGTTCTCTGTCGACGGAGTTCGCTAATCTCCCTGCTCATGAGTCTCATATTCTCCTGCATCATGAGATTGGTGCGCTCGTGGACTTTCATAGCCTCCCTAGTACTCTCAAGCATGTCAATTAGGCGCGAGAAATCTCCTTGAGTAATGGGCGCAGATGGATTGACCTGATCACTGACCCTAGTGGCTAGAATCGGAGCATTTGTAGGGACTCGATTAGAGGTTCCAACATCACCAAGTATCGGATCGGTTCGGAGATGGGAGATCGGGTCGGTTCGGAGCTGGGGAGCCTGGTCGGGTCGGTACATGGCGAGCTGCTCGGGTCGGTTCAGATTGGGGGAATGCACTGCTTCAGAGTCTCCTACCCGGATCGGATCGGAGCTCTCCCCCTGAAGGCGGTTCGGATTTCCTGCATCGGTTCGTCCTGCTGTTGAACTCTGCCCACGAGACCTTGTCACAACCGCATTTTGCTGATCTTCGCCAGCTCCATTTCCTCGGCCAGATTGAACTTCTTTGCCTTTTCCTTTGGCCATGATTCTTCGAAAATCACTTCAACAAATATCCAAGGGCGTTGAAACTTGAGGATTAACTTCTTTGAACTCAACGGTCCAAAAAGTAGAACGATAATCCCGAAAAACAAAGAATTCAGATGAGTTCTCAGTGAAAGCACCAAAATGTTAGACTAAAAAGTGGTTCTAACACCCAAATTGATTAAAAGCAAAATGAAATGAGATCAAAAATAAAAATGAACACACAGGATTTATAGTGGTTCGGCGAAGAAATGCCTACGTCCACTTGTCTTTCACTATTCTCAATGATTTAGTTGCAAATACAATGAAATATTCACTTGATTTCTTTCACAACTCACTTACAATCACTCAATTGTCTAATAACAAATAATGAAAGAAGATTTGGATTTTTCGGGAGTGTTGGAATTCGGGTTATGAAGGTGGTTGAACTCTCAAAGTGCCAGAAAAAAGATCCCTTTCTTTGTCTCCAGACGGGGTATTTATAGGTGAAAATTTGCTCAGAACCCGATCCGGATCGGAGCCACGTGTCATCCATCCCTTCAGCCTCGGGTTCGGATGAATTTCTATGTTGACAACGCATCAGAGTAGTGGACGTTGTGGGTAGGAACTGGTCATAGCCGATCTGAATAACCAGGCGCTCATGCAGGAGAGTGACGTGGAAGACAGGCTCGGGTCGGAAGGGTATGCATAAGGGGTTCGGATATGGGTACCCGATCCGACCTGGATTGACTTAGGACTAATCCCTGTTTTTACTCCGCTCCGCTCAGATCTGTTGCTCTCCGCTCCAGTTGGAAATAGGTTGCTCTCCGATCCGAACAGACGTGCCTCTCTGATTCCAACAACAATAGTTCACCGATCCGAACAACACATTTTATCCGATCCGAACCGCAACACTGTTCCGATCCGACCCGCTTCAGTGTTTTTCAAGCTCTTCAATATTTCACATCTTGACTTTGTGTTGCCCAGTTCACAAAGTGGGCTAACAATATAATTCGCTTAAAAATATCTTTTAATTATAACATACCTTACATTTTCACAACCCACTATTAGTACATTTTAAATCCTAAGATTTTCCACTTTGATTATTATAAACTAAATAATAACCAATTATCAACATTTAATAAAAATGGTATACTTCACCATCAACTATTCCCATTAATTTAATACTCAATTCTAGTTAACTTAGTTGATTCGGTTAACTCAAACATGGTTATTTCAGTAATCAATTCCAATTCTCTTCCCACTTAAATTAATTAAAAATGTAATTAGTTTAAATAAATCTCATTTACCTTGATTATTATTAAGCAAGTAATAATCACTTTTAATACAATCCCATTTATTTCTAAACACTAAATAACGTAAGAATTCCCATTATAAAACTAAATAATTTTCCTTAAAAATTAAATAATAAATAATAAACGTTATATCCCTTTTTCTAAACTCCCCTTTTAAATTATATATTTAAAATCCATCCTCAGTTATAAATAAGATTTATAACTTCATTTTTATCACTTTACCTGACGGTAAATTAGTTCTTATAAATAGTGTATATTTGGGCAATTTGCTATTAATTACTCAACCAATATTACCCATTGGTTAATAAAAAAACACTGTTGAATTTAGATTCAATAATCCAATCATATTCATCCAACAGTTCATATGATGATGAAAATAAACAATAAATTTGATGATAACATGAATAATAAATTCAACTGGTCGACTAATAATAACAATCCAAGCATCCAGTAGTATACGTTTGTATTGTTATGAACGTAACCAACAAGGTAAGTTACCTCCATTGGGAATATTCATTAAAAATAACGATTGGGTTCGGTCAAATTAAACGAACGTTTAATTTGAATCAGTTAAATAAAAATATGCAGCATATATTCAAACAATCAACATATCAACCAACAACTAGCAACCATAGAACACAAACAACAAACCCGACTTATAATAAATATAAGTGGGATAACTGAGTGAATTTAACTCACCTTGATTTCCATTCATCATTACAACGGTTTGTTTCAATTACTTTCAACTCTGTCCAAATCAGTTCCAAATCGTTACGCTCGTCGGTACAGTTCCAATGTCTCCTTAGTTCGTCTGATTCTGTTAACGTATAAAAACATTACATAATTTATACGCATATGATTAAATTAAATAAATTAATACCTTAATCATAAATATTTATTTCTAATAATAAAATTGATACACTAACGGTTATTGTTATTTTCCCTTTACATCGGTCCGAACTAATATACTCTACGTTAAAAATTGAGTTACAGAAATTTGGCCCTGTAAATTTTCTACGGTTAGGTATCTTAATCTTTTGGTCATGTACCATTGGTTAAACGGTCACGTTATCATAAAATGGTTTGGGCATGTGGTAATAATCAGTGTGTTAAAACTGTTCAGTTAGACACAAATAAATATTCCTATTTCTCATGTTGTATAAATGATGAGGCATTTACGTCAGGGTTGGGCACTTCAATTATAAAGTTAACCAGTTTTAAAGTTGTGTATTTAATACAATTGGCACGTTAAATTTTACCTACTGTTGATCTTCTTCCTTCGGAATACTACAGGATTTCCTCTCCTTGCCAACTTCACGTGGCCATAGCTCCACCGTATTCTTCTTTGCAACGTCACCTATATTGCTTCTTCCCCACCCCTCCTGAAATGTGTAATAGCTACAGGCTCCTCCACTTTGTAAACCAAATGCATAGTACCACCTTACTCCAATACCACCCTTCTTCCTTGTTCGTCTCCCCTGTTCCCTTGCTTCCCCATTCCTCTTGCGTGATCCTCCCTCCTGCTAATCTCGCCTCCACTATTTTCTTTTTTTCCTCTCTTATTTCCTCCTGTTGTTGTTTTAACGCAACAGCCCTTCTACCATCAACGCACTTCCCACACCACCAGCTGACACTCCACCATCCTATGAACTGCCACCCGCCCCCCGCTGCTTTACACTTCCCAGCTGTTATCTGCCCACGATGGTCATCAGCCTCCTAGAGTCGAGCACATCCATTCTAGATCCGATCAACTAGCTCTGCCATACCACTATTTCACCTCCGAGAGCCTTCTACCCTTCAAATCACAGACACACGACTTCCCCCATACGCCCAGATGTTAATCCTCCCCGATGTCGATCTCGTCACTGGCCATCCTGCCGTGCTTGCTCCCCCAACTCGTGATGAACTGGTTGATGGATATGAAGTTGCATTGGCTTTGATAATTTTTTTATGGAAACAGTATTGATTCTTCCTTTCGTAAGTTGTAATTTTTGGATATTTCGATTTTAGAGATTATATAGTTTTATATATTTAAATTTTTTTGTGGAATTGAGGCTACTCATTGCTGAAAATATATATCAAAGCAGCCGTTGTTTATATAGAAGAGAAGAACCGTGGAAAGCAAGGAATTACCTGATAAGGTTTCAGTAAAATATGGATTAGTTGCTTCATGTTTGGTTTCTCAAGAAAAATAAAGTCCTTGGTTGTCAAGGCGTTGCTTTGGATTGGCAGGAAACTTTTTAGTTTAAGGTAAGTTATAGGTTTGCAGGCAAAAGGGAAAAAGGTTTGCTGGCAGTTTCAGAACGTGGGGTTCAAGGTGTTTGGATGGTTTGCAACGCAAGGAACAGAACAGTGGAATGTTAAAAATAATCAGGTTAATTGAAAGGCAAGGCAAAGTTATTTTGAGCCACAAGACATCTGAGAAATTTGAGCGCAAGGGATAAGAGAAATTTACTATGGGAAAGTTAATCAAATATATATATATATATATATGTATGTATGTATGTATGTATAATATGCATGTTAACGCTAAATCAATGTTTTAATTTTGTTCAGCCACACACAAACTTTAGAAATAATGAAATTGGAGATACTGATATATATATTTCTTGACGTTCCGGATTCATTGGAATTGATTTTATTAAATCCCGACTCCGTTTGCACAACAGTTTTATTTTAATTTCAATTATAGTTATCGGTTCTCATTTAAATTTTGTCTAATGACAAAACAACTCTGATTGTCTCCAAACTGAAAATCTAGAAATTATTAGCGATACACGTTCCAAAAAAATTCGTTTTTTTTAAAACGGAGGTCGTTTGAATAACAGTTATTTCCAATGCTTATATAATACCGATAAAATAAATTTCAAAACCATTTAATAATAATAAATAAAATTATTCGAACGTACATTTTTTCCAAATGGAATAATATATCACTTCAAATACAAAACAATATGAGATTATACTCAACGTTTCGAATTTTCAAGTTTAACGATATGCGGAATATATAGAAATCCCCTTTTAATTTATTTATAACGATATAATTTATAAACGATTTCCATAGAGACTATTTTAAAATTTGATTTGAATATAACTTACAATATTTAAGCTGAAATCTCGTTTTTTCTCTTTCATTAGAAAATTTTAATCTTATCGATTCCAATGCTTCTTGTTTCATAGAATTTTGACTTAAAACGGATTCTGTATATTCAATTGAAGTTCAAAACTCAATATTACGAAATACCGCACCATTTTGAGTTCGTTAGATCATTGTGTAATAAACGAATTCAATATTAAATCTATTAATGTCCCAAATTAAATATTTAAAACTGATTTAAATACTCGAATTCAAATAGCTGAAAAATCCGGGACGTTACAATTTACTTCTTGTCTTCTTCTTGCTTGGCCTAGCCATTAAAATAAAACTTTAACGTCATTTTTTTCTCCACCTTTTGGTTTTACATGGAACCAATAGAGCCATAAAATAAAATTGGCAGAAAAGGAAATTACACTACAATAGAATATTATAAAAAATTACCAACTGCGAAAGTACTAATATTATAAACTGTGGCATCTTGAATTGGTTCTGGGTATAATATTGATCATATTCTGAACTGATAAAAAATCTAAAGGGTCAGACGTTTATCTTATTTTCTTCGGATGCCTAGAAAATAAATGATGAATCCGTAGTGTTTATTTTCTGAATGGCTGAGAACTAAACTTATTTTAAAGTTAATCCAGATGCTACAGTTTTTGTCAACTTAGAATTTCATCATAATTTTTTGTTAGGTAATATGCACTACAGATGATGTGGTTGTTTATAGTATTAACCTTTCGACGATAGAAAACATATTGTTATTAAATTATAACATCATATTAACATAGGAACATGAAAGTTTTGGAATAATATTCATTGATAAATATTCTTTTTATTCCCATGTAAGACCTAGTTCATATCAAAATATATTTATTACAAAATTCTATCTCCAAGAGCAACATATGAAAATGCCTTCTTGGTTGATCAGAGTTTAAAAATATAGATAATAAATAACTTTACCTTAAATACATGCAAAAGACAAAAATACACAACAGAAAATTTTAACAACCCGGATTTTTGGGTGCCCGGTCTAAGCAAACCATTATGTGCTTTCCGTATTTTAAATCTGAAAAAAATAAATACGAGTTATGAAGTATAACTAGTATGGTATTTTATATAGGGGAATAAGGAATTTGTGGTTTACATAATCCATGTGCTCGTAATGAATTAAGTATTTTAATACAATAAGTGATATATTCAAATCTGTGATTGCAAATCATAATTTAATGATTAAAGTGGATGTTGGAAATATATATGATATCATTAAGAAATCAATATTTAAGTTTTTTTAGATATATTTCCAATAATAAGTGATATGTTGTTTAAGAGAAAATATATTTGCAATATTAATGATGATTTGTTGGTTGGAATAATTACAAAATTGTTGATTTGGGTTTTCTAATATAAAATGTATTCTTATCAATAACAAAATAGAGGACCTGTGTTATAATTATGTTGGTAGTTTTAGAGTAATAATGCAAAGTTAGATTGTGTTAAAAAGTGAGTATGTGGCTTTTATAATGAAAATCAATGAATTAATTAGATTGTGAATCAATATTTGAAGACCTGAATTTTTTTTCTTTTTGGAAAAAAATTAATATTTAGACAAATACATCTATATAGCGTGTTTGGGTCAAATTGTGTAAGAACCCGTTACTTCCCCGTGAAGGAAAGAGCGGATACTTTGAGAACAACACACAAGTGAACGTAGACGAAAGAACATTTCATTGTTATTACAACAATCCCATCAGATACAAGAATATACATAGTATAATTGAATAAATTACATTCAATAAATATCAGAGATTACAATAAATTACATAGCAGCGGAAAATAATACAAAGCACAACTGAAGGTGATATACGGATACAGAGCTTTCCGGATATCATTCCAGCTATAAACCAGGATCCTACGAATATAAATCTGCAAAACCAAAACTACTAGCTGCCCGTGCGGAAAATAGGGGCACCCAGAGTTTAGGTTAAAACAATAAACTCCAGGTCAGTCATGTGACTGGTGTGAGAACTAAAACAGTTATTTAAAGCTTTACTTTAAAAGAGAGTAATTCAAGGGACCACACCGTATAACACGGAATGGGTTTCCTCCCAAGAATACCAGTGCATAGAATAAACAACGCAATGCTTTTTCGAAAAATGAAGCTATTATAAGACCCAGGTCCCAACACACAATGCAACGCAAGCCGGAGGATAGGGTTTTACCTTATAACAGCCAAATATGCTTGATACGTTTAAAACAATTCATTTGATACTATAATAAGTGTATAGTGTCAAAACAATTTCAATCATAAATATAAATCATAGACGGCATGAGTGCCCCATCCCACTATGTCGCCATACTAGGCTCTACAAATAAAGCCGAAATACACGTATTGGAAATTGGATTTCCGTCATGAGTCGAGGCAAGGGGCAAGCTCCTCTCCGCGTTCGAGACACTCTAGCAAATGTCCCAGGGCTACGCACTCTGGGCAACCCCTGGATGCTTCAGGGCCGGTCCTCACTTACGTTAGAGGATTAACTATGCCTGAACACACGTTTCCCGGTCCTTACAGACCTATAATCGAGGCGCCTCGCATTCCAACAACCACATAGGTGAAAAGTATATAAATGTCAGGGCTGGTAAGTCACTGACACCACCAAAGCTAGAAAGAAACGTCGTGCTCTCCCTGCAGTCCTTATCCCGTTTTTAACTCATACCGAGGTGTGAGGCTCGCGAATTCACGTTATACACAAAGCTGCCACGTAGGCCGTGCTTTGATCATCAACCACAAGACTTTGCTTTTCAACACCAGCCTTGATCCATGCAACTCAGTGTGCCACACAGGCAATTCATGCCATGCGATTGATATCTATCGATATATAACCTCTAAGCTCGTACGTCTCAGAGAAGGGCGTTAAGCAAGAGAATAAATTCTCCGCTGCCAAACAGATATATATTTAACAGAAATCAATCAACACAAAATAAAATCCAATGTCAGACACACAATCCATTTTCAAGTTCGTTCTGGGTCTGAACGAAACCGGAGGCACTTTCCTCGCATATCCATCCATCTCCAAGTACGTCTGGACGACCACCAACTATTTCCATCCTCTTGGGTGTACAGCCCAATCAGGATCGTCAGTAATTACCCAAACGATGTGAAGACTTCCGGTCTTCGACCACCGTCTTCATCTTCGACTTATCGTCGAGTCGATTATTCAGAATGGGTGTAAACCCGGTCTTTCCAAACAACCCGCATATTGAAAACAAATGTTACACAAACACAACATACGCCTCATTCCAATTCAGAATATTCTTTTATTCACCAAATCACATTTTTAGGGAAAGGTTCCCATTAATTTTATCCAAGATAAATTCTTTAAAATTTATCCTTTAATCTTTCTTTGGATGTCATTTCAAACCAAATTATGGTTTTCCAAACTAGTCGAGATTAGCGAACCACACCGAAGTAATTATTTATTTTATTTCCCAATTCCAACCTATTCATCCCATGAAGCAAAACTGGTGATACTCCATATCTAATACTATGGTGTTATCGGTAAGATTAATTACCATTTCACGTTCAAATCTAATTAAAGATTTAACTATCGCTTTGGAGCAAAACTGGCGATACTCCATTTTCGCTCATTTCTAAATTTGATAATTTAGATTATAGATTCACATTTCAACCTAATTGCAGATTCGTTAAAACTCCTTTTACTGGGTTAAAGAACTAGGTGTTATTTAAAATACAGTTCACGACAAACCCAAATCACATTCTATTTATTATCGGGTTAAAGAACTAGTGTTGTTTAAAACACAGTTCACGATAAACCCATATCACATTCTATTTAATTCAAATCAAATATATTAGGAATTCCGATTATTTAAAACCCCTTTTTAAATCTAATTTATTTATTTAAAAACAAATCGGGTTTTAAATTTAGTTCAAACTAGTTCATTTGGATAAAAATCTATTTTTATCTTTTCAAATATGGAGTTTTTCATCCCAATTTTCCCAAATCATTTCTTATGTTTTTACACAAATTATTGATATTTTTAATAATTTTATCAAGGCCTGTACAGTCGATTTCCATCAACGGCTATCGAACTGCACTTACAGCGACCTTTTTCAAATTTGATTTGGACGTAACTCCAAATCCAACCATTAGATTTTGAATTTCTAATATTTGTTAGAAAGCTCTTTTCGTTACGAACCCAACGGTTCCGGTTTTTGGAGAATCCGATGGTCGGATCTTCCGTAATGTCCGTTTGAAATAAATGGTCGAAATTCACGAACTGCCGCGGCGCGGCGCGTTCTATTCAGGCCATTATATTATATATATAATATATATTTCGTCGATTTCTATTTAAAACGAATTTTATAAATAGTTTTTAAATTCGTTTCAAAAACATTTTCAACTTCAATTTCAAATTCAAATCAAAATTGAATTTTTCCTTATAAATTCGTTTTAAAATTCATTTCTATTCAATTCAATTTTCAATTCAATTTGAATTCTTTTCACTTCGTTTTAAATTCAATTCGAATTCGTTTTCAATTCGATTCGATTCAAAGTGTTTTTCTATTCGATTCAATTCAAATTGGTTTTCTATTCAAATCAAATTGGTTTTCTATTCAATTCGATTCAAATTCGTTTTCTATTCAATTCGATTCAAATTCGTTTTCTATTCAAATCAAACTCATTATATATATTCAATTCATTTCGAAATCGTTTTATATTCGATTCGTTTCGAAATCGTTTTCAATTCAATTCATTTCGAAATCGTTTTCAATTCAATTCAAAATGAATAAAATCGATATAAATATCGTTCACGTCAAAATGGCGTCAATCTAATCAACACGGCTTCATATATTTCTATTTTCAAATATTCTATTTCAAATATTTCCATTTTACAACAAATGAGTATTTATTTTTGTCAACACACGACTAATCTCAACGAATGAGTACTGTCCACGTGTGACTATTTTTGTTAAATTATTTCGTTCAACACATGACTAATCTCAACGGATGAGTACAGTCAACACATGAACCTTTATTTTATAGTGATAAAGATATAAATTTTATTGTTAAAATATTTCGTTCAACACATGACTAATCTCACGAATGAGTACAGTCAACACATGAACCTTTATTTTATAGTATTCTTTATCTTCTAAATTGGAATGAGGCCCAATCAATCACCATATAAAGTTAATTACGTGGATTTTCACACATCACACGTATATAATAGCATTGAAAAAAAATAATCAACCATCAACCAAAGTGCACTACACTGTATAAGCATCAAATATAGATATCTAACGCTTATAACAGCGTGTCAATCAATCGATTGACACATTTAATCAATCAGGATGAGTGAACTTCAAATTTCATCCCAACACCCGTGTGGGGTTTCAAATCAACAAACACAGATTTTTCTTCGTGCAGTTGGGCGATGTGTAAAATTTATCGACCCAATCAATGTCCTTCAAATAGGTGTACATAAACAAACCGTCCGGTTTGTAAATGAATATTTATTTATTCACATTCACGTTAAAAATTATATTTTTAACGACAAAACATTTTATTTTAACTTATGAATTTCTATTCAGTTCATTCTTTAAATAAAATGATATTTTTATTTTTTGTTAGACCAAAAATTGGGCCTAACACCCAAATGCAGATCACAGATCACATAATGCAGAAAAGAGTAAATAAATAGGAGACACACAAGGTTTTTATAGTGGTTCGACTGTAGATGTAGCCCACGTCCACTTTATAATCTTATTGTTATACTGACAGATTACAAGAATCAGTTACATGCAATCACACAATCCGTGTGTTAATTGTATTGAAAAGAGAAGAATTTGAGTGTATGAAGGTGCAAAGTCCTTACACTTCGGTAATGGTGGAAGCAGTGAAGAAGAATGGCCAAAAGATCCTTGAAAATGCCTTCAAATGGTGTATTTATAGCTGTTTCCTGAAGGCGGTTCATGGGACACATGACACGCATCCCAAAAATCTCGAAATGTGGTAGAAAACGTCCATACATCATCTTCAAATCGTCATGTGACATGTGTAATCTGATCCATGCAAGTTAGAGTAAAAATATCCTTGAGAATAGGTCAGAACGAGCTGCGCAGGAGCAGGTGCGGGGATCAGATCGTGGTGGGGTACGTGGCACACGATCCAGGATAATAGGAGCAAGATGTGGCATGAGAATAGGTCGAAACAGGGAGCATATCTGCAGGTCGGAAGTTCGGATCGCGACCATGGGGTCGGATCGTGGTCATGGGTCAGATCGTGATATGGCTATCACGAGCCGAGTCTGGTCGTGATTGGCATAGTGAAGCTGGAGTGAAGTGCTGGCGATCGGGACGGATCGTGGGATGTACCACGGACGGTTCGTGGTCTGAGGAGGGCGATCCGATGAGGGGCGATCCGATGAGGACGATCCGAGGGTGCGTGATCCATACTTCGATCGTGTGCTGCTTCGTCACTTTATCCAGGAAATTGCAAGATTGCACCAGTTTACGGAAACAGGCATAACTTTCAAACCGTAAGTCCGATTGAGCCAAACCGAAGCTCAAACTGAAGCTAACTCAGAGATCTACAACAATTACCGAGCTCGGCTCCGTAATCGCTGTTTTCGGGTCCAAACGAGGTCGTCTGATAGGAGTTTCGGGCATGTTTATGTTGAGGATGTGATTTTGACCTAATCGATGCCTGTCTTCTGACAATGTTTTCCATATTCGAGTGTAATGCTATCCAGATATTCAGTTTGACAGCTTTTACCAAAAAGTGAGTCAACATGTTTGCCCCCCAGAACATATCTTGCTGGTTGAAGGAAGATGTGTTCTGGATAATCTGAGAAATCCAAGTCCAGAATGGGACGATCATGCCGGATCGTATTAAGGCCAGAAAACCGACGATCACACGGGATCGTATTAAGGCCAGAGAAATCCAAGAAGACAAGGAATTTATACCTGCAATAAGATAAAACAAACAATGCAAAAATATTTCCTAGATGGACTTACCGGAGTAATCCATCCGAGGAGATGTTAGAGGGGTTCCAAGACGGTCTTAACGGAGTAAGACGACCGAGGAGAAGCAATGAAGTTTCCAAGACGGCCTTACCGGAGTAAGACGACCAAGGAAAAGCACAGCAAGGTTCCCAGACGGCCTTACCGGAGTAAGACGACCAAGGAAAAGCACATGAAGGTTCCAAGACGGCCTTACCGGAGTAAGACGACCAAGGAAAAGCGACGACCAAGGAAAAGCACATGAAGGTTCCAAGACGGCCTTACCGGAGTAAGACGACCAAGGAAAAGCACATGAATATTTGTTTATACTGGACGGATCCAGATAATAGCCGGAGCTCATGTTTGTACTAGACGGATCCAGTTAGGAGCCGGAGCTCAATGCCTATTGCTAATTCATGAAAATGCAGCAGTCGTCTGCCGTACACGGCCGGAGACCACGATTAGGTTTCGTGCGTGTGGGCTGATGTGACAGCTCTTATTACATGCAGGGAAAACAAAGGAGGGCGAGAAATCGCCTAAAAACCTAAAAACATGAACTGTGAACCGGAGTTCAGCAAACTGAAGAGATCCGCCGAGTGGGATCAGCGAATGATAATCCCGCGATTGCTCGATCCAGGATCGTTCCCTCTCTGGGGAATAGGTGGTGGCAACGCAGGTGTAGGCGTTGTTGGTCGAGTGACATATTCGGGTAGCTCTCCTCGTCTGACCCGATCCTCAATAAGATCTCGCAGATGTCTGCAGTCATCAGTGTTGTGACCGTCTATGTCATGAAATATGCAATGTCTGCCAGAATTGCGTTGTGCAAGCGTCGGCTCCCTCTTGGGAGGTATCGGATAGGAGGCAGCACCTCCTGTATCCATGTAGATGTTGCTCAGAGTGTCATTCAGTTCAGTGTATTTGTCGTATCTGGACCCTCTCCGGGGTGGAGCATTACGATCATTTGTAGCAGGGGTCTTTCCTTTACCCTTGTCATTGCCTTTTCCAGGATTGGGCGGCTCTCCATCTCCGAGCATGTTGACTTCGAGGGTTTTCTTCTCGGAAGTTGCATCTTCTTCCCGCAGAAATCTATCTGCTTCAAGGTAGATTTCGCCGAGATTTCGTGGTGGATCTCGGTACAAAGATTTTTTGAACTCCGAGTTATCTAGAACGCCGGATACTGCTGCCATCAGTACCATCGATGGTTCAGGATGATCAACTGATGCTGCTGCAACGTTGAATCTTTCCAGGAAAGAACGCAGAGTTTCTATGGGCCTCTGCTTGATTGTAGTGAGTGACATGACGTTCTTGGGTCGAGCGATGTGGACCCGAAACTGTTCAAGGATGCGTGCGACCAACATGTTCCAACTGTTGATCGATTCTGTTTCCAGCTGCCGAATCCACATGGCTGCTATATCAGTCAGAAAGAGGGGAAAACATTTAGCCATGACGTTTTCCGATGCCGATTGAACTTCCATATGCCGTTTGTAATGCATGAGATGCACGGTAGGATCTGTCCTGCCGTTGTAAGGCTCCAGTTGTGGAAGTTTGAAATCTGGTGGATTGCGGGAATTTCTAATTTTCTGAGTGAAAGGGTTGTGATTGACGTCATCCACGTCGTTCTGGTAAGTGCGGCCTCTAGAGAGGCGTTGAATCAGATCAGCGAGTCGATTGCCCTCAAAAAAGCTGTTGTAAACTACCAAAATCAGAGCTGGTGCCCCCAGCGTTGAATGCATGAGAAGATGGAAGTTGGTGAGCTATCGCCTGGGGATCGCGGATCGTGGATCGAGGGGAGCGACCCGACCCGGTTCGAGGGTGACGGTTCGTGAGGTAGGTTCTTGAAGTCCAGCTCGTGAGGCCGGATCGTGGAGTAGGGGGGCGATCCGACTGGGTCCAGGAGGTAGGTCACGAACTGGTTGTTTTTGAGCAGGCGGGAGCGAGTTGTTGGGATCGACTCGTGAGCCTAGTAGTGTTCCACGATCCGGGTCGCGGTCCAGAGGTGTATCACGAGACGAGTTCTGCTGTTGAATGGCGGGGTTACCCCCGAGTCCGGGTGATACTCGAGCCGCATCAATGGTTTCGTTTCCAGTGACTTGGGCATTGCTCGGCCTTCCATCCATCCGAGCAAAGAATTGGTTGATCATTTCCTGTTGTTTCTGGAGGAGATCATCTTGCCTTGCCATCTGGGTCCTCAATTCAGCGAGAACTCCATCCATCTCGTCTCTAGTTAGGTATGCTGATGGGTCTTCATGAGAGGAAGCTTCCTGGCTTGCCTCGTTCCTTGTGCCTTCAGCATCAGCATCATCGACATGAGAAAAAGTTCCAGTCTTCTTCCTTTTGTTCGCCATTGAGTTTCCTTTTAAGCTGGAAGTTGAAGTTTTTGTGTGCCCCCCTTCCTGGCGCGCCAAAATGTTAGACCAAAAATTGGGCCTAACACTCAAATGCAGATCACAGATCACAGAATGCAGAAAAGAGTAAATAAAGAGGAGACACACAAGGTTTTTATAGTGGTTCGGCTATAGATGTAGCCTACGTCCACTTTATAATCTTATTATTATACTGACAGATTACAAGAACCAGTTACATGCAATCACACAATCCGTGTGTTAATTGTATTGAAAAGAGAAGAATTTGAGTGTATGAAGGTGCAAAGTCCTTGCACTTCAGTAATGGTGGAAGCAGTGAAGAAGAATGGCCAAAAGATCCTTGAAAATGCCTTCAAATGGTGTATTTATAGCTGTTTCCTGAAGGCGGTTCATGGGACACATGGCACACATCCCAAAAATATCGAAATGTGGTAGAAAACGTCCAGACATCATCTTCAAATCGTCATGTGACATGTGTAATCAGATCCATGCAAGTTGGAGTTAAAATAGCCTTGAGAATAGGTCAGAACGAGCTGCGCAGGAGCAGGTGCGGGTATCGGATTGTGGTGGGGTACGTGGCATACGATCCAGGATAATAGGAGCAAGATGTGGCATGAGAATAGGTCGAAACAGGGAGCGTATCTGCAGGTCGGAAGTTCGGATCGCGACCATGGGGTCGGATCGTGGTCATCGGTCGGATCATGATATGGCTATCACGAGCCGAGTCTGGTCGTGAGCGGCATAGTGAAGCTGGAGTGAAGTGCTGGCGATCGGGTCGGATCGTGAGATGTACCACGGATGGTTCATGGTCTGAGTAGGGCGATCCGATGAGGGGCGATCCGATGAGGATGATCCGAGGGTGCGTGATCCATACTTCGATCGTGTGCTGCTTCGTCGCTTTATCCAGGAAATTGCCAGATTGCACCAGTTTACGGAAACGGGCATAACTTTCAAACCATAAGTTCGATTGAGCCAAACCGAAGCTCAAACTGAAGCTAACTCAGAGATCAACAACAGTTACTAAGCTCAGCTCCGTAATCGCTGTTTTCGGGTCCAGACGAGGTCGTCTGATAGGAGTTTCGGGCATGTTTATGTTGAGGATGTGATTTTGACCTAATCGATGCCTGTCTTCTGACAATGTTTTCCATATTCGAGTGTAATGCTATCCAGATATTCAGTGTGACATCTTTTACCAAAAAGTGAGTCAACATTTTTCTAACTTATTTTAGAAAATTTCGGCAACATAACGGCACGATACTAGAAACGGGACGAGGCCTAGCCCTATCCCCGGTCTAGTGAAGGCCCGCGCCATTCACACATCAATCAAATTCATTCATTTCACCAAACAATTCAATTTCAATCAAATAATTTAACTAATTTTTGCAATCAAACGAATAAGTCCATGGTCTGTGGACGATTATGTCGGGTGCTACTAAACACCGTCTGCATCCTAGTATATATATATATAACTAGAAAAAGAAATTGAAGAGTGAGAAATTCTCACCGAAAGCTATCCAATACCACGACTCTTCTTTGATAGAAATCTTCATCGTTCTCGCCTCTTATCACTTTCGTCGCCCGTAGCCACTATATATATAAAAATCACATTTTCACTTCGCCATTCAATATATAAAAATCGAATTTTTACTATGCTATTCAATATATAAAAATCGAATTCTTACTATGCTATTCAATATATAAAAATCATATTTTTACACCATCTATATAGTAAAGACTATATTTTTAATACTTTAAAAATATAAAAAAAATCATATTTTTACTTGAATAAAAATCTTTTCTACCTCCTCCTTATATAAAAATCATATTTTTATAAATAAAAATATAATCTTTTCAATTTTAAAAATCAAATCTTTTCTATATGAAAAATCAATTATTTTCCCTTGTTGTTCATATAATCAAAACCATATTTTTATAACACCCATTGTACAATAAAAATCGTATTTTTATTTCTATTCTATTTACATAAAAGTCACATTTTTATTCGCTACCTATATAAATAAAAATCATAACTTTTTATGGATAAAGTCCATATCTTTACTAGGATAAAAATCAAATATTTACAAGGGTAAAGATCAAATCTTTCCTTGCTTTAAAATTCTAATCTTTTTATAGCCATTCATATATATATATAAATAAACCTTCCTACTTATAAAAATCAAACTTTTCATGTTAAAAATATATATTTTTCTCATATACATTTTAAATAAAAGCTATAATTAAAACTGAATTATAGAAATTAAAACTGAATTTAAATATATAAGAAAATCACCTTTCGTTTGGGGGGGGGGGCGATGTTGCATCATCGTTGGAGGGGGTCGGAGAGGAGGCCGTGGGGCTGGGGACTGGCGTAGGCGGTGGAGGCGTTGGAGCGTCGACAGGAGGGGGAGGGCGAGGTGGAGCGGGTGGCGTTCGATGTGGGCCAGAGGCTGTCGCGAGGCAAAGGGGGGCGCGGCGAGGGAACAGGGAGGGAGGAGGAGGAAGGCGAAGCGGGAGGAGAGGCGGTGGCCCGCGCTGTCACTGGCGGCGGCGCGTTGATGGGGGGGGGGGGCTGGAAATCGCGATTTCGTTTTTTTTTTTTTTTTATTTCATCTCGATTCTGAAAAGTGAGAATGGGGGGGGGAGAGTGTAAGGGAGGAGAAAGAGGTTTTTAAATTTTTAATTTATTTAATTAATTTATTTTCAAAAAGTTTACTTTTACATACGACCTCGAAACGAGGCCCACTGCCTGTCGTCCATAGCGTTTTACCCCTATTCCGAACACAATGGGATATGTATCGCAAGTTGATTTGTTCGTCTCGATCAGTTTCCGTTGAATTTACATTTAAATCGCTATATTGAATTTTAAACGTACATTTCAAATTACCGGGGTCACATACTAACTCTAAAAATTCAATAAAAATATTTTCTAGCTTCGTATTAACGATACGGTCCCAACAAAACTAGTTTCGTCGAATTCTGAGATCGTTTGAAAAATGGCCAATTTCCAGTCGATTAAAATCAACTGAAACTGGTCAAATGCGTTTTCCTTTGCCACGCTCACTTATTGATTCGAAAAATTATGAAATTTGGAATCTAGCAATAACCTGACACTGCGGATCCAACAAAAGTGGTTTCGTCGAAATCCGAGGTTGTTTGCAAAATTCCCATTTTTAAGGGCCTGAATTCCATAGCGACTATTCAGAATTTTCAACTGGACATATCTTTTGATTCCCGCGATGAAATTTTGATTTTTTGGATTCGTTGGAAAGATATTATCTATTAGATCCTAATGTTTTTGGTTTCACTAAAATCCGGATTGTTTTGCACCCGGTACATTCAATTGAAGTTTGAAATCGAATTATCGAACTACCGCGCCATTTTCAATTCTATTTATAATTATATATAAATATTTATATTCTAACGACGACGCGTATAAATATATACATTCGAATTATATTCAAAATAAATTTTCTCGTCAATATTATTTAAAATAATCTATTTTCAATGTTCAAAATTCGCTAAAATTGCCAAAATAAAAATTTTAAACTGGCCCAGATTTTGCGGGTTATTACAATCTCCCCCACTTAAAACTTTTCGTCCCTGAAAAGGAACAAAGTCGAAAGTGGTTTGATTAATCAACTCTACGTTCCATCTGACTTCCATTCTCCAACTTTTCAGTTTCTGAGAATTTTCAAATTTTCAAAAATTTGGCTAACACCCGGAATTTCCGAAAAATTTCGTCATAACCTCCTTTCTACGGGGAGCACGGGAAAATCCCAAAATTGCCATACAGGCCTTCTGATCTCAAAAAGAAAAATAAAAAGCCAAGCGGCTAGCCAATAGGCTCATAAAATCATCATCACCCAAACAAAACAGTAAATTATAGTAAACAAATGCGTCTAATTTTATTCTCTGGCTCTAGCCTCCTTGCTATGACCTGTTCAATGTAAGTATATGTATATGCAAGCAAATGCGTCTAATTTTCAATACAATTCAATATTTGATTCAATTAGGCATAATGGTTCAAAATTATCAAACAAATAAACAAACAACACAAACATCAATCAATTGGTGAATTAGAGTTTTCAAATTCATAATTTTTATATATATACAGAAAATCATGTTTTTGATGCCAATTCACAACAATGTGTTCTAGCTATATAGATAACTTTTGGTTCTCACACCAGTCTAATGGAAATATATAGAAAATCACACCTTCGAAACTCGAACACACACTACTGATACTATATAGTCATCAGTAGAATCATCTCCGGGCGACTAGAGTGTGACTCTATATCTATCTAATATATTAAAACTTCGAATATACGTTCATGACGCGTATATGCAAAATCTTTATATATCGGATTGTCCAAATTCAAAATAAATAAATATTCAAATACGTTTAAAACGATTTAAATTTTCAAAACCAAAATTGTTTTCATTTGAAAAATATACTCTTCACACTCGTTCTAGGATACTACTTATCCTATCTCTAACGAGTCATTCTAATTGGATATTACTAATCCAATATCTGATGAATTCTTTCGTATGGTTCTAATGTGTCTTGTTCTCGAGCTCTGTAAACCAAAGCTCTGATACCACTGTAAGAACCCGTTACTTCCCCGTGAAGGAAAGAGCGGATACTTTGAGAACAACACACAAATGAACGCAGACGGAAGAACATTTCATTGTTATTACAACAATCCCATCAGATACAAGAATATACAGAGTATAATTGAATAAATTACATTCAATAAATATCAGAGATTACAATAAATTACATAGCAGCGGAAAATAATACAAAGCACAACTGAAGGTGATATACGAATACAGAGCTTTCCGGATATCATTCCAGCTGTAAACCAGGATCCTGCGAATATAAATCTACAAAACCAAAACTACTAGCTGCCCGTGCGGAAAATAGGGGCACCCAGAGTTTAGGTTAAAACAATAAACTCCAGGTCAGTCATATGACTGGTGTGAGAACTAAAACAGTTATTTAAAGTTTTACTTTAGAAGAGAGTAATTCAAGGGACCACGCCGTATAACACGGAACGGGTTTCCTCCCAAGAATACCAGTGCATAGAATAAACAACGCAATGCTTTTTCGAAAAATGAAGCTATTATAAGACCCAGGTCCCATCACACAATGCAACGCAAGCCGGAGGATAGGGTTTTACCTTATAACAGCCAAATATGCTTGATACGTTTAAAACAAATCATTTGATACTATAATAAGTGTATAGTGTCAAAACAATTTCAATCATAAATATAAATCATAGACGGCATGAGTGCCCCATCTCACTATGTCGCCATACTAGGCTCTACAAATAAAGCCGAAATACACATATTGGAAATTGGATTTCCGTCATGAGTCGAGGCAAGGGGCAAGCTCCTCTCCGCGTTCGAGACACTCTAGCAAATGTCCCAGGGCTACGCACTCTGGGCAACCCCTGGATGCTTCAGGGCCGGTCCTCACTTACGTTAGAGGATTAATTATGCCTGAACACACATTTCCCGGTCCTTACAGACCTATAATTGAGGCGCCTCGCATTCCAACAACCACATAGGTGAAAAGTATATAAATGTCAGGGCTGGTAAGTCACTGACACCACCAAAGCTAGAAAGAAACGTCGTGCTCTCCCTGCAGTCCTTATCCCGTTTTTAACTCATACCGAGGTGTGAGGCTCGCGAATTCACGTTATACACAAAGCTGCCACGTAGGCCGTGCTTTGATCATCAACCACAAGACTTTGCTTTTCAACAGAAGCCTTGATCCATGCAACTCAGTGTGCCACACAGGCAATTCATGCCATGCGATTGATATCTATCGATATATAACCTCTAAGATCGTACGTCTCAGAGAAGGGCGTTAAGCAAGAGAATAAATTCTCTGCCGCCAAACAGATATATATTTAACAGAAATCAATCAACACAGAATAAAATCCAATGTCAGACACACAATCCATTTACAAGTTCGTTCTGGGTCTGAACGAAACCGGAGGCACTTTCCTCGCACATCCATCCATCTCCAAGTACGTGTGGACGACCACCAACTATTTCCATCCTCTTGGGTGTACAGCCCAATCAGGATCGTCGGTAATTACCCAAACGATGTGAAGACTTCCACTCTTCGACCACCGTCTTCATCTTCGACTTATCGTCGAGTCGGTTATTCAGAATGGGTGTAAACCCAGTCTTTCCAAACAACCCGCGTATATTGAAAACAAATGTTACACAAACACAACATACGCCTCATTCCAATTCAGAATATTCTTTTATTCACCAAATCACATTTTTAGGGAAAGGTTCCCATTAATTTTATCCAAGATAAATTCTTTAAAATTTATCCTTTAATCTTTCTTTGGATGTCATTTCAAACCAAATTATGGTTTTCCAAACTAGTCGAGATTAGCGAACCACACCGAAGTAATTATTTATTTTATTTCCCAATCCCAACCTATTCATCCCATGAAGCAAAACTGGTGATACTCCATTTCTAATACTATGGTGTTATCGGTAAGATTAATTACCATTTCACGTTCAAATCTAATTAAAGATTTAACTATCGCTTTGGAGCAAAACTGGCGATACTCCATTTTCGCTCATTTCTAAATTTGATAATTTAGATTATAGATTCACATTTCAACCTAATTGCAGATTCGTTAAAACTCCTTTTACTGGGTTAAAGAACTAGGTGTTATTTAAAACACGGTTCACGACAAACCCAAATCACATTCTATTTATTATCGGGTTAAAGAACTAGTGTTGTTTAAAACACAGTTCACGATAAACCCAAATCACATTCTATTTAATTCAAATCAAATATATTAGGAATTCCGATTATTTAAAACCCCTTTTTAAATCTAATTTATTTATTTAAAAACAAATCGGGTTTTAAATTTAGTTCAAACTTGTTCTTTTTGATAAAAATCTATTTTTATCTTTTCAAATATGGAGTTTTTCATCCCAATTTTCCCAAATAATTTCTTATGATTTTACACAAATTATTGATATTTTTAATAATTTTATCAAGGCCCGTACAGTCGATTTCCATCAACGTCTATCGAACTGCACTTACAGCGACCTTTTTCAAATTTGATTTGGACGTAACTCCAAATCCAACCATTAGATTTTGAATTTCTAATATTCGTTAGAAATCTCTTTTCGTTACGAACCCAACGGTTCCGGTTTTAGGAGAATCTGATGGTCGGATCTCCCGTAATGTCCATTTGAAATAAATGGTCGAAATTCACAAACTGCCGCGGCGCGGCGCGTTCTATTCAGGCCATTATATTATATATATAATATATATTTCGTCAATTTCTATTTAAAACGAATTTTATAAATAGTTTTTAAATTCGTTTCAAAAACATTTTCAACTTCCATTTCAAATTCAAATCAAAATTGAATTTTTCCTTATAAATTCGTTTTAAAATTCATTTCTATTCAATTCAATTTTCAATTCAATTTGAATTAATTTCACTTCGTTTTAAATTCAATTTGAATTCGTTTTCAATTCGATTCGATTCAAAGTGGTTTTCTATTCGATTTAATTCAAATTGGTTTTCTATTCAAATCAAATTGGTTTTCTATTCAATTCGATTCAAATTCGTTTTCTATTCAATTCGATTCAAATTCGTTTTCTATTCAAATCAAACTCATTATATATATTCAATTCATTTCGAAATAGTTTTATATTCGATTCGTTTCGAAATCGTTTTCAATTCAATTCATTTCGAAATCGTTTTCAATTCAATTCAAAATGAATAAAATCGATATAAATATCGTTCACGTCAAAATGGCGTCAATCTAATCAACACGGCTTCATATATTTCTATTTTCAAATATTCTATTTCAAATATTTCCATTTTACAACAAATGAGTATTTATTTTTGTCAACACACGACTAATCTCAACGAATGAGTACTGTCCACGTGTGACTATTTTTGTTAAATTATTTCGTTCAACATATGACTAATCTCAACGGATGAGCACAGTCAACACATGAACCTTTATGTTATAGTGATAAAGATATAAATTTTATTGTTAAAATATTTCTTTCAACACATGACTAATCTCACGAATGAGTACAGTCAACACATGAACCTTTATTTTATAGTATTCTTTATCTTCTAAATTGGAATGAGGCCCAATCAATCATCATATAAAGTTAATTATGTGGATTTTCACACATCACACGTATATAATAGCATTGAAAAATAATGATCAACCATCAACCAAAGTGCACTACACTGTATAAGCATCAAATATAGATATCTAACGCTTATAACAGCGTGTCAATCAATCGATCGACACATTTAATCAATCAGGATGAGTGAACTTCAAATTTCATCCCAACAACCGTGTGGGGTTTCAAATCAACAAACACAGATTTTTCTTCGTGCAGTTGGGCGATGTGTAAAATTTATCGACCCAATCAATGTCCTTCAAATAGGTGTACATAAACAAACCGTCCGGTTTGTAAATGAATATTTATTTATTCACATACACGTTAAAAATTATATTTTTAACGACAAAACATTTTATTTTAACTTATGAATTTCTATTCAGTTCATTCTTTAAATAAAATGATATTTTTATTTTTCTAACTTATTTTAGAAAATTTCGGCAGCATAACGGCACGATACTAGAAACGGGACAAGGCCTAGCCCTATCCCCGGTCTAGTGAAGGCCCACGCCATTCACACATAAATCAAATTCATTCATTTCACCAAAAAATTCAATTTCAATCAAATAATCTAACTAATTTTTGCAATCAAACAAACAAGTCCATGGTCTATGGACGATTGTGTCGGGTGCTACTAAACACCGTCTGCATCCTAGTATATATATATAACTAGAAAAAGAAATTGAAGAGTGAGAAATTCTCACCGAAAGCTATCCAATACCACGACTCTTCTTTGATAGAAATCTTCATCGTTCTCGCCTCTTATCACTTTCGTCGCCCGTAGCCACTATATATATAAAAATCACATTTTCACTTCGCCATTCAATATATAAAAATCGAATTTTTACTATGCTATTCAATATATAAAAATCGAATTCTTACTATGCTATTCAATATATAAAAATCATATTTTTACACCATCTATATAGTAAAGACTATATTTTTAATACTTTAAAAATATAAAAAAAAAATCATATTTTTACTTGAATAAAAATCTTTTCTACCTCCTCCTTATATAAAAATCATACTTTTATAAATAAAAATATAATCTTTCCAATTTTAAAAATCAAATCTTTTCTATATGAAAAATCAATTCTTTTCCCTTGTTGTTCATATAATCAAAACAATATTTTTATAACACCCATTGTATAATAAAAATCGTATTTTTATTTCTATTCTATTTACATAAAAGTCACATTTTTATTCGCTACCTATATAAATAAAAATCATAACTTTTTATGGATAAAGTCCATATCTTTACTAGTATAAAAATCAAATCTTTACAAGGGTAAAGATCAAAACTTTCCTTGCTTTAAAATTCTAATCTTTTTATAGCCATTCATATATATAAAAATAAACCTTCCTACTTATCAAAATCAAACTTTTCATGTTAAAAATATATATTTTTCTCATATACATTTTAAATAAAAACTATAATTAAAAGTGAATTATAGAAATTAAAACTGAATTTAAATATATAAGAAAATCACCTTTCGTTTGGGGGGGGGCGCTGCTGCACCATCGTCGGAGGGGGTTGGAGAGGAGGTCGTGGTGCTGGGGATTGGCGTAGGCGGTGGAGGCGTTGGAGCGTCGATAGGAGGGGGAGGGCGAGGTGGAGCGGGTGCCGTTCGATGTGGGCCAGAGGCTGTCGCGAGGCAAAGGGGGGCGCAGCGAGGGAACAGGGAGGGAGGAGGAAGGCGAAGCGGGAGGAGAGGCGGTGGCCCGCGTTGTCACTGGCGGCGGCGCGTTGATCGGGGGAGGGGGGGCTGGAAATCGCGATTTCGTTTTTTTTTTATTTCATCTCGATTCTGAAAAGTGAGAATGGGGGGGCAGAGTATAAGGGAGGAGAAAGAGGTATTTAAATTTTTAATTAATTTAGTTAATTTATTTTTAAAAAGTTGACTTTTACATACGACCTCGAAACGAGGCCAACCGCCTGTCGTCCATAGCGTTTTACCCCTATTCCGAACACAATAGGATATGTATCGCAAGTTTATTTGTTCGTCTCGATCAGTTTCCGTTGAATTTACATTTAAATCGCTATATTGAATTTTAAACGTACATTTCAAATTACCGGGGTCACATACTAACTCTAAAAATTCAATAAAAATATTTTCTAGCTTCGTATTAATGATACGGTCCCAACAAAACTAGTTTCGTCGAATTCTGAGATCGTTTGAAAAATGGCCAATTTCCAGTCGATTAAAAACAACTAAAACTGGTCAAACGCGTTTTCCTTTGCCACGCTCACTTATTGATTCGAAAAATTATGAAATTTGTAATCTAGCAATAACCTGACACTGCGGATCCAACAAAAGTGGTTTCGTCGAAATCCGAGGTTGTTTGCAAAATTCCCATTTTTAAGGGCCTGAATTCCATAGCGACTATTCAGAATTTTCAACTGGACATATCTTTTGATTCCCGCTAAGAAATTTTGATTTTTCGGATTCGTTGGAAAGATATTATCTATTAGATCCTAATGTTTTTGGTTTCACTAAAATCCGGATTGTTTTGCACCCGGTACATTCAATTGAAGTTTGAAATCGAATTATCGAACTACCGCGCCATTTTATATTCTATTTATAATTATATATAAATATTTATATTCTAACGACGACGCGTATAAATATATACATTCAAATTATATTCAAAATAAATTTTCTCGTCAATATTATTTAAAATAATCTATTTTAAATGTTCAAAATTCGCTAAAATTGCCAAAATAAAATTTTTAAACTGGCCCAGATTTTGTGGGTTATTACAAATTGATATTTTAAATTTTTTGTAAATTAGTTTTATGTATTTAAATTTGTATACTAGGTTATGAAATTTGACAAATTGAATTAGTGTTTTGTATTGTGTGTGGCTGTCTTTGTAAATTAAACACAACATGATTGGTGTTGTGTGTATGAGTGTGTTAAGCCATTTAAAACATTTTGAACGTCTTTAATTGAATTGTTAATGTGTGTTTACTTCTTACAATGGTGAAATTTTGGTTTGAAATGATTATTTTGAAATTTATGCTTTGAATGAACTTGGGTTATGACTTTTTAAAAGTAAATATTAACTTTGTTGTGTAAGAGGTGAAAAATGTAAATTTTAATATTAAATGTTTGAAAAGCATCAAAAATGAGTATTTGGTGTTTGTTGAGTGTTTTGGGTAGTGATAAATTGTCAAGGAAAAATTTAAATCAAGTGTTATGTAAAAATTTAAACAAGTTGTATTAAAATATATTTTTAGGCAATTACAATAAAATTTGTTGTAAAATAAAAATAAAAATTTATTAGTTATTGAATATAATTTTATTTTTATTGTTTGTGATTAAAACATGGTGTTTTGGTGAAGAAATGAGGATACATAGGCTAACATTAACCAAACTGTGTGTTTAGACTTTTAGTAGGTGTGTTTATAATAGCATAAAAATATTGGACTTAATTGAATTAATTTGGGCCATTAGGGGCTAACAAGAAAAAATATCTCTAGATACAATTTTAGAGTACGTAGTTTTCTCTGAGTCTTCTTCCTCCTCTCTTTTATTCACAAAACCTAGAAATTAAAGAACTTTATCGTAAGTTGCTCGTTTGGCCTCCAATTCATTTCCAAGTATTAAATTGAGGTTCTAATTCTCTTTACAGCAGGTAATCATCAAAATCCTCATATTTAATCAGTTTTTTTTAGCTTTGATTTGCAAATTTACTGTATGAAGCTTTGCATGTTCTTTTGTAGTTGAAAATAGAGGAAGCAAAGCTTCTTCTTAGCAATTAAGCCTCTAAAAGCTTTAATCCATCCTCTATCCTATATCAAATCAAAGGTGAGGATTCCATCACACCAATATCCTGCTTTAATAAATTAGCTTTGTAAATTGTTGCAAAAATATGAAAGTTAGTAAGTTTCATTTCAAGGTATTTCTGAAGTGCAAATCTAGCTGAAAGCTCATGTTCAAAGCTGCATAACTTCTCCAATTCTTAATGAAATGGAGAATTTTTTTTTTCCACAGTGTTCACCATCTTCTTTAGTTGTTGCAAACCAATTATCATGAAATTCTGGGTTGTTTTGGTCATTGTAATTTGATCTCAAAGTTGATAGTTCATCAGGATAACACATTTCTGAGCTGAAATCCTAACAAATTTCATGTTCAGAGCTTCGTAACTTCTACAATTCTTGATGAAATGGAGAAATTCCTTTTTCAGTGTGTTCAGAATCTTTAGAAGTTGTTGCATACCAATTTTCATGAAATTCTGGGTTGTTTAGGCCATTGTAATTTAACCTCAAAGTTGATAGTTCGTTAGGATAACACATTTCTGAGCTAAAATCATGACGAAAGCTCATGTTCAGAGCTACATAACTTCTCCAATTCCTAATGAAATGGAGAAATTATTTTTCTAGTATTTTCAAATTTTTCTGTAGAATTTCCTTACCAATTTTCAAGAAATTCAATGTTGTTTTGGTCATCGGAATTTGATCTCAAAGTTTACATTTTGTCAGGTAAGTTCATTTCTGCGCTTAAATCCTGATGAAATCTCAAGTTCAGAGCTATGTATCTTTTCCAATTCTTAATGAATTGGAGAAATTCTTTTTGTTGTGTGTTCACAATAATCTCTAGTTGTTGCATATCGAATTTCAAGAAATTTTAAATTGTTTTGGTCATTGTAATTTGACCTCAAATTTGATAATTCGTCTGGATAAGTCAATTTCTAAGCTGAAATCTCGACGAAAGGTCAAGTTCAGAGTCGTGCATCTTCACCCATTTTTAATCAATTGGAGAAATTCTTTTTGAAGTGTGTTCACAATATTCTCTAGCTGTTGCAAGTAAAATTTCAAGTAATTCCGGTTTGTTTTATTTATTGTAATTTGACCTCAAAATTGATAGTTCATCGAGATAAGTCCATTTCTAAACTAAAAATCCTGACAAAAGCTCATGTTTATAGCTGTGTATCTTCCTCGATTCTTAATGAAATGGAGAAATTAATTTTTCTCTGTGTCCATAATGTTCTCTAGTTGTTGTGTACCAATTTTCATGTAATTCCGACTTGATTCGGTTGCGAGAATTTGACCTTTAAATTGGTAGTTCATCAAGATTCAGGCATGTTATATTTGTGACAATTCCCGGGTGTTTTGTCACTCGTCGTACTATATGTTTAAGTGAATTTATGGCATTGATTTCTTTCTTTAGGACACTATGTCTACACATTTTATTAGCCAATATTTTCATGAATTCAAGAGTGGAATTTGTGGTAGTTTTAACAGTAAAGAATAATGTTTCTTACCGTCTTCTTGTGAAAATGGTGACCTTGTGTGAACACCGTTTCAGTGATATTTTAAGCATTTATGTGACACATGCACGAGTTTTATAAATGATATCGAATGGTTTTAAATAGAAGTATATGGTTTTGTAAATAAATATTGTTTTAACTAAGTATTTAAATTTATTAGTAATATTATTTATACAAGGAATTTCAGACCCTTCAATTTTCAAAGAATTTCCAACAAACTATGATTTCAAAAACTATTTTCTTAAAGTATGTTATTAATTATAAACAATACAGATTTGCACCCTTCGAGAAGGCGTGTTGGTGATTGAATAGTACTGGGTAGTCCATGGTATGGGACGTGGCGGAATACGGTACTATTCGATCCCAAATCGGTCCAATCGAAGCAACGAATCTCAATGTTTCAATGTTCCAGTGATTTAACGAATCTTAGTGATTCTCTATGTTTCAGTGATATTCTGTGATCCTCTAGGATATTCAGGGTTTTCTGTGGTTTCTTGTGAATTTTTATATTTTCCTGTGTGGAGCTGACTTGTAGTGTGTAAAACGTTAAGTGAGAACATGTGGTATGGGACATACGATTATCACTTTTCCGATTACTATCTGAGGGTTTGCGACACATTCTTATGTGACTGCCAGTACTTGACCTTCTGGTCAATCCTGTATGTAACACCCCACATCCATTAATGTCACTCACAAGGGGAATGCATTAACTTCCATGGAGGTTTTAAGTGAATATAGAACAGTAAAATTACAACAAGAGAGATAATAAATAGTACTTCGAAATTTAAAAACATTATTTCATTGCAGCGGAATTAAACATGTTTGTTACATCACAAAAACCATAATCTAAGTCAAGTACAATATCCATCTTCATAAAAATAAATACATAATCCCAATACATAAATAGCCATTAAAGAAGATAACAAGCTGGACTTTACTTCAGCAGTCCTAGCTTTCCAAAAGAGATCAAGCAGTCCAATCAAACTCCACTGGAACTGGGTCCCACCTGAGGACCTGGAGGGGAAAAAGAATAGAAATGGAGGGGGTCAGACATTAAGTCTGGCGAGTATGAAAATTCTACAATACTATTATCAAAATAACTGGACTAAGGCATAAGCTGGAAAACAAGGAAATGTCTATGAAAGAGCAGATTAAGGACATAGACAATCGCTAAAGGAAACGTTATAGGCGCTCCTAAATACTAAAGGATAAACACTATACTGCACCACACCAGTCACCCTAAAGATTGATCCCACTTAGCTTCACTTAGAAACTTTCTTAATGGCTTTACGTACTCCTAGCTGACTACATAGGTTCCGCCTGCCCATATCTCCACTAGGTGTACCCCACTTTCTATTTTTCGATCGGCTCCCTACTTGTAGATACCCGTGCTGGCCCCACAGTGGGGTGTATCATTCCCCTAAAGTGGCAACCCGATATAACGGAGATGCACGGCTTAAACCTACACGATGCAACAACGTCTTACCTACCAGCCCGGGTCCACACACGCATATGAAACCCGCTGGACTTGCGTTGCCACCGCTCCCTGTTTTGGCCTCTTATAGTCAAACCCAGTGTGCGTGTCCCGTCCTCGACTTGGGTCGAGCCCACAAAGATACGTTTTGGGATACTGGTTGAAATGGGCCCCCATTATTTCCCACAAGCATTCCACCTAAGCTTGTCCCATTAGTCCATCCACTTAACCCACTTAGTCATGTTCATTTACATGTGTATTTGGTTAAGTCTAATCGTATTTCAAATGCCTCTAAAGGCAACCACTAGATTCCTCATGCCACCCAAGGCACCTACTTAACCCCCATGTCCCACCTTACATGATTATCTGGCTAAGTATTTCTTAATTCATTAAGGCCATAATCTCATAAAGACCTCTCACATTAGACTGGCATTTATGGCAGCTGGATTTGCCGGGCGGGTCCGGGCAGTCTTATACCATAAAAGAGTCTAACCTCGTGTCTTTACAACTATTATGCTTTAGTTTGGGCCTAGGACCTTTCACATTGGGCCGACATTTGTGACTACTGGATTTGCCGGGCGGGTCCGGGCAGGTTTACATCACAAACGGGTCCAACCTCGTGTCCTAAGCATTGATTATTATTAATAATCCAGTTTCCCCAATTTTAATAATTCCCTACTTGAATTATTAATTAATTCCAAATTCAACAATGTCCATAATTGACTCAATTATGGACATCCATTCAAGGCGTGCAAAATCATACAAAATTGCACCCAATTTATTAATTCCTAATATCACCCCTACCCCACGTTTTGAACGTTTATTCGCAAAATATATATTAGACTCGAATAGTCTAACTCATAGCATAAAAGAGATTATCACAATAACAACATGTATATATGACTAAATGAATCATAATAAGGGGTGAAACTTGCATATGTACAACTTGCATAGGATTATACATGTCATGGATCTAAAGATGTCAACTTGTTCATAATTCACATAATATGATCTAAATCAAATTTCATAAACTTGCATAGGAACATGTGTGAATCAACATCATCTAATCTAACAATATGGGTTTATATGGGTACACCTAACTCAATAGGCAAATTCCCATAATAAAAATTCATTTGGTCATAGATTCATGCATATGGGTACACCTAACTTAATAGGCAAATTCCCATATTCAAGATTCAATTTAAATTGTGGATTCATGTATATGTGTACACCTAACTTAATAGGCAAATTCCCATAATCATGATCCATTTAATTTTTAGAAAAAAAAACATAAACTTTAAAACATGATCCAATTTGCATAAATAACAACATCATGATTTTACAACTTGTACGATTCAACACAACTTAACATGATATCATAATAATATAACTTATGGATTTCCAACATATGTGTTAACATGAGATCTACAACATATATAAGATTTATGACATAACATAGCATGATTTACACATAGCATAGCATGATAGCATAACATAGCATAGCATGATTTTCATCATAGCATGGCATAGCATAGGAGAATTTACAACATATAATTTACAACATATGACAACATAATAACATAACAAGAGATCCACAATATAGAATTTACAATAACAATTCACATCACTTTCTTGTGATCCATTCATAACTTAATCGAATTATTTTATAATAACATTGTGAGAATCATCATACTCACAATTTAAAGAAGAGAAATAGAAAGAGTCTTTGATTTAATTTGTTTGTTGAGTAGATTTAGTTGTAGGCTAGGCTTTCTCCTTCTTCTTTAGTTTGTGACGGCTACGCTGAACTCCATGGCAACGGCATGTCGGTAGCTCTCCAATTTTTCAAGTGATTTAGGGTTAGAGTCTACCCACTTATTTATAGATGTTAGGATGCATTTAGGCCATTAGCTTTACCCTAGAATAGGTCAGAGCCATTAGATTTCGTCCAGCCTTCAAAACACAGCCCGAAAACCCAACCAGATGCACCCAGGTCACCTGGGCTCGACCAGGGAGGTCGACACCCAGGTCGACTCTAGTGTCGACCTGCCCCCCCCCCCCCAGGTCGACTCCCAAGTCGACCCCCAGGTCGACTCCCAAGTCGACCCCCAGGTCGACCTGGTCTGGGCAGGAGTTTTCCCGCCTGCCTCCATTTCTGTGTTTTTGAAATCTATTTTAAAATTTGAATTTTTCGTGAAACTTCTCGAGGCCATATCTCGGTCATACGAACTCCGATTCACAAAATTTCGGACTCTATTTCGCGTATTTTTCCGAGACAAACACAATGGCGCAGCCTGTTTCCCAATATTCTTATATTTGAAATTAATTATTCTTTCATTTGTGAATATTAGTATTAACTGATTTACGGGGTGTTACATTCTCCCTTCCTTAAAGGATTTCGACCCCGAAATCTTCAAGTCAAGAAGAATGTTTAACCTAATATCCGATCAACCATCTACTCAATCATCAAACACTAGCATCCGCTGTCCTTATAGACTTCTAATGCTTTTATGTTTAAATGCATAGTGTGTGTATATGTCCGTATCTAATGCAAAATCAGGCGGTCCACTGATTCAGTTGACCTCCTTGATGCAATTCATGATAATGCTATGCATCCATTATGTGTGCAAAAGATCCTAATTGCTTACATACTACTTCTATATGTGTGCACATCCATTCAACCGAATGCAGCATCTATATGATGGTACAACCATTATACATCCATTATACTAAATACATTCATTTATGCAATATGCAATATGTAGTGACTGAGCCGATCTAGTGCCTAAAGTGTGTGTATATATGCATCCACGAGCAACCACTAGCAACCACTTGCATCCATTTTGCATCCATCATACATAACATGTCTCAAACACATGTTTCAACCATAGGATTATCCTAACTAAAGGTCAAAGATACTAATGAGAGGACATACTAAAGATAAGATAAGATAAGCTAAGCGATAAAGGAGAAATTAAAAGACATACCCTCAAAAAGAAAAGGGTACAACGAACACATCTTCTCTTCTGTCTCCCAAGTAGCGTTGCTCTCATCATCTCCCCATTGCACCTTAACTAGTCTGACCTCTCGATTCCTCAACTTTTTGATCTCCGACCCAAGAATGCATGTAGGAGCTCGTCTAATTGTTGCATCACGCTCTATTTCCACCTCTTTAAGCAAGCTCGGCTCTACCACCTCCGCGGTCATGTGCAAACACTTCCTCAAATGTGATACATGGAATACGTCGTTTACTCCACTAAGTTTCTCAGGCAACTCCACCCTATACGCCATCTTCCCAATCCTGTCTTTTATAGGAAACGGCCCTACAAACCTTGGCGCTAATTTCCCAACGGACCCAAAGCGAACAACATTCCGTAGCGGAGATACTTTGATAAAAACCATGTCCCCAATGTCAAACTCAAGATCTGTCCTCCTCTTATCAGCATACGATTTCTGCCTATCTTGTGCTGCTTTCATCCTCCTTCGAATCAAATCAATCTTCTCCGAGGTTTCCCTAACCATATCGGGCCCAAGTAGGATTTTATCGGTAGATTCCCACCAACATGTAGGCGAACGACAAGGCCTTCCATAAAGAGCTTCGAAAGGTGCCATGCCAATACTAGACTGAAAGCTATTATTATATGCGAATTCTACCAACGGAAGGTGCTCTTCCCATGTACCCCCAAAGTCTAGGATACAAAGCCTTAAAAGATCCTCTAGAATACGATTCACCCTCTCGGTCTGGCCGTCCGTCTGAGGATGATATGCGGTGCTCAAACATAGCTGAGTCCCTACCGCCTCTTGTAAACTCTTCCAAAATTCGCTAGTGAAGATGGGATCACGGTCGCTTACTATACTAGAAGGAATACCGTGCAAACCAACTATCTCTTTAATGTATACAGAAGCCAACCACGGAGCAGTCCTCTTACTTTTCATGGGAATAAAATGGGCGCTCTTAGTAAGTCTATCTACTATAACCCAAATCCCCGTATTACCCTTCCTTGATCTTGGTAATCCATCCACAAAATCCATTGAGACGCTTTCCCATTTCCATAGTGGAACTTCCAATGGGTGAAGTAACCCACCGGGTTTCTTTTGTTCCGCTTTTACTCGTTGGCACACCAAGCATCTAGCGACATACTCGGCCACATCCTTCTTCATACCGGCCCAAAAGAAAACCCGCTTCATATCTTTGTACATCTTGTCTCCGCCAGGATGAATGGTCATCTTTGAGCGATGAGCATCATCAAGAATGGCCTTCCTTAAGTCTTCGTCTTGTGGTACACAAAGTCTATTATCCCTTCATAACCAACCCTTATCGTTTAGGGTATACCTACGAAGATGGCTAGAAGACTCCCCTCCTTTGAGCTTTCCTACTATCTCAACCAAGTGTGGGTCGTCTTGCTGTGCCTCACCAACTCGTCCTAGAAGTGTAGGTCTAACCTCCAAGGATGCTAACTAACCAGGTACTAGGTCAACGGAGGGTCTAAAGTCAAACATGGAGATGAATTCAAACTTTGTCGTTCAACAAACAACGGACTCAAGGACAACCTTTTCCTACTTAAGGCGTCTACTACCACGTTACCCTTGCCCGGGGTATATGCTATTTCAAAATCGTAGGAGGCTAAGAATTCCATCCACCGTTGCTGCCTTAAATTCAAATCCTTCTGAGAGAATAAGTATTTTAATGATTTGTGGTCAGTGAACAGTTCGAATTTCTCACCAAGAAGATAGTGACGCCAAGACTTAAGCGCGAAAACAATTGCGGCTAACTCAAGGTCATGCGTAGGGTAATTCTTTTCATGAACCCTCAACTGCCTTCCACCATAGGCTATTACTCTTCCCTCTTGCATGAGGACCGCGCCAAGTCCCGTCCCACAAGCATCAGTATAGATGGTAAATGGTTTATTCCCGTCTGGCAGCACTAAGACTGGGGCTGAAGTTAAGGCTCTCTTTAAACGTTGGAACGCATCATCACAATCTTCGTCCCACGTAAAAACCAGGTTCTTCTTCGTTAACCGTGTTAATGGAGCTGATATTTTTGCGAAGTCTTTGATAAACTTCCTATAATAGCCAGCCAACCCCAAGAAACTTCTTACTTCGGTTACATTTTTAGGGGCCTTCCAATCTTGGATGGCCACCACCTTTGCGGGATCCACTGCTATCCCTTCCTTGGAAACCACGTGCCCTAAGAACCGTACTTCTTTCCTCCAGAAGTGACACTTAGAAAATTTTTCCTTAAGGTTATGCGCTGGAAGGGTTTCCAACACTTCCCTATGATGTAGGGCATGCTCTTCTTCATCTTTAGAAAAGACTAAGATGTCATCCACAAAGCCTACCACGAATTTGTTAAGGTACTCCCTAAACTCCCTACTCATCAAATCAACAAAATATGCGGGGGCGTTTGTCAAACCAAAGGGCATCACTAGCCATTCATAGAATCCGTCAGGAGTCCTAAAAGCAGTCTTATCTATACTATCCTCAGCCACTCTCAGTTGATGAAAGCCAGTGGCTAAGTACAACTGCGAAAACACTGAGGCGCCAACTAACTGATCAAAGAGATCGTCAATCCTCGGCAGTGGGTGTCGGTTCTTTTTAGTAAGCTTGTTTAGTTCTCTATAGTCCACACAAAGTCTAAGGGACCCATCCGCCTTTGTAGCAAATACTACTGGAGCACCCCAATCCAATATACTACGTCTTATGAACCCCTTCTCAAGCAACTCCTTCACCTGCTTATTGAGTTCCCTCCTTTCACGAGGAGCCATGTGGCGCACTGGCAAAGATACGGGTTTAGCATTATCCACAAGATAAATTCTAAAGTCTATCTCCGGCTTTGGAGGTAAGCCCTTTACCTCCTCAAACACATCCGGATATTCCGGGACCACCTCTACCGATCGCAGATTCTCTACAGACGCGTCAAGCGATTCAAGATAACTCAGCATAACGGAATCTATGGGATTACAAAAGATGTCGAGAGTGTTACCAAGGCGAGTCACAAGCCTAACTACTCTCCTTTCACAATCAAGAATGGCCCCATTTCTAGATAACCAATCCATTCCTAGAATTAGCCCATAGCCCGTGAAGCCCAACACATAAGCATCACATCTAAATTCAACGCTAAGTATAGAGATTTTCAAATCCAAACATATCATGGTCAAATGAGCCGAACCCCCAATTGGATTTGAAACAACCAAGGGATCCTCTACTAAACTGGTTTTCAAGTGCAGTAATTCAATCAATGATGCAGAGATAAACGAATGAGATGCGCCAGAATCGAATAAGGTACGGACAGGATGATCAAACGGAAAAACTAAGCTTTCAACAGAAATTGTTCTACCTCTTTCTTGCAGCGGTGGGGCCGCAATAGCCTGAACTTGGCCCCTTGCCTGCCCTGGTGCCATAAGAGCCTACACCTGTCCTCCCGAGGTAGACCCTGCCCTCTGCCCTTTCTTTGGGCAGTCTTTCACCAAATGTCCCGCATCTCCACAATGAAAACAACCAGTCTTCTTTTTCTTTCTACAATCTTTGCTGAGATGGCCAGGCGTCCCACAATTGAAGCATCTCTTCTTCCCTTTGCCATTATTGTTTTTACCACCCTTCTTATTTTGCTGTTGGGGTTTCTTCGGATCCCCTTTCTTTTCAACTGCCTTATCCTCATGCATAAGTGCCATTTCTACTAGCCTTTCAAAGGTGGCCCCCATAGGGATGTGGGTCATAGCCAACCCTTGCAACGGTTCATTCAAGCCTCTAACGAACCTCAAAGCTTTCTTCTCTGGCGTGTTCACCAACTCCAAGCCAAACCTTGCTAATTGATTAAATTTATTGACATATTCCTTCACTGATAAGCTCCCTTGCTTTAATGTCAGGAATTTTTCCATATTTAAATTCTCCTCTTCCCTTGAAAGAATCTTTGCCTCAAACCTTCGTCTGAAATCCGCCCATGAATCAACTGGACATTCCCCGTTAGTGACCTCCCACCAAAACGAGGCCTCTCCCTTCATTAACCAAGCAGCTAAACAGACTTTCCTCCCATCTTCCACTTCAAAGATATCCAACAATTCCTCAGTCTCCTTAAGCCAGTCTCTGGCCTCCACAAACGTCTCAGTCCCTTGAAAAGTTTTTCCTCCCATAGCCTTAAATTCCTTGCACGTCTTTGCAAAAGTGTCAACATGAGGAGGAGGAGGAGGAGGAATGGGTGCAACTGGGGGTGGGGAAGCATCTGTTGGGCCAGCAGTGGTGGCCCTAGCCTCCAAATATCTCCTAAACCACCCTGGAACCGTCACACCTTCTGGGAGATTAAGATCTTCAGCCATGCTGAAACGAAAAAGGAAAGATTCAAAATGGAGAATTCGAAAGATAAAGATAAGGATATGGCTATTTGGGATTATGATTTTCATAAAAACTCTCTCTAAATAACATGTTTTTGAAAGCACTTCTTCCAAAAATACTTTAGAAAAATATTTTTCTAAAAATTTTATCTGTTCTGGTAACCTTATGCTCTGATACCACGTGTAACACCCCACATCCATTAATGTCACTCACAAGGGGAATGCATTAACTTCCATGGAGGTTTTAAGTGAATATAGAACAGTAAAATTACAACAAGACAGATAATAAATAGTACTTGGAAATTTAAAAACATTATTTCATTGCAGCGGAATTAAACATGTTTGTTACATCACAAAAACCATAATCTGAGTCAAGTACAATATCCATCTTCATAAAACAAAATACATAATCCCAATACATAAATAGCCATTAAAGAAGATAACAAGCTGGACTTTACTTCAGCAGTCCTAGCTTTCCAAAAGAGATCAAGCAGTCCAATCAAAGTCCACTGGAACTGGGTCCCACCTGAGGACCTGGAGGGGAAAAAGAATAGAAATGGAGGGGGTCAGACATTAAGTCTGGCGAGTATGATAATTCTACAATACTATTATCAAAATAACTGGACTAAGGCATAAGCTGGAAAACAAGGAAATGTCTATGAAAGAGCAGATTAAGGACATAGACAATCGCTAAAGGAAACGTTATAGGCGCTCCTAAATACTAAAGGATAAACACTATACTGCACCACACCAGTCACCCTAAAGATTGATCCCACTTAGCTTCACTTAGAAACTTTCTTAATGGCCTTACGTACTCCTAGCTGACTACATAGGTGCCGCCTGCCCCTATCTCCACTAGGTGTACCCCACTTTCTATTTTTCGATCGGCTCCCTACTCGTAGATACCCGTGCTGGCCCCACAGTGGGGTGTATCATTCCCCTAAAGTGGCAACCCGATATAACGGAGATGCACGGCTTATACCTACACGATGCAATAACGTCTTACCTACCAGCCCGGGTCCACACACGCATATGAAACCCGTTGGACTTGCGTTGCCACCGCTCCCTGTTTTGGCCTCTTATAGTCAAACCCAGTGTGCGTGTCCCGTCCTCGACTTGGGTCGATCCCACAAAGATACGTTTTGGGATACTGGTTGAAATGGGTCCCCATTATTTCCCACAAGCATTCCACCTAAGCTTGTCCCATTAGTCCATCCACTTAACCCACTTAGTCATGTTCATTTACATGTGTATTTGGTTAAGTCTAATCGTATTTCAAATGCCTCTAAAGGCAACCACTAGATCCTCATGCCACCCAAGGCACCTACTTAACCCCCATGTCCGACCTTACATGATTATCTGGCTAAGTATTTCTTAATTTATTAAGGCCATAACCTCATAAAGACCTCTCACATTAGACTGGCATTTATGGCAGTTGGAATTACCGGGCAGGTCCGGGCAGTCTTATACCATAAAAGAGTCTAACCTCGTGTCTTTACAACTGTTATGCTTTAGTTTGGGCCTAGGACCTCTCACATTGGGCTGACATTTGTGACTACTGGATTTGCCGGGCGGGTCCGGGCAGGTTTACATCACAAACAGGTCCAACCTCGTGTCCTAAGCATTGATTATTATTAATAATCCAGTTTCCCCAATTTTAATAATTCCCTACTTGAATTATTAATTAATTCCAAATTCAACAATGTCCATAATTGACTCAATTGTGAACATCCATTCAAGGCGTGCAAAATCATACAAAATTGCACCCAATTTATTAATTCCTAATATCACCCCTACCCCACGTTTTGAACGTTTATTTGCAAAATATATATTAGACTCGAATAGTCTAACTCATAGCATAAAAGAGATTATCACAATAACAACATGTATATATGACTAAATGAATCATAATAAGGGGTGAAACTTGCATATGTACAACTTGCATAGGATTATACATGTCATGGATCTAAAGATGTCAACTTGTTCATAATTCACATAATATGATCTAAATCAAATTTCATAAACTTGCATAGGAACATGTGTGAATCAACATCATCTAATCTAACAATATGGGTTTATATGGGTACACCTAACTCAATAGGAAAATTCCCATAATAAAAATTCATTTTGTCATAGATTCATGCATATGGGTACACCTAACTTAATAGGCAAATTCCCATATTCAAGATCCAATTTAAATTGTGGATTCATGTATATGGGTACACCTAACTTAATAGGCAAATTCCCATAATCATGATCCATTTAATTTTTAGAAAAAAAAAACATAAACTTTAAAACATGATCCAATTTGCATAAATAACAACATCATGATTTTACAACTTGTACGATTCAACACAACTTAACATGATATCATAACCATATAACTTATGGATTTCCAACATATGTGTTAACATGAGATCTACAACATATATAAGATTTATGACATAACATAGCATGATTTACACAAAGCATAGCATGATAGCATAACATAGCATAGCATGATTTTCATCGTAGCATGGCATAGCATAGCATAGGAGAATTTACAAAATATAATTTACAACATATGACAACATAATAACATAACAAGAGATCCACAATATAGAATTTACAATTACAATTCACATCACTTTCTTGTGATCCATTCATAACTTAATCGAATTATTTTATAATAACATTGTGAGAATCATCATACTCACAATTTATAGAAGAGAAATAGAAAGAGTCTTTGATTTAATTTGTTTGTTGAGTAGATTTAGTTGTAGGCTAGGCTTTCTACTTCTTCTTTAGTTTGTGACGGCTACGCTGAACTCCATGGCAACGGCATGTCGGTAGCTCTCCAATTTTTCAAGTGATTTAGGGTTAGAGTCTACCCACTTATTTATAGATGTTAGGATGCATTTAGGCCATTAGATTTACCCTAGAATAGATTAGAGCCATTAGATTTCGTCCAGCCTTCAAAACACAGCCCGAAAACCCAACCAGATGCACCCAGGTCACCTGGGCTCGACCACGGAGGTCGACACCCAGGTCGACTGTAGTGTCGACCTGCCCCCCCCCCCCCCCCCCCCCAGGTCGACTCCCAAGTCGACCCCCAGGTCGACCTGGTATGGGCGGGAGTTTTCCCGGCTGCCTCCATTTCTGTGTTTTTGAAATCTGTTTTAAAATTTGAATTTTTCATGAAACTTCTCGAGGCCATATCTCGGTCATACGAACTCCGATTCACAAAATTTCGGACTCTATTTCGCGTATTTTTCCGAGACAAGCACAATGGCGCAGCCCGTTTCCCAATATTCTTATATTTTAAATTAATTATTCTTTCATTTTTGAATATTAGTATTAACCGATTTACGGGGTGTTACACTGTATGAACTCTGTGTGAACATTCGGGTTTATCCTGTGTGGCTCTATGGACCTTCGGGTTATTCAGGTACCCGTCCGGTGTGATATAATACTGGCTATAGCTTCATGCCATCCTTGTGATAGCACGTGTAGGCATAGCTTCGGCTAGCCACTTTGTGATGGATCCGAACTCTGAGTTTCTATGTTTTGTGTTTATCACTGATTTCACCATGGTGATTATTATTATTATTATTATTATTATTATTATATGTGGTGAATTCATTAGTGGTTTCAAAACTTTAGCACAGTTTAATGATTTCATGATTTTGTGTTTCAGCGATTCTATGAATTTTTGTGTTTCAGTGATTCCGTGACTTTGTGCTTTAGTGATTTCGTGATTATGTGTTTTAGTGATTCCATGATTCTGTGGATTATACGGTTTTATGATTTTACACCATGTGATTTTATGATTTCGAAATTTTTCACTCGTATTATGTGATTCGAAGTGTTGATTACCCTAACTGTGGAGTTCGGGTAATCCATGCTAAAGTAGTTTTAAATTCATGTTCATGTTCTTGCTCAATACTCATATACCAATTTGGTGGATCTTTGAATGATGAGCCTTGTTGGCCTATGTGTGACATTCCTTTTTGAACGAAAGGAAGTCCTCGTCCTATAGTTTCCATGTAAACCCATGTCTTGAGATTCCTTTTCCTTAAGGAAAGCAATTAGTATCTGACTTTTATTTTATTCACCTATATTATTAGTCTGATTTACAAGATAGACTGACCCATGTGTGTATTCCTCGGGTCAGACCGAGATGTTTCAGGCTTACTTTTCGTGCTTGGGGTTTAGCTATGTCACTACTGGACTATCTCTCCTGTTGTTGTTCCTAGTTATGTATTTGAGTTTTGAGTGTATTCTTTCATGTGTATGTTATTATATGAGTAATCGGTCATGTATAACCATTTGTTTGTAGCATATGTATTTGTTGTATTGTATTATTGTAATAATATGCAACTTTTTTGTGAACTATGACTATGTATGTAAATTTACTGTGTTCTAAGCTGATCCTATAGCCATCGTAGAGTTGTATTACAAAAGTATTAAGTATGTCGAGCCACATGAAAAAAACCAGAGAGTATATCATCGACGTACGTAAGATTTGTTAATGCAAATCTACAAATGGTCGCTCCTATCAAGCCCTATTCTTCGCTCTAATAGATGACATTACTTGTTAATGATCTTTATTAGGAAGGGTCTCGGGGTTGGGCGTTACAAAAAAGCTCCTTAATAGCTATAGCCTCATACTCGCTTCTGATACTACTACAAAAGTGGGCATATTCGACACTATTTTGCGTGCGTTGCAAGCAAAGCGTTGCAAAAGCTATGTTTTTTTGACCTTCTACAACAATACTCAAATGTTTTTGCATTAGATGTGAATGCACTGTTGCGTTGATAATTCTAGTGTGTGACGCGTTACACTAGTTAAAAACATTGCGTTACACCAATTAAAAGTACACCTCATCAATCCGTTCCCTCATAAACGAAAAATCACAATCGTTAATCCAAGTTGATCAATCCGCGTTACGCTTCTCTATTTCCCACTAAGAATTTTATTCTCGCGGTACTTCTTTTCGTTTCTCCACCATCCAGATCCCTAACACCAAAATCAACCTTTACTCTACCAAAATCAATTTCTAATTTCCATGATTTAGGCAGTATGCTTTGTCTTTTTCAACTACTACTCGAATCTCTGGAATCTCTAGCAACAGATCTCTGGAATCCCCGATTTAGACTGTATGCTCTACTACTCGAATCTCTGGCCTTAGATCCAAACATCAAATTCTCGTTTGATTAAACCCACCTCTGGAAATTACTGGAGTGCATCGAACCCTAATGTCTCGTCTGTAATTACTGGTGCTACAAAGGAGTATCAGGTATGTTTGTTCTCTACATGATTCAGAAGTCTTGTGAAAAGTAATATACATCATCACTTGCTTCTGTTATACGTAGAAAAAAATTTCAGCATCAGGTACAGTTGTGTGAGCACATAATTAGGCATATTTTGACTAATGTTTGCATTCGTATGTGATGGGTTCATAACCAAAATTATGAGGAAAAAGAACAACAAATAAATATGTTAGGCCTGAAAATTATGTATCAATTCTGAATTGAAATAGCACAACCATGATTTAACCTATAAAAAGAGCATTTTGAATACGATATTCACTATTTAAAAAGAACATATGATAGGTTGATATATAGACACGTACCGCTGATTTTGTATAACATGGAAATCGAGAGCAAACTTAATTTTTTATATCAATCGACATTCTAAAGGGGGTGGATTATATACCCAGATGCCTGTAACATTTATAGTACGCAACCTATGTTTTCAAGATTATTAAAAAGTTAAATGCTCTTGCATTATTAATCAGATTTCTTAAAAGAAAAGTAATGCAAATTGTATTAAAACATGTATGCTTTGAATGTTTGAACACTCCAAGGTAAAAAGGAAGAATATCAAATTTAACCCTGTTTCATAAATCAGCATGGCCAGAAGCATGCTATTATTATTTATTCCTAATATAAATAGTACTGATGTGCTTGAAGGTTTCATGTAGATTGAACAGCTGCACAAAGTAAAAAGTACCAACTATATTTTAGTAGTACAACTGTACAATAATGCCTTGGATTTGGTTGAGCTTTCATTGCAAAAGGTTGAGTAAGTTTAACTCTGTTTAGTCGAAGGACAAGCTAAGGTATTTTGATTGAGTGTTATTTCTATTGGTAATATAAATACCGGTTGCTAAGGAAATTTGTATTTTAAAAATAAGGCATATGTGTGTGTGTATACACACATCACTTTAATTGTCTGATGAAACTACACAGTTTGAGTTAGGATTGTGATAAAAACTCTGTCTTTTTGTTGAAATATCAATCCGAAGAAAATATAAAGACCTGGCAATGTTGTGTTTATTTATAAATCTTGAAATGATGATATTTTAAGGGGGGATTGGAACCTGTGAAGAGCGACCTTATATTATACATGGTGTGAAAATAGTCAGATTGTCAATATAAGTAAACTCAGAAGTAAAAAAGGATAGTGTGATTTTCTTTAAATGATGTGAGACTAGCTCCAAAGGAATAGATTGGCTTACAATATTGATGTAGTAGGAAATGACACTGCTTGTAAGCATTAGAACAATATTCCTATGCAAACACTCCCTAGGAGAATGTGCTTATATTGTCTACATGATTGGGGAGTATGCGTCTTCCAATAATCAAGTTATATCTCATTATTTATTTCCTACACACTTATGGTAATATGAAGAGGATGGAATGTATAACGTGTACACTGTATAAAGGTTGAACTTCGTTTGTTTACTTAATTCGCAAAATCTAAATGCATGAGTAGAAGAGCTTACGATTCTTCCAGAATTGGACCGGAGAAACATCTCTTAACATGGGTACTGTTAATGCTGTTTTTGCTTTGATTTCATTTTCAGGTGGTTAATTCAGTGCATATGAGGCGGCACAACACACTTGTTTGTGTTCCACTTTTAGGTGAGTTATCAATTTTGGTACACTATTTTTATCATGAAAGTTAAGTATTAGTTCAGTAAGAATTTCTATCTATGTTAGTGTCTCTAATTCTTTGGTTAAAAAACAACCGAATGTGGGAATATTAGTAGTCTCATTCTTGGATCTAGTATGCTTTCATTTACAGAAGTTCATTTTCATTTTTTTATTTCCAGAATTGATAGAAGAGATGAAGTCTAAACTGGGACATTGGAAAACATGCAAGAAATAAAGGCAGAGGAAGCTATTTGAAAATTAGAGGTAATTTGCATTGGAATTTATTACTTGTCTGTAAATGTAGGCATATAAGCAGCTAATGAATATATTAAAGTAGCAATGTCATATCCATGCATGCTATAACTTTTCTTATTTTAGCAGCTATACTAGAAAAAAGAACCATTGATTTACTAGCAACGTCATATCCACTACAAGTTATAACTTTGCTTATTTTAGTAGCAATGTCATATCCACGCATCCTATGGTTTACTGTTAAAACAATAAAAAGAACCATTGATTTACTATTTGACAAGTGCGATCTTTTAATATATGTTTATCATATAGTACATGTAATGAGATATCTTTCTACTCCAAATCCTTATATAATAAGTGGAGCAATTGCTGCAATGCGCTAACAGTCTAATTTTCTATCACCGCTAGGCTCTGAGTCAGATTCTTCTTCTTCCTCCTCTGAATCAGAATATGAATCGAGCTCTGATGAAAGTGATAGAACAAAGCGTAGCAAGCGACATAGGAGGCTACTGTGTTTGAAGATTGGGTCGGTCTTGCTTTTTATGTGTGGTACGTTTCGCTATGCTTTCCCGTTTCTTTACTCCATTCCTTTTTCTTTTTCTCAATCCATAATGAAAAACACAATATGTGACTGGAAACTCACTACTCAGCAGTCCATTTTAATCAATTCAGCTTATTATGTCTCCATGTGGTACTCCATTTTAATCAGAATTAGTAAGTAGGATCGATAAATGAAATAACTGAGGATAAAATGTAGGCAGATCTATGAATTTAGGACTTTCTACCTCTAGGTTTCATTATAACTTACAATATGATATTTATATTGGTTCAATAAGTAATCATAATAACTTGTATGCTATAGTTCATATAATATAATATATGTACATGCATTTGTATCTTACTAAGAATTTTGTTAGAAACAGAATAATGCATTTATCTTAATCTCTATCTGATGCTGGAGATAGTTTTCGCTGAGTTATATATTTATGAGTAATACTACAGATAATGCGCATTTAAGGGTCTGGTACTTGGAGACCGAATGTAGTTACATGTCCGAAGTCCAAACAGTTATGATATTTACTCTAAAATATCACTTATTTATTACTATTATTTTCGTAAAAGTTACTAAATAAGCATAAATATAAGATATTAACCATCCAAGATAATACGAATACAAGTGAAATACACATGTACAACTGATGGACAATGCAAATGAATAGTTAACATTGGTGCAATGTTGCACATACGGTGCCTGTTTTTCCATTTATTGTGTTAGTTAACAGTTGGGCAAACATTCTTGGCATTCACACTGGTTAATTAATTATTGCCGTAGAAAAGAATATGTCTTGCCACGCTGAGACTTAGTACTGTAAATGTGTTTTAAATTTAATATGCTTAAGTTGGTTTATGAATCATTATTGAATGATAGCAAATGGTATTAGGTTGGGTACTTATACACCAGGAGTCATCGAAAGCATTATAGTGTTGTCTGGCGAAGGAGTTGAAAGCATTCGTGAAATCAAATTCACAAAAAGTTCCACATTATTTTCAATGGTTTGAATGTAATGATATGTAACATATTTTAGATTTTAAATGATTTGAATGTAATGATCAAGTTTTGGATGGATTTATTCTATGCACAAAACCGGTATTGCAATTTTTTTAATTAAAACACTGTATTTGCTTTCTTTTAATGCAGCATTTGTCGCCTTCTGCTGTTGCATCTACTTTTTTTTCTGATGTTGCATTTCAAGATAATAGGTATGCATTACATAATACAATGGTGTTACATTAAATAAAATATTATTAATTCCACATGGCACGTGGGCCCCACAACTCATGTGGCGTGTGACACGTGGGCAGCTGATGTGGAGAGATGATGTGGCGTGTGACACGTCGGCAACTGACGTGGAAAGTCTATGTGGACCCCACTACCATGACTTGGAATTCAGACTTTGGCTTTTACTTAAGGCAACGCTGTATGTTGTTGCATTACATGCATATACTGTTGCAATAGGGTTATAATGCAACATTTTCTTTTCGTTGTCGTAGATGGGAAAAAGCGTTGCATTAGATGGATAATGCAACGGCCGCGGATGCCACGCCCCCTTAATGTTGCCTATTTGAAAAAATGGCCTACGACAACGCTTTTTTGATCTACGGCCACAGAAAAATACTGTCGAATATGCCCACTTTTGTAGTAGTGCGATAGCATATATCGAAGAGAATAATCTGAAATACCTTAACCCTCATCTTACTCAAATGACAACCCAAGAGTTTAAGGGCATAAAACAAAAATTACAGGTCAGTCAAAAAAACTTGGTGTGAATAATAAATCTTCTGCCTACGCAATGGATATCTAGTGTGACAACCTCGTATTGTGGAACGTGTTTCCCTCTCATTATTATCAAGTAATAATAACATAACTAATCTTATGCTCCTGCACTTTAATGGTTAGTACAATAGTAATAATAAATGATAAAATCAATAATAATGTGCAATATGTGATATGCAGTGGATTTTCCCTTCCTATTACACTGACTAGTTGTCTAAGCAATTTCGATTTAAATTCTGTATCGACAAGTCATCTACCCATCGCCCAGTTATCTACTTGAGTTCAATATTTCAGTGTAAGTGTGGATTATCTTTTGCACACTGTGTAATCTTGTCCTTGGACAACTATGAACTACTCATAAAAAAAATGACTATCCATCGTGGCAGGATAATGTATTTTTCTATCACACATCCCTTGGTTTTGTCCTTCAAATGACCAAGAACCACTCGATTGTTACTTATTTCTTTTATAAGTTCAAGTTTAATTGTCCTTTCCCAATCTATATCTCTTGTTGGTCCCTTCCAATTGTTCACACAAATGCAATGTCATAGATGTGGTTATCTACCAAATAACATAAGAATTTCAGTGATTTTCTATCGATATATGGCGCAAAACTCAACAGGAACAATTCCCTATCATCCCTAGTCACCCTCAACTTTTTTTTGGGTGTCGTAGTCAATATACATGCTCTCAAGATAAGAAAATCCTATCGACTTAATGCAAACAAGCAAGCATTAAAGTGTACTATAATCAAATATAATGGCGGCAAGAAATAGAGGTTGTATCCTCCAACTGTTATATAAAATAATTTGATAAAAGGTTCTCCTTTTAGACATTGCAGGCACCAACAAGCTAAAGAGGAAAAGTATCAATTTTTTTATTCAAAATGGTTTCTTGCCATCCATAACCGTGTCCAAGGATGTAAATTTAAAAACAAGTTTATAAAGGTTTTTCGTTGTTGGCAATGACTCTTTGAAGCATATGCTTAAAATTAGAAAAATGGGTTGGAAAATGTCCCAATGGCCTCAATAAGAACAGAGAAATAAACCTGAATTGTTTTCTGAAAATAAGTATAAATAGTCCCTATCGACATTAGAGGTGTCGACATGGTCATACGGTATGGATCATGTTTTGAAAGCAACTTATAAAGTAACTTTATAAAAAATCCCTTCAACAACATCTATGTCGAAGGGTACAACGTCAATTAACCATCTTACATCATGAATAAACTTAGCCAACAACATCTATATCAACCTGACTCTAAGACAAAGTGTCATAAACAATTCCCTGTCAATAACATCTATGTCGATAAGCTCGATGAGCAATATCCCGAAAACAATACAATAATCAATCAGTACGATAAGTTAAATATTATATTGAAAAACCCACCTTTCCGGCTCCACCAAAGGATGTTGAGGCGTTAGCCTTTTATTCATTGACTAAGGTTATAAGACAAACCCCCTTTTGGTTTCTACAAAAGGTAGCAAGGGGTAGCCTATTCGAAGGGTAACAAGCCCTTCGATAACGTCGATAGGCATTGGGTCAATAGAACCTAACTTAGCTTAAGTTATGTTTGTAAAAGAAATAATTTCATTACTGCCAAAACGCGTTGAGGAGATGGTATCACATCATATCTATAAAAGTAAGATTTAAAAAAACCATTTCGATCAACTTCAAAGGGTATGAAGGTGGAAGCCTTAATTATCAATAAAACATAGTTTATAAAATTGTCCTCTTTAACACCGCCGAGAGGCACTAAGATAGAATCCCCTTATCTTTTGCATTGTAAAAGTCTTTGAAAAAAAACCTTTGACATAATCGAAGGTTACAGAGGTGATAAGCTCTAAGCACCTTTTCAATTCCACCGAAAGGTGCGGAGGAAGTTACATCTATTCTTTTCAAAATAATACTTTCTCAGTAATGTAGACCTTTCTGTAACAACCCGAAATTTAACAACGTGTTAAAACAAGAATCAAGGCAGGATTTAATTATAAAATCTGAATCAGGAGAAACGGGTTGCGCCATTGCGCTCGTATCGGAAAAATACGCGAAATAGAGTCCAAGTTTTCGAAAATCGGAGTCCGTATGACCCAGTTATGGCCTGTCAAAGTTTTCAGAAAATTTCAAGTTCAAAAACAGTTCAAATTTGAATTCCGAATTCAAATTCATCAAAGCAGCGCAGGCGGGAAAATTCCCGCCACCCCCAAGTCGATTGGGGAGTCGACTTGGGAGTCGACACACCCCAGGTGGTGTCGACTGCCCAGTCGACACCCCTATCGACTTGGGTGGTCGGCCAATTTGGGCCTGGGTGCACCTGACTTGTTTCTCAAGACATGACTTGAGGCTTGTGACGGATTTTGAGGGTTCAGATCTGTCCTAGGGTTAATCTAAGGGCCTGAACTACTCCTAATCTCTATAAAAACACCCCTAAGCCTACCCTAAACCCTCACAAATCACTCATGCCACGAAGTGCCGCCAAAATCAATCTTGATCATGGCCTCCATCTCCAACTCTAAGGGCTTATGCATTCAAATCGGGTTCAAATCAAAAGGTGCAAGCTTTCTACATCAAATCGAGGGTAGATCAACGTTGCTATGCAAACTTCATGACGATTCTTCCACAAAGGAGCCACCTTTCTTCATCAAGACGATTCATGCCCCTAGCCCTTTTGCCACGCTATGTAAGTTCTAGCTACTTGTAGATTCTAACGGTGGTTCTAATGTGACATGGGATAAAATGAGATGAAACATAAGTATGCTAGCCTATATGAACCTTGTCATGCCTCTTTTGCTTGAACCTATGACTTTGGGCTATGCTTAGTGACTAAATCATGCCACTTATGTTATGTTTAACCTAGTATATCTTGCAATTTTGAATCTTTATCTATGAAATGTTAGTATGAACCTTTGGGAACTACTTGACTTGTGAAACATTGGCAAAGACTTGACTTTGGGGCTTATGCATGTAAATGAACCTAAACCCCTTATGTATCATGCATGTTTGTGGCCAAATTCCCTTATGACACTATGCATGTTTGTGGCCAAATTCCTTTATGATACTGTGCATGTTTGTGGCCAAATTCCCTTATGATACTACGCATGTTTGTGGCCAATATGTTGGCATAATACCCTACGATGTGACTCGCTTCCACTTGGGTTGGAAATACGTTTGGGTAGCTTAGGAAAAACATGGGTATGACATGAAAAACTTGACATGGGGTTTATATGAGAACATGACATTCATGATACATTTAAATATGGTCATGACACGTGGGAAAACATGGAACTTGAACTAGACATGGGTGGGTTGTAGGTGTAATAAGACACTAGAACAAACATGAATGTGGCCAACTCGAGGTTGGGTTGAGTTTGTAGCATAAATCTATCCGGACCCGCCCGACTTAACTAGTGCTACCAACAATAGGACCCAAAGTGAGTAGTTGGTCACATAGCACTTAAAACCCGAGGTTAGACTAGGTTGTGGTGTAAATCTACCCGGACCCGCCCGGCTTAACTAGTAACCACAACAAAGTCTAATGTGAGAGGTTGGGGTGCATTAATCTAATTAATGCCACATGAAAAGGTTAAGTAATTTTGATTAATGACACTTAACCGATATGACACGAATGGGTAGGTTAAACCGGACTTGGTTCCTTAATGACACTTAACCATATAAGACAATTAGGGGACGGGGTTAAGTAATTTACACTTAACTAATCCGACTTGGTAATTAGATGGGGTTAAGTAACCTACACTTAACTAACCTAAACACGGTACTTAAATGGGGTTAAGTAATCCATACTTAACTAATCTAACACGGTAAATTCGATGGGGTTAAGTAATTTACACTTAACTAATCTGACTTGGTAAATTAGATGGGGTTAATTAACCTAGACTTAACTAATCTAAACACGGTACTTAGATGGGGTTAAGTAATCCATACTTAACTAATCTAACACGGTAAATTCGATGGGGTTAAGTAATTTACACTTAACTAATCCGACTTGGTAAATTAGATGGGGTTAAGTAACCTAGACTTAACTAATCTAAACACGGTAATTAGATGAGGTTAAGTAACCTTCACTTAACTAATCTAAGCACGGTAATTCGATGGGGTTAAGTTAAACACTTGTGACGGCAAGGAATTTCGCTCGGTCCGAACCAGTCGCTAAACCGATCCAGGCCGTTCGAAACGCCCTATCGTTTGAGAACAGGACAAAACAGAACGCATACAGAAGAACATTTCATTGTATATTACAACAATGCATCAGATTACAAGAATATACAGAGTATAGATGAATATTACACAGAAATATCAGAGATTTAAATTACATTTAAATACATAGCAGCGGAAAATAATACAATACACAACTAGAAGAGATATACGGATACAAAGCTTTCCGGATATCGTTCCAGCTGTAAACCAGGATCCTGTGAATATAAATCTGCAAAACCAAAACTACTAGCTGCCCGTGTCAAAATAAGGGCACCCAGAGTTTAGGTTAAAACAATAAACTCCAGGTCAGTCATGTGACTGGTGTGAGAACTAAAACAGTTAATCTTTATTTTTAAAGTTAGGTAAATCAAGGGACCACGCCGTATAACACAGAACGGGTTTCCTCCCAAGAATACCAGTGCATAAAACAAATAGCGCAATGCTAAATAAAGAAAAATGAAGCTGTTATAAGACCCAGGTCCCATCACACAATGCAACACAGCCGAGGATAGGGTTTTCCCTTATAACAGCCAAAGAATGCTTGATACGTTTAAAACAAATCGTTTGATACTATTATAAGTGCATAGTGTATAAAACAACTTCAAATCATAAGTATCAATCATAGACGGCATAAGTGCCCCATCCCACTATGTCGCCATACTAGGCTCTACAAATAAAACCGCAGAATCACGTATTTGGAAATTGGATTTCCGTCTATGAACCGAGGCAAAAGATAGTCCTCAACCGATTCGAGACGCTCTAGTCCGTGTCTCAGGACCCAGACACAGGTGGGCCCTTGGATCGTCAGGGCCGGTCCACCGATGTGGATTAAAATGCCTGAACATGAGTTTCCCCGCCCTTTGGGGCGTAAATGAGCCAACTAAATGACTCCATCGGTTCGAGAACGACCGATCAATCCGAGGCGCCTCGCAACAGCAACAACCGCATAAGTCAAACTTGTCAGGGCGTGTAAAACCACTGACGCCACTTCTAACTAGAAAGAAACGCATGCCCTCCCTGAGGTCCTCTCCCGTTTTTGGTTCATACCGGGTGTGAAACACGCGAAGTAAACGTTACACAAAGCCATGCCACAAAGGCCTTGCTTTGATCATCACCACAAGACTTTGCTTTTCAACAGAAGCCTCGATCAATTGCCAAAATAAAATTTTCAAACTGGCTCGCATTTTCCGGGTTATTACAATCTCCCCCTCTTAAAACTTTTCGTCCCCGAAAAGGAACAAAGTCGAAAGTGGTTTGATTAATCAACTCTACGCTCGATCTGGCTTCCATTCTCCAACTCTTTAGTTTATGAGAATTTCCAAAATTTCAAAAATTTGGCTAACACCCTAAATTTTCGAAAAATTTCGCCATAACCTCCCCTACACCGGGAGCATCGAGGAATTTCAAATAGCTTCCCCGGTCCTTCAGATCTCAAAAAGAAAAAGAAAAAGCCAAGCGGCTAGCCAATAGGCTCATAAAATCATCATCACCCAAACAAAACAATAAATTATGTAGTAAACAGGTACCTATTTGTCGGGCAAACAAATTTTATTCTCTGCTCTAGCCTCCTTGCTATGACCTGTTCAATGTAAGTATATGTATATGCAAGCAATTGCGACCAATTTTCAATAAAGTTCAATATTTATTTCAATTAGGCTAAATGGTTCAAAATTATCAAACAATTAAACAAACAACACAAACATCAATCAATTAGTGAATTAGAGTTTCAAATTCATAACTTTGATATATAGTCAAAAATCAGATTTTTGATGCCAAATCACAACAACAAGCCCTATCTAATTTTTGGTTCTCACACCAGTCAATAGGCAATATGTAGATATTACACGTTCGTCACTCGGATATAAACTCTGATGATGATATATCAATCATCAGAATCACCCCCGGGCGACTAGAGTATAATTCTATATTTATCCAGTATATTAAAACTTCAAATACACGTTTGCAAGGCGTATATGCAAAATCTTTATATACTGGACTGTCCTAATCAATATAAATAAATAATCAAATACGAATAATTGATTTAAATTATCAAAACAAAATTTGTTTTCATTCGAAAAATATACTCTTCACACTCGTTCTAGGATACTACTGATCCCATCTCTAACGAGTCATTCCCATTGGATATTACTAATCCAATATCTGATGAATTCTTCCATATGGTTCTAATGTGTCTTGTTCTCTAGCTTTGTAAACCAAAGCTCTGATACCAACTGTGACGGCAAAGAATTTCGCTCGGTCCGAACCAGTCGCTAAACCGATCCAGGCCGTTCGAAACGCCCTATCGTTTGAGAACAAGACAAAACAGAACGCATACAGAAGAACATTTCATTGTATATTACAACAATGCATCAGATTACAAGAATATACAGAGTATAGATGAATATTACACAGAAATATCAGAGATTTAAATTACATTTAAATACATAGCAGCGGAAAATAATACAATACACAACTAGAAGAGATATACGGATACAAAGCTTTCCGGATATCGTTCCAGCTGTAAACCAGGATCCTGTGAATATAAATCTGCAAAACCAAAACTACTAGCTGCCCGTGTCAAAATAAGGGCACCCAGAGTTTAGGTTAAAACAATAAACTCCAGGTCAGTCATGTGACTGGTGTGAGAACTAAAACAGTTAATCTTTATTATTAAAGTTAGGTAAATCAAGGGACCACGCCGTATAACACGGAACGGGTTTCCTCCCAAGAATACCAGTGCATAAAACAAATAGCGCAATGCTAAATAAAGAAAAATGAAGCTGTTATAAGACCCAGGTCCCATCACACAATGCAACGCAGCCGAGGATAGGGTTTTCCCTTATAACAGCCAAAGAATGCTTGATACGTTTAAAACAAATCGTTTGATACTATTATAAGTGCATAGTGTATAAAACAACTTCAAATCATAAGTATCAATCATAGACGGCATAAGTGCCCCATCCCACTATGTCGCCATACTAGGCTCTACAAATAAAACCGCAGAATCACGTATTTGGAAATTGGATTTCCGTCTATGAACCGAGGCAAAAGATAGTCCTCAACCGATTCGAGACGCTCTAGTCCGTGTCTCAGGACCCAGACACAGGTAGGCCCTTGGATCGTCAGGGCCGGTCCACCGATGTGGATTAAAATGCCTGAACATGCGTTTCCCCGCCCTTTGGGGCGTAAATGAGCCAACTAAATGACTCCATCGGTTCGAGAACGACCGATCAATCCGAGGCGCCTCGCAACAGCAACAACCACATAAGTCAAACTCGTCAGGGCATGTAAAACCACTGACGCCACTTCTAACTAGAAAGAAACGCATGCCCTCCCTGAGGTCCTCTCCCGTTTTTGGTTCATACCGGGTGTGAAACACGCGAAGTAAACGTTACACAATGCTACGCCACAAAGGCCTTGCTTTAATCATCACCACAAGACTTTGCTTTTCAACAGAAGCCTCGATCAATTGCCAAAATAAAAATTTCAAACTAGCTCGCATTTTCCGGGTTATTACAACACTTAACCAATCTAAACTTGGTAATTCAATGAGGTTAAGTAACCTATACTTAACCAATCTAATATACGGACCTGTTAGGGTTAAGTCACAAGACCTTTTTAAATATACTTAACCATTGTAATACGATTAGTGGATGGGGTTAAGCTAACCCATACTTAACCAATCCGACTCGATAATCTGATGGGATTAAGCTAATTTATGCTTAATCAATCTAACACGATAATCTGATAGGGTTAAGACAAACAAATACTTAACCAATTTGACATACGAGTTGTAGGGCTAAGCCTTGAACTTGAGTACTTAGCCAATCTTGACATGATTTGTGGGCGGGTTAAGTCATGAACTTGAATGACAACACTTAACCCATTAGACAAAACCCTAGCTCAGGAGACTAGGTTGAAAATCGTGGTTAACAAGGATAGCGGGAAGAGAAGCTAAGTGGTAAACCTTAGTTAAGGATAACTAAGTAATAATTCTTAGCCAAGGACAGGGGACTAGTTCATAAATAGATGAGTAACCTGATACGGTAAGTCATCGCTTAGTATACGAGAAAGAGCAACTTATCTTACTTGGATAAAAAGCTCCAGCGAACTGGGTGACGAAGCGGTAGCTTCGGGGGACGTGAGGGTACTCTTGGTATCCCTCTGTGAGGTGGCAAGTGGTCCTTGAAACCCGGCCTCACAGAGGTTAAGGTCTGCGGTAGAAGAGCCAAGAGTATGCCTTGGTTGCTATGCGAGCGACCTAAAGACTGGGATGGATTAGCGAGGAGTCGACGATACTTGTTTTTGCCCTGGATAGCACGTTGCCGACTACATACCATCTTTAGTCAATCGTGTACGAACGGAAAGGCAGAGAACTCCCAACAGACCATGTTCTTGCTATCGAGTCATGGGTAAGGTTGGCCAATAGGAAAGTGGGGCATAGTGGGGCCGGGATGTAGTTCTCATACATGATTTTTCTTGGATTGCCTTTCAGTAGTTGAGGGAGGGGTCACGTGGGACCATAGCCACGGATACAAAAATAGACCTTGATATCTGCATCAGCAGACGACTTAAAGCTCCCGACTGAGTTCCGTATTTCTTGATTTGCCCTGGCACGGAACTCGGATGGCACATTGAGATACATGTGCGTCTAGACATGGAAAAAACGATTCACGATACGTACGTGGGATAAAGGGCGTGGTTGACGGGTGGCATAATCCCTAGTGGCCCTAGGTGGCTTAAACCCAAACCGAGACACGGAAACGTTCATTAGGTAGCATAATCCCTAGTGGTCCTAGGTGGCATAAATCCTAAGTGAACACGCAATAGCTCATGGTAAGAAAACATAACCAGATCAAGGGTAGCAGTCCAAAATAACCTCAACGATAAACGGTACTATGTTGAGGTGGCATAGATTTACATGGGAAAGCCCGTACAGCCTACGGCAAAGGACTGAACTTATACATGGAAAGAAACATACGAGTTGGGAAAACCTACATATGCTATATATTAGGTTGACATGGACCATTACATTGGGCAAGGGACATTCCTAGTTAACACATGACGCGGGTTGGGATACTAGTACGAGAGGTGCAGAGCAAATATACATGATAAATACCTTGGGATGGTATACATGACAGATACCATGGGATGGTATACATGATAGATACCTTGGGATATTATACTCGATAGAAACCTGACGATGTGATACCTTGATTTATCATGACATCGTAGTTTATCATGATATCTTAGTTTATCTTGCTACAGTAGTTCAGCCTGTTATCCTGGTTTAGTTTATCTATCTTGTAGTCATCCTTATGTTTACTTTCAGTTTATGCATGTCATGTTACCTTTACCTGTTTTTATACTGGAAGTAGATAGGACTTGCCAGTCTTTATGACTGACCCCGTTTTGTTTCGCCTCTTTGTCTTCCGTTCCCCCCCCCCCCCCCCCCGAGGTTTTCAGGGAGGAAACACTATTATCTAGTTCGGACTTCTTCTGCTTGAAGGTCATCACGCATGGCTTGGACTTTTCTTGGCTATGGCTACTTTACTGTTTTACTTGGGGAATAATTTATGAAATGGTTTTATGCTTCTTTACTATTGCAAGACAGGTTTTGATGTATTCTGATGCAAAAGGCTTTAGACCTTATTTTATAAGGTAATGAAATTTGTTTTACTTCCGCTGTTTAATATATGTTCTGTCTTGTAATATTTCTGTGCATGTTTACCTCGATAATGCTTCACCAAACCTAGTCATTCCCTTTGTGAGTGACCCTAGTGGAGGTGGGGTGTTACATTTGGTATCAGAGCAGAAGGTTACCAGACTGGGCAAAAGTTTTTAAAACCTTCTGAAAACTATTTGAGAAACCATTTACAAAGAAGCATTTTTCAAGAAAAAGTTTTTAAAGGCTATTCCCCAAAAGCCATTAGCACTATCCTTTGTTTCCTTGATTGAATCTCTTTTCCTTTCTTTCCTCCATCTGTAGTCACAGTAGTTTTAACTGTGACTAATCCTAGTCTAGTTTTCCGTGAGACGGAGGTGGTTCTCGAGAGGCCTGTTACTGTGTTACAAGGAGGGGTAATAAGAGCAAGGATAAAGGACACAGGCGTAAGGATAAGCAACTTGTTGGTATGGCTTGATCCACAAAGGAAGATAAGGACAGGAGCAGCGAGAGGGCAATTGTATGCTCTCATTTCTAGCGTACCTAAGAGAAATGGTACCGTTTCTGTTAATGGCTTAGCCTTTCTTTTCTATCATCCCGTCCGGACTTTGTTTTGATCATCGCATCATTTAAGTCTTCCTCGATAGTTAAGTCTCTGCACCTTAGTACTAGCATGGTAGAAGATCCCACTTTAGTCCCAAAATCTGGTTGGAGAGTCGGTCCATTTATTCATGACTTGTTTAGATTTGAGAACGTCTATGCCAAGTGTTGAGATTAGAAGCAATGCTTCTATTGTTGAGCTATGGATGGATTCTAGGGATGAAGTGGTTATCCAGTAAGGGATGCCATTCTCGGTTTTGAAAGGAGGGTGGTCAAACTCTTATCTTGCCTTGGTAATACCCTCGAAGTCTCGTGTAACCTTTTGGGTTCTATCATGGTTAGTTACCTAGAATATCTTGATGCATTTATCGGAAATCTTTGATCCGATCGAGTAAAATTCGCCACTAAGACGGATGGTTCATTTCGCTTGAGCATGGGTTATAGGAATTTTGGAGAGCTTGCATGAGTACGCAGCTATGTTTGAGCCGAGCATACTAGGGAAAGAATAAGTGAAAGTGAAACGAGAAGCGACAGTGAAAAGAGTCCCAACTCACACCTTGGAAATAGGAATCAAGGAGCTACAGAATCATGAAGTCAAAGGCGGTCAAGGCACGATGGAATGAAGCTCATGGAAATGCGGCTTAGACGCGCGCATCATGTCTCTTTTTAAGAGTATATCTTTAATCCTTGGTTCTCCTGTAGAGCTTGCTTGCATGCTATCGCTTAGTGGATATCCTCTCGGTCCTGTTTCTGTTGCAAACCCCGTAAGGAGTTTGTCTTGTTTATCTTCTCGATCCTATCTTGGGAACCATAGGTAGAACTCTATGGATGTAAACATGTATTTGAAACATGTTATGATTGATATGGTTGCAAATGGTTGCAAGTGGTTGCTCGTGGATGCGCGAATACACATTAGATACTAGATTGACGCGGTCACGTTTCATGTTGCATATGCACGAGTATTTATACTTGTTTATGGATAAAATTGAATGTTTTGCCATGCGGATGTTGCATATGAATGAATGTTTGTGCACACATATAGTGTTTACATGACTAGGACTACCTGCATACATGTTGGATTCATGGCACTAAACATACTTTGCATTAGAAAGATCATTCAGGCCTGATCATTAGCATTAGCTAAGGAGCATATACACACACGTTTTGCATATGTTCATGTGGCATTAGAAATCGTCTAAGGACAATGGTTGCCTGTGGATGATATTCTGAGTAGATGGATGATGGATGGTAGGATACGTTCTTCATAACTTGGAGATTTCGGGGACGAAATCCTTAAAGGAGGGGAGAATGTAACAACCTGAAATTTAACAACGTGTTAAAACAAGAATCAAGGCAGGATTTAATGATAAAATCTGAATCAGGAGAAATGGGTAGCGCCACTGCGTTTGTCTCGAAAAAATACGCGAAATAGAGTCTGAGTTTTCGAAAATCGGAGTCCGTATGACCCAGTTATGGCCCGTCAAAGTTTTCAGAAAATTTCAAGTTCAAAAACAGTTCAAATTTGAATTCAGAATTCAAATTCATCAAAGCAGCGCAGGCGAGAAAATTCCCGCCACCCACAAGTCGACTGGGGAGTCGACTTGGGAGTCGACACACCCTAGGTGGTGTCGACTGCCCAGTCGGCACCCCTATCGACTTGGGTGGTCGGCCAATTTGGGCCTGGGTGCACCTGACTTGTTTCTCAAGACATGATTGGAGGCTTGTGATGGATTTTGAGGGTTCAGATCTATCCTAGGGTTAATCTAAGGGCCTAAACTACTCCTAATCTCTATAAAAACACCCCTAAGCCTACCCTAAACCCTCACAAATTACTCATGCCACGAAGTGCCGCCAAAATCAATCTTGACCATGGCCTCCATCTCTAACTCTAAGGGCTTATGCATTCAAATCGGGTTCAAATCAAAAGGTGCAAGCTTTCTACATCAAATCGAGGGTAGATCAACGTTGCTATGCAAACTTCATGACGATTCTTCCACAAAGGAGCCACCTTTCTTCATCAAGACGATTCATGCCCCTAGCCCTTTTGCCACGCTATGTAAGTTCTAGCTACTTGTAGATTCTAACGGTGGTTCTAATGTGACATGGGATAAAATGAGATGAAACATAAGTATGCTAGCCTATATGAACCTTGTCATGCCTCTTTTGCTTGAACCTATGACTTTGGGCTATGCTTAGTGACTAAATCATGCCACTTATGTTATGTTTAACCTAGTATATCTTGCAAGTTTGAATCTTTATCTATGAAATGTTAGTATGAACCTTTGGGAACCACTTGACTTGTGAAACATTGGCAAAGACTTGACTTTGGGGCTTATGCATGTAAATGAACCCAAACCCCTTATGTATCATGCATGTTTGTGGCCAAATTCCCTTATGACACTATGCATGTTTGTGGCCAAATTCCTTTATGATACTATGCATGTTTGTGGCCAAATTCCCTTATGATAGTACGCATGTTTGTGGCCAATATGTTGGCATAATACCCTACGATGTGACTCGCTTCCACTTGGGTTGGAAATACGTTTGGGTAGCTTAGGAAAAACGTGGGTATGACATGAAAAACTTGACATGGGATTTATATGAGAACATGACATTCATGATACATTTAAATATGGTCATGACACATGGGAAAACATGGAACTTGAACTAGACATGGGTGGGTTGTAGGTGTAATAAGACACTAGACCAAACATGAAAGTGGCCAACTCGAGGTTGGGTTGAGTTTGTAGCATAAATCTACCCGGACCCGCCCGGCTTAACTAGTGGCTACAAACAATAGGACCCAATGTGAGTTATTGGTCACATAGCACTTAAAACCCGAGGTTAGACTAGGTTGTGGTGTAAATCTACCCGGACCTGCCCGGCTTAACTAGTAACCACAACAAAGTCTAATGTGAGAGGTTGGGGTGCATTAATCTAATTAATGCCACATGAAAAGGTTAAGTAATTTTGATTAATGACACTTAACCGATATGACACGAATGGGTAGGTTAAGTTAAACCGGACTTGGTTCCTTAATGACACTTAACCATATAAGACAATTAGGGGATGGGGTTAAGTAATTTACACTTAACTAATCCGACTTGGTAACTAGATGGGGTTAAGTAACCTACACTTAACTAATCTAAACACGGTACTTAGATGGGGTTAAGTAATCCATACTTAACTAATCTAACACGGTAAATTCGACGGGGTTAAGTAATTTACACTTAACTAATCCGACTTTGTAAATTAGATGGGGTTAAGTAACCTAGACTTAACTAATCTAAACACGGTACTTACATGGGGTTAAGTAATCCATACTTAACTAATCTAACATGGTAAATTCGATGGGGTTAAGTAATTTACGCTTAACTAATCCGACTTGGTAAATTAGATGGGGTTAAGTAACCTAGACTAAACTAATCTAAACACGGTAATTAGATGAGGTCAAGTAACCTTCACTTAACTAATCTAAGCACGGTAATTCGATGGGGTTAATTTAATCACTTAACCAATCTAAACTTGGTAATTCAATGAGGTTAAGTAACCTATACTTAACCAATCTAATATGCGGACCTGTTAGGGTTAAGTCACAAGACCTTTTTAAATATACTTAACCATTGTAATACGATTAGTGGATGGGGTTAAGCTAACCCATACTTAACCAATCCGACTCGATAATCTGATGGGATTAAGCTAATTTATGCTTAATCAATCTAACACGATAATCTGATAGGGTTAAGACAAACAAATACTTAACCAATTTGACATACGAGTTGTAGGGCTAAGCCTTGAACTTGAGTACTTAGCCAATCTTGACATGATTTGTGGGCGGGTTAAGTCATGAACTTGAATGACAACACTTAACCCATTAGACAAAACCCTAGCTCAGGGGACTAGGTTGAAAATCGTAGTTAACAAGGATAGCGGGAAAAGAAGCTAAGTGGTAAACCTTAGTTAAGGATAACTAAGTAATAATTCTTAGCCAAGGACAGGGGACTAGTTCATAAATAGATGAGTAACCTGATACGGTAAGTCGTCGCTTAGTATACGACAAGGAGCAACTTATCTGACTTGGATAAAAAGCTCCAGCGAACTGGGTGACAAAGCGGTAGCTTCGGGGGACGTGAGGGTACTCCTGGTATCCCTCTGTGAGGTGGCAGGTGGTCCATGAAACCCGGCCTCACAGAGGTTAAGGTCTGCGGTAGAAGAGCCAAGAGTATGCCTTGGTTGCTATGCGAGCGACCTAAAGACTGGGATGGATTAGCGTGGAGTCGACGATACTTGTTTTTGCCCTGGATAGCACGTCACTGACTACCTACCATCTTTAGTCAATCGTGTACGAACGGAAAGGCAGACAACTCCCAACAGACCATGTACTTGCTATCGAGTCATGGGTGAGGTTGGCAAATAGTAAAGTGGGGCATAGTGGGGCCGGGATGTAGTTCTCATACATGATTTTTCTTGGATTGCCTTTCAGTAGTTGAGGGAGGGGTCACGTGGGACCATAGCCACTGATACAAAAACGGACCTTGATAACTACATCAGCAGACGACTTAAAGCTCCCGACCGAGTTCCGTATTTCTTGATTTGCCCTGGCACTGAACTCGGATGGCACATTGAGATACATGTGCGTCTAGACATCGAAAAAACGATTCACGATACGTACGTGGGATAAAGGGCGTGGTTGACGGGTGGCATAATCCCTAGTGGCCCTAGGTGGCTTAAACCCGAACCGAGACACGGAAACGTTCATTAGGTAGCATAATCCCTAGTGGTCCTAGGTGGCATAAATCCTAAGTGAACACGCGATAGCTCATGGTAAGAAAACATAACCAGATCAAGGGTAGCAGTCCAAAATAACCTCAAGGACAAACGGTACTATGTTGAGGTGGTATAGATTTACATGGGAAAGCCCATACGGCCTACGGCAGAGGACTGAACTTATACATGGAAAGAAACATACGAGTTGGGAAAACCTACATATGCTATATATTAGGTTGACATGGACCATTACATTGGGCAAGGGACATTCCTAGTTAACACATGATGCAGGTTAGGATACTAGTACGAGAGGTGCAGAGCAAATATACATGATAAATACCTTGGGATGGTATACATGATAGATACCATAGGATGGTATACATGATAGATACCTTGGGATATTATACTCGATAGAAACCTGACGATGTGATACCTTGATTTATCATGACACCGTAGTTTATCATGATATCTTAGTTTATCTTGCTACAGTAGTTCAGCCTGTTATCCTGGTTTAGTTTATCTATCTTATAGTCATCCTTATGTTTACTTTCAGTTTATGCATGTCATGTTACCTTTACCTTTTTTTATACTGGAAGTAGTTAGGACTTACCAGTCTTTATGACTGACCCCGTTTTGTTTCGCCTCTTTGTCTTCCGTTCCCCCCCCCCCCCCCCCCAAGGTTTTCAGGGAGGAAACACTATTATCTAGTTCGGACTTCTTCTGCTTGAAGGTCATCACGCATGGCTTGGACTTTTCTTGGCTATGGCTACTTTACTGTTTTACTTGGGGAATAATTTATGAAATGGTTTTATGCTTCTTTACTATTGCAAGACAGGTTTTGATGTAGTCTGATGCAAAAAGGCTTTAGACCTTATTTTATAAGGTAATGAAATTTGTTTTACTTCCGCTTTTTTATATATGTTATGTCTTGTAATATTTCTGTGCATGTTTACCTCGATAATGTTTCACCAAACCTAGTGCATTCCCTTTGTGAGTGACCCTAGCGGAGGTGGGGTGTTACACTTTCGGTTGAGTTGAAGGTTATTAAGGCATTATACCTTATGTTCTTTTATAAAACAAGTGATTTTTAAAGAAAATCCCTTTTCGACCCTGTCAGAGATGTTGATGCAGTAGCCTCATTGTAGAGTGGCTAACTTTCAAAACAGAAATATGTATGTATCGGAACCAATTTCAAACCTAAAAAGGTAAATACAAAAGCCTTAATGCTTCATATCCTTAACTTGTGGCATTTCAAGCCTTTAACACTATCAAAAGGTAGCTTCCTAAAGCATAGGATGAGCAATGACACTGAAAATAAACATGGCTATAAATGATTTATTTCTTTGTAAAGTCATATTTTGTACCAACTAAACTATATTTGTAGAAACTTGATTGTTTTATAAATATTATGTTGACCAAAATAATGTCCTTTCAGTAATTTGTACTTTTTAATGTATAAAATATTTATACGTATGTGTTAGCCACTTAATTAACCCATATGCTTTCATGAGAAAAATCAATCTTAGGAAGTTCATAATAATTAAATAAAACTTAGCGAAAATTTCCAAATATTCAAAGAATGAAAAATATCTCTTCCTCTATCTTATATAAAAAAATTCAAATCCAAAATAATCAATTAACCCCTTTTAATTAATTAAATATGTAAATAACAAACTATCTTTCTTAGGATATTCATAAAATATTCCTAATGCTTAGAAAATTATAAGATTCCAAACCCATCTTCAAAACCGTATAACACACATCATATCAAAATTTTGTGACATTTGAAGATCTCTAACTATAGATTTTGATCAAAAACATATCTATTTTCATGCAAATTAAGCATAAAATTCAAAACCAAGCATGGGTATTGCTAAACAATCAAGTACCATCATTATTAACATGGAAACAATCATGAACAAGCATAGATAATTTGAATATAAGAAAATAGCCAAATCAACCATAAATAGAGAATATTATTTACCTTATTTGGATTGAAGACTTGAGATGCGCATATGATAATTTCATAGGCCTTAATGTTCTAGCTTTCTTTTAGATTTTCTCTACTTTCCTAAGATTTTACCTCCTTACATGATCATTTATGTTTTTAGAAATGAAAGTGTAATGGAAAAAGTCTGGAAGATTGTGTATTCATATGAGGCCATAAATTTCCTACATTTCCACTATCATAATCCTCTTTCCATATGCATCTTTCAAGATAATTAGTTTCTAAGACCAACTTATTGATAATTCATTAATTACAAATCTCATCTCTTCATCCGCCACATTATTCCTATTTAATTATCTAATTAAGTTCTTAAATAATATTCACTAAAAATTAGGGATGTTACATTATCCCTTTCTTAAAAGAAATTCATCCTCCAAAATTTAGTTAAAAACTAAAACAAGAATAATATTCAAGCAAATAATGCTATCTACACTAGTGTATCCTGCTAAAAACTAGTCTATAAAATAATAAGGATAGTGCCTCACAAAAAATCAGGAAAATTATCTACAATCCAATTTTTATTTCTTAAGTACAGTCTTTCACATTAGCACTCCACTGGACTTTCACCAGTTTAACTGTCTTGTTCCTCAAATTCTTTTTATCTATGGTTACAACTCGAACTGGTTATCTCTCAATAATCGAGTCTAGTTCCACCACCAATTCTTCTAATGCCTTCAGATATATGGTAGAATCGGGTTCATGTATGTACTTCTGTAATTCAATGCATGAAATACATCATAAGTAATCTTTCACATCCTATCCACAACAAAAAAAGATCGAACAAACCTTGGTGTCAACTTTTATGATTTCCCAAAGAGAACTACGATACTTTGACGAAAACTAGATCTTAGGTAGAGAACTCCAAATCCCTAATCCTTTGCCAGCGTAACTCTTCTTACTAGACTGAGCTCCCTTCATTCGACCTCGAATCATCTCATTCTTTTCCGCGACATCTTTCACTATATTCGGACCAATAATGAATTTATCTCCGGATTCCAACCATCATGATAGTGACTTACACGGTCTTCTGTTTAACGCTTCGAAAGGTCTCATACCAATACTTGCATAAAAGCTATTATGATGGGAAAACTCGACTAGATGTAAATGATCTTTCCATGAGCCACACAATTTCATTACAAGAAAATTATATTTTAATAATGCCAATAGATAATGCTTTATTTCATCGTGTTATTTTTTCGATTTTAATTTGTCTTGTTTAACATAGAAACTAGCTAGTAACGTTTAAAACGCGGGCTTATATTTTGGTGGCCGCCAATTTCTCCAAATTTTCACTACTTTTCTATTTCCTAAATTATCTCCTCTAAACCTAAAACAAATCCGCCATCAAATTATCACCATTTAAACTTGATTCCTTGTCCCTCGAATGTCATCTATATGCCACTTGTGAAGGCGCTGAATAACTCCTCTAGCCAGTGTCAGTCTTTACTGAAGTTGGAAAAGCAAAGGTTTTGAGCCACATAAATTATTGGACATAGTTATACCATAAAAGTTTGTAGCCATTGTTTAAAAAATAGCAATCGATCTAAGTTTGTGGAATTGGGTTTCAGATAAAGCAACAATGATTGGTTACTCCGTATTTTGTCCGATTTAGGGATGGTATTTAAATGACGATGTTTCGTAGATTATGCATGGAGATAGGTGAGTTTCAGATTGAGGTTTCTTATTCAATTTGGGGATTATGCTAGACGATTTGGTATTAGATGGTATTTTCTTATTCGATTTGAGTTTTCACTACTTATATTTCATTTTTATTTTTATTTAACGTTACAATTAGATGGATTCCTTCTTTTACCTATTCTTGAACGGTAGACTATTTTTTTTACTGCTAGACATCATTTTCCTGCTAAAATTTGTGCTAGGTTCTAACTTATTAATATACCATGATTCGTGGTGTTATAAAAATTAATCGAATTAGAGAATAGCCAATAAAAACATATAATTACAACTCACATTGACATTCCTGATTTACGTAAACTACACTCTTATGTTTGTCTAACCATTTTGTGTTGTAGTAGTCATTGTGCTTCATTAATATGTTACTATTTTTGCGACGCAAGTGCTTATTCGGGATGTGGAGGCTCAACCTACTTGCCATCCAACAAATGGAGCTATAGAATCTCATTTTGATTTGGTATAACAACCTTTTTTCTCTTACATATTCACCCCATAGTAAATAAGCATCATACACGTACAAATATCTAACTAGTTACAAAATTTGTTTATGGGGTTTTATTTTTGAATCAAATATATACTATTTTTGAATCAACTTTTCATTAGGTAGCCGTATACATAAATAATTTTTTCTGCTATGCTTTTATAAAATATTAATTTTTTCCTTTACTTTTCATTTGGTTTTTATCAGGTGGAAGTTTGCTTTACTTTGCTTCCATGGTAATTGCTGCAGAAGAGCATGGAGTCAGAGCTTTGGTCTGAATGCTATGATGTGGCAGTATAATAGAATTAGTAAACCTAGGCTCTAGAGAAGAAATGGTAGGGACATGGCCTATATGATTGGAAAACTAATAAAAAATGTTCCAAGTGGAAATAAAATGGATTTGTGCACCTTGCTTTAAGAGACTACTCATTTCCGTGCAGTGCCTTAAAGGTTAGGTAAACCTAATGCAATAATCGGTGGATGTTATATAGCCTCATACAGGATCGCTTATTACTGAAACTGAGAAATATACAAGGTAATTATGTTATTTATGCATGTATTAGTAATCTATCGACACAGTTATTGTTCATAATGTTGATGCTTTTTTATTTCGAATCTGTTGCCTCTATTTCAAGCAATGACTGTAATTTTTCGAGGGATTAATTTACCATTGTTTCATTTTAGTTTGCTGTGTAAGTGCGATTTTTCCCTCTTTTACCTACATTGACCAACAATTGTGTGATCAGTCAGCAGAAAACTTTAGAAAATCTCGGAGTTAATGTGAACTTGGGTAAGGTTGGACTATTAGGCAATGATAGTACTTAGTTTTTGCTTTGTAATTCACATAATTATTTGCCATGTCAATAAATATTTTTGGAATTTTACAACATGCTATCTGTTTTGATCAATATTAGCAAACTTTAGAAACAAAGATGGTAAACTCGATCAGTTGCAGCAAAAATAAACTAAGTTTATTCATAGATGATGCACAATTATTGATTTGACATGGTTACTAATGATATTGTTTACATATTTATGCATTACTAAGTTGCTCATATAATGTAACTCACTAATGAGTTACCAAGTTAATGCAAAAAATAACATTGTTTATAATTAATCTTCTTTGCAATGTTGACTATTTTACAAATTACAAGAAAGATTGTAGCTACCTTGTAGTTTCAAAAGAAAAGTATAAGTTGTTTTTTAATAATACCTGAAAGAAGTGATTACAATGTGATGTCATACTCTGTATTTATATCATTCTCTTATACAAGTTAATAATTTTGAATTTTAATACAACCATTCAGTGTATTTTAATGCCATATTTTCTTTCCTATAATTGCTTAGCATAAGGTGTAGAATGAGGTAGTAAATTGCTAAAAAGAATGCTTGATTTACATGAACCACTAAGTTATGGAGCGAGGTGCTAGAAAGAACAAGGGGAACGGATGAAATGGCAAGGTGTTGGAGAAATGAGGTAATGCCATATATAAAAAGAGAATTCTTGCTAGATTTTCTATACCAAGTATGCTTATATTTAACAGTATTGACATTTTCCAACCCAAGTTGATTTAAATTATTTTTGATGAAGTTTCATTAGTAATTTAGTAAATAGTTTGATTTTTCGATGATCGTCACGCTTGTTTTCAATTAAAACACCATCTTAACACTTATTACTATAGCATTGTTGTCCACAACTGGCACTCGGCTGAGATACTTGTTTTAGTTTTTTTTATACTTATTTATTTCCTGAATTATTTAACTGTAATTTTTGTTGTTGATTGTTAATTACGATTTTGTATTTTTGATATCAGGATTAACTCGAACAGTTCATGCTTATTCAACCGTTCTTGAATCGCTATCTAAGAGGTGCAATCGTTTATCATAGCTTTGTAACATGCAATAATTTTATCCTAATATTTCGTGGGTAGGTAGAGAGGAATTTTGATTAATGCTTTGCTTTAAACTTGCTGAGTGTGAACTCTAAGATTACTTTCAGAAATATTTAGATCCTAAATGACGATAAAGCCATGCAACCTCAACACGAATAAATAGTTATGTATTGTAAGGGGTGATCAATCCCTTGCAGCAGAAAAACCTCAATAGGAACTTGCAATGATGTAATAGAACAAACAAATTAAAATGATTATCAGTCACAGATCACAGAAAAAAAGGCAATAGAGAACACACAATATTTATAGTGGTTCCACTATCGCGAGATAGTGTACGACCACTTCAATAGGGAAGAGATTTTATTGATATTCAAGAGATTACAGAGTTTTATAGTAGAGCAAAGAAATGAAAAAATACAGATGATCTATTGATAATAACATTCTCTATGCCTCTCTTTATATAGAGAAAAAAATACTTAGGGATGAGGTAATTGATTTATATAAATAAATCAATTCATGGAAGGCTAATATTCCATTAATTTTATTGTCATATAATTGATTGATAACATTCTCTTTTCTCCTTCAATCAATTATTTTCCCAATTTAATTTCTTTCTGTTTCTTCTTTCGTGAAATATGGCAACAAAATAAATGGTGAATATCCCCAATATCCATATCTCTTTAATATTCCTTTCCATTTCTTTCTTGCACAAAACGGGTAACCAAATTACCTTGAATATCTCCAAAATCTAATTAATTTTGGAACAAAATTCCAATAATCTCCACCTTGATACATATCTCTTACAACCAAGAGACTCCAATGTGAATGCTTCCCAATGAGTTCCTGCAAAAGTCACCCCTCATTGCACTTTGTTAGGGAACTCCGGCAAGGCCACCGCCCACAAACAAAGTGTTGGAAGCATTCAAAAAATAAGGTAGACATCGTGCAACCAACTCCTATCTCTTCATATAAGAAGAATACCACATCTTCTCTTGACTTCAACCAAGTCACTCTCTTCCCTATAGTGCCACCATGTGGCGCCTAGCACTTCATCAAGTGAATCAAGTTCGATCCATGCTCGAACTTAGTAGCAGGTAATGCCTTCGTAAACATGTCCGTTGCATTGTCACTTGTGTGAATCTTCTAAAGACGAACTAACTTCTCCTCATTCATAGAGATAAGGAAAGACTTTCTTACCTCTATATGCTTTGTTCTAGAATTGAAAGCCAGACTTTCAGCTAAATGAATTGCACTCTAACTGTCACAATTCACCAAACAAGCATCTTGTACAAAGCCCAAATCACACAATAACTTATTAATATAAAGTGCCTCCTTAGCTGCCTCAACTGCAGCTATCAACTCTTCCTCTGTAGTAGACAAAGAAACTATAGTATGCAAGCTCACTCTCTAACTAATAGTTGTTCCTCTAAGAACAAACACATAGGCTGAGGTTGACTTGCTTCTATCTTTATCTCCGGCATAGTCTGAATCACAAAATCCGACCAAGTTGATTCTGCCATAAAAAACAAGCCTATAATCTGATGTTCCTCTAAGAAATCTAAAAATATACTTCACTACCTCCCAATGCGGTTTTCTCGGATTTGCCGTATATCTACTAACTAATCCAATAGCTTGAGAAATGTTAGGTCTAGTGCACACCATAGCATACATCAAGCTACCTAATGCACATGCATAAGGCACCTTTTTCATATAAGTCTTGTCTTTTTCTGAGATCGGAGAGCCCTAGTTAGAAAGCTGTATATGCAAAGGCATGAGTGTACTGATAGCCTTTGCTCCATCCATGATAAACCGAGCAAGCACCTTTTGAATATATTCCTTTTGAGTGAGTCTCAAAAGTCCAAGTTTTCTATCTCTTTGGATTTCCATCCCCAAAAGTTTCTTTGCTTCTCCAAGATTTTTCATATCGAATTCCGCTTTTAATTTCAACTTCAACTCATCAATTTCAGCTTTATCCTTGGAAGCAATCAACATGTCATCCACATACAAAAACAAATACACCCAATTATTATTTTTAATTGCTTGAAATAAACACATGCATCTTTAGTACTACGATTAAAACCATGTGAAAGCATAAAAGAATCAAACCTTTTGTACCACTGTCTGAACGACTGTTTTATACCACAAAGAGATTTCTTCAACCAGCATACCCAATCCGATTTTCCATCTACAATAAATCCTTCTGGCTGCTTCATGTAAATGGTTTCCTCCAAATCACCTTGCAAGAAAGTGGTCTTCACATCAAGTTGTTCTAACTCCAAATCATGAGCAGCAACTATTGCAAGTAGGATTCGAATTGAAGTTTGTCTAACAACTGGAGCAAATATTTCATCATACTCTAACCCCTTTCTTTGTGGAAACCCTTTGGCTACAAATATTGCCTTGTATCTACCATCATCTTTCACTTTGAAAACCCACTTGCAACCTATGGCTCGACTTCCTTGAGGTAGTGGTACCAAATCCCAAGTCTTATTCTTCCACAAAGAATATATCTCCTCTTCCATGGAGAAACTCTAGTTCTAGTTATCACTCAACTTCATGGATTCTTCAAGGCTCAATGGTTCATCATGAATTACATGTAAAGCATATTAAAATTGATCATCAAGGCTCAAATTTGCATACTGCCAATCTCCATATCTAATTGGAGCTCTCTTTGGTCTCTGACTATCCCGAACGGCTATATCGCCTGACTCTCCTTGAGCTCCACCTTGAGCTCCACCTTGAGATGAATCATCTCTAGCTTCATGACCATCAGCATTACTACTAGAGGAAATTTGTGGACTATCATGTGATGTATCATCGACTGCTCTGACACTATTATCAATAGTAATAGCTCTACTTTGGGCTTGAAAACTGGGAATCTTGGTCTTTTCAGGCTTCTCATCAACTGAATTTGAACCCTCTGATAAACCTTCCAAAGGTTTCAACATTGCTGACTCATCAAAGGTCGCATGTGTGAAATGTATAACTTTCTTCGTAATTGGATTCCAAATTCTATATCCTTTTATACCATCTGTATAACCAAGAAACACACATTTGGAGGCCCTAGGATCCAACTTATCATGTCCAGTATTGTGAACATAAACTGGACATCCAAATATACGTAAATAACTTAATAAAGTGTTTTTACCTCTCCATAACTCCTCTGGAATCTTCCCACCAATGGTTGAGCACGAAATCCGATTAATAATATGTGTTGTAGTCGAAATAGCTTCAGCCCAAAAACCCTTAGACATACCCGCAGTCAATACCAAGCAATGGACCTTTTCAAGTAGAGTCATATTCATTCTCTCAACAATCTCATTGGATTGCGGATCACCAGGTGTAGTAAGAAGTCTTTTAATACCATGTTGTCTGCAGTAGTAGAGGAACTCTTTGGAGACCTATTTGCCACCGTTGTCGGAACTAAGAATCTTTAATTTCTTTCCTATTTGGTTTTCAACAAGAGCTAACCAAACCTTAAACTTCTCAAATACTTCCGACTAAGCTTTCATTACATACACCCAAACCTTGCGCGAGTAGTCATCAATGAATGAAACCAGATAATAAGCTCCACCAATAAAAGCTGTAGAGTATGGCCTACAAATATCTAAATGCACGTAATCAAGTACCCTCTTATAAGTATGCCTGCCATCAACAAAATAAACTCTGGTTTGCTTTGCCAATACACACTCCTTGCAAAAGTCCAACTTATTAACGATTTCTCCCTTGATATTTTTCTTCTTACGAAGCAACTGTAAGTTCTTCTCCGAAGTATGAACTGATCTTATATGCCAAAGTGTGGTTGCATCCAAACTTTTAGAACAATTGACTCCAACGCATAATTCTCCACGGACAGTGGTACCCATTAGCATATACAGATTCCGCACCATAACACCCTTCATCAATACAAGTGCCTCACTAGAAACTCTCAAACCATCTATAACAATGGTTATCTTGCATCCCAATGATGCCAATTGGTCTAATGATATCAATGACTTCCGAAGACCTGGGACGTAGCGAACATTTGAAAGTGTGCGAATAATCCCATTATACATGTGAATGCGAGCTGAACCGAATCCCACATATTTACATGTAGCATGTTCTCCATAAGGATAGAACTTTCTTCTTTGGCATCGAAGGAAGAAAAATAATCCTTATTAGCAGTCATGTGAGTTGATGCTCCAGAATCTAAAATCCAGTGGTCTGCAACATCTGATACAACCGCTGTCAATAAATCACTACCGTATTTCTCCATCGTAATAGATGAAGAACCATCAGTCTTCTTCTCCAAATCTGGACACTTTCTTCTCCAATGGTCTGCTTTCTTACAATTATAGCACTTTCCATATTTAGACTTACTCCACGAATGAGGCTTCTTAGAATTGGAACTCCCCTGATTATTCTTCACTTTCTTCTCTGCTCTTCTTCTCTCAACAAATAAACCTTAACTACTACTTCCTCCACTACTATCGCTAAAACAAAATTCTTTCATCTGATCTCTCAACTTTTCACTGAGCAAACCTATCTTTACATCATCTAATTTCAATGTGTCTCTACCATAGATAAGGCTGTTAGCAAAACCAGTGTATCGCTTTGGGAGCGAGCACAACAAAACCATTTTTTTCTCATCAATTTTTAACTCAACAGACTTCATCTTCATCAATAGGTCATCAAACACACTCGATGTGTCTTAATTGAAAAACCTTCCTTTATCTTATAAGTGAAGAAGGTCTTCAATAGGATCAGATGGTTAGTTAGAGATTTCTTCATGTAGAGGTCCTCCAACTTCTTCTAAATGCCTTTAACTATTGTTTCCTGACTAATTTCAGAAATTACGTTCTTTCCCATAGAAAGTTGAAGAGTAGTAAATACCCATTCTTTCATCTCTTCTAATTCCATTAATGAAATATCAGTAGGCAATGCCTCTGTTTCAAATACTACTTGATGAACGCGATTTCTTCTCAAAATTACTTTCATCACCGACTGTCACTTTTCAAAATCTCCTTTACCATTCCACTTCTCCATCGTCAACTGTGATCCTGACACCACATAGGATCCTTTAACGTATGGAGCAACTACTGGGACTGACATATTATTCGTAATATTTTCATCTCCTCCTGCCATTTTACCGAACATCTTCTTTGTGAATCTAGCTCTGATACCGGTTGTAAGGGGTGATCAATCCCTTGCAGCGAAAAAACCTCAATAGGATCTTTCAATGACGTGATAGAACAAACATGTTGAAATGATTATCAATCACAAATAACAAAAAAAAATAAGGACAACAGAGAACACATAATATTTATGGTTGTTCCACTATCACGAGATAGTGTACGTCCACTTCAACGGGGAAGAGACTTAATTAATATTCAAGAGATTACAGAGTTTTATCGTAGAATAAAGAAATAAAGAAATACAGATGATCTAATGATAGTAACATTCTCTATGCCTCTCTTTATATAGAGGAAAAATTACTTGGGGATAAAGTAATTGATTTATGTAAATAAATCAATTCATGGACGACTAATATTCCCAATAATTTTATTGTCGTATAATTGATTGATAACTTTCTCTTTTCTCCATCAATCAACATGTTTTTCTAATTTAATTTCTTTCTGTATCTTCTTTCAAGAAATATAGCAACAAAATAAATGGTGAATATCTCCAATATCCATATCTCCTTAATATTCCTTTCCATTTCTTTCTTGCACAAAACGGATAACCAAATTGACCTAAACATCTCCAAAATCTAATTAATTTTGGAACTATTAAATCACAAAAATTCCAATACATATAATACCCATCTCTTTTGTAATATATGCTAGTTCTCTTATTTTATCGTTTGCTGCATTGATTCTTCAGATGAGGTCTTGCACCATATGTCATATCCTCATTTAACAACACGTCTCACTAAGAGAGATCGTCTTCTCCACTGCTACACTTCAAAATTTGGATTCATCGAATCATTGTTATAAACGTTTAATGCAATAATATGCCATTTCAAGTGGAGAAAAAAAAACAAAAAAAATTATGAACTGGATCCAAGCCATGTCACAAAACTGAGAAATATGGGTTTTAATTAATCTCGAGTTGTAACTATTATCATACAAAGCTCACTACTGATGCCATCATGTTTACTGTCAATGTTTATGCTATTGATAATCATTTACAATTTAAGATCCATTCATTATGAGATCCTCATTGCTTTAAATTATGAGGCAGGAACATTACTAGTCCCTTAAACTTGAATTATGACTATCGAAAAAAATTATAAATATTTTTTTAATCCAATTTTTGGTTATTTTGTAAGGTGATGCCACAACATAAATAAAAAATTCTTATTTGCTATCAATATTACTCACTAATCTGTATATTTTATGGTTAATTTCTCATCTAATTCATAATTATCTTTTTCCCTTTGAACTATACAATTAAACTATCGGTTTTTACACCATTCTAGAGAGGCAGACAGGTAGTTTTATATATAGTTGTGACATAAAGGGTAATTTTGGTCTAAGAATAACCAAAAACATATAGCTTCACTTAAATTAATAAGTCGCTATGTCATGGCATAATTAGGCATATCTCCAAAAGTGACTTTAAAGTATTGCCTAGTTTTTCCAGTTTTTATACCTCCTCTCGGGTTTCAATAAGTGCACAGTCTCCACTGCAAAAAAGACAACAGTTTTATTTCTTTATTTCGCTAGCAACTATTTATGTATCTGCATATAAACTTATCTATTTTTGTGATATTAAAATTGAAGGCTAAGAAAAAATTTCAATTGTGTTACACTCATCAAGACAAAGAAAAAAAAGACATATAGAAGTTGGACTTGGAAACTTGAGAGTTTCTTTTGATGCAAAGCAAGGAAGGCCATATCATTATTCTAACAAGTGCAAACCGTGCTTCGCATACAGGGTATGTTAAACATTCATAATTAAGAATATCACTAATATTTTGAATGGCATTATTTAAGGTATTATTTAGTTCATTATAAAATATTCTACTTGGACACATATGAAACTAAAACGTAATGTATATGAACCTATAAAAGTAACTCAGATTGATACAATTTCCATTAAATGTGAAAAACATGCTTAATGGTTCCGTAAGTTAACGACTTTGTTTGAAAACATTGTGTATTGCAAGGTATTTTTATTATAATTGGCTAAATTCAATAAGAACATGCATGTATTTAATAAATACATAGGTCAGGGAATTTGTAATGACCCAGGAGATTCGACGCCCGAATTCCAACAATAATACATAAAAATGTATTACTTGCCAGAATCCAAGTATCGAAAACACTAGATAGTTATTTGAAAGAAATTAGAGGGTGAGATAATAAAGAAAGAAATATTGGAATAGAAGAAAAAGAACAACACAATAACATCAGAGTCCCACATCGCAGTGAAAAAAAATATAATATATAAATAAAACTTTATTGAGAGCTTGGAAATAAAACTTATAATCATCAAAGTACATCAATATATCTGGACAGTTATAATAATTTGTCCTCATATACAACACACATCAGAATAAATACTAGATAACGTACGTCTGAACACGTTCAGCTCCTCTTTGGACTTCATAGTACCCGATAACCTGAACATGTAAAATCCAGTCTAACCCGAGCATTACAAACGCCAGATCAGTCTGGTGAACCAGAGTGAGAAAACTCGCTAAGTTTATAACAACATCAACTTGATTTTAAAGTCAAAACATTTCCTTTTAAAGAAAAGGATAACTGTAAGACCAATCCACACATAAACACGGACGGTTTTACCTTACGGTAACCCAACATATTTTGAAATCATATCTTGTCTGATAATATAATAGTATCTAAACACAAATAAATAACAATCTAGCGGAACGCTTGCATTTCACGCTCCATATATATAGTACACAACCAAAACCACGGGCACTTATTGGAGATTGGATTTTTTCAACTATGACAAGGTATGGAATCACCTTCTGATAATGTATCTCTAGAGGCGAATAGACTGGGTTCAACAAGAACATCTTGCAACCCGGCCATACATGACCGACTACTCATTTCGCTTGAGTGCATCGAATGTATCTCACCAACGGTTGGAAGCTACCCACTGTTTTCCCAAAATGGGACATCATTGAAATGGATTAAAGAAGGAAATGGATTTCTATAGATAGATGATTATACACCCTACTTGGAAGCAACCCACTTAGCCATGCTACCTGCCCAATTTTTGTCATTTCCCGGTCGAAGAGCCTTGAGGTTTAACACTATCTTTAGAAATACATATCACTATTCAATTTAAATGCCACATCGTCAAATCACTAATTGACTTCCATAAAAATTGTAATGGCCCGGGGATTAATAGGATCCTAATTATCAACCAAACACGATGTCGATTAACTAAGCATCCGAAATTTACCGGAACATTAATGAAAGAAAACAGAGTGTGAGAATAAATAAGATAGAAAATTAGAATAGAAGAAGAAGAACACACAACACATCAGAGTAACACGAATCTCACAGCGGAACGAATAAAATATAACATAACTTTTAAATAAAACAATATATATATATACGATAACATTATCAGAGTACAACACTTACAACACAGCGGAAAATAACAATGAGTAGATAACGCTGAAACCTCCTGCTCCATGATCCTCCAATGATATCTGAAAATACCTGAACTACTTGACTGCCCATACAAATTTGGGCACCCAAGAGTTTAGGGTAAAAACAAAACAAAAGTAAACTCTGGGTCAGTCATGGGACTGGTGTGAGTAAACTCCAACCACTTGGTTTAACTTTTAAAATCGTTTTCAAAAGAAAGGATAATCGTAAGACCGATCCACATATAAACACGGATGGTTTTTACCATACGATAACCCAACGCATTCTTTGAAATCAATATTCGTCTGATATTATAATAGTGTCTAAAACAAGTAAATAACAATCTAGTAGAACGCTTGCATCTCACAATCTACATATATAGTATACAATCAAAACCGTGGGCTCTTATTGGATAATGGATTCCAACTGGCAAGGTATGGGACTACCTTTCGATTGTGTATCTCTAGAGAGGAATACACCGGGCTCAACAAGAACAACTTGCAACCCAGGCTAAACATGACCGGCCCCTCACTTCGCTTGAGAGTACCGAATGTATTGTCACCAACAGTTGGGATTAACAACCGTTACCCGAAAGGGACAGATCGATAGATTTAAGAAGCAAAAGGAATTTTATCTAGATCAGGTGACAATACACCCTACTTGGCAGCTAACCACTTAGCCATGCGACCTACCCTATTTTATACCATTCCCCGGTTGTGAGGCTAGAGGTCATAACGTCTCTTTTGATCTTCATTCACTTTGAATGTCACATCGTCATACCCGCCAAATCACAAATTGATTCTCCAAAAATATCCCGGGTATACAGCAAAGGGAAAAGAATTCCTCCACCACCAAACGTAAACACGTTTGAAGAAATCAACTTACGCGATCCATTAGATATACTCTGTCAGACATTCTTCCATATAAGTCATCCTGGGACTGGACAAACCGAAGGCACTTTTCTATAAACAGGACAGCCCTTTCATAACTCCGTCTTCAATTATCTTCATCATATTTGATCGCAACACTAACGTCCATACAGAGTGGTTTCCAGATAATGCACCTGATCCCGGTCTCTCCGTATTGACGATGGAAAAATGGTCAGAAACTTCGATAGTCGGTGATTTAACTATCAAAGAAAAACATGTGTACAAACAACAATATTATTTCCATATGGAAATTCTATCAATCAATCATTAATCATCATTTATCTCTTAAGTTAATTTATCATTAATTTATTCATTTACCCATTTCATATTTCCATATATATACAGAAATTCTTATTTTCTAAATTTAGATAATATACGATATTAACATTTGAAAACATTTCCATTTCTTATCAACAAATCATTTCATTTTCTATGCTTAGAAAACATCACTAATTATATTTGGAAAACGTTTCCAGAACTCATTAATATGGATTTCAAACGAACGTTGTATAAAACATCGTTACAACTGCTTAACCCATTAATTGCTTATTACTTAACTATATATCTAACCAATCTTCGCCCTCGAACCTCAACTATTTCTTAGTTAATTATGAAGTCAATCAAGTTAGGATATAATTACCTCTCAGACCTTAACCGAACAACGTTCTTAACCTCGCAATAGATAAAGCTCACAACTCAAATTTTTACAACCATCGCTTACGCACATTCTCGAATTCAGTTTATGAATCTACTTCCTTTATGAAAAACATTGGTTATTACAATAACGTTATAAATCCTACTTTTGAAATATCTAACTTACGAATATAACTTTTAATTCTTAATTTGAATAAATAATAATTTATTTATTAAATAAATAAACATTGATTTAAAAACCGGAAAGTAAATAGTACTTTCCCGAATTCGATATGATCGATTCTGACGTATAACTCACTTTCGAGTAATCTCTATTCGATTAACTCTCCTTCAAGTATTCAATTAACTCTCTTTCGAATAACATATGTTCGATTAACTATCTTTTGAATAACTTATATTCGATTAACTATCTTTCGAATAACTTATATTCGATTAACTCTCTTTCGAATAACCTATATTCGATTATCAAATATCGGTTTCCAACCGAATACTAGTTATCTTGTTAAATCCTGATTTATTCAATATAAAATTTCTTCAAATAAATTATTTTATAACATCTGGCTTAGTTGAATTCTAATTACAAATCTTTCCGGATTTTATTTAGTCCTTTTTTAACATTTCAAATATCGAAATAGATTTCATCGTTTCCTTTTCTAAAGCAACTCCAAATTTCCCATTTTATGTTCACTGTTAAATTTGCAATCTCAATTATCCACTGATAATTAGATTTTAGTTCATTTATAAACATAGTTTATATATCACAACACTTTTTTTCATTATTAAACAAGTTATTTAGTTCTAGCCATTTGAAATTCCATTTCTATTTAATTTCTATTTCAAAAATACACTTTCCTTTATAAATGTGTTTATTTGCAAAATGTTTGCTTAGATCCATTATTCACACCGAATGTGAATAATATTTCTATTATACAATCCATTTAGTTTGATATCGTATTTCAAAATAATATCCCATTTTCCAGATGTAGCAACCCGGAAAATCTGAACCATTTTTTTTTATTTCGGCAATATTAAAGAAATTTGGATATTTAAAATGAATTATTTTAAATAATAACAGTGAGAAATTTATTTTGAATAGAATCAGAACGTATATATTCATTTGAATTGACGTTAGAATATAAATATTTATTTTTAATTATAAAAGGAATTAGAAACGGCACGGTAGTTTGAAAATTCAATTTCAAATTTCAAATGAATGACAGGATTCAAAATAAACTAGATTTTAGCGAAACCAAAAGTATTAGAATCTATTTGAAAATATCTTTCCAAGAATTCGAAAAATTGAAATTTCATAGCGGGAATAAAAAGTTATGCCCAGTTGAAAATTCAGAATGGTCGCTATGGAAATACAGCCCTTAAAAATGGAGATTTTGCAAACGACCTCCGTTTTTGACGAAACTACTTTTGTTGGATCCGGGATGTCAAGTTATTGCTAGATTCCAAAATTCATAATTTTCTGAATCAATATGCGAGTGTGGCGAATAAAACGTGTTTTGTCAGTTTCAGTCAATTTGGATCAACCAGAAAATGGCCAATATTCAAACGGTCTCCATATTTTATGAAATTAGTTTTGTTAGAACCATATCGTCAATACGAAGCTAGAAATAATATTTCGGGAATTTTTAGATTCCGTATGTGGCCTCGATAAATTGAAATGTACATTTGAATTGAATATGTAATGACTTATATCTTAAATTTAACGGAAATTGATCGAAACGTTAGAACTGGCATATGATACCTATCCCAATGTGTTCAGAATGAGGGTAATTAACTATGGATGACAATCGGTGGGTCTTGATTGGAGTTCGAATGGAATGATAACTTTTAGAAGAATAAATTAAATAAATAAAATAAAAGTCAACCCTCTTTTATACCCCCCTTTATTTTCCAAATCGATTTCAAATTACAAAAGAAAAAAAAAACTAAAGTAAAAAAACCAACGAACGGTCTCATCGTTCTCCAGCCGCTCATCGCCGTGACGCCGACGCTCTGCTCCCCTCACCACCCCCCTCCACTGCCTCCTTCCTCTTCATCTCCTTCCCTGCGCGAGACTTAGCCTCCCCCTCCACCCAGTCACGAACGCACCACCGCCTCCGTTCTAAAACCGCCAACCGCTCCGCCCTTGACCGCACTCCGATGCATCTCCCGCCCCCCTTCGATCGACGGTGGCGGACAACCCCCCTTCTAAAGAAAGGTAAAATTTATTTATTTTATTTTATTTATTTCAGTTTCTTTTAATTATTTATTTTATATAAAACTGAAAAATAAAATGATGATTTTTATGAAGGAAGATTAAATTTTTATATAAAAAAATATTTGATTTTTACATACAAAGATAGATTTTTAGACATGAAAAGATTAGATTTTTGAACATGATAAAGGTATGATTTTTATAACGTAAAAATCTATTTTTTTCATAGAATAAAGATTCGATTTTTATCATATAAAAGTAGCAAAGTAAAGATTTAGTTTTTTATCATGAAATTAACGAAGTAAAGATAGGATTTTTATTACGAAATTAGCGAAGTAAAGATAGGATTTTTATTATGAAATTAGTGAAGTAAAGATAGGATTTTTATTATGAAGTTAGCAAAGTAAAGATACGATTTTTAGTCGTATGAAGTAGCTATAAAAATATGATCTTCATAGAGAAAGCTAATCAATAAAAATGTGATTTTTATTATAGGAGAAGTGAAATAAACATACGATCTTTATGTAAGAAGTAGAGATATAAAAATATAATTTTTATACAGAAAGAAAGTTGTAAAAATATGATTTTTATATATGTAGCAAAATAAAAATCTGATTTTTATTATATACATAGCGTTGAAATAAAAATGTGATTTTTATATAAAAATCGTGTGAAACAGATTGGGATGAAACGAACTGAAAGCAAAACGGAATTCAGACCGTTCAGAAATAAAACATGGCAGAGTGGAACCCATGGTGAGAACTTCTCACTTTTATTTTATTTTCTAGTTAAAATATATACTAGGATGCAGACGGTGCTCAGCAGCACCCGACACCCATCGTCCATAGACCATGGACGACTTGTTTGTTTGTTTGATTGTGTTGTGAATATTGATTGTGTGATGTGGAATGGAATAAAATATTTTATAGTTAAAAATATAATTTTTAACGTGTGTTTGAATAAAGTAAATATTCTTAAACAAATCGGACGATTTGTTTGTGTACACTGATTTGACTGATATTGATTGGGACGATAAATTTTACGCATCGCCCAACTGCACAAATAAATATGTATTTGTTGTTTGAAAGCCCCACACGGGTATTGGGATGATATTGGACATACACTAATCCCAATAAGTAACTGTATGTCGATCGATTGATGGACAGGCTGTTGTAAGCGTTAAATATTTATATTTGATGCTTATGCAGTGTAGAATGCACTCTGGATGATGGTTGACTGTGTTTAATTATTGTTGTGTACATGTGTTGTATGAAATTCATATAATCACATTATATGGTAATCTACTGTGTCTGATTCCAGTTCAGAAAGAATGAATATTTTAAAATAACTAATATTTTAAAATGATGAATGTTTTAAAATAATATTCAGCAAAAGATCATAATCTGATTTTGATGTCCAATTTGGGATGGGCACGAAAATATTTAAAAATATAAAGTCGTGTTGATTAGATTGACGCCATTTTGACGTGAACGATATTTATCTCGATTAAATTCATTTTTATAATGAATATTGAAAAGGAATTGATTTCAAAATTTAATGTTTTTGAAAATATTATCATTTATATGTTAATGATATGGAATATTCAATTTTGATTTAAAATTGAATATGAAGTTGAAACCATTTTGAAAATGAATTTAAAACGATTTATAAAATACGTTTTAAACGAAAATCGACGAAATGTATATTATATATATATATAATATAATGGCCTGAATAGAACGCGCCGCGCTGTGGTAGTTCGTGAATTTCGACCATTGACTTCGAATGGATATTACGGGAGATCCGACCGTCGGATTCTCCTAAAACCAGAACCGTTGGGTTCGTATCGAAAATAGGTTTCCGAAGAATATTAGAGATTTGAAATTTAATGGTTGGATTTGGAATTATGTCCAAATCAAATTTGGAAAAGGTCGATGTAAGTGCAGTTCGATGGCCGTTTATGGAAATCGACTGTACGGGCCTTGATAAAATTATTAAAAATATCGGTAACTTGTGTAAAATCATAATAAATGATTTGGAAAGAATTAGGATGAAAAATTCCATATTTGAAAATATAAAAGGGTATTTTTATCGAAATGAACTAGTTATGAACTAGAACAATAAATCCAATGTTTTTATATAATTAAATTGGATTTGAAATGGTTTTAAAGATAACCAGAATTTCCAATATATGAATTGGAATGGATTTGAATCAAAATTATCTTAGGAATATTTCGATATTGGATTCCGTGTTTATATGGATATTGTGGAGGAATTTGGAAGATATATATATATATATATATCGTTATTCCAATACGGTATTTGTTGATTCCAGAATTTGATATTGAATATAAGCCGATATATTTTCTATTCAGTGCCTTGTATTTAATATCAAATGTGATTTCGGGTTTGTAGTGAATGGTTTCTTCATTAACATTGTTCTTGAACCCAGGTGAGAAAAGATTAATTCTTTTTATTTAGATTTAATGAAGTATACCAATTAATTGATATTTAATTGGAATGGAATTGAAATTGGTCTTTGGGTTTATCGTTGTAACTTCCCGAATCCCCCCTTCCGGGAAATCACGGATTGCACTGAGGACAAGACGAATCAGAACACAAACAAAAGAACATTTCATTGTATATTACAACAATTTCATCAGATTACAAGAATATACATAGTATGAATTAATAAAATACATTCGATAAATATAAGAGATTACAATAAATCACATAGCAGCCGAAAATAATACAAAACACAACTGAAAGAGATATAAGGATACAGAGCTTTCCGGATGTCGTTCCAGCTATAAACCAGGTTCCTGTGAATATAAATCTGCAAAACCAAAACTACTAGCTGCCCGTGTCGAAAATAAGGGCACCCAGAGTTTAGGTTAAAACAATAAACCCCAGGTCAGTCATGTGACTGGTATGAGAACAAAAACAGTTATTAATCTTTATTTTAAAGTTAGGTAAATCAAGGGACCACGCCGTATAACACGGAACGAGTTTCCTTCTAAGAATACCAGTGCATAAAACAACAGTGCAATGCTAAATAATGAACAATGAAGCTACTATAAGACCCAGGTCCCATCACACAACGCAACACAAGCCGGAGGATAGGGTTTTACCTTATAATAGCCAAAGAATGCTTGATACGCTAAATTTCATGTTTTATTATTACTATAAGTGTATAGTGTCAAAAACAATTTCAATCATAAGTATCAATCATAGACGGCATGGTTACCATATATCATGTCGCCAATACTAGGCTCTACAATCAAAACCGCAAAGTCACGTATTTGAATTTGGATTTCCATCTGTGAACCGAGGCAAGGGATCGTCCTCCACCGAATCCGAGACTGTCTAGCCCGAGTCTCAGGAACAGAATGCATCGTCCCTTGGATCGTCAGGGCCGGTCCACCAATGTGGATTAAAATGCATGAACACTGCGTTTCCCTGCCCTTTGGGGCGTAAATGAGCCAATGACTCCAACGGCTCCACATAGACACCGACCTATCTGAGGCGCCTCGCAATCCAACAACCACACAGGTGAAAATAATATAAATGTCAGGGCTGGTAGGTCACTGACACCACCCTAGCTAGAAGGAAACGCATGCCCTCCCTGATGTCCTCTCCGGTTTCTGGTTCACAACCGGGGTGTGAGGCTCGCGAATCAACGTTACACAAAGCTATGCCACACAGGCGGTGCTTTGATCATCAACCACAAGACTATGCTTTTCAATAGTAGCCTTGATCAATTGCCACTTAGGCATGCTACACAGGCAATTCACTCCATGTGATTGATATCGATCAATATATAACCCCTGAGCTCGTACGTCTCAGAGAAGGGCGTTAAGCAAGAGGATAAATTCTCCGTCGCCAAATTGGTATATATTTAATATAAATCAATCACGAAGAATAAAATCCAATGTCAGACACACAGTCCATTTACAAGTTCGTTCTGGGTCTGAACGAAACCGGAGGCACCTTGTACCTCGCATATCCATCGATCTCCAAGTACGTCTGGACGATCTCCAACTGATTCCCTCCTCTTGGGTGTACAGCCTAATCAAGATCATCAGTAATCACCCAGACGATGTGAAGCCCTCTAGTCTTCGACCACCGTCTTCATCCTTGACACATCGTCGAATCAGTTATTCAGAATGGGATAAACCCGGTCTTTCTGAATAACTCGCGTATATAATAAATAAATGTTACACAAACACAACATACACCTCATTCCAGTTCAGAATATTCTTTTATTCAAATATTCTTATACTTTGAGAAAGGTTCCGATTGATTTTTTCAAAGATTAATTCTTTAAATTTATTCTTTAATCTTCTTTTGAATATCAATTCAAACCAAATAATGTTTTATCCAAACTAGTCGAGATCAACGAACCTTACCAAGGTAATCATTTGTTTTAATTTCCCAATCCCAACCTATTCATCCCATGAAGTAAAACTGGTAATACTTCATATCTAACACCACGGTGTTATCGGTAAATTCAATTACCATTTCATGTTCAAATCTAATTAAAGATTTAACTATCGCTTGGAGCAAAACTGGAGATACTCCATTCTCGATCATCTCAATCTAATTAAAGATTCATTAAAAATCCACTTGGTTTTAATCTTCCCAAAAATCATATTAATTATTGTTTAACTTGGGAAACCATATCCTGTCTTTAACTAGGTTAAAGAACCAATGTCATTTAAAACACGGTTTACGATAAACCCAAAAATCAATTCAAATTCAATTCCAATTAAACATCATTTAATTGGTATACTTCATTAAATCTAAATAAAAAGATTTAATCTTTTTTTCAACTGGGTTTAAGAACAGTGTTAATGAAGACACCATTCACGACAAACCCAAATCCCATTTGATATTAAATACAAGGCTCCGAATAGAAAATATATCGGCTTATATTCAATATTAAATTCTACGACCAACAAATATCGTATTGGAAATAACGATATAAATATATCTTTCAAATTTCCATAACACTATCTGTATAATCACGAAATCCAACATCGAAATATTCCAAAGACAATTTCGATTCAAATCCATTTCCACTTTATATATTGGAAATTCTGGTTATTTTCAAAACCATTTCAAAGCCACTTTATTTATTTTAAAAATAAATGGGATTATAATTCTAGTTCAAAACTAGTTCATTTCGATAGAAATCTTTTTTTATCTTTTCAAATATGGAGTTTTTTATCCAAATTCTTTCCAAATCATTTCTTATGATTTTACACAAATTATTACTACTTTTAATAATTTTATCAAGGCCCGTACAGTCGATTTCCATCAACGGCCATCGAACTGCACTCACAACGACCTTTTCCAAATTTGATTTGGACATAATTCCAAATCCAACTGTTAGATTTCAAATCTCTAATATTTGTTATAAAGCACTTTTCGATACGAACCCAACGGTTCTGGTTTTAGGAGAATCCGACGGTCGGATCTCCCGTAACGTCCATTCGAAGTCCATGGTCGAAATTCGCGAACTGCCGCAGCGCAGCGCGTTCTATTCAGGCCATTATATTATATATATAATATATATAATATATTTTTCGTCAATTTCCTTTCAAAACGTATTTTATAAATCGTTTTAAATTCATTTTCAAAACGATTCAACTTCATATTCAATTTCTAATCAAAATTGAATATTCCATATCATTAATCTATAAATGATAATATTTTCGAAACGTTATATTTTGAAATCACTTCCTTTTCGATATTCATTATAAAAATGATTAAAATCGATATAAATATCGTTCACGTCAAAATGGCACATATCTAATCAACACGGCTTTATATATTTCAATAACTTCGTTATTCTATTCAACAAATGAATATTTTCTGTGACAAACCCAAACCCCATAAGACAGTGGCGAGGGTAATCTTTGGAATATAACACATCAACAGATAATAACAGAACAGAAATAAATAAATAAATACACCAGGTAATGTACAATAGAATACACTTGATAAACATAATCATCAGAGTTACACAGTATACAGGATCATACTTAGTACAAAATACAGTTCAGCTATACATAAATGTCTACAGCCGAAAACAAACATAATATGTACAACATGAGCTGAACAGCATAAAAAGAGATAAATGGTAGAATCCATCTTCAGCTCCAACTATCCAGAAAGAGCCTGCTAAAACCTGAATACAAGGCTGCCCGTGTAGAAATAGGGGCACCCTAGTTTGCAAGTGAAACAAACTACGAGTCAGTCATGGGACTGGTATGAGAAATCTACTTAACACATTTTACAATATGGCTAATCACAAGACCACGCCACTTTCGCGGAACGGGTTTACTCCATTGGATTGCCAGTGCTTTAAAACCAATAAATCTTTTAAACATCGCAATGCTTTTTATAAAAATGAAGCCATTATAAGACTCAGTTCCCATCACACAATGCAACACAAACCAGAGGATAGAGTTTTACCTTATAATGGCCAAAATATGCTTGATACGAGCAAAAGAAATCATTTGATATTATTGCTAGTGTATATATGTTTCAAAAACAATTTCAATCATAATTATCAATCATAGACGGCATGGGTACCATATATCATGTCGCCATATATATATATATATATATATATATATATATATATATATACAATCAAAACCGCACGGTGTCGTATTTGGAAATTGGATTTCCATCATGAACCAAGGCAAAAGATAGTCCTTACCGATTCGAGACTGTCTAGCCCGAGCCTCGGGATCAGAGCTCGAGTGACCCTTAGATCGTCAAGGTCGGTCCACCGATGTGGATTAAAATGCCTGAACACTGCATTTCCCCGCCCTTTGGGGCGTAAATGAGCCCAATGACTCCATCGGTCCCGGATCGACCGATATATCCGAGGCGCCTTGCAACAGCAACAACCACACAGGTGAAAATAATATAAATGTCAGGGCTGGTAGGTCACTGACACCACCCTAGCTAGAAAGAAACGCATGTCCTCCTTGAGGTCCTCTCCCGTTTCTGGTTCATACCGGGGTATAAGGCTCGCGAATTCACGTTATACACAAAGCTATGCCACACAAGCCGTGCTTTGATCATTGTAACGTCCCGCATTTTATCGGTTTGTATTTGGATATTTAAATCAGTTTAAATGTTGAATTCATAATATAAATGGATTTATATATTAATTAAAACGATATTGAACGTATAAAAATATATATTAAATGAAATCGAGAATGAAATATCGCGGAAGTTCGTAATTTAACGTTCTGAACTTCAACTGGGTGTACAGGACTCATTTTAAATCGGATTTCTGCGAAACAAGAAATGTTGGAATCTGTTGAACTGTATTTTCTAACAGAAGTGAAAAACCAAGATTTCTTCGTATAGATTGCAAGATATGTCCAAATTAAATATTCAGAAAGTCGTTATGAAATCGTATATCGACCGTAATGGTTATTTGAATATATCTAAATATCGGTTTCGAATTTGGACAAGGTTCTTTTGAGACATAGTGATAATTTAATTTTAAGAATTTTACAATAATTTTTAATTAATTAAATATGCAACTTTTTATTTGGAGTATTTTGCACCCTATATCGATATTTCGGGGTTTCACAATATGAATTAACCTACCGATATTATTATATTTTTGGGTTCGTGACATCTCGCGGGACACAACTATATTTTTATTTCTATCTGTAGAAGCTCAGACATGAACGAAATCTTAGATAACGCGGTACACCAATATTTTAAACTAAACTAATCTTGTGTTCTACCTATCCTATGAAGCGGTACAGCATCATGGTTGGGCTTACCACATCTTGTCAAATTAAATTTTCCGCATATCTTAAAGATTTTCAAACCATGCCTCTTGTACGGGAAGGGTAGGAATACATTAATTCAAGATTAATACACCATACGCCTAACCTAGTCTTCGATCAACTAGTTTGAAATTTAAAACCCTATGCAGAAGGAAATTATCTAGCCTGCTCACTTTTCTCCCTCTCTTGTATAAAGCACGCCCATTCTTCTTCCAGAGTAGAGAAAAAAAATCAAACAAACTCCATTTCACAAATTAAAAATAACACGAATTCTGAAATGCTATAACCAAGAAAACAAAAGCAAAACCCTGCATCTTTTTCATGGCTTCGAACCAGTGGAAAGAGAAGACAACAAGGTCTTAGGAAACTCAGGTCGGAGCTACGCGGTACGAAAGGCCAGGACGAAGTGTTGTCGGCTAAAGAAATGGCCGATGATGGAAGGACAGGAAGGGGGCCAGAGCATGCAAGAATTCACGGCGCATGGGAGAGGAATAGTAGCATATCTTTTGTGGGGGATCGCTTCAAAGAAAACCACATGGCAAGGAAATGGCAAGCGTGAATAAGGTCCAAGGGTAAGGGGGGCTTCATGCGTGTACAAGATTTGCAGCAGCAAATATTTGGGTGCCTCAAATGTTATTGAAGTGGAATGTCGTGCAAAAAACGTAACTGGAGAGGGATGTGTGAGCTCGGAGAAGTGACTTTTGGTTGAAGCTATCATTGAACTAGGTTTTGTAAAATGCGGAATATGAGGTGGAGTTTTGTGTAGGGGTATGGTGAATTACATAGGAGCAGACACGGTGCATGTATGGTGGTATAGGAACGGTAGAGAAGAGGGCGTGGAGTTGAACAAGTAAGTTTGAAAGCAGCGCATGGCAAAAATATAGTGGCAAGGTGGTACATAAGGTGCCGAACATTTGTCGATCAGCTGTTACAACTGACGGGAACTTCGACAGAGTGGTGTAGGGACGGATAGACGCCCTGACTGGTGAAGCGCCGGGTATAATCGATAGACGCAAATCGTTATTTAACGGTTAACGCGCCAAGGTGAGTAAATTTATCACTCTGATCTATTTTAAAATACTTTTATTATATTTTAATATTGGTTGAATGTTGTGTGATTGCCATTTAGGTAGATTACGATTAAATTGGTTGAAATAATATAAACCGTTATATATCTAAACTGACGATTGAACACTAATATTTCATAATGATATGAAATTGAGGATATTTATTGTGGCTAACATCTGCGGATACATGAAACTGGTTAGAAGAATTAAACCGGATTCCTCAATATTTGTATATATTGGTTGTTTATATTATTTATATATACACGGTCTGAACCTAAATAACATAATTAGGAATTAGAACTAAAACTCGATGATGTCGAACGTAATAAAGTAAATTATTAGGATAGCTAATATTTAGATTTAAACCGACAAATTATAATAGGAAATGAAATCAATATTTAGTTATAAACTTGATATTGATTTAATAAGAACTTGACTTAGAAACAGAGTTTATCAAATGAAATGGGAATATAGCAGCATATTGCAGTAGTTATAAAAGAGAATATAGCAGCGTATTGCAGTAGTTATAAAAGAGAATATAGCAGCATATTGCAGTAGTTATAAAAGAGAATATAGCAACGTATTGCATTAGGTATAAAGGAAAATATAGCAGCATATTGGATTAGTTATAAAGGAAAATATAGCAGGGTATTGCATTAGTTAAAATATAACGGTTTTAAAGTGAGTCGATAAGTTATAATGTTTTAAAAAGATATACTGAGCATGATAAGGAAAGTGGTATAGTTTTAAAGAAATTAGAACCTGTTGTACTTTGGTTGAGTTGAGTAACTTTCGAGGCGTCAATCTGATGTTGGTTTCGGCCTTCGGGGTTGATACTTAGAAATTTATTCACTTACCGATTTATAACGAGGAACTAATATTGTGAATGGATGTTTGTTTTTACTTCGATAGTTAAATAACCGACTATCGAAGTGTTTTGACCATCGTTGTCAATACGGAGAGACCGGTTGGATATATTATCTGAAAACCACTCCGTATAGGCATAAGCGCTGCGAATTAGATTATGCTGAAGACAATTGAAGACAGAGTGAAATGCAAGGGTCGTCCTGTTCCAGAATGGTGTTTTCTGTTTGTCCAGTCCTAGGACAACTTGTATGGACGAGTGTCTGACAGAGTATACCTAACAAATCACATACAGTTGATCTCTTAAAGGTATTACGTATGGTGGCAGAGGAATTCATTCCTCTTAGCTTTTTACACCCGTAATATGTTTGGGAATCGATTAGTGAATTGACGGGTTTGACGATATGGCATTCAAAGTGGATGGCGATCAGGTGTTCTGAAGATAGACGTAGCCTCTAGCCTCACAACCAGAAGTAACAAAAGTTGGGCTAGGTAGAATGGCTAGTTGGGTCATCCCCAAGCAGGGTGTATTGTCACCGATCTAGAGAAAATTCAAATTTGTTCTTCTTTCCGATTCTGTATCTTCGGATGACGGTTGGATGGCCTGCAACTGTGGTGGCAATATATTCGATACACTCAAGCTAAATGAGTGGTCGGTCATGTGTGGCCGGGTTGCAAGACGTTCTTGTTGAACCCAGGTGTATCCCCTCTAGAGTAGACTATTCGGAAGGTGCTCCCATAACTTGTCTGGTGGAATCCATTTTCCAATAAGCGCCCTGCAGTTTATGATTTTATACTACATATATGTGGAGCGTGAGATGCAAGCGTTCTGCTACTTGGATAATTATTTGTTTAGACATTATCATAATATCACTGGTTTGATATCAAAGTAATTTGGGTTATAGTAAGGTAAAAGACGTCCATGTTTATGTGTGGGCTGGTCGTAATATTATCCTTTTGTTTCAAAAGGGTTTTCTTCAAATTAAAACCGTATGGTTAGAATTTACTCACACCAGTCCCATGACTGACCCAGAGTTTATTTTGTTTGTTTTCCCTAAACTCTTGGGTGCCCAAATTTGTACGGGCAGTCAAGTGTTTCAGGCTTTTACAGATACACTTTGAGGAGCTCAAAGCAGAAGGCTTCACCATTAGTATTTAGAGATTATTTCTGCTGTGATATGATGTGTTGTACTCTGATATATGGTATGTATATACAATACAGTATTGTAACTCAAAGTTATGTTATATAATACATTTTATTTATTCCGCTGTGAGTCTCGTTTTTACTCTGATTCTGTTCAGTTGACTTCTTCTTCTTCTTTTATTCTATTAGTTCTATCTTTGCTATCTCATCCTCTAAATTCTTTCTACTACTGATCTGAATTTTCGTGCATTTTGAGTTGAATGTGCAGGATATTAGTCAGCTCAAATTGGCACGGATTTTCGGGCCACTACAGTTGGTATCAGAGCTGAAGGTTGAGTATTTACCTTGGTTCTGTGGCGTAACTCAATAAAGATGGAGTTAGTAACACTCTGGATTGAGTTGAGTGTATATATATGAGCGTGTATTTGTAAATTAACATAAAAACTGTTATATATTGTGTTGACTGGTCAGTCGAGTGGTTTATGAATTCTGGTCGAAACAGTAATGCAAACTGTGTCGATAAAATAGAGTAATTCGACACAGTATGTATTGAAAAGAGGGTAAACGAAATAATCTTACCCAAAAATATATTTTGTTATAAAGAAAGTATATATTATTTTAATTATTTAATATATTAGATATATTCGTTATTATTGTGATCGAATAAGATATATAATTGAGTGGTTATGTAAATAACCAATCGAAATTCGTATAAATATATAACAATCAGATGGATTAACTCTGAAATGTAAACCAGAATTGGAATTAAAATTATGAAAGTTGAAAAATATTTGTAAATGAAATTTGAATTAAAATTAAGAAATTTTAAGATCGTGGGAAAATTTTGAAATATTATCCTAGTGTCGGAAAGATATTTTGAAGTAATTTTCGAAAATGAAGTGTTTAAAATGGTTTTGAAAGTGATATAGTATTGAACTCACTTCGGCCGCTGGAAAATAATTTTGATGATGACTGCAGCATCATTAGTGTTCGTTTTCGAGTTTCGAAGTGATGAATTACTATCAAAGATTTTGTCCAAATTATTTTTAAGTGGTGAAACTCAAATGTTTTGAATCGTTATTACTATCTGTAAATAAAAATGATTTCAAACTGATTTGAAATAAAACCCAGGGATTTGAATTCCGAAATTTAAATTTAACCTATAAAGTTAAATAAGTTAAAATGGTAAAAGTAGGACTTAAACTAAGAAAAAAAAATTAGACTGAATTTGGAACAATCCAAAATGGAAATTGTAAGAAGAAAAAAATATTGGAGATTTGAGTTATAAAATTAATTGATTCTTGGAGAATAAGAATCGAATTTTGAATTTGGAGATGAAGATAACTGATTTGAGAAATAAATCAGTAAATGGAATTGGAGTTGAAATAGAAATTTGGCCTAGTAAAAGCGAAATATTGGTTTGAGAGTGGATTGATGGGAGATCAACTAAGGATGCTTGGATATATGTTAAAGTGATAGAAAATGGCCGAGGTAGAGTTAAATGCCAACAAAAAGGTACATGTATATATTTTGTACGATTACGAAATTTTGTGAGTCTGTTTGCCAAGCCGTTTGGCTGTTTGTTTTCTTTTGGAGATTGGAGAAGGCCCAGAGTGGCAAGTTGTTGTAGTACTGAATAAGCCGTGCAAAGGAGATGCTGGCAAAATTCTCCGAAAATTTGAACTGTTAGGAAATTTTCAGAATTTTGAAAATATTCAAAATAGAAAGGAGTTAATATTTAATTGGAAATATCAGTTCAGTTGAAACTGAAATTATGAAGTAAACCAAAATTTTTTTTAACCTGTTTACAACAGAGATTGTAGGATTTTCCCCATCCTAGCAATTTCGAGGACGAAATTATTTTAAGGGGGAAGGAATGTAACGTCCCGCATTTTATCGGTTTTATTTGGATATTTAAATTAGTTTAAATATTGAATTCGTAATATAAATGGATTTATATATTAATTAAAACGATGTTGAATGTATAAAATATATATTAAATAAAATCGAGCCTGAAATATCGCGGTAGTTCGTAATTTAACGTTCTGAACTTCAACTGGGTGTACAGGACTCATTTTAAATCGGATTTCTGCGAAACAAGAAACGTTGGAATCTGTTGAACTGTATTTTTCTAACAGAAGTGAAAAACCAAGATTTCGTCATATAGATTGCAAGATATGTCCAAATTAAATATTCAGAAAGTCGCTATGAAATCAAATATCGACCGTAACGGTTATTTGAATATATCTAAATATCGGTTTTGAATTTGGACAAGGTTCTTTTGACAAATAGTGATAATTTAATTTTTAGAATTTTACTATAATTTTTAATTAATTAAATATGCAACTTTTTATTTGGAGTATTTTGCACCCTATATCGATATTTCGGTGTTTCACAATATGAGTTAACCTACTGATATTATTATATTTTTGAGATCATGACATCTCGCTGGACACAACTAGATTTTTATTTCTGCCCGTGGCAGCTCGGACATGAACGAAATCTTAGATAACGCGGTACACCAATATTTTAAACTAAACTAATCTTGTGTTCGATCAACTAGTTACTATGAAGTGGTACAGCAGCATGGTTGGGCTTACCACATCTTGTCAAATTAAATTTTCCGCATACCCTAAAGATTTTAAAACCATGCCTCTTGTACGGTAAGGGTAGTAATACATCAATTCAAGATTAATACACCATATGCCTAACCTAGTCTTCGATCAACTAGTTTTAAATTTAAAACCCTACGCAGAAGGAAAATATCTAGCCTACTCACTTTTCTCCCTCTCTTGTATAAAGCACGCCCATTCCTCTTCCAGAGCAGAGAAAAAAAATCAAACAAACTCCATTTCACAAAATAAAAATAACACGAGTTCTGAAATGCTATAACCAAGAAAACAAAAGCAAAACCCTGCATCTTTTTCATGGCTTCGAACCAGTGGAAAGAGAAGACAACAAGGTCTTAGGAAACTCAGGTCGGAGCTACGCAGTAGGAAAGGCCAGGACGAAGTGTTGTCGGCTAAAGAAATGGACGATGATGGAAGGTCTGGAAGGGGGCCAGAGCATGCAAGAATTCACGGCGCATGGGAGAGGAATAGTAGCATATGTTTTGTGGGAGATCGCTTCAAAGAAAACCACATGGCAAGGAAATGGCAAACGTGAATAAGGTCCAAGGGTAAGGGGGGCTTCATGCGTGTACAAGATTTGCAGCAGCAAATATTTGGGCGCCTCATATGTTATTGAAGTGGAATGCCATGCAAAAAACGTAACTGGAGAGGGATGTATGAGCTCGGAGAAGTGACGTTTGGTTGAAGCTATCGTTGAACTAGGCTTTGTAAAATGCAAAATATAAGGTGGAGTTTTGTGTAGGGGTATGGTGAATTACATAGGAGCAGACACGGTGCATGTATGGTGGTATAGGAACGGTAGAGAAGAGGGCGTGGAGTTGAACAAGTAAGTTTGAAAGCAGCACATGGCAAAAATATAGTGGCAAGGTGGTACATAAGGTGCCGAACATTTGTCGATCAACTGTTACAACTGACGGGAACTTTGACAGAGTGGTGTAGGGAAGGATAGACGCCCTGACTGGTGAAGCGCCTGGTATAATCGATAGACGCAAATCGTTATTTAACGGTTAACGCGCCAAGGTGATTAAATTTATCACTCTGATCTATTTTAAAATATTTTAATTATATTTTAATATTGGTTGAATGTTGTGTGATTGCCATTTAGGTAGATTACGATTAAATTGGTTGAAATAATATAAACCGTTATATATCTAAACTGACGATTGAACACTGATATTTCATAATGATATGAAATTGAGGATATTTATTGTGGCTAACATCTGCGGATACAGGAAACCGGTTAGAAGAATCAAACCGGATTCCTCAATATTTGTATATATTGGTTGTTTATATTATTTATATATACACGGTCTGAACCTAAATAACATAATTAGGAATTAGAACTAAAATTCGATGATGTCGAACGTAATAAAGTAAATTATTAGGATAGCTAATATTTAGATTTAAACCGACAAATTATAATAGGAAATGAAATCAATATGTAGTTATAAACTTGATATTGATTTAATAAGAACCTGACTTAGAAATAGAGTTTATCAAATGAAATGGGAATATAGCAGCATATTGCAGTAGTTATAAAAGAGAATATAGCAGCGTATTGCAGTAGTTATAAAAGAGAATATAGCAGCGTATTGCAGTAGTTATAAAAGAGAATATAGTAGCGTATTGCATTAGGTATAAAGGAAAATATAGCAACGTATTGCATTAGTTATAAAGGAAAATATAGCAGGGTATTGCATTTGTTAAAATATAACGGTTTTAAAGTGAGTCGATAAGTTATAATGTTTTAAAAAGATATACTGAGCATGATAAGGAAAGTGATATAGTTTTAAAGAAATTAGAACCCATTGTACGTTGGTTGAGTTAAGTAACTTTCGAGGCGTCAATCTGATGTTGGTTTCAGCCTTCGGGGTTGATACTTAGAAATTTATTCACTTACCTATTTATCACGTGGAACTAATAGAGTAGAAGTGAAGGGAAGTAAGGAAGAGTTTATAAAAATATGGAAAACTAGAAAGTTAGTATTAAATAAAAGGCCAGTGTTTGTGAATGGATGTTTTTTTTACTTCGATAGTTAAATAACCGACTACCGAATTGTTTTGACCATCGTTGTCAATACGGAGAGACCGGTTGGATATATTATCTGAAAACCACTCCGTATAGGCATAAGCGTTGCGAATTAGATTATGGTGAAGACAATTGAAGATGGAGTGAAATTCAAGGGTCGTCCTGTTCCAAAATGGTGTTTTCTGTTTGTCCTGTCCCAGGACTACTTGTATGGACGAGTGTCTGACAGAGTATACCCAACAAATAACATACAGTTGATCTCTTAAAGGTATTACGTCTGGTGGCAGAGGAATTTGTTCCTCTTAGCTTTTTATACTCGTGATATGTTTAGGAATCGATTAGTGAATTGACGGGTTTGACGATGTGGCATTTAAAGTGGATGGCGATCAGATGTTCTGAAGATAGACGTAGCCTGTAGCCTCACAACCAGAAGTAACAAAAGTTGGGCTAGGCAGTATGGCTAGTTGGGTCATCCCCAAGAAGGGTGTATTGTCACCGATCTAGAGAAAATTCATATTTGTTATTCTTTCCGATTATGTATCTTCGGATGATGGTTGGATGGCCTACAACTGTGGTGGCAATATATTCGATACACTCAAGCTAAATGAGTGGTTGGTCATGTGTGGCCGGGTTGAAAGACGTTCTTGTTGAACCCAGGTGTATCCCCTCTAGAGTACACTGTTCGGAAGGTGCTCCCATACCTTGTCTATTGGAATCCATTCTCCAATAAGCGCCCCGCGGTTTATGATTTTATACTATATATATGTGGAGCGTGAGATGCAAGCGTTCTGCTACTTGGATAATTATTTGTTTAGACATTATCATAATATCACTAGTTTGATATCAAAGTAATTTAGGTTATAGGTAGGTAAAAGCTGTCCATGTTTATGTGTGGGCTGGTCTTACTATTATCCTTTTGTTTCAAAAGGATTTTCTTCAAAGTAAAACCTTATGGTTAGAATTTACTCACACAAATCCCATGACTGACCCAGAATTTATTTTGTTTGTTTTCCCTAAACTCTTGGGTGCCCAAATTTGTACGGGCAGTCAAGTGTTTCAGGCTTTTACAAATACACTTGGAGGAGCTCATAGCAGAAGGCTTCACCATTAGTATTTAGAGATTATTTCCTTTGTGATATGATGTATTGTACTCTGATATATGGTATGTATATACAATACAGTTTTGTAACTCAAAGTTATGTTATATAATACATTTTATTTATTCCGCTGTGAGTTCGTGTTTACTCTGATTCTGTTCAGTTGACTTCTTCTTCTTCTATTCTACTAGTTCTATCTTTTCTATCTCATCCTCTAAATTCTTTCTATTAATGATCTGAATTTTCGTGCATTTTGAGTTGAATGTGTAGGGTATTAGTCAGCTCAAATTAGCACGGATTTTCGGGCCACTACAATCATCAACCACAAGACTTTGTTTTTCAACAGAAGCCTTGATCATTTGCCACTTAGGTATGCCACACAGGCAATTCACTCCATGCGACTGATTTCTATCGATATATAACCTCTGAGCTCGTACGTCTCAGAGAAAGGCGTTAAGCAAGAGAATAAATTCTCCGCCGCCAAACAGATATACATTTAATAGAGATCAATCAGCATAGAACAAAATCCAATGTCAGACACACAGTCCATTTACAAGTTCTTTCTGGGTCTGAACGAAACCGGAGGCACTCAATACCTCGCATATCCGTACAATCAACAAGTACGTCCGGACGGCTACTACTTCAGCCCCTTCAAGATAGCTACTCCCATCATGAGCATCAGTAGCACCCCTCCATTCGACGTGAAGATCGTCGGTCTTACACCGTCTTCATATCTTCGACTTTCACTCGTCGATCAATTATTTGAAATGAGAGTTAACTCGGCCTTTTCAAATAATTCACGTATATTTAGAATTTCAAATCAATTCATTTCAATGGTTAAATTATTCGATATCACTAATTCTGTTCTTTAATGTAATTTTCACGCCAAACACATTCAACCATCAAATATCACATAAACCCGAGCAAATTCAGTTTATTTCCATTCCATATCGTTTATAATATTTTATCACTATTTATCTCTATTTTTATTTATTTAAAAATAGCCAATTTATTCAAACGACGCTTCAGGCCATAACGCGGCCGTGGCGCTGTTTTTCTTCAGGTTTGATTTACACATATCTGAAAATCTAACCATTGGATCTTCACAAATTTTATATCATTAGAAAGATCTTTTCAAAACGAATCCAATGATTTCAGTTTCGGGAAAATCCGACGGTCGAATCTCCCGCACCAATTGTTTGAAGTTACGATTTCAAAATATGAACTGCAGCGTCGTTATTCGATTTATTTTATTTATATTTGCATATATATATAAATATAATCGATTCTGGCGTTGTTTTTCTTCAAATTTGAATTAAATGTTCCAGACAATCCAACCGTTGGATCTTCACACATTGGGTGTCGTTGGAAAGATATTTCCAAGGTGAACCCAATGGTTTCGGGTTTCGGGGAAATCCGATGGTCGGATCTCCCGCACTAATTGTTTGAAATCACGGTTTCAAAACACGAACTGCAGCTTCGTTATTCGATTTATTTTATTTATATTTACATATATATATATATAAATAAATAAAATTCTTTCTTCGATTTCAAAACTATATTCACTTCTTATATTTTATAAAAATGATATTTTTATCCAACAGATATTTATTTCAACAAAACTCTATTTTTAACACTTCATATTTCGCATAAAAATGATATTTTTAGCGAACACAAATATCTCTCAACGCATGACTTTTTTATTTAGTTCATACACATGTCAAAATTAATATTCCTATCAAACAAATATTTATTTCAACACTTGTGTATTTTTAGCGAGTCGTTCACATGATAAAAATAATATTTTTATCATCAAAAATATTTATTCAACACATGAATATTTTTAACACTTCACATTCAAAATAATAATGTAGATTTTATTGTTCAACCTATATATTCAACACATGAACGTTTTTGACTTCACACATACGATAAAAATTTGATTTTTATCGTTTTAGTCCTTTATTCAACACATGAATATTTTCAATAGTTTTTATATATAATAAAAATGTGATTTTTATTGTAAAACAATTTATTTCAAAACATGATTATTTTATATAGTCTATACATAAGGTAAAAATGTTATTTTTGGTGTTAAAACAATTTATTTAAAATACTAATATTTTATATAGCCTATATATATAATAAAAATGTTATTTTTATCTTTCAAATAATTTATTCAACACATGAACTTCATTTAACACATGAATTTCTACTCAACACATGAATTTCTATTCAACACATGAATATAGTTTCAACACATGAAAATAATTCTAACACATGAATATTATTGAAAATTTCGGCAGCATAACGGCAGGGTAGTTAAAACCGGCACCGTTCCTAGTACGACTCCTCGCTCTACCTTAAAACCTCGCGGCTTTTGACAATTGGGATTTTCAATATCTAGTTCGCACGCAGGCGAATTTTCCCATATACTAATCCTATTGGGATTTCAATCACAATCAATCATTTCAATTCAACCATTCATGATATTCACCAAATTTCACATCAACCAATCCAAACAATATCACAACCAATATATATCGTCCATGGTCTATGGACGAGGGGAGTATATATATATATATATATATATATATATTCGTATATAAATATATTTCAATTCACTTCAATTTCATTTCAATTTATTTCAACGCATATATTATTTTTACAACGCACATATAACTTATACATCGAACATACAACTTATACAACGCTTATACATGAGGTGTACAACGCTTATATAACTCATACATCGACTATATAATTTATACATCGTTTTTTTCCATATCGTTTATAAATTAGAAATCTCACACTGGGTTCCACTCCACCAAAAATTGCAGAAGGCTCAGAAAAATATGTGGTTTCTTCTAAAATGTAGAAGACGTCCTCACGGTCCCGGTGTCTCATGTTTCATCGAATTTCGTTAACGTAACAAAAAGATACGATTTTTAAACCAAAATCATAAATAGCAACACTTAAAAGTGTTATTTTCAGTTCAGAAAAACAAGGCCGTATAACTTAGCTTTTCTTCGAAACTAGGTTTCGATCCTAAGGAGAATCCGTGCCACTATATCGAGATCCGTCAGCACCACGTCCTGGAGCTTGGAAAGGCGCGCCCAACGATGGTAAGGGGACCCACTTCGATCGAGGCTGGCAGACGTGGAAGAGGGAGGAAACAGCGAACTTTGAAGGGGTGGTTCTCTCGATTGGAGTGACGATAGGGGGAGTGGTTGGTGTTGATTTGAGGAGTGGGAGATGGACTTCAGAAAGTTGAACTAGGGCGGTGGGCTTTGGGGAAGGGATTCGCCGGAATCTGGACGGGAAAGATGGAGAGGGTTCCGCCGTTAGTCAATGTTACGGGGGAGAGAAAATTCAAATTTCAAATTTCTCGGATTTTTAATTTATGAAAGAAAAATTTCTAATTAAAAAATAGGGTTTTCTCTCAGGAACTCCAATCCAAACCCAATGACTGTCGTCCCTAGCTAAATACCCCCATTCGTTTTGTAGGCCCATTCGACTTTTCAGTCTATTTCTCTTCAAATTAAAACATAAAACATAAAACATTCAATATTCGATTTGAACGTACATTTCAATTTGCCGGGGCCACATACTGATTCTAAAAATTCCCGAAAAATAAATCTAGCGATGTTTAGATGATACGGTCCCGGCAAAACTAGTTTCGTCGAATTCTAAGATCGTTTGAAAAATGGCCTTTTTCTGGTCGATCCAATTTAAATGTAATTGACCAGAACACATTTTCCTTTTGCCACGCTCACATATTAACTTCAAAAATTATGAAATTTGAAACCTGGTAATAATTTGACATCCCGGATCCAACAAAAGTGGTTTCGTCGAATTCCGAGGTCGTTTGCAAAATGTCTATTTTCACGGGCTATATAAATTCTATAGCGACCTTTCTGAAAATTCATTTGGACATAACTTTTGACTTCTGCTATGAAACTTCGATTTTTCAGATTCGTTAGAAAGATTTTCACCAATAGATTTAAATATTTTTGGTTTCATTAAAATCCGTTTTATTTTGCACCCTGTATAGTTAGTCAAAGTTCAAATTGAGATTTTGAAACTACCGCGCCATTTCAGGCCTTGTTTATAATTTAGAATAATTATTTTTATTTTAAAATATCGATTCAAACATACTTCTCGTCGTTATTATTTAAAATATTTATTTTAAGTATTTAAAATCCACTAAAATAGCCAAATTAAAAATTTTAAACTGGCTCAGATTTTCCGGGTTATTACAATCTCCCCCACTTAATACTTTTTGTCCCCGAAAAGGAACAAAGTCGAAAGTGGTTTGATTAACCAAATCTACTTTCAATCTGGCTTCCATTCTTCAACTTTTCAGTTTCTAAGAATTTTCAAATTCTTCAAAAATTTGGCTAACACCCTAAATTTTCGAAAAATTTCGCCATAACTATAATGTCCCACATTTTTATCGGTTTATATTTGAAGATTTAAATCAGTTTAAATATTGAATTCATAATATAAGTGGATTTATATATTAAATAAAACGTAGTTGAACGTATAAAATTATATATTAATTATAATCGAGCTCATAACGACGCAGCAGTTCGTAGTTTAACGTTTTGAACTTCGACTGAGCGTACAGGACTCGTTAGAAACCAGATTTCTGCGAAACAAAAAACATTGGAATCTGTTGAACTGTATCTTTCTAATGGAAGTGAAAAACCCCGATTTCGCGTCATAGATTGCGAGTTATATCCAAATCAAAATTTCAAATAGTCGCAATAGAATCGTTTATCGACCATAACAGTTTATTCGATATAACTAGATATCGGTTTCGAATTTAGACAAGGTTCTTTTGAGGCGTAGTGATAATTTAATTTTTTTGAATTTTACTGTAATTTTTAATTAATTAAATAAGCTACTTTTTGTTTGGAGTATTCTGCACCCTATATCAATATTTTTGGGATCGTGGCACCTCACTGGACACGACTGTATTCTTATTTCTGCCTGCAGCAGCCCGGACACGAACGGAACCTTACGTAGACATACTGTGCTTTCATTGTCCTACATAGTATGGATTGAAAACTAAATTTCCTAAATAAATACAAACGCCTAAAACATGACAGTACACAATGAAGTGTCCAATCTTTTACAAACTAATAAGAAACCAAACTTTACATCACATGTTCATATATATATATATATATATATATATAATATATCAAAAACCCATATTCCTATCAGACTGAAGTACGACATACCATGCTCCTTACCAAAGAAGTAAGCCTATGCTATAAGAACATACGTACTAGTTTGAAAATCACCATGTCGTTTCACTTCAATGACATAACAATGAAACCTACCCCTAAAACTTAACCCTTGAGAAATATAGAGTATAGACATCCCTTTCAAATGGCATATCTACGCAACGTAGGAGCATGTTATCTTCTGCCAACACATGTTCTCTTACCTGTTCAGCTTGTCTTCACATAAGTAATCCACCATGTGCAACTACACATACGCTCTCTATTCGCCATCACCTTATCACGTATAACTACAGTTGTTTAAAAATGAAAACTCGTAGCCACCCATCCTACATCCTACAAGGCATCACATACGTGCAAATATTTATATAATATAGATGGTTTCTTCTCGGTGAAGTATTGTACAGTGTCCAAATCGTTGGAAATCAAACATTTACATGACCGGAGACAACACATGTATACTCCATCTCGTACGCCCTCCCCTATACTACATAGCCAGACCTCAACAATCAATGTAGACACTTAGCCCATAACCTATATTATATATTCACCGGCCTACGATTGAAACTAGAGCATGCTATCAGACTCACTTTCCAAATTTCCACAGTAGGGAGTTGAAAACACATATCGAAAATTCAACCTACCTAAAACAAATTCAATGCCTAAGATGCAGACAATACTTCCTATGCCTTCATGCTGTTACTTCATACCAACGGAGAAAGATATGTCGCAGACACATGGATTTTGAGCAGAAAGGAAGCACTTGTCCAAGCTGTTGTAAGCAGCATGTATATTCAAATCAGTGTGTATAAAAATCACCGCAAGCCTACGTATTGTCTAACAGCTACCCTAAAAACTTTACAGCAACTCATGGTGTCAAATGCATTAAATTTTTGAAAAAGAAAAATCAAAACATAGCTCCTATGCTATAACACTACAACGTGGCGACCAAGGAACTTAAACACTATATATATATACTTGTTTTATCTTCATTTCTTCAAACTGGAAAACGAGGCAAAAAAAAAACAAAAAAACAAAAACACGCAAAAATGTCTTCCTTTCTCTTCTTCTATGTATCATTTTTGAACGTTGTTTTTGTGTAGTGGGAATTTGAAGGTGGCTTTGGGTTTGAGGGCTTTGAAAAACATGGTTACGGTGAATACTGACTCCACAGTAGAAAGAAGTGATGTTCGTTGAGTACGGAGATGAGCGGTATTGTTTGAATGGGGCAAGGTAGAGGCTTCGGCTTTGTTGGAAGGTGCTCAGGTGGAAACGAGAAGTAGAAGGGGAGTTATGGAAGTGATGGCGCAAGAAGAGATCACGGGGAGGGACTGGAGGAGTGAAGTACAGTGCGGTTTAGGTTTGTGAATTACTGTTGTATGTAGATAGTGGAGGCCTGTTACGATGAGATCTGTAGTGTGAAAACAAAAGTTGTGTGGGAGGATTCAATTCAACTGAAGTTCGGTATTTTCTCAGTACCGTGCCTTCCAACCTGGGAGCAGCGTCCAGCAAGACACGGTTTTATCTATTGGAGGGAATGAAGCACGGTTGTGAGGTAGTAAAAAGGAGTGGTAGAACGTCAAGTATGGTACTGCCGGATTCCAGAAAGAGCTGATGTGGAATTAAAAAAAGTAGTAAGCAAAATATAAGGGGGAACGTTTTCTTTTGGAAAGTTTTGAAGCATGCGGGCAATGCAAATAAGAAGTAGCTTATGATATTCAAGAGAAGAAGGAATAAATACATGGGTATTGGGTCGTTGTTTCATATTGAGGAGCTAGGCCGCATACCCAAGGAAAGGCCCAATTAGTTGAAAGAAAATAAAAGAAAGAAAGTAAAAATAAAAGAAAGAATTTGGTTTAAGGAATAGGAAATACTGTAGTGGTAGTTGCTGTTCTAGAGGTAGGGGCGTTATGCAAAAACGTTCGGAATGAAGAAGAGTATGGTAATGGAGCGGCACTTGCTCATGGAGGAAGAAGATACCGTAAAAGGGTATGCGGGTACGGGTTTTTAACGAAATGGGTCGAGAGAAACAATGAATTACGAACGGTCTATTACGTTGAAATCATATGGACACAGGCTACATTTTGGAACTGATTCAAAGCCATTTGGAGCTCGTCTAGATTTAGGCAAAATAAACCGCTCAACCAAATCAGCCGACGCAAATCGTTATTTAACGGTTATCGCGAAAAGGTGAGTAAACTCGCTAGCTCTGATTTCTTTTTAAAATATTATAATTATATTTTAATATTGGTTGAATGTTGTGTGATGGTTGATTAGGTAAATTACAATTAAATTGGTTGAATATCGTCGTATATATATACCCATCACGGATTGGATACTGATTCCATTGGTTATAAAAATTCCATAGTATGAAATTAGTGTAAATTGTATGGACTAACATCTGTGGATGCAGGAAACCTGTTGGAGGAATCCGACCGAATTCCACGATATTTATCTATAATGTTGGTTTTACATTATTTACATAAGCATGACTGTTATGTCGAAATTAGTTATAAAGATAAATATTACAACGTATGACAAGTCTTTGAACAATAACGATAAAATAACGTTGTTGACTAGGCTTAAGCGTGACTGTTATGTCAGGATTAGTTAAAAAGGGGAATATTACAGCGCATGACAAGTTTTGAACCATAACGATAAATTAGCGTTGTTGACCAAGCTTAAGCGTGATTTTTATATATAGCACTACTCCCTAGAAAATGTATTAAAATAATTTATTTTAGAAATTATAATATGATAGGATTAGTTAATATTTGGTTTTAAACCAATAAATTATAGTAGGGTATGAAATCGATATTTAGTTATAAACTTGATGTTGATTTAATAAGAACCTGAAATAGAAATAGAGTTTATCAAATAGAATGGGAATATAAATTATGAAAGGAAGTCGGTAAATAGGATATGAACCTGTAAGGGTATTTATTTCTAGAATGAAGAGTTAAGCAATAATTTGCAGATTGAAATGATTAAATGAGAACTGGAAATGTTTTCCATATGGTTATAAGGTACATTTTCTAAAATATAGAAAATAAGAAATGGGGAAAATGATAGGAAGGTTTCAGAAGATAAATAACGTATATTTTCTGGGATATGAGAAGTTGGAAAATTAACATAAATAAAAAGGAGTCAGTGATTGTGTGATAATACGTTGTACATTTGAATGAATGTTATTTTTACTTCGATAGTTAAAGAACCGACTATTGAAGTGTTTTGACCATCGTTGTCAATACGGAGAGACCGGTTGGATATATTATCCGAAACCACTCCGTATAGGCATAAGCGCTGCGAATTTGATTATGCTGAAGACAATTGAAGATGGAGTGAAATGAAAGGTCGTCTTGTTCCAGAATGGTGTTTTCTGTTTGTCCAGTCCCAGGACAACTTGTATGGATGAATGTCTGACAGATTATTCCTAACGGTCACATAAGATGATCTTTTTAAGGTATTACGTCTGGTGGCGGAGAAATTCATTTCTCTTAGCTTTTATACCCGTAATATTTTTAGGAAGATCAACTAATGATTTGATGGGGTTGACGATGTGACATTCAAAGTGTATGGTGGCCAGTGTTATAAAGATAGACGTAGCCTCAAGCTTCACAACGGGAAATGACAAAAATCGGGCAGGCAGCACGGCTATGTAGGTCGCTCCCATTAGGGTGTATAATCACCTATCTAGAGAAATTCCTTTTATTTCTTAATCAATCGATTATGCCCATTCGGGAAACCGTGGTTTGAGTCCAACCGTTAGTGATATACATTCGATACACTCAAGCGAAATGAGTGGTCGGTCATGTGTGGGCCGGGTTGCAAGACGTTCTTGTTGAACCCAGGTGTATTTGCCTCTAGAGTTACACTATTGGCAGGTGGTCCCATACCTTGTCATAGTTGGAATCCAATCTCCAATAAGCACCCTGCGGTTTTTGATTTTATACTATGTATGTAGAGCGTGAGATGCAAGCGTTCTGCTATTTGGTTATTTACTTGATTAGACATTATTATAATATCACTGGATTTGATATCAAAATATTTTGGGTTATAGTAAGGTAAAAACCGTCCATGTTTATGTGTGAGTTGGTCTTACTATTATCCTTTTGTTTCAAAAGGATTTTCAAAGTTAAATAGTATGGTTGAAATTTATTCACACCAATCCCATGACTGACCCAGAGTTTATTTTTTTTGTTTTCCCTAAACTCTTGGGTGCCCAAATTTGTATGGGCAGTCAAGTGTTTCAGGCTTTTACAGATACACTTGGAGGAGCTAAAAGCAGAAGGCTTCACCGTTAGTATTTAGAGATTATTTCCGCTGTGATATGATGTATTGTACTCTGATAATGGTATGTATATACAATACAGTTTTGTATTTCAAAGTTATGTAGTATAATACATTTTATTAGTTCCGTTGTGAGATTCGTATTTACTCTGATTCTGCTCAGTTGTGTTCTTATTCTTCTTTTAATCTATTAGTTCTATCTTATCTTTCTCATCCTCTTATTTCTTTCTATTAATGATCTGAATTTTCGTGCATTTTGAGTTGAATGTGTAGGATATTTATCAGCTCAAATTGGTACCGATTTTCGGGTCGTTACAGTTGGTATCGAACTGAAGGTTGAGTATTTGCCTTGGCTCTGTGGCGTGACTCGATAGAGATAAGGTTAGTTATACCTTAGATTGAGTTTGAGTGTATATATATGAGCGTGTATTTGTAAACTAATATAAAAACTGTTTTATATTGTGTTGACTAGTCAATCGAGTGGTTTATGAATTCTGGTCGAAACAGTAATGCAAACTGTGTCGATAGGTGTTTCTAAACCCTTGAACAGAGTTACTCGACACAATATTGTTTATAAAGATTGGGTAAATGAAATAATTTTAACCAAAAATATATTTTGGTAAAAAAAATATGTCTTGATCTTATTATAATATATTGGATGCGTGATCATTATTATGATCAAATAAGATTTATAATTGAGTTGGTTATATAAATAACCAATCAAAATCAAATGGATTAATCTGACATTTTAACCAGAATTGGGACTAAAAAAAATTCTGGAAACATGAAAAATGTATATAAACGAGATTTGAATTAAATAAATGGGAATTTTAAAATTTCTGGGAGATTTGAAATTGTTTTCTAAGCGCTGTGAAAGATATTTGGAAGGAAATTTCAAAATAGAAATTTTTGAAAACAAGTTTTGAAGATGATATAGTATTGAACTCACTTCTACCACTGGAAAATAATTCTGATGATGCTGGCCACATCATCAGTGTCATTTCCGAGTTTCGGAGTGATAGAGTTGTAACACCCCACCTCCATTAAGGTCACTCACAAAGGGAATGCCTTAACTTCAGTGGAGCGTTTTTGGTAAACAGACACAGAATATCACAAGACAGATATAAAAATTTTGCAGCGGAAAATAAATAACTTTATTAAATCACCAAAATATTTTGTTACATAATACCATGAGTCATAAAACCATTACAACAAAACACTTCTGTCTTATAATATCAGAGTACATAGGTATTTAAAAGAAAACATCATTCCCCCATATTAAATAGCAAGCCATATAAGAGACAGAGATTCGAGTCATACTTCAGAAGTAGCTCCTAGAAGATGATATCCAAATCCTGACTAAACCTGGGTGTTTCCTCCCTGAGAACCTGGGGGGAAACGGAAGAAAAGAGGCGAAACAAACTAGGTCAGACATACGTCTGGTGAGTCCAGCAACTTTTAGCCAGTAAATAAATAAAGGAAAACATGATAGGCATACAAAGTGGATAAGAGGATTCACGGTACAGATGACAGGTATGACAGGACAAGTAAGGTAAGATGTATGCTTCACTACAAACTACTTTGCAACATTACTAGTCAAATCAAGATGGGATGATCCCTTCCGCTAATGATAATGATGGTGGTAGTTTCGTGTATTCCTAGCTGCTGGCATAAGTGTCGCCTGCTACTATCTCAACTAGTCGTACCCACTATCCTCCTACTATAAATTGGTAGACTTAGGGCATACGTCCAGGTATACCCTAACCACTACCATAATCGATCGGCTCCCTACTCTGTAGATACCCTGTGCTGGTCCCACAACTATGGGGTATCAATTCCCTAAAGTGGCAACCCAAGGTGTGCACAGTTATACCTACTGCTGTCACGGTCGTCTTGTCCCCCTCTGCCCGGCCTATGCACGCACATGTCCCCGGTCGGTTTGCACCTGTAACACCCCGAATTTTAGCTAATACTAAAATTCTCTAATCATAGGATAAATAATCTCAGATATGGGAATTGGGGGTAACGGGCTGCGTCATTGCGTTCGTCTCGGAAAAATACGCGAAATAGAGTCCGAGTTTTCGAGAATCGGAGTCCGTATGGCCCGGTTATGGCCCAATGAAGTTTGCAGAAAAATTAAAGCTTAAAACAGATTTAGAAATTTAAAATTCGGATTTCAAATTAGAACCAGCGGGGCCAGGCGGGAAAATTCCCGCCCTGACCATGTCGACAGGGCTGTCGACAGGCCTGTCGACAGGGGGAGTCGACTTGCCTGTCGACTTGCCTGTCGACACGGCGTCTCGAGCCAGAAGCTTGGGTGCACCAGATCTGGTTTTCTGGCTAGGGCTGGGCTGGGTTCTAGAGATTTCCTAAATCTAACGGACCTAATCTAATTTAGGGTTAATCTAAGGGCCTAAAACACTCTCCTAATCTATAAATACACCCTAAACCTACCCTAATCCATACTAAAAATAGAAATGATGGCCTCATGCCGCCAAATTAAATCTTAGAAGGAGCCTCCACTTGTTTATGAAGGAAGTTGCAAGCTAATCACTCTCTAATCAATCTCTAATCATCACCATCTTCATATTTAGCAACTAATTCCACTTCATAAGTTTGCTAATCTTGGTTTTGGTGAGTTTCTATCAGTTTAACATCAATTGTTAAAGTAAGTAGATTGGGTGTAATGAGACTTATGGTCTTAGATGCGGATTAGTGAGTTTGAATCATTTGTAATGATATGCTACTCTATGTTTTTCTATGTTTATGCATAATTAATAAGTGGGTTTATGCATGTTTGATAAGTTGGTGTATGCATGTTTGATAAGTTGGTTTATGCATGTTTAACAAGTGGGTATATGCATATTTAATAAGTGGATTTGTGCATGTTTAACAAAGTGAGTTATGCAAGTTCATATGCAAGTTATGTGTATGATGTTATGTAAAGGTTGTTATGCAAGTTCATATGCAAGTTGTGTATATGCTTAAATGCAAGTTTAACATGATATGCAAGTTATGCAGGTTTATGCAAGTATGTGAATGCTTATGCAAGTATGTGAATGCTTATGCAAGTATGTGAATGCTTATGCAAGTTATGTGTATGCTTAAATGCATGTTTAACATGTTATGCAAGTTATGAGAATGCTTATATGCAAGTTCAACATGTTATGCAAGATATGTGTATGATAATATGCAAGCTCATATGCAACATGTTATGCAAATCATGTGTATGATAATATGCAAGTTTGGGTTAAATGTAGTTGGGTTAATATGTGCTCATATATGCAAGTTGACATCCTCTTAACCCATGACAAAGTTATATGCTAAACCCATGATATTTGTAATGGATCTTTCCCTTTTCTATGTCATGAGAACGATTTACGTGGGGAACGATGGGGTTGGTAAATATGTTAATAAAAGTGTGATTGGGTATGATTAAGCATACCATAAAAATAAATTAACATAAGTGGGAATTTACCTATTGAGTTAGGTCTACCCCATGGGAATTTACCTATTGAGTTAGGTCTACCCATGTTATGAAAAACTTGATATTAATTAGGGATAATTAATATGGGGGTGATTAATTAGGTGTAATTAATCGACTAAGACACGAGGTTGGACTCATTTGTAGTGTAAAACTGCCCGGACCCGACCGGCCTAACCAGTTGCTACAAATGTCAGCCCAATGTGAGAGGTCTTAGCCATAAATTAAATACGTGATTAAAGTAAAGACATGAGGTTAGACTCTGTTATGACGTAAGACTGCCCGGACCCTACCGGCTTAGCCAGGCGGTCATAACAGCCAGTCTAATGTGGGAGGTCTTTATGGGAGATCACGGTCTTAATTAATTAAGAAACACTTAACCATATTAGCATGTAGTGGGACATGAGGGGTTAAGTGGGTGCCTTGGGTGGCATGTGGAAATTTAATGGTTGCCTTGGGTGGCATGTGGAATCTAGTGGGTTGCCTTGGGTGGCAATAGAAAATACGATTAGAATACTTAACCAAGTGAAACATGTAATTAAACATGATTAAAGGGTTAAGTGGGATACACTAGATAAGTGACAAGCTTAGGTGGGTAGCTTGTGGGGGCCCATTTCAACCAATATCCCAAACGTATCTTTGTGGGCTCGACCCATGTCGAGTGACGGGACATGCATATTGAGCTTGATTATAAGAGGCCAAAATGGGTTAGCGGTGGCAACGCAAGTCCAAAGGGTTTCATATGCGTGTGTGGGCCCGGGCTGGTAGATAAGCCGCTGTTGCACCGTGTAGATATAAAGCCGTGCACCGTTGATATTGTCAGGTGGCCACTTTAGGGGAGTGATACACCCCACTGTGGGACCAGCACGGGTATCTACAGTAGGGAGCCGATCGCTGGGGAGTAGTGGGTACACCTAATTAAAGATAGGGGTAGACGGCACCTATGTAGGGGTACACGGAACTACTGGGTAAAATTACTAAGTACACCTAGTGGAGATAGGGGCAGACGGCACCTATGTAGTCAGCTAGGGGTATACGAGACTACTGGGGAAAAATTTTCTAAGTCCTTGGGAGGGATCAACCTTTAAGTAGAAATAACTGGTGTGGTGCAGTTAGTAATTATCCTTGGGTGGGTAGATGCGTCTTTATAGTTATCTTAGTTTATCCTAAGTCTATCAAGCTGCTTAGTGTAGCCATTCATCCCCAGACATTACCGTGGGTCAAGTTTATATCTTCTCTGGTTACTTTAATAATTGTATTGTTAAAGTTATAGGACTCGCTCAGACTTATGTCTGACCCCGTTGTTTTTATCTTTTTTCCCAACCCTCAGGTCCTACGGTGGATCCTAGCAGTAGTGGAGCTTGATCGGATTGCTGTTCCAGTCTTTAGGAGCTTGGATAGATGTAAAGCTCCAGTTACCCAGTTATCTTTCCTTTTGTCTTGGCTATTGTATTGAGAGTGGGATTATGTACTCCTTTATTTTGATGGATATTGTATTTGACTTTTATTGTGGATTTGTGATGTAACCAGACATGTTTACTTCCGCTGTTATGAGATGATGTTTTAAATTTCAAGTACTATTTATATCTGTCTTCTTGTAATTTTTCTGTTCTATATTCGCTAAAAATACTCCACCGATGTTATGGCATTCCCTTAGTGAGTGATCATAGCGGGCGTGGGGTGTTACACGTGGTATCAGAGCAAAGGTTACCGGAACAGATAAATTTTTTAGAAAACTATTTTTCTAAAACATTTTTGGAAGAGATATTTTCAAAAACATGTCTTTAAAGAGAAAGGTTTTTGAAGGAAAAGCATAATCTCCAATAGCCATATCTATATCCTTCGAATTCTCCGTTTTGAATCTTTCCTTTTTCGTTTCAGCATGGCCGAGAATCTTAACTTTCCGGAGGGTATGACGGTACCAGTATGGTATAGGAGATTGATGGAGGCTAGGGCCACCACTGCGGGTCCAGCAAATGTTCCTCCACCAACCGTAGCACCCGATCTTCCTCCTCCCCCTCCTCCTCGCACGGATACTTTTGCTAAGACTTCCAAGGAATTTAAAGCTATGGGAGGGAAACCTTTTCAAGGATCTGAAACTTTTGTGGAGGCTAGAGATTGGCTGAAAGAGGTGGAAGAATTGATAGATATCTTTGAGATGGAAGAAGGAAAGAAAGTCAAATTAGCAGCTTGGTTAATGAAGGGAGAGGCCTCATTCTGGTGGGAGGTCACTAATGGAGAACGCCCCGTTGATTCTTGGGCGGATTTTAGGCAAAGATTTGTGGCAAAGTTTCTCTCAAGGGCGGAGGAAAACTTGTATATGGAAAGATTCTTGACTCTAAAGCAAGGAAATCTCTCGGTGAAGGAATATGTCAACAAGTTTAATCAATTGGCAAGGTTTGGCCTAGACATGGTGAATACACCGGAGAAGAAGGCTTTGAGGTTCGTGAAAGGCTTGAATGAACCGATGCATGGGTTGGCTATGACTCATATCCCTATGGGGGCCACCTTTGAGAAGCTAGTTGACATGGCACTCATGTATGAAGAAGAGAAGGGTCCCAATGCTAATAGGGCACCCGAGAAGAAGGGAGATCAAAAGAGACCTCAGCAACAACAACAAAACAAAGGTGGGAAAGGCAACGGTGGCAAGGGCAAGAAGAAGAAGTGTTTCAATTGTGGGACACCTGGCCACCTAAGCAAGGATTGTCGTAAGAAGAAGAAGACTGGCTGCTTCCACTGTGGCGAAGCAGGGCATCTAGTGAAAGATTGTCCTAAGAAGGGGCAAAGGACGGGGTCTACCTCAGGAGGACAGGTGCAAGCTCTTATGGCACCGAGTCAGGCTAGGGGGCAAGTACAGGCTCTCGCAGTTCCACCAATTCAGGAAAGAGGTAGAACTATCTCCGTTGAAAGTCTGGTTTTTCTATTTGATCATCCTGTCCGTACATTGTTTGATTCAGGCGCATCGCATTCGTTTATCTCATCATCATTAGTTGAGTCACTGCACTTAGACACCAGTCTGGTAGATGATCCCTTGGTTGTTTCAAACCCAATTGGGGGCTCCACTTATTTGTCCATGATATGTTTGGGTTTGAAGATTTCTATACTTAGCATTGAGTTTAGATGTGATGCTTTTGTGTTGGGCTTCACGGGCTATGGGTTGATTTTGGGCATGGACTGGTTATCCAGTAATGGTGCCGTTCTTGATTGCGAAAGGAGAATTGTTAGGCTCATGACCCGCTTGGGTAACACTCTCGAGATTTCTTGTAATCCCAGGGACTCTGTTATGCTAAGTTATCTTGAATCGCTTGACGCTTCGGTCGAGAGTTTGCAATCTGTTAGAGTGGTCCGGGAATATCCGGATGTGTTTGAGGAGGTGAAGGGCTTACCTCCGAAGCGGGAGATTGACTTCCGAATATATCTGGTGGATAATGCTAAACCTGTATCTTTACCAGTTCGCCACATGGCTCCTCGTGAGAGGAGGGAACTCCATAAGCAAGTAGGGGAATTGCTTGAGAAGGCGTTCATAAGACGAAGTATATCGGAGTGGGGTGCTCCAGTAGTATTTGCTACGAAGGCGGATGGGTCCCTCAGACTTTGTGTAGACTATAGAGAACTCAACAAGCTCACAAAGAAGAATAGACACCCATTGCCGAGGATTGATGATCTTTTCGATCAGTTGGTTGGCGCTTCAGTATTTTCTCAGTTGGACTTAGCCACGGGGTTTCATCAGTTGAGGGTGGCTGAGGATAGCATAGACAAGACTGCCTTTAGGACTCCAGATGGTTTCTATGAGTGGCTAGTGATGCCATTTGGGTTGACGAACGCCCCTGCATACTTTGTTGATTTGATGGGCAGGGTGTTCAGGGAGTTCCTTAATAAATTCGTGGTGGTCTTTGTGGATGATATCTTAGTATTTTCTAAGAATGAAGAAGAGCATGCCCTACATCTTGGGGAGGTGTTGAAGACTCTTCGAGCACATAGCCTTAAGGCTAAATTCTCTAAATGTCACTTCTGGAGGAAGGAGGTGCGATTCTTGGGGCATGTGGTCTCCAAGGAAGGGATAACTGTGGATCCCGCGAAGGTAGTATCAATTCAGGATTGGAAGGTTCCAAAAAATGCTACCGAAGTAAGAAGTTTCTTGGGGTTGGCGGGTTATTATAGGAAGTTTATTAAAGACTTCGCGAAGATATCAGCCCCATTAACCCGCTTAACGAAGAAGAATCTTGTTTTCGCATGGGACGTAGATTGTGATGATGCGTTCCAACGGTTAAAGAGAGCTTTAACCACTGCTCCAGTTTTAGTATTGCCAGATGGGAGCAAGTCATTTGTTGTCTACACAGATGCTTGTGGGACAGGACTTGGCGCAGTCTTAATGCAAGAGGGAAGGGTAATATCCTATGGTGGAAGGCAGTTGAGGGCACATGAGAAAAATTACCCTACCCATGATTTAGAGTTGGCCGCTATTGTTTTTGCGCTTAAGATTTGGCGCCATTATCTTCTTGGTGAAAGGTTCGAATTGTTCACTGACCACAAATCATTGAAGTACTTGTTTTCTCAGAAGGATTTGAATCTGAGACAGCAAAGGTGGATGGAATTCTTAGCATCCTATGATTTCGAGATAGCGTATACCCCTGGCAAGGGTAACGTGGTGGCGGACGCCTTGAGCAGGAAGAGGTTGTCCTTGAGTCCATTGTTCGTGGAACAACGAAGCTTGGAATTTATCTCGATGTTTGATTTCAGACCTTCCATTGACTATGTACCCGGTTTGCTAGAATCCTTGGAGGTTAGACCTACTCTTTTGGGGCGGATTGGAGAAGCACAGAGGGACGACCCACAGTTGGTTGAGTTGGTAGAGAAGCTCATAAAGGGGGGAGTCATCCAGCCATTTGAGTAGGTACACCCTAGACGATAGGGGGTGCTTGCGTAGAGACGGTAGACTTTGTGTACCGCAAGACGAGGGTTTGAGGAAGGCTATTCTTGATGATGCACACCGTTCTAGGATGACCATTCATCCCGGTGGGGACAAGATGTACCGAGACATGAAGAGGGTTTTCTTCTGGGCCGGTATGAAGAAAGATGTTGCCGAGCATGTCGCTCGATGCTTGGTGTGCCAACAAGTGAAGGCGGAGCAAAAGAAACCTGGTGGGTTGCTTCACCCATTGGAAGTTCCGCAATGGAAGTGGGATAGCGTCTCGATGGATTTTATTGACGGGTTACCCAGATCGAGGAAGGGTAATATAGGAATTTGGGTGGTGGTAGATAGACTTACTAAGAGCGCCCATTTCATACCTGTGAAGAGCAAGAGGACCACTCCATGGCTAGCTTCTGTATATCTTCGAGAGATAGTTCGATTGCATGGGGTACCCTCTAGCATAGTGAGTGATCGAGATCCTATCTTCACTAGCGAGTTCTGGAGAAGTTTGCAAGAAGCAGTAGTGACTCAATTGTGTCTGAGCACCGCATATCATCCTCAGACAGACGGCCAGACTGAGAGGGTGAATCGTGTTCTAGAAGACCTTTTGAGGCTTTGTATCTTAGATTTTGGAGGTACATGGGAAGAGCATCTTCCATTGGTGGAGTTCGCATATAATAACAGCTTTCAGTCCAGTATTGGTATGGCTCCTTTCGAAGCTCTCTATGGAAGGCCTTGTCGATCACCTACATGTTGGTGGGAATCTACGGATAAGATCTTGCTCGGGCCTGATATGGTTAGGGAGACTTCTGAGAAGATAGACTTGATTCGAAGAAGGATGAAAGCAGCGCAGGATAGGCAAAAATCTTATGCGGACAAGAGAAGGGCGGATCTTGAGTTTGAAATTGGGGACATGGTTTTTGTCAAAGTATCTCCGTTGAGAAATGTTGTTCGCTTTGGATCCGTTGGGAAGTTAGCACCGAGGTTTGTTGGGCCGTTTCCTATTAAGGAAAGGATTGGACGGATGGCATATAGGGTGGAGTTGCCCGACAGACTTAGTGGTGTTCATGATGTATTCCATGTATCACATCTGAGGAAGTGCTTACATGAGACGGCAGAGGTGGTAGAGCCGAGCTTGCTTAGAGATGTAGAGGTAGAGCGTGATGCGACGATTCGACGAGCTCCTACTCGCATCCTTGGGTCAGAGACTAGGAAATTGAGGAATCGAGAGGTTCAGCTAGTCAAAGTGCAATGGAGAGAAGATGAGAGCAACGTGACTTGGGAGACGGAAGCGAAGATGCGTTCATTGTACCCATTTCTTTTTGAGGGTATGTCTTTACTTTCTCCTCTATCGTTGTCTAGTACTTATCTTATCTTTAGTATATCCTCTCGTTAGTACTGATTGACCTTTAGATAGGGAAAACCTATGGTTGAAACATGTGTTTGAGACATGTTATGGTTGATGGATGCAAGTGGTTGCTAGTGGTTTCTCGTGGATGCATGTACACACACTCTAGGCACTAGATCGGCTCAATCACTTCATATTGCATATTGCATAAAATTGTGTGTAGGAAGCTATATTTATGGATGTATAATGATTGTGTTATCATATGGATGATGCATTTTGGTGAATGATTGTGCACTCATGTAGATATTGTATGTGTCGATAGGGTTCTCTCGCATACATAATGGATGCATGGCACTATCATGGTTTGCATATGTTCATACATTAGATAGGGAACATATACACACACTTTTTGCATATGCTCATACATAATTAGAAATTGTTTTAAGGACAATGGATGCCCGTGTTTTGATGGATTGAGTAGATGGTTGTTTGGATGGTAGGATGTGCATTCTCCTTAGCTTAGAGATTTCGGGGACGAAATCCTTTAAGGAGGGGAGAATGTAACACCCCGAATTTTAGCTAATACTAAAATTCTCTAATCATAGGATAAATAATCTCAGATGTGGGAATTGGGGGTAACGGGCTACGTCATTGCGTTCGTCTCGGAAAAATACGCGAAATAGAGTCCGAGTTTTCGAGAATCGGAGTCCGTATGGCCCGGTTATGGCCCAATGAAGTTTGCAGAAAAATTAAAGCTTAAAACAGATTTAGAAATTTAAAATTCGGATTTCAAATTAGAACCAGCGGGGCCAGGCGGGAAAATTCCTGCCCTGACCATGTCGACAGGGCTGTCGACAGGCCTGTCGACAGGGGGAGTCGACTTGCCTGTCGACTTGCCTGTCGACACGGCGTCTCGAGCCAGAAGCTTGGGTGCACCAGATCTGGTTTTCTAGCTAGGGCTGGGCTGGGTTCTAGAGATTTCCTAAATCTAACGGACCTAATCTAATTTAGGGTTGATCTAAGGGCCTAAAACACTCTCCTAATCTATAAATACACCCTAAACCTACCCTAATCCATACTAAAAATAGAAATGATGGCCTCATGCCGCCAAATTAAATCTTAGAAGGAGCCTCCACTTGTTTATGAAGGAAGTTGCAAGCTAATCACTCTCTAATCAATCTCTAATCATCACCATCTTCATATTTAGCAACTAATTCCACTTCATAAGTTTGCTAATCTTGGTTTTGGTGAGTTTCTATCACTTTAACATCAATTGTTAAAGTAAGTAGATTGGGTGTAATGAGACTTATGGTCTTAGATGCGGATTAGTGAGTTTGAATCATTTGTAATGATATGCTACTCTATGTTTTTCTATGTTTATGCATAATTAATAAGTGGGTTTATGCATGTTTGATAAGTTGGTGTATGCATGTTTGATAAGTTGGTTTATGCATGTTTAACAAGTGGGTTTATGCATATTTAATAAGTGGATTTATGCATGTTTAACAAAGTGAGTTATGCAAGTTCATATGCAAGTTATGTGTATGATGTTATGTAAAGGTTGTTATGCAAGTTCATATGCAAGTTGTGTATATGCTTAAATGCAAGTTTAACATGATATGCAAGTTATGCAGGTTTATGCAAGTATGTGAATGCTTATGCAAGTATGTGAATGCTTATGCAAGTATGTGAATGCTTATGCAAGTTATGTGTATGCTTAAATGCATGTTTAACATGTTATGCAAGTTATGAGAATGCTTATATGCAAGTTCAACATGTTATGCAAGATATGTGTATGATAATATGCAAGCTCATATGCAACATGTTATGCAAATCATGTGTATGATAATATGCAAGTTTGGGTTAAATGTAGTTGGGTTAATATGTGCTCATATATGCAAGTTGACATCCTCTTAACCCATGACAAAGTTATATGCTAAACCCATGATATTTGTAATGGATCTTTCCCTTTTCTATGTCATGAGAACGATTTACGTGGGGAACGATGGGGTTGGTAAATATGTTAATAAAAGTGTGATTGGGTATGATTAAGCATACCATAAAAATAAATTAACATAAGTGGGAATTTACCTATTGAGTTAGGTCTACCCCATGGTAATTTACCTATTGAGTTAGGTCTACCCATGTTATGAAAAACTTGATATTAATTAGGGATAATTAATATGGGGGTGATTAATTAGGTGTAATTAATCGACTAAGACACGAGGTTGGACTCATTTGTAGTGTAAAACTGCCCGGACCCGACCGGCCTAACCAGTTGCTACAAATGTCAGCCCAATGTGAGAGGTCTTAGCCATAAATTAAATACGTGATTAAAGTAAAGACATGAGGTTAGACTCTGTTATGACGTAAGACTGCCCGGACCCTACCGGCTTAGCCAGGCGGTCATAACAGCCAGTCTAATGTGGGAGGTCTTTATGGGAGATCACGGTCTTAATTAATTAAGAAACACTTAACCATATTAGCATGTAGTGGGACATGAGGGGTTAAGTGGGTGCCTTGGGTGGCATGTGGAAATTTAATGGTTGCCTTGGGTGGCATGTGGAATCTAGTGGGTTGCCTTGGGTGGCAATAGAAAATACGATTAGAATACTTAACCAAGTGAAACATGTAATTAAACATGATTAAAGGGTTAAGTGGGATACACTAGATAAGTGACAAGCTTAGGTGGGTAGCTTGTGGGGGCCCATTTCAACCAATATCCCAAATGTATCTTTGTGGGCTCGACCCATGTCGAGTGACGGGACACGCATATTGGGCTTGATTATAAGAGGCCAAAACGGGTTAGCGGTGGCAACGCAAGTCCAACGGGTTTCATATGCGTGTGTGGGCCCGGGCTGGTAGATAAGCCGTTGTTGCACCGTGTAGATATAAAGCCGTGCACCGTTGATATTGTCAGGTGGCCACTTTAGGGGAGTGATACACCCCACTGTGGGACCAGCACGGGTATCTACGGTAGGGAGCCGATCGCTGGGGAGTAGTGGGTACACCTAATTAAAGATAGGGGCAGACGGCACCTATGTAGGGGTACACGGAACTACTGGGTAAAATTACTAAGTACACCTAGTGGAGATAGGGGAAGAAGGCACCTATGTAGTCAGCTAGGGGTATACGAGACTACTGGGGAAAAATTTTCTAAGTCCTTGGGAGGGATCAACCTTTAAGTAAAATGACTGGTGTGGTGCAGTTAGTAATTATCATTGGGTGGGTAGATGCTACTTTATAGTTATCTTAGTTTATCCTAAGTCTATCAAGCTGCTTAGTGTAGCCATTCATCCCCAGACATTACCGTGGGTCAAGTTTATATCTTCTCTGGTTACTTTAATAATTGTATTGTTAAAGTTATAGGACTCGCTCAGACTTATGTCTGACCCCGTTGTTTTTATCTTTTTTCGCAACCCTCAGGTCCTACGGTGGATCCTAGCAGTAGTGGAGCTTGATCGGATTGTTGTTCCAGTCTTTAGGAGCTTGGATAGATGTAAAGCTGCAGTTACCCAGTTATCTTTCCTTTTGTCTTGGCTATTGTATTGAGAGTGGGATTATGTACTCCTTTATTTTGATGGATATTGTACTTGACTTTTATTGTGGTTTTGTGATGTAACCAGACATGTTTACTTCCGCTGTTATGAGATGATGTTTTAAATTTCAAGTACTATTTATATCTGTCTTCTTGTAATTTTTCTGTTCTATATTCACTAAAAATACTCCACCGATGTTATGGCATTCCCTTAGTGAGTGATCATAGCGGGCGTGGGGTGTTACAGCACCGCCCACACCATCCGTCTCATTTTGGATCTCTTACAATCAATCAGTAAGCATGCCCCTTCCCCGCCTAGTACGGAGATCTTTACTTTGATACCCCTCCGGGTTACTGACTGAAATGGGTCCCACACAACATGATACAAGCTCTCCCCTATGTCTTGTATCCCCACTAGGTTTTCTACTGACTATGTGTAACAACCCGTATTTTCAATAACCTGTTATAACATAAATGGAGGCAGAATTAAACTGTAAAATCTGAATCAAGGGAAACGGGCTATGCCATTGCGTTCGTCTCGGAAAAATACGCGAAATAGAGTCTGAGTTTTTGAAAATCGGAGTCCGTATGACCAAGATATGGCCTCGCGAAGTTTCACGAAAAATTCCCAAATTAAAGTATACTTAGTTAAGTGAAATGGGTTGCGCAGAGAAATATATATATATTGATATATATATATATATATATATATATATAATTGAAAATTTAATAAATAAATATGCAGAAATGTTCAAAAAAGCGAATTGGGAGAGGGGAATAACCGAACCAGCCGATTTTTGAGGTCGACCCAAGCCCGCTGGGTCGACTAGGGGTTAATCCAGGGTGTTTGGCTGTCAACCCGTGGGCCGATTCGCTCAAATGCAGATTTTGCATTTGGATGGTTCTCATGGTTCATCTTTAATCTAAAGGCCCTAGATGGTTCCTACACTTGACTTCTTCCCCAAGACATGCTTTGATGGCTTGGATTGAATCTAGGTTTAATCCTATGGCCTAAAACACTTGCCTAATCTATAAATAAGACCCTAACCTATCCTAAACTCTCATTATTCATTCATGCAACTAAACTATGGCAAAATTGCTACTCTCATGGCCTCCACTCAACTATCCAAGCCTCCACTTCATTTCTATGAGAGGTTTCATGATCATGAGAGTATTAGAGAGTCCCTATGTTAGTATGAGAGCTTCTCAAGTTGATCTCAAGGCTAAAGCTTTGATCTTTGTTCATAAAGATGGGGTTTTTATTGATTTGGAGTGTTCATCTTTGGGTTTTTGGGTGATGGCATGCATAGGCTTCATCACAATCTTTGTTTTGCATTTCGATTTGTGCCTTCATAACAATGTAAGCCCTTTCCCTACTCTTAGATATTAACTATGAAGTTAAATGTTCATGTTGCAAGTTTGGGTTTGATCATTGAGAATGATACATGCTATCATGTCATGCAAGCTTATGAAGTCATTATCTTGATCTTATGAGCTAAAAGCTACAACCTTTATGTTGAAATGTTGCATTATGCAACATGAGAACCTTCATAATCTTTATGTCAACTTGCATATGAAGTCATAACCCTTATATGATGATACATGCGAGTTTTTAGTCATCATTCCATGTCTTTTGTCACCATGATTCGTTTATGTGCCAAGTTTGGGTTTATGCATGATTTTGAGGCTTAAGAATTTAACATGCAAGCTAATAAACACATTTGTGCCTCATTTGCCACCATGATTAACTTGTGGCTTAATATCCATTTTTGTCATGCCTTTGCCAAGTCTCTTCTTTTAATCCATTAAGTTGTTGCGAACGTATATGCGAGTTTAAAAGCGTTTGGTTATGTTATGGGTAATTTCTAATGACATGAAAATACAACTTGAAAACAAGACTTGAATCATAACATGGAAGTTGACATGTAAGTATGCATAAAAACATAAGCTTGGGAATTTACCTATTAAGTTAGGTCTACCCATTGGGAATTTACCTATTAAGTTAGGTCTACCCAATTGCTTGAAAACTTGACTATGAACATGACACTAGACTAAACATGAAAGTGGCCAACTCGAGGTTGGGTTGAGTTTGCAACGTAAAACTACCCGGAACCGACCGGCCTAACTAGTAGTTGCAAACAATAGGACCCAATGTGAGAAGTTGGTCATGTTGTGCTTGAACCCGAGGTTAGACCAAGTTGTGGTGTAAAGCTACCCGGAACCGACCGGCTTAACTAGTAACCACAACAAAGTCTAATGTGAGAGGTTGGGGTGCATTAAGTAATTAATGCCACATGATAGGGTTAAGTTAATTTGATTAATGACTCTTAACCAAATATGACATGGGTAAATGGGTTAAGTAAATTGGTTAGGCTAATGATACTTAACAAAACATGACAAGGTTGGGTAGGTTAAGTGATTTGATTTGCCTAATGACGCTTAACCATTTTTATACGACTAGTGGACGGGGATTAAGTTAACCAACACTTAATCAATCCAACATGATAATTTGGCAAGGTTAAGTAAGTTTTCTTAATGACACTTAACCATACAAGATGATTAGGGGATGGGGTTAAGTAATTTGCACCTAACTAATCCGACACGGTAATTAGATGGTGTTAAGTAATCCACACTTAACTAATCTAAAAACGGTAATTCGATGGGGTTAAGTTAAACACTTAACCAATTTAAACTCGGTAATTCAATGAGGTTAAGTAACCAATACTTAACCAACTTAATGTGATAATTTAATGGGGTTAAGCAACTTATACTTAACTAATTATACATGATGATTTGATGGGGTTAAGTAACTTACACTTAACCAATCTAATACGCGGACCTGATAAGGTTAAGTCACAAGACCTTTTTAGAATATACTTAACCATTATAGTACGATTAGAGGATGGGGTTAAGCCAACCTATACTTAACCAATCCGACTCGATAATTTGATGGGATTAAGATAATCTATGCTTAATCGATCTAGCAAGATAATCCGATAGGATTAAGGTAAGCTAGTACTTGACCAATTTGACTTGATAGGGTTAAGTCATGAGCCTCTGGGTACACTTAACCAACTTGTGGGACTAAGTCTTGAACTTAAATACTTAGCCAATCTTTGACGTGATTCGTGGGCGGGTTAAGTCATGGACTTGAATGATAACACTTAACCCAATAGACATACCCTAGCTAGAAGAACTAGGTAGAAAACCGTGGTTAATCAAGGATAACGGGAAAGGAAGCTAAGTGGTAAACCTTAGTTAAGGGTAACTAAGTAATAATTCTTAGCTAAGGATATAGGACTAATTCTCAAAATGATGAGTAACCTGATACGGTAGGTCATCGCTTAGTATACGAGGGGGAGCAAGTTATCTGACTTGGATAAAAGCTCCAGCGCACTGGGTGCCGAAGTGGAAGCTTCGGGGGACGTGAGGATATTCTTGGGATCCCTCTGTGGGCTTCCAGGTAATTATACTAGGCCCATGAGAGGTTAAGGTCTGCGTTAGAAGAACCAAGAGTATGCCTTGGTTGCTATGCGAGCAACCTAAAGACTCGGATGAATTAGCGTGGAGTCGACGATTCTTGTTTTTGCCCTGGATAGCACATCGCCGACTACCTACCATCTTTAGTCAATCGTGTACGTGCGGAAAGGCAGGGAACCCCCAACAGACCATGTGCTTGCTATCGAGTCATGGGTGAGGTTGGCCCGTAGGAAAGTGGGCTATAGTGGGGCCGTGGAGTGGTTCTTATACATGATTTTTCTTGGATTGCCTTTCAGTAGTTGAGGGAGGGGTCACGTGGGACCATAGCCACGGGTACAAAAACAGACCTTGATATCTGCATCGGCAGACGATTTAAAGCTCCCGACCGAGTTCCGTATTTCTTGATTTGCCCTGGCACGGAACTCGGATGGCACATTGGGGAACATGTGCATCTAGACATGGAAAACGATTCACGATACATACGAGGGATCAAGGGCGCGGTTGACGGGTGGCGTAATCCCTAGTGGTCCTAGGTGGCCAAAACCCAAACCGAGACACGGAAACGTTCATTAGGTAGCATAATCCCTAGCGGTCCTAGGTGGCATAAATCCTAAGTGGACGCGCGATAGTTGATGGTAAGGAAACACAACTAGATCAAGGGTTGCAGTCCAAAACAACTTCAAGGATAAACCGTTTACATGGGAAAGCCCGTACAGCCTACGGCAAAGGACTGAACTTATACATGGAAAGAAACATATGAGTTGAGTAACCTATATATGCAGCATATTAGGTTGACATGGACCATTACACGACTTTTGAGTAAGGGTCATTCACGGATAACACGTAATACAGTTGGGATACTAGTACGGTAGGTGCAGAGCGGATATACAGGATAGATGCCATGGGACGTTATACGCGATAGATATCTTGGGATATTATACTTGATAGGAACCTGACAATGTGATACCTTGTTTTATCTTGACATCGTAGTTTATCACGACACCCTAGTTTATCTGAGTTCAGTAGTTCATCCTGTTATTTTGATTTAATTGACCTATCTTGTATCATGCTTATGTTCATCTCAGTTTCTCATGACAGTTAACTTTACTAGTTTTTATACTAATAGTAGATAGGGCTTACTCAGTCTTTTTGACTGACCCGTTTTGTTTCGCCTCTTTTCTTCCGTTCCCCCCCCCCCCCCAGGTTACAGGGAGGAAACACTGCTGTTTAGTTCGGACTTCTTCTGCTTGAAGGTCATCATGGATGGCTTAGACTTTTCCTGGCTATGGCTACTTTACTGTTTTTATTTGGGGAATAATTTATGAAAAAGTCTTTATGCTTCTTTACTATTTCAAGACAGGTTTTGATGTACTCTGATGTAAAAGGCTTTAGACCTTATGTATTCATGTTTATGAAAGTTCGATTTTACTTCCGCTATTTTATATGTTCTGTCTTGTGATATTTCTATGCATGTTTACCAATAATGCCCCTCTAAAGCTAGTGCATTCCTTTGCGAGTGACCCTAGCGGAGGCGGGGTGTTACATTTGGTATCAGAGCAGAAGGTTACCAGATTGGGCAAAAGTTTTTAAAGACCTTCTGAAAACTATTTGAAAATCGTTTATAAAGAAGCATTTTTCAAGAAAGTTTTCTTTTAAAAAGAAAAGGCTATTCCCCAAAGGCCATTAGCATTATCCTTGTTTCCTTAATTAAATCTCTTTTCCTTTCTTTCCTCCATCTGTAGTCACAGTGGTTTTAACTGCGACTAGTCTTTTCTATCTACGAAAGTGCTTTCCATGCGATGGAGGTGGTTTTCAAGAGACTAGTGGCCGCGTTATAAGAAAGGATAGTGAGAAAGAGGATAAAGGATACGAGCTTAAGGATGAGCAACTTGTTGGTATGGCTTAGTCCTCAAAGGAGGGAGAAAGATGAACAATGAAACCCATGACGAGAGAGTACCTTTGGCATGGTAAAACGGGGCGGATAGTTAAGTATTATGGGACAAGGACAAGATCATCGGGAGGGCAGTAGTATGCTCTCATTTCTAGAGTACCTCGGAAGGAGGGTAACAATCTTGTTAAAGGTTTAGCTTTTCTTCTCTATCATCCCGTTAGGACTTCGTTGTTCGTATCATTTAAGTCTGCTTCGATAGTTGAGTCTCTGCACCTTAAGTACTAGCGTAATAGAGAATCCCATTTTTGTCTCAAAGTCCTATTGGAGAATCGGTCCATTTATACAGGACTTGTTTGGATTTGGGAATGTCTATGCCAAGTGTTGAGTTTGGAAATAATGCTTATGTTTATAAGCTATGGATGGATTCTAGGGATGAAGTGGTTATCCAGTAGGGGGTGCCACTCTCGGTTTTGATAGGAGGGTAGTTAGACCTTTTGACTAGCCTTGGTAATGCCCTCGAAGTACCGGGTAACCTTTTTGAGGTTCTGTCATGACTAGTTACTTAGAATCCCTTGATGCCTTTATTGGAAATTTGAAGCCCGATCGAGTGGTGTTCGCCGATAAGACGGATGGTTTACTTCATTTATGCGTGGGTTATAGAAATCACCCTAGTAAGTGCGCTTGATAACCTGGTTGGCATCTGTTTACTTTCAAGAGAAAGTTCTTCTACGTGGACTACCTTGTGGTACGAGGTCCGAGATTCACTAGTGAATTTTGGAAAGCTTGCATGAGATCATGAGTACGCAGTCATGTTTGCGCCAAGTGTGCAAGTGGAACGAGAGGCGACGAAGAAATGAGTTCCAGCTCATGTTATGGAAACAGGAAATAGGAAGCTACGAAATCGCGAAGTTAAAAGACGGTCAAGGCACAATGGAATTAAGCTCGAGGAAATACGACTCTGATGGTCAAAGACTATATACGCGCATGATTCCTCTTTTGGGAGTATATCCTTGATCCCTGTTTTCTGTAGAGCTTACTTGTAGGCTATCTTTTGTGGACATCCTCTCGGTCCTATTTTCTGTTACAAACCCCGTAAGGAGTTTGTCTTGTTTTTCTTCTCGACCCTGTTCCAGGGAATCCTAGGTAGAACCCTATGGATGTAAACATGTATTTGAAACATGTTATGATTGATATGGTTGCAAGTGGTTGCAAGTGGTTGCTCGTGAATGCGAGAATACACATTAGATACTAGCTCGACTCGGTCACATTTCATATTGCATATGCACGAGTATTTATACTTGTTTATGGATGAAATCGAATGTATTATCATGCGGTTGTTGCATATGAATGAATGATTGTGCACGCATATAGTACCTATATGGCTAGGACTATTTGCATACATGTTGGATTCATGGCACTATACATATTTTGCATTAGAAAGATTATTCAGGCCTGATCATTAGCATTAGCTAAGGAACATGTACACACACGTTTTGCATATATTCATACAGCATTAGAAATCATCTAAGGACAATGGTTGCTTGTGGATGATGTTTTGAGTAGATGGATGATGGATGGTAGGATATGTTCTTCCAAACTTGGAGATTTCGGGGACGAAATCCTAAAAGGTGGGGAGAATGTAACAACCCGTATTTTCAATAACCTGTTATAACATAAATGGAGGCAGAATTAAACTGTAAAATCTGAATCAAGGGAAACGGGCTATGCCATTGCGTTCGTCTCGGAAAAATACGCGAAATAGAGTCTGAGTTTTTGAAAATCGGAGTCCGTATGACCAAGATATGGCCTCGCGAAGTTTCACGAAAAATTCCCAAATTAAAGTATACTTAATTAAGTGAAATGGGTTGCGTAGAGAAATATATATATATATTGATATATATATATATATATATATAATTGAAAATTTAATAAATAAATATGCAGAAATGTTCAAAACAGCGAATTGGGAGAGGGGAATAACCGAACCGGCCGATTTTTGAGGTCGACCCAAGCCCGCTGGGTCGACTAGGGGTTAATCCAGGGTGTTTGGCTGTCAACCCGTGGGCCGATTCGCTCAAATGCAGATTTTTCATTTGGATGGTTCTCATGGTTCATCTTTAATCTAAAGGCCCTAGATGGTTCCTACACTTGACTTCTTCCCCAAGACATGCTTTGGTGGCTTGGATTGAATCTAGGTTTAATCCTATGGCCTAAAACACTTGCCTAATCTATAAATAAGACCCTAACCTATCCTAAAACCTCATTATTCATTCATGCAACTAAACTATGGCAAAATTGCTACTCTCATGGCCTCCACTCAACTATCCTAGCCTCCACTTCATTTCTATGAGAGGTTTCATGATCATGAGAGTATTAGAGAGTCCCTATGTTAGTATGAGAGCTTCTCAAGTTGATCTCAAGGCTAAAGCTTTGATCTTTGTTCATAAAGACGGGGTTTTTATTGATTTGGAGTGTTCATCTTTGGGTTTTTGGGTGATGGCATGCATAGGCTTCATCACAATCTTTGTTTTGCATTTCGATTTGTGCCTTCATAACAATGTAAGCCCTTTCCCTACTCTTAGATATTAACTATGAAGTTAAATGTTCATGTTGCAAGTTTGGGTTTGATCATTGAGAATGATACATGCTATCATGTCATGCAAGCTTATGAAGTCATTATCTTGATCTTATGAGCTAAAAGCTACAACCTTTATGTTGAAATGTTGCATTATGCAACATGAGAACCTTCATAATCTTTATGTCAACTTGCATATGAAGTCATAACCCTTATATGATGATACATGCGAGTTTCTAGTCATCATTCCATGTCTTTTGTCACCATGATTCGTTTATGTGCCAAGTTTGGGTTTATGCATGATTTTGAGGCATAAGAATTTAACATGCAAGCTAATGAACACATTTGTGCCTCATTTTCCACCATGATTAACTTGTGGCTTAATATCCATTTTTGTCATGCCTTTGCCAAGTCTCTTCTTTTAATCCATTAAGTTGTTGCGAACGTATATGCGAGTTTAAAAGCGTTGGGTTATGTTATGGGTAATTTCTAATGACATGAAAATACAACTTGAAAACAAGACTTGAATCATAACATGGAAGTTGACATGTAAGTATGCATAAAAACATAAGCTTGGGAATTTACCTATTAAGTTAGGTCTACCCATTGGGAATTTACCTATTAAGTTAGGTCTACCCAATTGCTTGAAAACTTGACTATGAACATGACACTAGACTAAACATGAAAGTGGCCAACTCGAGGTTGGGTTGAGTTTGCAACGTAAAACTACCCGGAACCGACCGGCCTAACTAGTAGTTGCAAACAATAGGACCCAATGTGAGAAGTTGGTCATGTTGTGCTTGAACCCGAGGTTAGACCAAGTTGTGGTGTAAAGCTACCCGGAACCGACCGGCTTAACTAGTAACCACAACAAAGTCTAATGTGAGAGGTTGGGGTGCATTAAGTAATTAATGCCACATGATAGGGTTAAGTTAATTTGATTAATGACTCTTAACCAAATATGACATGGGTAAATGGGTTAAGTAAATTGGTTAGGCTAATGATACTTAACAAAACATGACAAGGTTGGGTAGGTTAAGTGATTTGATTTGCCTAATGACGCTTAACCATTTTTATACGACTAGTGGACGGGGATTAAGTTAACCAACACTTAATCAATCCAACATGATAATTTGGCAAGGTTAAGTAAGTTTTCTTAATGACACTTAACCATACAAGATGATTAGGGGATGGGGTTAAGTAATTTGCACCTAACTAATCCGACACGGTAATTAGATGGGGTTAAGTAATCCACACTTAACTAATCTAAACACGGTAATTCGATGGGGTTAAGTTAAACACTTAACCAATTTAAACTCGGTAATTCAATGAGGTTAAGTAACCAATACTTAACCAACTTAACGTGATAATTTAATGGGGTTAAGCAACTTATACTTAACTAATTATACATGATGATTTGATGGGGTTAAGTAACTTACACTTAACCAATCTAATACGCGGACCTGATAAGGTTAAGTCACAAGACCTTTTTAGAATATACTTAACCATTGTAGTACGATTAGAGGATGGGGTTAAGCCAACCTGTACTTAACCTATCCGACTCGATAATTTGATGGGATTAAGATAATCTATGCTTAATCGATCTAGCAAGATAATCCGATAGGATTAAGGTAAGCTAGTACTTGACCAATTTGACTTGATAGGGTTAAGTCATGAGCCTCTGGGTACACTTAACCAACTTGTGGGACTAAGTCTTGAACTTAAATACTTAGCCAATCTTTGACGTGATTCGTGGGCGGGTTAAGTCATGGACTTGAATGATAACACTTAACCCAATATACAAACCCTAGCTAGAAGAACTAGGTAGAAAACCGTGGTTAATCAAGGATAACGGGAAAGGAAGCTAAGTGGTAAACCTTAGTTAAGGGTAACTAAGTAATAATTCTTAGCTAAGGACATAGGACTAATTCTCAAAATGATGAGTAACCTGATACGGTAGGTCATCGCTTAGTATACGAGGGGGAGCAAGTTATCTGACTTGGATAAAAGCTCCAGCGCACTGGGTGCCGAAGTGGAAGCTTCGGGGGACGTGAGGATATTCTTGGGATCCCTCTGTGGGCTTCCAGGTAATTATACTAGGCCCATGAGAGGTTAAGGTCTGCGTTAGAAGAACCAAGAGTATGCCTTGGTTGCTATGCGAGCAACCTAAAGACTGGGATGAATTAGCGTGGAGTCGGCGATTCTTGTTTTTGCCCTGGATAGCACATCGCCGACTACCTACCGTCTTTAGTCAATCGTGTACGTGCGGAAAGGCAGGGAACCCCCAACAGACCATGTGCTTGCTATCGAGTCATGGGTGAGGTTGGCCCGTAGGAAAGTGGGCTATAGTGGGGCCGTGGAGTGGTTCTTATACATGATTTTTCTTGGATTGCCTTTCAGTAGTTGAGGGAGGGGTCACGTGGGACCATAGCCACGGGTACAAAAACAGACCTTGATATCTGCATCGGCAGACGATTTAAAGCTCCCGACCGAGTTCCGTATTTCTTGATTTGCCCTGGCACGGAACTCGGATGGCGCATTGGGGAACATGTGCATCTAGACATGGAAAACGATTCACGATACATACGTGGGATCAAGGGCGCGGTTGACGGGTGGCGTAATCCCTAGTGGTCCTAGGTGGCCAAAACCCAAACCGAGACACGGAAACGTTCATTAGGTAGCATAATCCCTAGCGGTCCTAGGTGGCATAAATCCTAAGTGGACGCGCGATAGTTGATGGTAAGGAAACACAACTAGATCAAGGGTTGCAGTCCAAAACAACTTCAAGGATAAACCGTTTACATGGGAAAGCCCGTACAGCCTACGGCAAAGGACTGAACTTATACATGGAAAGAAACATATGAGTTGAGTAACCTATATATGCGGCATATTAGGTTGACATGGACCATTACATGACTTTTGAGTAAGGGTCATTCACGGATAACACGTAATACAGTTGGGATACTAGTACGGTAGGTGCAGAGCGGATATACAGGATAGATGCCATGGGACGTTATACGCGATAGATATCTTGGGATATTATACTTGATAGGAACCTGACAATGTGATACCTTGTTTTTTCTTGACATCGTAGTTTATCACGACACCCTAGTTTATCTGAGTTCAGTAGTTCATCCTGTTATTTTGATTTAATTGACCTATCTTGTATCATGCTTATGTTCATCTCAGTTTCTCATGACAGTTAACTTTACTAGTTTTTATACTAATAGTAGATAGGGCTTACTCAGTCTTTTTGACTGACCCGTTTTGTTTCGCATCTTTTCTTCCGTTCCCCCCCCCCAGGTTACAGGGAGGAAACACTGCTGTTTAGTTTGGACTTCTTCTGCTTGAAGGTCATCATGGATGGCTTGGACTTTTCCTGGCTATGGCTACTTTACTGTTTTTATTTGGGGAATAATTTATGAAAAAGTCTTTATGCTTCTTTACTATTGCAAGACAGGTTTTGATGTACTCTGATGTAAAAGGCTTTAGACCTTATGTATTCATGTTTATGAAAGTTCGATTTTACTTCCGCTATTTTATATGTTCTGTCTTGTGATATTTCTATGCATGTTTACCAATAATGCCCCTCTAAAGCTAGTGCATTCCTTTGCGAGTGACCCTAGCGGAGGCGGGGTGTTACACTATGTATACCCTAAGGTGTCTTTAATTACATAGCCCTCAATCAGTTATGCGTACCTATAGGTGTCTTTAATACATAACCCCTATTCTACCTATCGGTTATGCGTACCTATAGGTGTCTTTAATACATAACTCTATCTATTCCCATTATTTATGCTTACCCCTGAGGGTGTCTTTAATACATAACTCTACCTATTCCCATTAGTTATGCGTACCCCTAAGGGTGTCTTTAATACCTAACTTTACTATTCTGCCCCGGTTATGTATACCATTAGGTGTCTTTAATTACATAACCCCTTTTTAATGGTTAAGTTTGTGGGCCTATAAATATTAATATTACCCACCTACCCTTCAGTTGTACTTAACTCTCCCACTGATTTAATCCTATTTATTTAACGGTTAAGTTTGTGGGCTAATATATATAAATATTACCCACCTACCAATCAGTTGTACTTAACCCACCCACAATCCAACTCATTTTACTTAACCCTAACTTATGTTTATCATCATACAGTCCATATGTATTAAGTTAGGTTAAGTAATCTTTAATCAGCATTAATTAATTATTGAGACATCTAATCGTATTTCACATGCCACCCGAGGCACCCACTTAATTCCACATGCCACCCGAGGCACCCACTTAACCCCTCATGTCCCACTACATGTTTATCTGGTTAAGTGTTTCTTAATTCATTAAGACTGTAACCTTATAAAGACCTCTCACATTATACTGGCATTTGTGGCAGCTGGCTTTGTCGGGCGGGTCCGGGCAGTCTTGCACCACAAAAGATCCTAACCTCGTGTCTTTACAACGGTCACACATTTAATTTATGCCTAAGACCTCCCACATTAGACTGGCATTTGTGGAAGCTGGATTTGCCGGGCAGGTCTGGGCAGTCTTATACCACAAAAGAGCCTAACCACGTGTCTTAGACGATTAATTACTCCTAATTAATCATCCCCCAATTTGAATTACTCTCCCTATTCAAATTATCAATTAATTCCAAATTTCACTATGGCCATAATTGACTCAATTATGTCCATCTATTTATGGTATGTAAAATCATACCAATTTCATTACAAATTTATTTTTTGCCAATTCTCAATATTAAATCTTCAGACTTTAATTGCTTAAACATTCCTCTTTTGATTAATTAAGCTAATTAATTAATCCTTTCCTTTTTCATAGGTGTCAATGCCTATCTTATTAACAATTTGGATTTCTTATCCATAAACAGTCATATTCAAATTATACCATTTTTACCCAATTTTACCCATGTCATAATAGGTAATTATTTATATGTTTCCCTACTTGAATCACGTGTCCAATTTACACAGTCACTATGTAAATTATGCCTATTACAAATTCCCCTTTTTCCCCATTTCTTAACTAGCGTAACCGTTTGCGTTTTTGGCGTCATCGAGGCTACAAAATAGTCTCGCCATAACAATAAAATAAAGGGAATGACAAGGTAATCGTTTTCAGCACAATTTTTGACATAAGCATAACAACTAGGGAAAATGACATGATAACTTCGGATATAATTATGATTCACCACATATTTAACAACTTGCATAGATTCATAACAACTTACATAGGTTCATGAATTAACAACATAATTAACAACTAACATAGGCTCATGATTCTCAACATAATCAACAACTTATATAGGTTCATGATTCACAATATAACAACTTGCATGATTCATAACATAACTTCTTGCATAGGTGACTTACATAGATTCATTATCCACAACATAACAACTAGCATAGGTTCATGAATTAACAACTTATCAACTTGCATAGGTTCATGGTTCATAACATAACAACTAGTATAGATTCATGAATTAACAACGCAACAACTTGCCTAGGTAACTTGCATAGGTTCATGATTTCTCAATATAATAACTTGCATAACTTCATGATTCACAACAATAATAAACTTGCATCATATCATGATTCACAACAATAATGAACTTGCATAACTACAAACAACATATACCCAAATCATAGTCTACCACGATTCACTTTTATTTATTTAAATCTAAAAGTGACTAGAACTCACCGAAAAAGGGTCTTGAGTTCTGGGTTCTGAATTCTGTAATTGATTAGCGTTCCCTTGTTGTAGACAATTATGTTGTTGTAGTTTTAGGCTTGATTTGAATTGAATTATTGTCTTTAATTTTCTTCTAGTTGGTGGCGGCTACTCTAGGGTTTGGAGTGACAACATGAAGGCCACTGATCTAATTCTGATTTGATTCTAGGGTTTGAGTCTACACATGTTTATATAGAATTTCAATTTAATTATAGTCGTCGTATGACCCTAGAGTTAATCGCAACCATTCAGTCCAGATTAGAACTATCCAGAAACCCTAATGACTCATTAACCAGTCAGAAACGACTCAGCACTGACTCACCGTTCGAATCAGAGCCTCAGAAATCTGTATAGATTTTTACCTCGGCCTGGGCGCACCTGCCAAGTGCGCCAGTGCAATATTGCATGGGCGCACTTCCTAAGTGCGCTAGTGAAATTTTGTTCTGGCGCACTTCCCAAGTGCGCCAGTGCATTCTGGCCCATTTCTGGTTTTTCTGCCTAACTTCGTTCGTCCATATCTTCTTCATTCGACATCCGTTTTACGCAAACTCGGACTCTATCTCAAGTAGAATTCTGAGACGAACGCAATGGCACAACCCGTTTCCCTTAATTCCCACATTTGAAATTAAGTATTCTTAAATTTAGTTAATCTGATTATTCAAAAATCTAGGGTGTTACAAGAGTACTACCAAAAGATTTTGTTTTTGAGTTGTTTTGAGAGAACGAGTTGTTAAAAATTCAAATTCTTTGAATTTCTACTATTATATGTAAATATATATTATTTCCAACTGATTTGAAATAAATCCCAGGAATTTGAATTTGGAGATGAAAATGACGTATTTGAGAAATAAATCAGTAAATGGAGTTGGAGTTGAAATAGAAATTTGGCTCAGTAAAAGCGAAAGATTGGTTTGAGAATGGATTGATGAGAGATCAACCAAGGTTTGAGTTATGGGGACGTGAAGTATGAAATTTCAACCAAACAGGTTGTGAGGAGTTATACTTAGAGCATCTTCACTTCTTAGCAATTTCGAGTACGAAATTATTTTAAGGGGGAAGGAATGTAATGTCCCGCATTTTTATCGGTTTATATTTGAAGATTTAAATCAGTTTAAATATTGAATTCATAATATAAGTGGATTTATATATTAAATAAAACGTAGTTGAACGTATAAAATTATATATTAATTATAATCGAGCTCATAACAATGATGCAGTTCGTAATTTAACGTTTTGAACTTCGACTGAGCGTACAGGACTCGTTATAAACCAGATTTCTGTGAAACAAGAAACGTTGGAATCTGTTGAACTATATCTTTCTAATGGAAGTGAAAAACCCTAATTCGCGTTATAGATTGCTAGTTATATACAAATCAAATTTTCAAATAGTCGTTATAGAATTGTTTTTCAACCATAACAGTTTATTCGATATAACTAGATATCGGTTTCGAATTTAGACAAGGTTCTTTTGAGGCGTAGTGATGATTTAAATTTTTTGAATTTTACTGTAAATTTTAATTTATTAAATAAGCTACTTTTTATTTGGAGTATTTTGCACTCTATATCAATATTTTGGGGTTTCAAAATATGAGTTAACCTACCTACATTATTATATTTTTGGGATCGTGGCACCTCACTGGACACGACTGTATTGTTATTTCTGCCTGCAGTAGCCCGGACGCGAACGGAACCTTACGTAGACGTACTGTGCTTTCATTGTCCTATATAGTATGGATTGAAAACTAAATTTCCTAAATAAATACAAACGCCTAAAACATCACAGTACACAATGAAGTGTCCAAGCTTTTACAAACTAATAAGAAACCAAACTTTACATCACATGTTCATATATATATATATATATATATAATATCAAAAACCCATATTCCTATCAGACCGAAGTACGACATACCATGCTCCTTACCAAAGAAGTAAGCCTGTGCTATTAGAACATACGTACTAGTTTGAAAATCACCATGCCGTTTCACTTCAATGACATAACAATGAAACCTACCCCTAAAACTTAACCCTTGAGAAATACAACGTATAGACATCCCTTTCAAATGGCATATCTACGCAACGAAGGAGCGTGTTATCTTCTGCCAACACACGTTCTCTTCCCTGTTCAGCTTGTCTTCACAGAAGTAATCCACCATGTGCAACTACACGTACGCTCTCCATTCGCCATCACCTTATCACGTATAACTACAATTGTTTTAAAATGAAAACTCGTAGCTACCCATCCTACAAGACATCACATACGTGCAAATATTTATATAATATAGATGGTTTCTTCTCGGTGAAGTATTGTACAATGTCCAAATCGTTGGAAATCTAACATTTACATGACCTGAGACAACACATGTATACTCCATCTCGTACGCCCTCCCCTATACTACATAGCCAGACCTCAACAATCAATGCAGACACTTAGCCCATACCCTATATTATATATTCACCTGCCTACGATTGAAACTAGAGCATGCTATCAGACTCACTTTCCAAATTTCCACTATAGGGAGATGAAAACACATATCGAAAATTCAACCTACCTAAAACAAATTCAACGCCTAAGATGCAGACAATACTTCTTATGCCTTCATGCTGTTACTTCATACCAACAGAGAAAGATATGTCGCAGACCCATGGATTTTGAGCAGAAAGGAAGCACATGTCCAAGCTGTTGTAGGTAGCATGTATATTCAAATCAGTGTGTATAAAAATCACAGCAAGCCTACGTATTTCTAACAGCTACCCTAAAAACTTTACAGCAACTCATGGTGTCAAATGCATTAAATTTTTGAAAAAGAAAAATCAAAACATAGCTCCTATGCTATCACGCTACAACGTGGCGACCTAGGCACTTAAACACTATATATATACTTGTTTTATCTTCATTTCTTCAAACTGGAAAACGAGACAAAAAAATCAGAAACACGCAAGAATGTCTTCCTTTCTCTTCTTCTGTGTATCATTTTCGAACGTTAGTTTTGTGAAGTGGGAATTTGAAGGTAGCGTTGGGTTTGAGGGCTTTGAAAAACATGGTTACGGTGAATACTGACTCCACAGTAGAAAGAAGTGATGTTCGTTGAGTACGGAGATGAGCGGTATTGTTGAATGGGGCTAGGTAGAGGCTTCGGCTTTGTTGGAAGGTGCCCAGGTGGAAACGAGAAGTAGAAGGGGAGTTGTGGAAGTGATGGCGCAAGAAGAGATCACGGGGAGGGACTGGAGGAGTGAAGTATAGTGCGGTTTAGGTTCGAGAATTACTGTTGTATGTAGATAGTGGAGGCGTGTTGCGATGAGATCTGTAGCGTGAAAACAAAAGTTGTGTGGGAGGATTCAATTCAACTGAAGTTCGGTATTTTCTCAGTACCGTGCCTTCCAACCTGGGAGCAGCATCGAGCAAGACACGGTTTTATCTATTGGAGGGAATGAAGCATGGTTGTGAGGTAGTAAAAAGGAGTGGTAGAACGTCAAGTATGGTACTGCCGGATTCCAGAAAGAGCTGATGTGGAATTAAAAAAAGTAGTAAGAAAATTATAAGGGGGAACGTTTTCTTTTGGAAAGTTTAGAAGCATGCAGGCAATGCAAAAAAAGAAGTAGCTTACGATATTCAAGAGAAGAAGGAATAAAGGGTATTGGGTCGTTGTTTCATAGTGAGGAGCTGGGACGCATACCCAAGGAAAGGCCCAATTAGTTGAAAGAAAATAAAAGAAAGAAAGTAAAAATAAAAGAAAGAATTTGGTTTAAGGAATAGGAAATACTGGAATGGTAGTTGCTGTTCTGGAGGTAGGGGCATTGTGCAAAAACGTTCGGAATGAAGAAGAGTATGGTAATGGAGCGACACTTGTTCATGGAGGAAGAAGATACCATAAAAGGGTATGTGGGCACGGGTTTTTAACGAAATGGGCCAAGAGAAACATTGAATTACGAACAGTCTATTACGTTGAAATCATATGGACACAGGCTACATTTTGGAACTGATTCAAAGCCATTTGGAGCTCGTCTGGAATTAGGCAAAATAAACCGCTCAACCAAATCAGCCGACGCAAATCGTTATTTAACGGTTAACGCGAAAAGGTAAGTAAACTCACTAGCTCTGATTTCTTTTTAAAATATTATAATTATATTTTAATATTGGTTGAATGCTGTGTGATGGTAGATTAGGTAAATTACAATTAAATTGGTTGAATATCGTCGTGTATATCTATATCTATATATATATATATATATATATATATATATATATATATATATATATATATATATACACATACACCCATCACGGATTGGATACTGATTCCATCGGTTATAAAAATTCCATAGTATGAAATTAGTGTAAATTGTATGGACTAACATCTGTGGATGCAGGAAACCGGTTGGAGGAATCCGACCGGATTCCACGACATTTATCTGTACTGTTGGTTTTATATTATTTATATAAGCATGACTGTTATGTCGAAATTAGTTATAAAGATAAATATTACAGTCTATGACAAGTCTTTGAACTATAATGATAAAATAACGTTGTTGACTAGGCTTAAGTGTGACTGTTATGTTAGGATTAGTTAAAAAGGGGAATATTACAGTGCATGACAAGTTTTGAACCATAGCGATAAATTAGCGTTGTTGACCAAGCTTAAGCGTGATTTTTATATATAGCACTACTCCCTAGAAAATGTATTAAAATAATTTATTTTAGAAATTATAATCTGATAGGATAGTTAGTATTTGGTTTTAAACCAATAAATTATAGTATGGTATGAAATTGATATTTAGTTATAAACTTGATGTTGATTTAATAAGAACCTGACTTAGAAATAGAGTTTATCAAATAGAATGGGAATATAAATTATAAAAGGAAGTCGGTAAATAGGATATGAACCTTGTAAGGGTATTTATTTCTAGAATGAAGAGTTAAGCAATAATTTGCAGACTGAAATGATTAAATGAGAACTGGAAATGTTTTCCAAAGGGTTATAAGGTATATTTTCTAAAATATAGAAAATAAGAAATGGGGAAAATGATAGGAATGTTGCCGAAGATTAATAACGTATATTTTCTGGGATATGAGAAGTTGGAAAATTAACATAAATAAAAAGGAGTTAGTGATTGTGTGATAATTCGTTGTGCATTTGAATGAATGTTATATTTACTTCGATAGTTAAAGAACCGACTATCGAAGTGTTTTGACCATCGTTGTCAATACGGAGAGACCGGTTGGGTATATTATCCGAAACCACTCCGTATAGGCATAAGCGCTGCGAATTTGATTATGCTGAAGACAATTGAAGACAGAGTGAAATGCAAGGTCTTCCTGTTCCAGAATGGTTTTTTTTTGTTTGTCTAGTCCTAGGACAACTTCTACGGACGAATGTTTGACAGAGTATTCCTAACGGTCACATAAGACGATCTTTTCAAGGTATTACGTCTGGTGGCGGAGAAATTCGTTTCTCTTAGCTTTTATACCCGTAATATTTTTGGGAAGATCAACTGGTGATTTGATGGGGTTGACGATGTGACATTCAAAGTGTATGGTGGCCAGATGTTCTAAAGATAGACGTAGCCTCAAGCTTCACAACCGGGAAATGACAAAAATCGGGCAGGCAGCATGGCTATGTGGGTCGCTCCCATTAGGGTGTTTAATCTCCTATCTAGAGAAATTCCTTTTGTTTCTTAATCTATCAATTCTGCCCATTCGGGAAACGGTGGTTTGAGTCCAACCGTTGGTGATATACATTCGATACACTCAAGCGAAATGAGTGGTCGGTCATGTGTGGGCCGGGTTGCAAGACGTTCTTGTTGAACCCAGGTGTATTTGCCTCTAGAGGTACACTATCGGTAGGTGGTCCTATACCTTGTCATAGTTGGACTCCAATCTCCAATAAGCGCCCTGCGGTTTTTGATTTTATACTATGTATGTAGAGCGTGAGATGCAAGCGTTTTGCTATTTGGTTATTTACTTGATTAGACATTATTATAATATCACTGGATTTGATATCAAAATATTTTGGGTTATAGTAAGGTAAAAACCGTCCATGTTTATGTGTGAGTTGGTCTTACTATTATCCTTTTGTTTCAAAAGCATTTTCAAAGTTAAACAGTATGGTTGGAATTTACTCACACCAGTCCATGACTGACCCAGAGTTTATTTTATTTGTTTTCCCTAAACTCTTGGGTGCCCAAATTTGTATGGGCAGTCAAGTGTTTCAGGCTTTTACAGATACACTTGGAGGAGCTAAAAGCAGAAGGCATCACCGTTAGTATTTAGAGATTATTTCCGCTGTGATATGATGTATTGTACTCTGATAATGGTATGTATATACAATACAGTTTTGTATTTCAAAGTTATGTTATATAATACATTTTATTAGTTCCGCTGTGAGATTCGTATTTACTCTGATTCTGCTTAGTTGTGTTCTTCTTCTTCTATTCTATTAGTTCTATCTTATCTTTCTCATCCTCTTTTTTCTTTCTATTAATGATCTGAATTTTCGTGCACTTTGAGTTGAATGTGTAGGATATTTATCAGCTCAAATTGGTATCGATTTTCAGGTCGTTACAATAACCTCATTTGTACGGGGGACTTCGGGATATTTCAAATAGCCTCCCATGGCCCTCACCAATCCAAAAGAAAAAGGAAAAGCCAATCGGCTCATAAAATCATCAAATCCCAAGAAATACAATAAACATGTACCTATTTGTCGAGCAAACAATTTTATTCCTCTACTTAGCTGTTTATCCATAACCTGTTCACACAAAAGAAAAAGGAAAAGCCAAGCAGCTAGCCAATCGGCTCATAAAATCATCAAATCCCAAAAAATACAATAAACATGTACCTATTTGTCGAGCAAACAATTTTATTCCTCTACTTAGTTGTTTATCCATATCCTGTTCACACAAAAGAAAAAGGAAAAGCCAAGCAGCTAGCCAATCGGCTCATAAAATCATCAAATCCCAAGAAATACAATAAACATGTACCTATTTGTCGAGCAAATAATTTTATTCCTCTACTTAGCTGTTTATCCATAACATGTTCACACATATATTATGCACATGTATATATTTCTATCAATTTCTAAATCAGTTCAATACTTGTTCAACTTCATACATTTAACTTCATTCTCTTATTGATTAAATTAACTATCATTCTAATAATTCAATTAATCAAATCCACAATCACACAACACAACTAACAATCAATTTGTTTTTAACTTTTCAAAAATATACTAAATAATTCATATACTCTTTTAAAATCATTCAGACTATATAATTAAAAAGTTAACATGCATGAAAAGAAAACAACAGCAAAGCAGAGAACAAAATGGTAATGCAAAGATATGGTAAATGTACCTTGCACCAGGGTCAATCAGAGATATCCACTCTGCACTTAGGATAGGCCTTCTTAATGCTTTCCTCTGTTTCCCAAGTATAATCTCGCGGATCTCCACTCCATTTCACTTTGACTAAGTGAACCTTCTTGTTCCTCAGTTCTTTGGTTTCTTTGCCAATAATCTTTAGCGGCTCTCTTCTCACAGCCAGTTCTGGAGTAATTTCTATATCCCGTTGCGCCGCTTCTTCCACGATCATGTCTGGATCATGTACATGCTTTAGAAGTTGAGATACATGAAACACATTATGCACTCCAGGCAACCAATCAGGAAATTGAACCCTATAAGCAAGAGTTCCAATCCGTTCCAAAATAGGAAACAGACGAATAAATTTGGGCGCCAGTTTCCCTATTTTACCGAACCGGATAACTCCTCTCATCGGAGATATCTTCAAATACACAAAGTCGCCGACAGCAAATGATAAATCTCTTCTTCTTTTATCTGCATAGCTTTTCTGTCGACTTTGAGCAGCTAGTAATCGTTTCTTAACGAAATTGACTTTGTCCGCATCTTCGCGAATCATATCGGGTCCCAACACAAGTCTATCACCAGGTTCTACCCAACAAGCAGAAGATCGGCACGGTCTACCATACAATGCTTTGAATGGTGACATTTTCAGGCTCGCTTGGTAGCTGTTGTTATATGAGAATTCAGCCAAATGCAAATGGTCTTCCTATGATCCGCCAAAATAAATAACACAAGCCCGCAATAAATCTTCTCGAATACGATTCACCCTCTCGGTTTGACCATCTGTTTGAGGATGATATGCGGTGCTCAAGTTCAATTTCATTCCCAATTATGCTTGGAATGCTTCCCAGAATTTACTAGCAAAAATCGGTTCACGATCACTAATGATGCTCATGGGAACTCCGTGCAGTCTAACAATTTCTTTGAAATAAACCTGCGCCAGACTCTGAGAAGTTCTATTCGATTTGACAGGTATGAAATGGGCGGTCTTCGTGAAATGATCTACGATCACCCAAATGCTGTCATTTCCTTTCATGGTTCTGGGCAAACCATCTATGAAATCCATAGAAATCTGTTACCACTTCCCACCTGGGACTTCCAAAGGTTGCAACAATCCAGCAAGTTTCTGCTGATTGCTTTTAACTTGTTGACAAGTAGAACACTGGCTAACATATAAGGAAATGTCCCTTTTCATAGATTTCCACCATAATGTGCGTTTGATATCATTATACATCTTTCTCACTCCTGGATGAATACTAAGATTGGCTTTGTGACATTTATCTAACACTTCTCTCTGGAGTTCAGGAATGTTTGGCACACATATTCGACCCTTCAACCTCAGAATCCCCTCGTTATCTATCTGAAAACTCGAGGGCTCGCCTTTCTGAATTCTCTCTTTGATCTTCTGAATGAAGTGATCATCCTTCTAAAAAGCAGATATGTTATCAATCAACAAAGGTGTGATAATAAGACTGGCGACAATTACATTCTTCCTGCTGAGTGCGTCAGCCACAACAATGGCTTTCCCCGGTGTATATAAGATATCATGATCATAAGCCGTGAGAAATTCTAACCAACGTTGCTGTCTTATATTCAGATCCTTGTGGGTGAATAAATATTTCAATGATTGATGATCAGTGTATAATTCAAACTTCTCACCCAATAGATAATGCCTCCAGATTTTCATAGAAAATACGATAGCTATCAATTCGAGATTGTGAGTTACATAATTCTTTTCATGGGGTTTCAATTGACGGCTAGCATAAGCGACTACATGGCCTCTTTGCATTAACACTGCACCAAGGCCTTCTTTAGAAGCATCCGTCTAGACTTTTAAATACTGATTGCCGTCAATAATTGTGAGCACTGGAGCAGTCGTCAATTTTAACTTCAGCTCCTGGAAAGCTGGCTCACATTCGGGAGTCTAGTTGAATCTCGAATGTTTCTTAGTAAGCTTCGTTAACTGACTGGATATCTTCGAAAAAATCTTAATGAACTTCCGATAATAACTGGCCAATCCGAGCAAACTTCTAACTTCTATGGGCGTACGAGGCTGTTTCCAATTCTGAATAGTAGTGATTTTACTGGGATCCACTGAAATTCCTTCTTTTGACACGACGTGGCCAAGAAAGTTAACTTCCTCTTGCCAGAATATACATTTAGAAAACTTTGCTTTCAACACGTTCTTTCTCAGAATTTCTAACACTTGTTCCAAATGTTTTTCGTGCTCGCTTTCTAACTTATAGAAGATCAATATATCATCAATGAAAACCAGAACAAATTTGTTCAATACTCCTCTGAATACTCGGTTCATTAGATCGACAAAATAAGATGGAGCGTTACATAAGCCGAATGACATTACTAACCACTCGTAGAATAAGTCGGGACCTCTGAATGCTATCAAAGGAACACACTCTTCGGCAATATGAAGCTGATGGTAACCTGTAGCTAGGTCCATTCGTGAAAATACCTGTACCCCATTCAATCGGTCCAACAAATCATCAATCCGCGGCAATGGATATTTGTTTTTCAGCGTCTGCTTATTCAAGTCATGATAATCCACACATAGTCTGAGAGTACCGTCTGACTTTGGGACAAATACCACTGCTGCTCTCCAATCAAAGAAACTAGGCCTGATCAGACCTTTCCACACTAGCTGTGGAGTTTGATTGTCTAACTCTTCTTTTTCCTTCAAGGTCATTCTTCGAATAGCGTGAACTACTGGCCTTGCATTCGGAACTAAAGAGAGTTTGAAATCAATTTCTCTCTACGGAGGTAAGCTAACAACTTCTTCGAACACATCCGCATATTTCTTGACAACTGGGATCTTTTCAATGTCGACCAAAATATTCTCCGGAACGACAGGAACAGGTTCTATTTGAGCAGGAGAAACATCTAAAGCTGCCCAGAAGTCTTTTCTATCCGTATTCGGACCTTCACATGGAATGGTTATATAGTCACCTGGTTTAATCTTCGCCTTAACGACTCTGTTGGCGCATTTAACCTCAGCTTCATATTTGGTTAACCAGTCCAATCCCAGAATAAGATCAAATTCTGTAAAATTCATGACGATCGCGATAGTGGGGAACCGATAACGGGAAAAAGAGACAGGCACTCCACAAACCCAACTAAGGTCAAGGGAACCCCCAACCGGATTATGGACAGTAATTGGTGCGTTGAGCTTCTTCAAATTCAAATCCAGTTTCTAAACCGCATTCTTTGCAATAAAGCTTCGTGACACGCCTGTGTCAAACAGTACTTTAACTAGAATATCTTTGACAGTAAGCGTGCCTTCTAAAACATCTAGCCTTTCCTGACTAGCCGATGGTTCAGAAGTTTCCGCTACTTTATTTACCTGAACCACTTCAGATTTCTTAATTAACTGGCAGGCCTTTGAAAGATGACCAGACAGATGGCATTGACTGCACTTTCTATTCTCTTGAAACTTGCCCTTGGATTTAGATCCATTCTTTCCCCGCATTTTCAAAGATTTGCATATCTGGATTAACGGCCTTTCTGATTGCAGTTAAGGCATATTGCAGTCATTACCGGTTCTTTTTCAGATTTAGCCTTCTTTCGATTCAACTTAGGTTTCTTTCTGGCCCCAGACGTCGTACTGGCCTAAGGCTGTGTACTTTTCTCTGGGCTATCAGTTTCGAATTTCCTTTTACTGCTAGTGCTGACTTCCTCTTCGTCGACAAAAAGGCCTCGCTTATCTAGATCTTCATACTGATAAGTCATGTATATCATTTCAGAAAAAGGAAGCTTCACATGCCCCCATTACACTATTCTGGTACTTTCTTTGGAGCCCATTAATAAACCTCATATTCTTCCTCTTTGGATCTTGAATTAAATGAGGGGAAAAATGAGAAAGTTCATTGAATTTCTTATGATATTCTGGGATATTCATATCTCCTTGTATCAAATAGTAGAATTCATCACATAACCTCTCAGTTTCTTCTGGAGGAATAAATCTTTTATTGAAAATTTCTTTAAATCTATCCCAGGTAATATTACCTTATGGATTATCCTTAGTAACCGTTTCCCACCAGATTAACGCTTCTTCTTTGAGAGCCCAAGATGCCACGAATCTTTTCTGGTCATCTCTTAGCTGGAAACTTTCAAAAATTCTTTCAGCAGAACTCATCCAAGCCTGGGTTTGAATAATAGATTCATTGCCCGAGAATGGTACTCCACCCAGATTTCGATATCTTTTCAATAGAGCTTCTATATCCGATCCTGGCTGAGGGAGTACAACTGTCTCATTAATTTGTTGAACCATAGGATTAATTCTTCTGCTTCTGCCACTCATTTTCTATGACTGCAAATAGCAGACAAAGTGTTAGGTCAACAGAAAAAGGTAATTTTTTAAAGCATAGAGACATATACTTGAATGTAAATGTGTCTATCGAGGTGTATTTCATCCTGCTATACTCATACTAGGATATTACTGATCCTATCTGTAATGAGTTATTTGTCCTAGAACACTACTGGTTCTATTTCTGACGAGTTCGTTAATATGTTATATTCCAGAACTAAGCTTAACCAAAGCTCTGATACCACGATTGTGACAACCCCAAACCCATAAGATAGTGGCGAGGGTAATCTTTGGAATATAACACAGAAACAGATAATAACAGAATAGAAATAAATAAATACACTAGATAATGTACAATAGAATACACTGGATAAACATAATCATCAGAGTTATACAGTATACAGGATCATACTTAGTACAAAATACAGTTCAGCTATACATAAATGTCTACAGCGGAAAACAAACATAATATGTACAACAGGAGCTGAACAGCATAAAAAGAGATAAATGGTAGAATCCATCTTCAGCTCCAGCTATCCAGAAAGAGCCTGCTAAAACCTGAATACAAGGCTGCCCGTGCAGAAATAGGGGCACCCGAGTTTGCAAGTGAAACAAACTACGAGTCAGTCATGGGACTGGTATGAGAAATCTAATTAACACATTTTACAATATGGCTAATCACAGGACCACACCACTTTCGCGGAACGGGTTTACTCCATTGGATTGCCAGTGCTTTAAAACCAATAAATCTTTTAAACATTGCAATGCGTTTTATAAAAATGAAGCCATTATAAGACTCAGTTCCCATCACACAATGCAACACAAACCAGAGGATAGAGTTTTACCTTATAATGGCCAAATTATGCTTGATACGAGCAAAACAAATCATTTGATTTTATTGCTAGTGTATATATGTTTCAAAAACAATTTCAATCATAACTACCAATCATAGATGGCATGGATACCATATATCATGTCGCCACACACACACACACACACACACACACACATATATATATATATATATATACATATATATATATATATATATATACAATCAAAACCGCACGGTGTCGTATTTGGAAATTGGATTTCCATCATGAACCAAGGCAAAAGATAGTCCTTACCGATTCGAGACTGTCTAGCCCGAGCCTCAGGATCAGAGCTTGAGTGACCCTTGGATCGTCATGGTCGGTCCACCGATGTGGATTAAAATGCCTGAACACTGCGTTTCCCCGCCCTTTGGGGCGTAAATGAGCCCAATGACTCCATCGGTCCCGGATCGACCGATATATCTGAGGCGCCTCGCAACAGCAACAACCACACAGGTGAAAATAATATAAATGTCAGGGCTGGTAAGTCACTGAAACCACCCTAGCTAGAAAGAAACGCATGTCCTCCCTGAGGTCCTCTCCCATTTCTGGTTTATACCGGGGTGTGAGGCTCGCGAATTCACTTTATACACAAAGCTATGCCATATAGGCTGTGCTTCGATCATCAACCACAAGACTTTTCTTTTCAACAGAAGCCTTGATCATCTGCCACTTAGGCGTGCCACACAGGAAATTCACTCCATGCGACTGATTTCTATCGATATATAACCTCTGAGCTCGTACGTCTCAGTGAAGGGTGTTAAGAAAGAGAATAAATTATCCGCCGCCAAATAGATATACATTTAACATAGGTCAATCAACACAGAACAAAATCCAATGTCGGACACACAGTCCATTTACAAGTTCATTTTGGGTCTGAACGAAACCGGAGGCACTCAATACCTCGCATATCCGTACAATCAACAAGTACGTCCGGACGGCTATTACTTCAGCCCCTTCAAGGTAGTTACTCCCATCATGAGCATCAGTAGCACCCCTCCATTCGACGTGAAGATCGTCGGTCTTGCACCGTCTTCATATCTTCGACTTTCACTCGTCGATCAATTATTTGAAATGAGAGTTAACTCGGCCTTTTCAAATAATTCACGTATATTTAGAATTTCAAATCAATTCATTTCAATAGTTAAATTATTCGATATCACTAATTCTTTTCTTTAATGTAATTTTCACGCCAAACACATTCAACCATCAAATATCACATAAACCAAGCAAATTCAGTTTATTTCCATTCCATATCGTTTATAATATTTTATCACTATTTATCGCTATTTTTATTTATTTAAAAATAGCCAATTTATTCAAACGACGCTTCAGGTCATAACACGGCCGTGGCCCTGTTTTTTCTTCAGATTTGATTTACATATATCTGAAAATATAACCGCTGGATCTTCACAAATTTTATATCATTAGAAATATCTTTTCAAAACGAATCCAACAGTTTCAGTTTTGGGAAAATCCAACGGTCGGATCTCCCGCACCAATCGTTTGAAGTTACGATTTCAAAATACGAACTGCAGCGTCATTATTCGATTTATTTTATTTATATTTACATATATATATATATATATATATATATACATAATCGATTTTGGCGCTGTTTTTCTTCAAATTTGAATTAAACATTCCAGACAATCCAACCGTTGGATCTTCACACAGTGGGTGTCGTTGGAAAGATATTTCCAAGGTGAACCAAACGGTTTCGGTTTCGGGAAAATCCGATGGTCGGATCTCCCGCACTAATCGTTTGAAATCACGGTTTAAAAACACGAACTGCAGCTTCGTTATTCAATTTATTTTATTTATATTTACATATATATATATATATATATAATTCTTTCTTCGATTTCAAAACTATATTCACTTCTTATATTTGATAAAAATGATATTTTTATCCAACATATATTTATTTCAACACATCACTATTTTTAACACTTCATATTTCGCATAAAAATGATATTTTTAGCGAACACAAATATCTCTCAACGCATGACTATTTTATTTAGTTCATACACATGTCAAAAATAATATTCCTATCAAACAAATATTTATTTTAAAACTTGTGTTAGCGAGTCGTTCACATGATAAAAATGATATTTTTATCATCAAAAATATTTATTCAACACATGAATATTTTTAACACTTCACATTAAAAATGTAGATTTTATTGTTCAACATATATATTCAACACATGAATGTTTTTGACTTCACACATACGATAAAAATATTATTTTTATCGTTCTAGTCCTTTATTCAACACATTAATATTTTCAATAGTTTATATATATAATAAAAATGTGATTTTTATTGTAAAACAATTTATTTCAAAACACGATTATTTTATATAGTCTATACATAAGGTAAAAAGGTTATTTTTGGTGTTAAAACAATTTATTTAAAATACTAATATTTTATATAGCTTATATATATAATAAAAATGTTATTTTTATCTTTCAAATAATTTATTCAACACATGAACTTCATTCAACACATGAATTTCTATTAAACACATGAATTTCTATTCAACACACGAATATAGTTTCAACACATGAAAATAATTCTAACACATGAATATTATTGAAAATTTCGGCAGCATAACGGCATGGTAGTTAAAACCGGCACCGTCCCTAGTACGGTTCCTCGGTCTACCTTAAAACCTCGCGGTTTTTGACAATGGGGATTTTCAATAACTAGTTCGCACGCAGGCGAATTTTCCCATATACTAATCCTATTGGGATTTCAACCACAATCAATCATTTCAATTCAACCATTCATGATATTCACCAAATTTCACATCAACCAATCCAAACAATATCACAACCAATATATATCGTCCATGGTCTGTGGACGAGGGGAGTGCATATATATATATATATATATATATATATATATACACACATATATATATTCGTATATAAATATATTTCAATTCACTTCAATTTCATTTCAATTTATTTGAACGCATATATTATTTTTACAACGCATATATAACTTATACATCGAACATACAACTTATACAACGCTTATACATGAGGTGTACAACGTTTATATAACTCATACATCGATTATATAATTTATACATCGTTGTTTTCCATATCGTTTATAAATTAGAAATCTCACATTGGGTTCCACTCCACCAAAAATTGCAGAAGGCTCAGAAAAATATGCGGTCTCTTCTAAAATGTAGAAGACGTCCTCACGGTCCCGGTGTCTCCTGTTTCATCGAATTTCGTTAACGTAACAAAAAGATACGATTTTTAAACAAAAATCATAAATAGCAACACTTAAAAGTGTTATTTTCAGTTCATTAAAACAAGGCCGTATACCTCAGCTTTTCTTCGAAACTAGGTTTCGATCCTAAGGAGAATCCGTTCCACTATGTCGAGATCCGTCAGCACCACGGCCTGGAGCTTGGAAAGGCGCGCCCAACGATGGTAAGGGGGCCCACTTCGATCGAGGATGGCGGACATGGTGGAGGGAGGAAACGACGAACTTTGAAGGGGTGGTTCTCTCGATTGGAGCGACGATAGGGGGAGTGGTTGGTGTTGATTTGAAGAGTGGGAGATGGACTTCAGAAAGTTGAACTGGGGCGGTGGGTTTTGGCGAAGGGATTCACCCGAATCTGGATGGGAAAGATGGAGAGGGTTCCACCGTTAGTCGATGTTACGGGAGAGCGAAAATACAAATTTCTCGGATTTATAATTTATGAAAGAAAAATTTCCATTGGCCGATTTATATATTTAATTCAAAAATAGGGTTTTCTCTCACGAACTCCAATCTAAACCCAACGACTGTCGTCCCTAGCTAAATACCCCCATTCTGAACACAATGGGATATGTTTCGTAGGCCCATTCGACTGTTTCGGTCTATTTCCCTTCAAATTAAAATATAAAACATTCAATATTCGATTTGAACGTACATTTCAATTTGCCAGGTCCCCATACTGATTCTAAAAATTCCCGAAAAGTAAATCTAGCTATGTTTTGACGATATGGTCCCAACAAAACTAGTTTCGTCGAATTCTGAGATCGTTTGAAAAATGGCCTTTTTCTGGTCGATCCATTTTAACTATAATTGACCATAACACATTTTCCTTTTGTCACGCTCATATATTAACTTCAAAAATTATGAAATTTGAAACCTAGCAATAATTTGACATCCCGGATCCAACAAAAGTGGTTCGTCGAATTCCGAGGTCATTTGCAAAATGTCTATTTTCACGGGCTATATAAATTCTATAACGACCTTTCTGAAAATTCATTTGGCCATAACTTTGACTTCCGCTATGAAACTTCGATTTTTCAGATTCGTTAGAAAGATATTCACTAACAGATTTAAATATTTTTGTTTCGCTAAAATCCGTTTTATTTTGCACCCGGTAAAGTCAGTCAAAGTTCGAATTGAAATTTTGAAACTGCCGCGCCATTTCAAGCCTTGTTTATAATTTAAAATAATTATTTTTATTTTCAAATATCGATTCAAACATACTTCTCATCGTTGTTATTTAAAATATTTATTTTAAATATTTAAAATCCACTAAAATAGCCAAATTAAAAAATTTAAACTGGATCAGATTTTCTGGGTTGTTACATTTTCTTCAACACATGAATATATATTTTTATTCAACACATAGATATTTATTCTATTGAACACATGAATTTATATTTTTATTCAACACATGAATATTTATTTTATTCAACACATGAATTTTTATTTTTATTCAACACATGAATATTTATTTTATTCAACACGTGAATTTTTATTCTATTCAACACATGAATTTATATTTTATTCAACACATGAATTTTATTATTTTATTCAACACATGAATTTTCTTATTTTTCAAATTGGAATGAGACCCACTCAATTACCATATAATGTTATTTATATGGATTCTATACAACACATGTATATAATAGCAATGATAATCAACCATCATCCAAAGTGCACCACACAACTGCATAAGCATTAAATATAAATAATTAATGCTTACACAGTCTGTCAACCCATCGATTGACATACAACTAAACAATCGGGATTATTGTACGTCAAATATCATCCCAATACTCGTGTGGGGTTACTAATCAACAAACAACGATTTTTATTTGTGCACTTGGGCGATGTGTAAAATTTATCGTCCCAATCAATATTAGTCAAATGGGTGTACATAAACAAATTGTCCGATTTATTTATAAATATTTATTTTATATACACGTTAAAAATTATATTTTTAACTATAAAATATTTATAATGATAAAATATTTTATTTCATTCCACATCACACAATAAAATTTTCACAACACAACAAAATCAAACAATTCGCCCATGGTCTGCGGACGACGGGTGTCGAATGCTGCTAAGCACCGTCTACATCTTAGTATATAATTCAAACTAGAAATTAAAATAAAAGTGAGGAGTTCTCACCTTGGGGATCCACTCCTCCATTATCTATTCTTGAACTTCTGAACTATTTGGATTTGTTTGCAATTCCAATCCAGTTCTTACCACGCTGTTCATAATAAAAATTATATTTTTATTGCTTCTTTCTATATAAAAATTATATTTTTATATTTCTACCTCTTATATAAATATCGAATTTTTATTTCGCTTCATATATAATAAAAATCGAATTTTTATCGTTATTTCCTATATCTAAAAATCGAATTTTTATAGTTATTTCATATATATAAAAATCGAATTTTTATAGTTATTTCATATATATAAAAATCGAATTTTTATCATTATTTCATATATATAAAAATCGAATTTTTATTATCATACCTATATAAAAATTATATTTTTATAATCTCTATTCTATAAAAATCATATTTTTATATCGAAGTCTACTTTAAAAGTCAAACCTTTTCATATATAAAAATCCGTTCTTCCTATCTTTAAAAATCCATTCTTCCTATATTTAAAAATCCGTTCTTCCTATATTTAAAAAAAATCAGATTTTTTTTCTATCAAATAAAATAAAGCAAAACTGATTTAAGAACATGTACATAAGAAAACTGCTGTAACAACATATTATAAACCGATGTTCCGTAAATCAAAATCTGAAATAAAGAAATAGAAAATTAAAGATGTTCACGTTTTTAATCGGAGGAGGGATAAGCAGGCTCAGTTCGTCGAACGAGGCGTCTTGGCGTCGGCGCTGCTGCAGCAGGGGGATGGGGTCTTCTGAATGGAGGAGGAGGAGAGAAGAAGAGGAAGGGGTGGGGCTGTGCGGTGGTACGGCGCCAGAGGGTGGAGGCGCGGTGGAAGTGAGGGGGATGCAACGGAAATCGCTGAGCGATTTGAAAGAGAGGACGGCGGGTTTAGATTTGGGAACTAGGGTTTAAATAGGGGGGTGGGTTTATATATAATATATTATTTAATATTATTTAATTCTCCACTATAGTTGACTTTCTACTCGAACTCCAAACGAAACCCAACGACTATCGCCCCTAGCCAAATACCCCTATTCTGAACACAATGGGATATGTTTCATCAGCAGTTTCGATCATTTTCCATCAAAATCAAAATCTACATCTATATTGAATATGAACGCACATTTAAATTCACCGAGGCCACATACAGTTTCTAAAAATCTCCAAAAAATATTTTCTAGCTTCATATTGACGATACAGTCCTAACAAATTTCGTCAAATTATGAGATCGTTTGAAAAATAGCCATTTTCTGGTCGATCCCAATTGACTGAAACTATCAAAACACGTTTTACTTCACCATGCTCACATATTGATTCAGAAAATTACGAAGTTTGGAATCTAGCAATAACTTGACATCCCGGATCCAACAAAATTGGTTTCGTCAAAAACAAAGGTCGTTTGCAAAATTTCAATATTTAAGGGCCAGAATTCCATAGCGACTATTCTGAATTTTCAATTGGACATAACTTTTTATCCCCGCTATGAAATTTCAATTTTTCGGATTCGTTGGAAATATATTCTAATATTTTTTGTTTCACTAAAATCCGGTTTATTTCGAATCCTGTACATTCATTTGAAATTTGAAATCAAAATTTCGAACTACCGCGCCATTTTCAATTCCTTTTATATTTAAAATAAAATATTTATATTCTAACGACGATTCAAGTAAATATATACGTTCTAATTCTATTCTCGTCGCTATTATTTAAAATAATTCATTTTAAATATTCAAAATTCACTAAAATTGCCAAAATAAATTTTTTAAATTGGCTCAGATTTTCGGGTTATTACAATCATGAACTGTGTTTTCAATAACACTTGTTCTTTAACCCGATTAACAATGGAATAAGATTTTGGGTTGTTGGGAATGGTATCTTTAATAATACTATTCTTATACCCAATGGAGTTAAGAAAATCAGAAACTAACTGGAGATTAGTTAAGTTGAATGGTTTCCTGGATATTGATCTGATGTTGGTTTCGGCCTTCGAAGTTAATACTTAGGGAATTGTTCACTTGCCAATTTACGGTTAAAGGCTGATGGAATGGAATGTGTTTTTGGGTTTATCGTGAACCGTGTTTTAAAGGACATTAGTTATTTAACCCAGTTAAAGACAGGAATAAAATTTTGGGTTGTCGTGAATGGTATCTTTAGTAATACTGTTCTTAGACCCAATGTAGTTAAGAAAATCAGAAGCTAACTGGAGATTAGTTAACCTGAATGGTTTCCGGGGTATTGATCTGATGTTTGTTTCGGCCTTCGAGGTAGGGAATTGTTCACTTGTTAATTTATGGTGAAAGGCTGATGTAATGGAATGTGATTTTAAGTTTATCATGAACAATGTTTTAAATGACATTGGTTCTTTAAACCTGTTAAAGACAGGATATGATTTCCCAAGTTAAACAATCGTTAATATTGATTTTTGGGAAGATTAAAACCAAGTGGAGTTTTAATGCATCTTTAATTAGATTGAATTGATATCCAAAGGAAGAATAAAGAATAAATTTAAAGAATTTATCTTTGATAAAATTAATGGGAACCTTTCCCAAAGTATATGAATATTTGGATAAAGACATATTCTGGACTGAAATGAGGCGTATGTTGTGTTTTTATCGCACTTGTTTATTATATACGCGAGTTATTCAGAAAGACCGGGTTTATCCCATTTTGAATAACTGATTCGACGATGTGTCGAGGATGAAGACGGTGGTTGAAGACCATAGGTATTCACATCGTTTGGATGATTACTGATGTTTTATTGGGTTGTACACCGAAGACGAGGTAAATAAGCGGTGATCATCTAGACGTACTTGGAGACCGACCGGATATGCGAGGACCTCTCCCCTGTATTAAATATATGAGGGAGGAATAAGGTGCCTCCGGTTTCGTTTAGACCCAGAACGAACATGTAAATGGATGTGTGTCTGACATCGGATTTCATTCTGTGTGATTGATAGACATCGGTTGCATAGCGTGAATTGCCTGTGTGGCATGCTGAGATGCAAATTATCAAGTCTTCTGTTGAATAGCAGAGTCTTGTGGTTGATGATCAAAGCACAGCATTAATATAGCGTAGCGTTGTGTAGCGTTAATTCGTGAGCCTCACACCCCGGTGTGAACAATAAACGGGAGAGGACATCAGGGAGGGCATGCTTTTCCTTCTAGCTAGGAGTGGTATCAGCGTTTTACAAGCCCTGGTGTTTTACTTATGTGGATGAAGGATAGCAAGGCGCCTCGGTTATATCGGTCGTTTCGGGGCCGATAGTTTGGTTGGGATATGACCAGTTTACGCTCCATAGGGCGGGGAAATTCAATGTTCAAGCATGTTAATCCACTCCATGTGGACCGGCCCTGACTATCCAAAGGCTTGACAGAGTACTTGCCTGAGACACGGGCTAGAGCGTCTCGAAGCGACGAGGACGATCCGTTTCCTCGGTTCACAGATGGAAATCCAACTTCCAATACGACATTTTGCGGTTTTAATTGTAAACCTATATATGGAGACATAGTGGTATGGGGCACTAATGCCGTCTATGATTGATACTTATGATTGAAATTGTTTTTGACGCTAAATACTTATAGTAATAATAAAACATGAAATTTTACATACCAAGCATTCTTGGCTGTTACAAGGTAAAAACTCTATCCTCCGGTTTGTGTTGCATTGTGTGATGGGACCTGAGTCTTATAATAGCTTCATTGTTCTTTATTTAGCATTGCGCTGTTGTTTTATGCACTGGTATTCTTGGGAGGAAACTCGTTCCGTGTTATACGGCGTGATCCCTGGATTTACCTAACTTTAAAATAAAGATTAATAACTGTTTTAGTTCTCACACCAGTCACATGACTGACCTGGAGTTTATTGTTTAAACCTAAACTCTGGGTGCCCCTATTTTCCGCATGGGCAGCTAGTTGTTTTGGTTTTGCAGAATTATATTCACAGGATCCTGGTTTACAGCTAGAATGATATTCGGAAAGCTCTGTATCCGTATATTCTTTCCAGTTGTGTTTTTGTATTATTTTCCGCTGCATTGTAACTTGTAAATCTCTGATATTTAATGATGTGTAATATTTATTCATACTATGTATATTCTTGTATTCTGATGGTATTGTTGTAATAAGAAACGAAATATTCTTCTGTTTGTGTTCTGATTTGTCGTGTTCTCAATTCAATCCGTTCTTTCCTTCACGGGGAAGTTCGGGTTGTCTCATTATGTATCAGAGCTCTGGTTTGCAGAGCTCGGAGAATAAGACACGTTAGAACCAAACGAAAGAATTCATCATAGATTGGATTAGTAATATCCAATGAGAATGACTCGTTAGAGATGGGATCAGTAGTATCCTAGAATGAGTCGGAAGAGATTTGTCTTCAAATAAAGATGAAAACAATTTTTGTTTTGAAAATTTAAAATCTGTTATACGTATTTGAATATTATTTTTATATTGATTTGGATAATCAAGTATATTAAGATTTTGCGTATACGTCTAATCCATGTGTATTTGAAGTTTTAATATACTGGATAGATATAGAATCACACTCTAGTCTCCTGGGCATGATTCAGATGATCGCGATCGCATCATCAGCATTTGTGTTCGAGTTTATAAAGTGGGATATTTATATATTTCCAATTGACTGGTGTGAGAACCAAAACTAGATAGGGCTTATTGTTGTGATTTGGCACCAAAAATGGATTTTTTTGTATATATATCAAAGTTATGAATTTGAAAAGATAATCAACTAATTAATGATGATTGTATTGTGTGATTATTCATTGAAACCATTATGTGAATGTAAGGTAAATTTAGCCAAATTGTATCAAATGTTGAACTGAATTGAAAATTGTTTGAAATTGCATACATGTACATGCATAAATATATTGAACAAGTCATGGAAGGGAAGCTAAGCAGAGGAATAAAATTGTTTGCCCGACAAATAGGTACATGTTTATTGAATTTTTTGGGGTTTTGGATGATTTTATGAGCCGATTGGCTAGCCGATTGGCTGTTTCTTTTTCTTTTTGATTGGAGAGGCCTGTGTGGAGGTTTGGGGATTTTCCCGATGCTCCCGCACAAAGGAGGTTATGGCGAAATTTTTCGAAAATTTAGGGTGTTAGCTAAATTTTTGAAAAATTTGAAAAGTTGAAGAAATTAAGCTATAATTAAAATGTTGAGAGTTGATTTGGTTAGTTAAACAACTTTCAGCTCCGTTCCTTTTCGAGGACGAAAAGATTTTAAGTGGGGGAGATTGTAACAACCCGGAAAATCTGAACCAATTTAATTTTTTTATTTTGGCAATATTAATGAATTTTGGATATTTAAAATGAATTATTTTAAATAATAACGACGATAAATTTATTTTGAATAGAATTAGAACATATATATTTATTTGAATCGACGTTAGAATACAAATATTTATTTTTAATTATAGAAGGAATTGGAAATGGCGCGGTAGGTTGAAAATTTGATTTAAGATTTCAAATGAATGTACAGGATTAAAACTTAACCGGATTTTAGCGAAACCAAAAATATTAGAACCTAATTGAAAATACCTTTCCAACGAATTCGAAAAATTGAAATTTCATAGTGGGAATAAAAATTTATGCCCAGTTGAAAATACAGAATAGTCGCTATGGAAATACAGCCCTTAAAAATGGAGATTTTGCAAACGACCTCTGTTTTCGACGAAACCACTTTTGTTGGATCCGGGGTGTTAAGTTATTGCTAGATTCCAAAATTCATATTTTTCAAAATCAATATGTGAGCGTGGTGAAGTAAAACGTGTTTTGTTAGTTTCAACAAATTTGGATCGACCAGAAAATAGGCATTTTTCAAACGATCTCTAAATTTGATGAAATTAATTTTGTTAGAACCGTATCGTCAATACGAAGCTAGAAATAATTTTTTAAGGAATTTTTAGAGTCCGTATGTGGCCCCGGTAAATTAAAATGTACGTTTAAATTGAATATATAATGATTTATATCTCAAATTTAACGGAAATTGATCGAAATGTTAGAACTGGCCTACGATACCTATCCCATTGTGTTTAGAATGGGGGTAATTAACTATGGATGACAGTCGGTGGGTCTCGATTGGAGTTCGAATGGAATGATAACTTTTAGAAGAATAAATTAATTAAATTAATCAAATAAATAAAATAAAAGTCAACCCTCTCTTACACCCCCCCTCTTTTATTTTCCAGATCGTTTTCAGATTACAAAAGAAAAAAATTAAAGGAAAAAAAAAACCGACAATCGGTCTCGTCGTTCTCCAACCGCCCACCGCCGCGACGCCGGCGCTCTGCTCCCCTTGCCACCCCCCTACATCGCCTCCTTCCTCTTCATCTCCTTCCCTGCGTGAGCCCTAGCCTCCCCCCAGTTACGAACGCACAGCCGCCTCCATTCTGAAACCGCCCACTGCTCCGCCTCTGAACGCACTCCGACGCGTCTCCCCCCATTCGATCGACGGTGGTGGACACCCCCTTTCAAAAGAAAGGTAAAATTTATTTATTCTATTTTATTTATTTTAGTTTCTTTTAATTAATTGTTTTATATAAAACTAAAAAATAAAATGATGATTTTTATAAAGGAAGATTAAATTTTTATATAACAAAAGATTTGATTTTTACACACAAAGATAGATTTTTTGACATGAAAATGTTAGATTTTTAAACATGATAAAGGTATGATTTTTATAACGTAAAGATATAATTTTTCATAGAATAAAGATTCGATTTTTATCATATAAAAGTAGCGAAGTAAAGATTTAGTTTTTTATTATGAAATTAGTGAAGTAAAGATAGGAATTTTGTTATGAAATTAGCGAAGTAAATATAGGATTTTTATTATAAAATTAGCGAAGTAAAGATAGGATTTTTATTATGAAGTTAGCGAAGTAAAGATACGATTTTTAGTCATATGAAGTAGCGATAATCATGTGATCTTTATAAAGAAAGCTAATCAATAAAAATGTGATTTTTATTATAGGAGAAGTGAAATAAAAATACGATCTTTATGTAAGAAGTAGAGATATAAAAATATAATTTTTATATAGAAAGAAGCATTGTAAAAATATGATTTTTATATATGTAGCGAAATAAAAATCTGATTTTTATTATATATATAGCGTTGAAATAAAAATGTGATTTTTTATATAAAAATCATGTGAGACAGATTGCGATGAAATAAACTGAAAGCTAAACGGAATTCAGACTGTTCAGAAATAAAGCATGCCGGAGTGGAACCCACAGTGAGAACTTCTCACTTTTTTTATTTTCTACATAAAATATATAATAGGATGTAGACGGTGCTTAGCAGCACCCTACACCCGTCGTCCACAGACCATGGACGACTTGTTTGTTTGTTTAACTGTGTTGTAAAAATTGATGTGAGATGTGGAATGGGATAAAATATTTTATAGTTAAAAAAATAATTTTTAATGTGTGTTTGAATAAAGTAAATATTCATAAACAAATTGGACGATTTGTTTATGTACACTGATTTGACTGACATTGATTGGGATGATAAATTTTACACATCGCCTGACTACACAAATAAATCTGTATTTGTTGTTTGAAAACCCCACACGGATATTGGGATGATATTAGACATACACTAATCCCAATAAGTAACTGTATGTCGATCGATTGATAGACAGGCTGTTGTAAGCGTTAAATATTTATATTTGACGCTTATGCAGTGTAGAATGCACTCTGGATGATGGTTGACCGTGTTTGATTGTTGTTGTGTACATGTGTTATATGAAATCCATATAATCACATTATATGGAAATTGACTGTGTCTGATTCTAGTTCAAAAAGAATGAATATTTTAAAATAACTAATATTTTAAAATGATGAATGTTTTAAAATAATATTCAGTAAAAGATCAAAAATCTGATTTTAATGTCCGATTTGGGATGGACACGAAAATATTTAAATATATAAAGCCGTGTTGATTAGATTGACGCCATTTTGATGTCAACGATATTTATCTTGATTTTATTCATTTTTATAATGAATATTGAAAAGGAATTGATTTCAAAATTTAATGTTTTTGAAAATATTATCATTTATATGTTAATGATATGGAATATTCAATTTTGATTTAAAATTGAATATGAAATTGAAACCATTTTGAAAATGAATTTAAAACGATTTATAAAATACGTTTTAAATGGAAATCAATGAAATATATATTATATATATAATATAATGGCCTGAATAGAATGCGCTACGCTGCAGCAATTCGCGAATTTCGACCATTGACTTCGAATGGATATTACAGGAGATTCGACCGTCGGATTCTCCTAAAACTGGAGCTGTTGGATTCGTATCGAGAAGAGCTTTCCAAAGATTATTTAAGATTTGAAATCTAATGGTTGGATTTGGAATTATGTCCAAATCAAATTTGTAAAAGGTCGTTGTAAGTGCAGTTCGATGGCCGTTTATGGAAATCGATTGTACGGGCCTTGATAAAATTATTAACAATATCGATAATTTGTGTAAAATCATAATAAATGATTTGGAAAGAATTGGGATGAAAAATCCATATTTGAAAAGATAAAAGGGCATTTTTATCGAAATGAACTAGTTATGAACTAGAACAATAAATCCAATGTTTGCATATAAATAATTGGATTTGAAATGGTTTTAAAGATAACCAGAATTTTCAATATATGAATTGGAATGGATTTGAATCAAAATTATCTTTGGAATATTTCGATATTGGATTCCGTGATTATACAGATATTGTGGAGGAATTTGGAAGGTATATATATCGTTTTTCCAATATGGTATTTGTTGATTCCAGAATTTGATATTGAATATAAGCCGATATATTTTCTATTTAGAGCCTTATATTTAATATCAAATGTGATTTTGGGTTTGTCGTGAATGGTGTCTTCATTAACAATCTTCTTGAACCCAGTTGAGAAAAGATTAAATCTTTTTATTTAGATTTAATGAAGTATACCAATTAATTGATATTTAATTGGAATGGAATTGGAATTGCTATTTGGGTTTATTGTGAACGGTGTTTTAAATAACACTTGATCTTTAACCTGATTAACAATGGAATAAGATTTTGGGTCGTCGGGAATGGTATCTTTAATAATACTATTCTTAGACCCCATGGAGTTAAGAAAATAAGAAACTAACTGGAGATTAGTTAAGTTGAATGGTTTCCTGGGTATTGATCTGATGTTGGTTTCGGCTCTCGGGGTTAATACTTAGGGAATTGTTCACTTGCCAATTTACGGTTAAAGGCTGATGGAATGGAATGTTATTTTGGGTTTATCGTGAACCGTGTTTTAAAGGACGTTGGTTCTTTAACCCAGTTAAAGACAGGAATAAGGTTTTGGGTTGTCGTGAATGGTATCTTTAATAATACTATTCTTAGACCCAATGGAGTTAAGAAAATCAGAAACTAACTGGAGATTAGTTAAGTTGAATGGTTTCCTTGATATTGATTTGATGTTGGTTTCGGCCTTCGGGGTTAATACTTAGGGAATTGTTCACTTGCTAATTTACGGTTAAAGGCTGATGGAATGAAATGTGATTTTGGGTTTATCGTGAACGGTTTTTTAAATGACATTGGTTCTTTAACCCAGTTAAAGACAGGATATGATTTCCCAAGTTAAACAATCGTTAATATTGATTTTTGGGAAGATTAAAACCAAGTGGAGTTTCAATGCATCTTTAATTACACTGAATTGATATCCAAAGTAAGATTAAAGAATAAATTTAATGAATTTCTCTTTGATAAATTAATGAGAACCTTTCCAAAAGTATATGAATATTTGGATAAAGAAATATTCTGGATTAGAATGAGGCGTATGTTGTGTTTTTATAGCAATTGTTTATTATATACGCGAGTTATTCAGAAAGACCGGGTTTATCCAATTCAGAATAACTGATTCGAAGATGTCTCGAGGATGAAGACGGTTGTTAATGACCGGAGGTCTTCACATCATTTGGATGATTACTGATGTCTTGATTGGGCTGTACACCCAAGACGAGGTAAGAAGTGGTGATCGTCCAGACGTACTTGTAGATCGACCGAATATGCGAGGACCTCTCCCCTGTATTGAACAGTGTGGAGAGGAATAAGGTGCCTCCGGTTTTGTTCAGACCTAGAACGAACTTGTAAATGGATGTGTGTCTGACATCGGATGATAGACATCGGTTGCATAGCATGAAATGCCTATGTGGCATGCTGAGATGCAAATGATCAAGGCTTCTGTTGAAAAGAAGATTCTTGTGGTTGATGATCAAAGCATGGCTTTAATATAGCGTAGCTTTGTGTAGCGTTAATTCACGAGCCTCACACCCCAGTGTGAACCACAAATGGGAGAGGACATCAAGGAGAGCATGCGTTTCCTTCTAGCTAGGAGTGGTGTTAGCGTTTTGCAAGCCCTGACGTTTTACTTATGTGGATGTTAGATAGCAAGGCGCCTCGGTTATATCGGTCATTCCGGGGCCGGTAGTTTGGTCGGGATATGACCAGTTGACGCTCCATAGGGCGGGGAAACGCAGCGTTCAGGCATTTTAATCCACTCCGTGTGGACCGGCCCGGACGATCTAAAGGCTTGACAGAGTACTTGCCTGAGACACAGGCTAGAGAGTCTCGAAGTGGTGAGGACGATCCCTTGCCTCGGTTCACAGATGGAAATCCAACTTCCAATACGACATTTTGTGGTTTTAATTGTAAACCTATATATGGCGACATAGTGGTTTGGGGGCACTTATGTCGTCTATGATTGATACTTGTGATTGTATTTGTTTTGACAATATACACTCATAGCAATAATAAAACATGAAATTTTACGTACCAAGCATTCTTGGCTATTATAAGGTAAAAACTCTATCCTCCAGCTTGCGTTGCATTGTGTGATTGGACCTGAGTCTTATAATAGCTTCATTGTTCTTTATTTAGCATTGCGCTGTTGTTTTATGCACTGGTATTCTTGGAAGGAAACTCGTTCCGTGTTATACGGCGTGGTCCCTAGATTTACCTAACTTTAAAATAAAGATTAATAACTGTTTTAGTTCTCACAACATTCACATGACTGGCCTGAAGTTTATTATTTAAACCTAAACTTTGGGTGCCCCTATTTTCCACACGGGCAGCTAGTAGTTTTGGTTTTGCAGATTTATATTCACAGGATCCTGGTTTACAGCTGGAATGATATTCGGAAAGCTCTGTATCCGTATATTCTTTTCAGTTGTGTTTTTGTATTATTTTTCGCTGCATTGTAACTTGCAAATCTCTGATATTTTATGATGTGTAATATTTATTTGTACTCTGTATATTCTTGTATTCTGATGGAATTGTTGTAATAAGCAATGAAATGTTCTTCTATTTGTGTTCTGATTTGTCGTGTTCTCAATTCAATCCGTTCTTTCCTTCACGGGGAATTTCGGGTATCCCACCAAATTCTATTTATACCTTTATTTATAGAATTACTCATATGAAATCTCCTTTTTATTTCTAACACTTAAAACTCATTTATAATTCCTTTTATAAATGCTGAGTTCACATTCAAATTAAAATATCGGTGTTAAAACTGATTTCTACTTCTCTATATAAGTTCAGATTTATATATTCCATTTATCACATGATAAATATTTTATTTAATTTATAAAACATTATTTATAAATTAATCTTCTCAATTTATCTGTTAAAATAGATTCTATTTAAAAACTACATTAACTAAATCTTTTCCAATTATATATCAAAACCGATTTCCATTTAGTATTTATTTTCCACATATTTCCTTTTATAATATTCTATTCATTTCCAAATATTTCCTTTTATAAAATTCTATTTACTTTCTAAATAAATATTCCTTTTATAATTATTTTTATTTTCTAAATAAATATTCCTTTTATAATTCTATTTATTTATATTTTATAATTCTTTTTGTCTTTCAAATATATAATTCAATTTTTTTCCAAATATATATTTCATAATTCTATTTTTTTTTTCAAATATATATTTTATTTTCAATATATGCTTTGAAAATTCCCTTTTTACATTCTGGTATTACTTATGGTATTTTAGAAATAACAAATCACAGTGTCCGAGTCATCCACACATACAAAATCTGTCACAGATAGTATATCACATCATATATCACAATATAAGAAAATAAACAGTAGTAATATTTGAGGAATCTAGTTGGATCCCTCCAACCTGTTCCCCTACATCCACAGATGTTAAACAATAAATAACGTCGATTTCATTTCAATATGAAATATTCTAATAAACAGAATCAATATTTGATTAACGGTATATATATATATATATATATATCGTTATCTATAATTTCAACCACTAAATCAGCAATTCAACCAAACAATCATCACACATCAATCAATCATCATTTATCAATACTAGATTATATTTATAAAAATATAAACTACTAGAGTTAGCGAATTTTACTCACATTGGACGATCATCGTTAAATAACCATAACTGTCAGTTGATTCAGACAGACAATTTATTTCACTATAAATTGCAACGAGCTCCAATTCACTCCCAGTCAGTTCCATTGTGTAGCCCCCTCCATACAATCCCAACGAATCATGTTTCATCAATTTCTGGTATCATATGATAAAGTTATTGATTTAACAAGTTAATAAATTGTTTTAAATTAAAACCAAACTAATTTAATTCGTCACTGGGCCTTACTCTTCTCACCCGTCCCAAACCACTCCCATTTGCAACATCCTTTCTTCCCAGAAATGTTTATCGTGACCTGCTCCTCATTCTTTCACCACTCATCATGCTTCTTGAAGGTCATCCCTCCTCCATTCTTCATCCTTAATCAAAAATTAAAATCGCCAAAACCATTCTCCTCTTTCTTCCGATGCCTTTAACATAGAACTCGATCCTCCCATCTTCAACTGGTCTTCAACCCACAAACTCGTTCTCAGCCATGGCCGACATTTGCAAGCCTCAAGCTCCTTTTTCCCACTCGTTTCTTCACTGAAAATCCACAAAAATCTCCATTTTTAATATCCTTCTATCCTCGTTGATTTCAACCCCATCATTACAACTCGATGCACAGCTATTCTCGCACCATATAGGAAGTAGTGCAACAGTTTTTAATTTCAAAATTTCCAAAAAAATTCATACGAGGTCCATTTCATCTCCTCTAGCTACTTACAACAACCAAATCCCTAATTACTACTCCAATTACAAGAATATTGCAAACCCTAGGACGCTGCTCATAAAGACAACGAACAACACTTGTTCGAATAACTTCAAAAAGCATATTAGCATGTAGAGAATCACAATACAAACTCAGATATATAAACTCTGAGATTTATAGATTTTTATATAATTTGTTTGCATTTTTTCCCTTCACGAATTGATTTTGAGCAAAAATGGTGGCGGCTGGGTGTTTTTGACCGTGAAATGAAAATGAGGGATTAGGTTAGATGAAAGGGAATATATATAGAGGTGAAATATTATTTTAATATTCAATTTTATATTAGTTTCTAGTGTATTGCTGCTTGCATTTACCATTTAAAATACCGTATAGTCACATACGATATCCAATTTTGATGAAAATAGACCCGCAGCTACAGTTCGACAATATGGACCTAACGAAACTTGTTTTGTCGAATTCCGAGTCCCTTTGCTCACACAGCGTATTTTTAAAGTCAAATTATTGACTGTTTTTCACATTAAAATCCCGTATGGCCACATACTGACTCCAAAAATCACAAAAATTGAAATCTAACAACAATTTAATATTTTGGATCCAACAAAATTAATTTCATCGAAAACGGAGGTCGTCTGCAAAACTGTTTATTTTAAATGCTCTGAATAAATCCATTTAAATATTAATATATTTAAAAATAATTAAGTATATTATTAATAAATTAATATTATCGTATATATTCACATAAAATATAGTACAGCTCTAAAATATTCCTGTCTAGATTTTTAACTCTATATTTCAAATACCAGATTAAATCAGTATTCAGTTTATATTGAAAATCCCTTTAAATATAAATAAATCGTTATAAATTAAAAAGGAATTCCATAGCGGCTTTTCGAAAATTTGATTTGGTCACAACTCACAATCTACACGATGAAATCTCGATTTTTCTCTTCCATTAGAAAAATATACTTCACCAGCTCTGAACGTTTCTTGTTTCATAGAAATCCGACTTAAAATGGATTTTGTATATTAGTTTAAAGTTCCAATCACCAAATTACGAACTACCGTGCCATTTCGAGCTTGATTATAATTATAATATAATTTATATGTTCTAACGCTGTTTATTAAATAAAATTGTCATTATAATTCAATTATAAACTGAATTATATCTTATAAATAATCCAATTCTCACAATATTTGAATTCTACTATTTCCGACTATTTTGAAAATTAAATATATTATTTAATTTTTTATATTACTTAAATATTCAAAGTTATTTAATTTAAACCATTTAAAATTACCAAACCATTACTTAAATAATTAAATAAATGATTTATTAACCATTAAAAATACGGGACGTTACATTCTTCCCCCCCTTAAAATGATTTCATTCTCGAAATTGCTAAGGTAGAAAACAAAACCTATTAACTGGGTTAATATTTATTTGTTTACTTCTTAAATTTCAGTTTCACTGAACCAATTAATTCCAATAAAAATATTAATTCATTTCTATTAACGAAAATTTTCAAAAATTCTGTAAATTTTCTAACACCTTATATTTTCGAAAAATTTCGCCAGCACCTCCTTTGTACTGGTCAATCGGTACAACTACAACTCGCCTTTCTTTGCCTCCTCCAATCCAAAAGAAAATCAAACAGCCAAGCGGCTTGCCAAATAGGCTCATAAATCTCATACTGTATGAAATATGTATCTTTTTGTCGGACATATCATTATATCCTTTACATCTGCTAACAATTCAGCATGTACTAATGTCATCCCAATTAACTTCAATTACTTTTCTCCTCAAACCCAATCATTCGCTTATAACTCAGTCAAATTTTATTCTCAACTCAAATTCCATTACCAATTTCAACTCTAAACTAACCAGTCAAATACCATTTCAGATTTCTAACTCACAATCCAATTTTATTCGATATCATTCTAATCCAATTTAATTTTAATTTTCCTTCCCAAATTTTTATTATTTTGTTTCAAATCAAACAATATTTCCTATGAACTTTAAACCGCTTAGTTTTTTCAAAAATCAAGTATTCCATTTCGGAATTCAAAACAACTTTCTTTCCTCAAAATAATTTGAATCGATATCTTTGGTAGTAATCCGTCGCTTGAACTCAAAAATGAACACTGATGATGTGGCCAACATCATCAGAGTTATTTCCGAGCTACTGAAGTGAGTTCAGTACTATATCACTTTTCCAAAAGCATTCTTAAATACTTCATTTTGAAATTTTATTTCAAAATATCATTCACAATTTTTGTAAACAAATTTAAAATCTCCCAGGATTTTAAATTTTCCTTATATATTTAATCTAAATCCATTTACAAACACTTATTCAAATTCTAGGAATTTTAATCCCAATTCTGATCAAAATTTCAGATTTAACTCATCTGATTTCATATACTACACATATGAATTCTGATTAGTTATTTACATAACCATTTAATTTAGAATCATTCTCGATTATAATAATGACTAATATACACAATATATTATAATAATTCCAATATAAATCGTTTATATCAACATATAAATTTGGTAAAATTATTTTGTTTACCCACTTTTCAAACATACTGTGTCAGTTCATCGTATTCAAGTATTTAGGAACTCCTGCCGATATAGTGGATCAAACTGATCGACCAGAACTCATAAACTACTCAACCTCCATAATGTAAAACAATTTTTATATCAAATAATAAATACACACTCATATATATACACTCAAACTCAATATAGGGTATTGCTAACCCCATCTCTATTGAGTTACGCCACAGAGCCAAAGTAATAACTTAACCTTCAGCTCTGATACCACTGTAACAGCCCGGGGATTAACAGGATCCTGATTATCGAACAAACACGATGTCGACTAACCAAGCATCCAAAATTTACTGGAACGTTAATGAAAGAAAATAGAGGGTGAGAATAGATAAGATAGAAAGTTAGAATAGAAGAAGAAGAACACACAACACATCAGAGTAACACGAATCTCATAGCGGAACGAATAAAATATAAAATAACTTTGAAATTAAACAGTATATATATGCAATAATATTATCAGAGTACAACACTTACAATACAGCGGAAAATAACAATAACTAGATAACGCTGAAGCCTCCTGCTCCATGCTCCTCCAATGATATTTGAAAATACCTAAACTACTTGACTGCCCGTACAAATTTGGGCACCCAAGAGTTTAGGGTAAAAACAAAACAAAAATAAACTCTAAGTCAGTCATGGGACTGGTGTGAGTAAACACCAACCACTTGGTTTAACTTCTAAAATCGTTTTTAAAAGAAAGGATAATCGTTAGACCGATCCACACATAAACACGGATGGTTTTTACCTTACGATAACCCAAAGCATTCTTTGAAATCAATATTCGTCTGATATTATAATACTGTCTAAAACAAGTAAATAACAATCTAGTAGAATGCTTGCATCTCACGCTCTACATATATAGTATACAATAAAAACCATGGGCTCTTATTGGATAATGGATTCCAACTGGCAAGGTATGGGACCACCTTCCGACAGTGTATCTCTAGAGAGGAATACACCGCGTTCAACAAGAACATCTTGCAACCCAGCTAAACATGACCGGCCCCTCACTTCGCTTAAGAGTACCAAATGTATTGTCACTAACGGTTGGGATCAGAAACCGTTACCCGAAAGGGACAGCATCGATAGATTTAAAAAGCAAAAGGAATTTTGTCTAGATCGAGTGATAATACACCCTACTTGGCAGCTAACCACTTAGCCATGCAACCTACCTGATTTTATACCATTCCCCAATTGTGAGTCTAGAGGTCATAATGTATCTTTTGATCTTCATTCACTTTGAATGTCACATCGTAATACCCACCAAATCACAAATTTATTCTCCAAACATATCACGGGTATACAGCTAAGAGAAACAAATTCCTCCGCCACCAAACGTAAATACGTTTGAAGATATCAACTTACATGATCCATTAGATATAATCTGTCATACATTCTTCCGTATAAGTTATCCTGGGACTGGACAAACCAAATGCACTATTCTGTAAACAGGACAACCCTTGCATAACTCCGTCTTCAGTTATCTTCATCGTATTTGATCGCAACGCTAACGCCCATACAGTGTGGTTTTCAGATAATGAATCTGATCCCGGTCTCTCTGTATTGACGACGGGAAAATGGTCAAAAACTTCGATAGTCGGTGATTTAACTATCAAAGAAAAACATGTGTACAAACAATGATATTATTTCCAGATGGAAATTCTATCGATCAATCATCAATCATCATTTATCTATTAAGTTAATTTATCATTAGTTTATTCATTTACCATTTCCTATTTCCATATATATACAGAAATTCTTATTTTCTAAATTTAGAAAATATACGGTATTAACATTTGAAAAAATTTCCATTTCTTATCAACAAATCATTTCATTTTCTATGCTTAGAAAACATCATTAATTATATTAAGTAAACGTTTCCAGAACTCATTTATGATTTCAAACGAACGTTGTATAAAACATCATTACAACTGCTCAACCCATTAATCGCTTATTACTTATCTATATATCTAACCAATATTCACCAACGAACCTCAACTATTTCTTAGTTATTTACGAAGTCAATCAAGTTGGGGTATAATTACCTCTCAGACCTTAACTGAACAACGTTCTAAACCTCGAAATAGATAAATCTCACAACTCCAATTTTTACAACCATCGCTTACGCACATTCTCGAATTCAGTTTACGAATCTACTTCTTTTATGAAAAACAATGGTTATAACGATAACATTATAAATCCTACTTTCGAAATATCTATCTTAAGAATATAACTTTTAATTCTTAATTTGAATAAATAATATTTTATTTATTTATTAAATAAATAAACCTTGATTTAAAAACTGGAAAGTAAATAGTACTTTCCCGAATTCGATATGATCGATTCCGACGTATAACTCACTTTCAAGTAACCTCTATTCGATTAACTCTCCTTCAAATAAACTATATTCGATTAACCCTCTTTCGAATAACTTATATTCGATTAACTATCTTTTGAATAACTTACATTCGATTAACTATCTTTCGAATAACTTATATTCGATTAACTCTCTTTCGAATAACCTATATTCGATTATCAAATATCGATTTCCAACCGAATACTAATTACCTTGTTAAATCCTGATTTATTCAGTATAAAATTTCTTCAAATAAATTATTTTATAACATCTAGCTTAGTTTAATTCTAATTACGAATCTTTTTGGATTTTATTTAATCCCTTTTTTACATTTCGAATATCAAAATTGATTTCATTGTTTCCTTTTCTAAAACAACTCCAAATTTCCCATTTTATATTCACTGTTGAATTTGCAATCTCGCTTATCCACTGATAATTATATTTTAGCTCATTTATAAACATTGTTTATAAATCACAACACTTGTTTTCATTAATAAACAAGTTATTTAGTTCTAGCCATTTGAAATTCCATTTCTGTTTAATTTCTATTTCAAAAATCCACTTTCCTTTATAAATGTGTTTATTTGCTTAGATCCATTATTCACACCGAATGTGAATAATATTTCTTTTATATAATCCATTTAGTTTGATTTTGTATTTCAAAATAATATCCCATTTTCCAAATTTTATTTATACTTCTATTTATAGAATTATTCATACAAAATCTCCTTTTTATTTCCAATAGTTAAATCTCATTTATAATTCCTTTTATAAATGCTGAGTTCACATTCTATTTAAAATATCAGTGTCAAAACTGATTTCTGCTTCTTTATGTAAGTTCAGACTTATATATTCCATTTATCACATGATAAATATTTTATTTAATTTATAAAACATTATTTATAAGTTTACCCTCTCAATTTATTGGTTAAAATAGGTTCTATTTAAAATCTACTTTAAATAAATCTTTTCCAATTATCAGTTAAAACCGATTTCCATTTTATATTTATTTTCCACATATTTCCTTTTATAAAATTCTATTCATTTCCCAAATATTTCCTTTTATAAAATTTTGTTTATTTTCTAAATAAATATTCCTTTTATAATTATTTTTATTTTCTAAATAAATATTCCTTTTATAATTCTATTTGTTATTCAAATATATATTTTATAATTCTATTTGTTTTCCAAATGTATATTTTATAATTCTTTTTATTTTCCAAATATATATTTTATAATTCTATTTGTTTTCGAAATATACATTTTATTTTCAATATACGCTTTGAAAATTCCTTTTTTACATTATGGTATTACATACGGTATTTTAGAAATACCAAATCATAGTGTCAGTGTCATCCACACATACAAAATCAATCACAGAAAATATATCACATCATATATCACAATATATGAAAATAAACAGTAATAATATTTGAGGAATCCAGTTGGATCAACCTGTTCCCCTGCATCCACAGATGTTAAACAATATAAATAACATCGATTTCATTTCAATATGAAATATTCTGATAAACAGAATCAATATTTGATTAGCTATATATATATATACATATATCGTTATCTACAATTTCAACCACTAAATCAGCAATTCAACCAAAAAATCATCACATAGCAATCAATAATCATTTATCAATACTAGATTATATTTATAAAAATATAAACTGGCAGAGTTAGCGAGTTTTACTCACATTGGACGATCATCATTAAAAAAAGTTAACTGTCGGTTGATTTAGACAGACAATTTATTTCACAATAAATTGTAACGAGCACCAATTCACTCCTAGTCAGCTCCATTGTAGAGCCCCCATCCATACGATCCCAACGAATCTTGTTTCATCAATTTCTCGTATCATATGATAAAGTTATTGATTTAACAAGTTAATAAATTGTTTTAAATTAAAACCAAACTAATTTAATTCGTCACTGGGCCTTTCTCATATCACCCAGCCCAAACCACTCCCAACTGCACCATCCTTTCTTCCCAGAAATGTTTATCATGACCTGCTCCTCATTCGTTCAACACTTACCTTGCTTCTTGAAGGCCATCCCTACTCCACTCTTCATCCTTAATCAAAAATTAAAATTGCCAAAACCATTCTTCTCTTACTTCCAATGCCTTTAACATAGAACTTGATCCTCCCATCTTCAACTGGTCTTCAACCCACAAACTCGTTCTTTGCCTTGGCCGACATTTGCAAGCATCAAGCTCCTTTTTCCGACTTGCCTCTTCACTGAAAATTTCGACAAAAATCTCCAATTCTAATCTCCTTCTATCCTCTTTGATTTCAACCCCATCATGTACAACTCGATGTCATCCTTCAAATTCCGGTGCACAGCTATTCTCGCACAATATAGGAAGTAGTGCGACAGTTTTTAATTTGAAAAATTCCAAAAAAATTCCTACGAGATCCATTTCATCTCGTCTAGCTACTTACAACAACCAAATCCCTAATTACTACTCCAATTACAAGACTTTTGCAAACCTTAGGACGCTGCTCATAAAGATAGTGAACAACACTTGTTCGAATACCTTCAAAAAGCCTATTAGCATGTAGAGAATCACAATACAAACTCAGATGTATAAACTCTGAGGTTTATAAATTTTTATATTATTTATTTGTATTTTTTGCCCTTCACGAATTGATTTTGAGCAAAAATGGTGGCGGTTGGGTATTTTTGACCGTGAAATGGAAATGAGGGATTAGGGTTAGATGATAGGGAATATATATAGAAGTGAAATATTAATTTAATATTCGATTTTATATTAGTTTTTAGTGTATTGCTGCTTGTATTTACAATATAAAATTCGGTATAGTCACATACCATATCCAATTTGGATGAAAATGGACATGTAGCTACAGTTCGACATTACGGACCCAACGAAACTTGTTTCGTCGAATTCCGAGTCCGTTTGCTCACAAAGCATATTTTTAAAGTCAAATTATTGACTGTTTTCACATTAAAATCCCGTATGGCCACATACTGACTCCAAAAATCACAAAAATTGAAATCTAACAATAATTTAATATTCTGGATCCAACAAAATTAATTTCGTCGAAAACGGAGGTCGTCTTCAAAACTGGCTATTTTTAATGCTCTAAATAAATCTTTTAAATATAAATATATTTAAAAATAATTAAATATAATATTAGTAAATTAATATTATCGTATATATTCACATAAAATATAGTACAGCTCTAAAATATTCCTATCTGGATTTTTAACTCTATATTTCAAAAACCAGATTAAATTAGTATTCAGTTTATATTGAAAATCCATTTATAATATAAATAAATCGTTATAAATTAAAAAGGAATTCCATAGCGGCTTTTCGAAAATTTGATTTGGTCACAACTCACAATCTACACGATGAAATCTCGATTTTTCTCTTTCACTAGAAATATATACTTCACCAGCTCCGAACGTTTCTTGTTTTACAGAAATCCGACTTAAAATGGATTCTGTATATTCGTTTAAAGTTCGAATCACCAAATTACGAACTACCGAGCCATTTCGAGCTAGATTATAATTATAATATAATTTATATGTTCTAATGTTGTTTATTAAATGAAATCGTCATTATACTTCAACTATAAACTGAATTATACCTTATAAATAATCCAATTCACACAATATTGTGAATTCTACTATTTCCAACTATTTTGGAAATTAAATATATTATTTAATTATTTATATTAAATAAATATTCAAAGTTATTTAATTTAAACCATTTAAAATTACCAAACCATTACTTAAATAATTAAATAAATTATTTATTAGCCGTTAAAAATACGGGACGTTACAAAAATATTCTGGGAATTAAGCTAAGAGAACAGTCTTCTCCGCAACCAACAGAGATACGTTTGTAAAAATCAATATACGTGACTCTTAAGAAATACTTTGTCAGACATCCGTCCATACAAGTCATCCAGGAATAGTATGAACCGAAGGTACCCTCCTACTACATCCTAGGTAACCATAGAGATCAGTAGCGAGTAGTCGTTGCACATTCGTAGGTTTTAACCACGACAGAACCCAAGTATATCTCCCCGTCGACTTAGAGATTTTAAGTGGTTCTTCCATTTATGAAGGTCAACGGTCTTCGATTTCTTCGTCTCGATCAGCATCTGATATCTTCCACATTTTCGTATTAGCTGGTTGGAATGGTATTCGGATATAAATTTGATCCCGGTCTTTCTGTACCAACCAACATATTGGCCAGATTTGATAGTTGGTCATTTAACTATCAAATAAACAACTATTCAATCATAAAATAAAAATATATTTTCTGGTTCAGTACTCCGCATCAATTGTGTAACGTCCCGTATTTTTACGGTATAATAATTAATTAATTTTAATATTGATTTAGAGATTTAAATGGTTGTTTAATTAAATAATATTGAATATTTAATTAATATAAATAATAAAATAATATATTTAATTTCCGAAATAGTCGGAAATAGTAGAATTCGCAATATTGTGTGAATTGAATCAATTAACGGATTTAATTCAGTTTAGAATTGAATTATAATAATGAATATATTTAATAAATGAAGTTCGAACATATGATTATAATATAATTTAAATCGAGCTCGTAATGGTGCGGTAGTTCGTAACATGGAGTTTTGAACTTTAATTGAATATATAGAATCTGTTTTTAATCGGATTTCTGTGAAACAAGAAGTGTTCAAATTTGTTGAACTATATTTTTCTAATGGAAGAGAAAATTTTAGATTTCGTAGTGTGGATTGTGAGTTATGTCCAAATCAAATTTCCAGAAATTTGCTATGGAATTCGTTTATAATTTTTAACGATTTATTTATATTATAAAGGGATTTTTATATATAAATTAAGTATCAATATAATATGGAATTTTGAAATATCGAGTTATAAATCCAGATATATTTATTTTGGAGTTATATAATATTCTATATGAATATATTCAAACAAATTAAATTATCAATGCTAAATTAAATTGTTTCAAATATATTAATATTTAAATGGTATATTTAGAGCCTTAAAAATAGCCTTTTTTTACAAACGACCTCCGTTTTCAATGAAACTAATTTTGTTAGATCCAGAATATTAAATTATTGTTAGATTTCAATTTTTAAAATTTTTGGAGTCATTATGTAGCTATACGGGATTTCAATTTAAAAACAGTCAATAATTTGACATTAAAAATACGCTGTGTGAGCAAACGGACTTCAAATTCGACAAAACTAATTTCGTTGAGTCTGTAATGTCGAACTATAATTGTCTGTCTATTTTTATCGAATTTGGATATTGTATGTGATCATAGGAATTTTTAATTACAAATATAGACATCGTGGGAATAAAAATAAATATAATAATCAAATATAAAAATAATAATATAGTTACCCTATAAATACCCTACCACCAAAACCCTAAACCTAATATTTCATTTCCTCTGGTCAAACACTTCCACGTCGCTGTTTCTGCTTTCACACAAAATTCATGACCCTTATAAAATCACAACAATTCATAGAAAAATTTAGAAATTACAATATGCGTATATTTGGGTTGCTGAGAGGTTTATCTACACTTCTATGTGAGTTTTAAAGGTCTTGGCACTTTGTTTTTCACTGAGTTATTTTCCAGCGAGGAGTTCGATTAGTTAGAGTTAGGTATTTTTGGTGAATGGAAGCATCGATTTGAAAATGAATGTTGTTAGCGAGTTTGTTGCTCAAAGAAAAAGCAGTGTGTAGAATTTTGTTAGATTTCATGCGAAAAAGGTTCCCATGTTTTACTGGGTATACAGGAAATGGGGGAACGACGTGATTCACAGACGGGGTTCGAGTTTGATTCTATGGATATAAATAGCTGGAAATTGTTATGAGGAAGAAGATGGTGTAGTTGGATTTTAAAATCGTGGAGTAAGTTGGAAGTACGGCTTTGAGAAAGAAGCCACAATGGCCATTATGAAGGAGCAGTCGGGTTAGTGATTTTTTGGAAGAAGAACGACAGATTTGATTTGAGTGGATTCAATAGGGTATTAGGCTAAGAAATATTGGTGAGACCTAATATTATATAAATTCAAGTTTTAAGTTTAATATAATTTGCGTATTTACTTAAATAACAATAACTTACTCATTCATTATCTGAATTCCACAAAATAGGATCCGTTCGGATCGTATGGACAAATGCTACACAATGGAACCAATTTGGAGCAATTTGATGCTCGTTTGGATTTATGGCAAAATAGAACGCCTGAATTAAATCAATGACAGTTTATCGTTATTTAATGATAAAGATCCAATGTGAGTAAATCTCACTAACTCTGTCCAGTTTATATTTTTATAAACGTAATTTAGTATTGTTAAATGATGATTGATTGTTGTGTGATGACTGTTTGGTTGAAATACTGATTAGTTAGTTGAAATTATAGATTTAGTTATATATATATCGTTAAATAAATATTGATTCGGTTTATCAGAATATTTCATATTTATAAGGACCCGTAACTTCCCCGTGAAGGAAAGCACGAATACTTTGAGAACAACACACAAAATAGAACGCAGACGGAAGAACATTTCATTGCTATTACAACAATTCCATCAGATACAAGAATATACAGAGTATAAATGAATAAATTACATTCGATAAATATCAGAGATTTAAATTACATTTAAATACATCGCAGCGGAAAATAATACAAAAGCACAACTAGAAGTAATGCACGGATACAGAGCTTTCCGAGCATCGTTCCAGCTGTAAATCAGGATCCTGTGAATATAAATCTGCAAAACCAAAACTACTAGCTGCCCGTGCAGAAAATAGGGGCACCCAGAGTTTAGGTTAAAACAATAAACTCCAGGTCAGTCATGGGACTGGTGTGAGAACTAAAACAGTTATTAATCTTTATTTTTAAAGTTAGGTAAATCAAGGGACCACGCCGTATAACACGGAACGGGTTTCCTCCCAAGAATACCAGTGCATAAAACAAACAGCGCAATGCTAAATAAAGAAAAATGAAGCTGTTATAAGACCCAGGTCCCATCACACAATGCAACGCAAGCCGGAGGATAGGGTTTTTACCTTATAACAGCCAAAGCATGCTTGATACGTTTAAAACACATTATTTGATACTATTAAAAGTGTATAGTGTCAAAACAATTTCAATCATAAATATCAATCATAGGCGGCATGAATGACCCATACCACTATGCCGCCATACTAGGTTCTACAAATAAAACCGCAATATCACGTATTGGAAATTGGATTCCGTCATGAGCCGAGGCAAGGGGCAAGCTCCTCTCCGCGTTCGAGACACTCTAGCAATGCCTCAGGACCCCACTCTGATCCTTTGGAACCTCCAAGGCCAGTCCTCTCTTACTTTTGAGGATTAATTATTACTGAACACACGTTTCCCGGTCCTTACAGACCTATATCTGAGGCGCCTCATATCCAACAACCACACAGGTGAAAAGTATATAAATGTCAGGGCTGGTAGGTCACTGACACCACCCTAGCTAGAAAGAAACGTCGTGCACTCCTTGGGTCTGTATCCCGTTTTTGACTCATACCGAGGTGTGAGGCTCGCGAATTCACGTTATACACAAAGCTACGCCACACAGGCCGTGCTTTGATCATCAACCACAAGACTTTGCTTTTCAACAGAAGCCTTGATCATTTGCCACTTACGCGTGCCACATTGGCAATTCACTCCATGCGACTGATGTCCATCGATATACAACCTCTGAGCTCGTACGTCTCGGAGAAGGGCGTTAAGCAAGAGAATAAATTCTCCGCCGCCAAACAGATGTATATTTAATAGAGATCAATCAACACAGAATAAAATCCAATGTCAGACACACAATCCATTTACAAGTTCGTTCTGGGTCTGAACGAAACCGGAGGCACTTTCCTCGCATATCCATCGATCTCCAAGTACGTCTGGACGATCACCAACTGTTTCCCTCATCTTGGGTGTACAGCCCAATCAAGATCATCAGTAATCACCCAAACGATGTGAAGACTTCCGGTCTTCAACCACCGTCTTCATCTTCGACATCTCGTCGAATCGATTATTCAGAATGGGTATAAACCCGGCCTTTCTGAATAACCCACGTATATGATAAACAAATGTTACACAAACACAACAAACGCCTCATTCCAATTCAGAATATTCTTTTATTCACAAAATCACATTCTTAAGGAAATGTTCCCATTAATTTTATCCAAGATAAATTCTTCTAAATTTATTCTTTGATCTTCCATTGGATATCATTTCAAACCATTTTATGGTTTTCCAAACTAGTCGGGATTAGCGAACCACACCGAAGTAATTATTTATTTTATTTCCCAATCCCAACCTATATATCCCATGGAGCAAAACTGGTAATACTCCATATCTAACACCACGGTGTTATCGGTAAAATTAATTACCATTTCACGTTCAAATCTAAATAAAGATTTAACTATCGCTTTGGAGAAAAACTGGTGATACTCCACTCTCGATCACTTTCCAAATTTGATAATTTAAATTATCAATTCACATTTCAATCTAATTAAAGATTCATTAAAACTCCACTTAGTTTTAATCTTTCAAAAATCAACATCCTTCCTTTAACTGGGTTAAAGAACCAATGTCATCTAAAACACGATTCACGATAAACCCAAATCACATTTAATATTAAATACAAGGCTCTGAATAGAAAATATACCGGCTTATATTCAATATCAAATTCTGAAACCAACAAATATCGTATTGGAAATAACAATATAAAATATATCTTTCAAATTCCCATAACAATATCTATATAGTCACGAATTCCAACATCAAAATATTCCGAAGATAATTTCGATTCAACTCCAGTCCAATCCACGTATTGGGAATATTGATTATTTTTAAAATCACTTTCAAATTCAATTTATTTATTTCAAAAATAAATTGATTTTAATTCTAGTTCAAAACTAGTTCATTTCGATAAAAATCTATTTTTATCCTTTCAAAATATGGAATTTTTCATCCCAGTTCTTTCCAATCCATATATTATGGTTTTACACAAATTATTGATATTTTAATAATTTTATCAAGGCCCGTACAGTCAATTTCCATCAATGGCCATCGAACTGCACTTACAACGACCTTTTTCAAATTTGATTTGGACATAATTCCAAATCCAATCGTTAGATTTCAAATTTCTAATATTCATTGGAAAGCTCTTTTCGATACGAACCCAACGGTTCCGGTTTTAGGAGAATCCGACGGTCGGATCTCCCGCAACGTCAATTCGAAGTCAATGGTCGAAATTCACGAACTGCCGCGGAGCGGCGCGTTCTATTCAAGCCATTATATATAATATATATATATATATATATATATATATATATATTATATATTTCGTCGATTTCCTTTTAAAACGTATTTTATAAATCGTTTTAACTTCGTTTTCAAAACCACTTCAACTCTATATTCAATTTCAAATCAAAATTGGATATTTCACATCATTACTATATAAATGATAATATTTTCAAAATGTTATATTTTGAAATCACTTCTTTTCTATATTCATTATAAAAACGAATATAATCGATATAAATATCGTTCACGTCAAAATGGCACAACTCTAATCAACACGGCTTTATATATTTCAATAAATCCGTTATTCTATTCAACAAATGAATATTTATTCTATTCAACACATGAATCTATATTTCTTTCAACACATGAATAATCTCAACACATGAGTACTGTCAACACATCACTATTTTTGTTATGTAAAATATTTTATAAAACTATGGTATGTATCGTTTGATTTTCAATTAGACTTCAACCGTAAAGTAGTTCTAATTTTAAATATGATAAAGATGTAAATTTCATTGTATAAAATATTTCACTCAACACATGAACATCGTCAACACATGATTATTTTTATATTCAACACATGAATTTTCTTTTATAATATTCCTTATTTTCCCGATTGGAATGAGGCCCAATCAATCACCATATAATGTTAATTATATGGATTCCATACAACACATGTATATAATAGCATTGAAAAATAATCAACCATCAACCAAAGTGCACTACACTGTATAAGCATCAAATATAGATATCTTACGCTTATAACAGCCTGTCAATCAATCGATCGACATATTTAATCAATCAGGATGAGTGAACTTCCAAATTTCATCCCAACACCCGTGTGGGGTTTCAAACAATTAAACACAGATTTTATTTGTGCAGTTGGGCGATGTGTAAAATATATCGTCCCAATCAATGTCCTTCAAATAGGTGTACATAAACAAACCGTCCGGTTTGTAAATGAATATTTTATTTTATTCACTTCCACGTTAAAAATTATATTTTTAACGATAAAATATTTTATTTCAACACATGAATTTCTATTCATTTACACAATAAAAATGATATTTTTATTTTTCTAACATATTTTGGGAAATTTCGACGGCATAACGGCACAATACTAGAAACGGGACGAGGCCTAGCCTTATCCCTGGTCTAGTGAAGGCCCACGCCATTCACACATCAATCAAATCCATTCATTTCACCAAACAATTCAATTCCAACCAAATAAACTAACCAACTACTCAACCAAACAATTTAACAAACAAGTCATCCATGGTCTGTGGATGACGGGTGTCGGGTGCTACTAAGCACCGTCTGCATCCTAGTATATATATAACTAGAGAAAGAGAATTTAGAGTGAGAAGTTCTCACCGATAGCTATCCAATCATCTTGACTCTTCTTATGTAGAAAATCTTGTCGTTCTCGCCTTTTGTCACTCTCGTTACCCGTAGCCGCTACATGTATAAAAATCACATTTTTATTATCTACATTATATAAAAATCTCATCTTTATATCTTCTATAAGCTAAAAATCGGATGTTTATCCTCTCTATAATATAAAGATCATATTTTTATTTATTTCATATGTCACAAACTGTAGAAGCTTTAAAACAGAGAAAACTCACTTTTTTTCTAACGCCCGGATTCGCTGTTTGGGTCCTAGAATTTGCAAACGAGCTTCAATCTTCACACCATCTTTTTTGCTAGCACAAGCACGCCATTCTGAACAACTTTTGCCTAGTGGTCTTCTTGCCGAAAATGTGCCATTTCGCAGGAAATCGCGAAAAGACAGCATTTTGACAGTGTTTGATCAGCAGACTTCGGACGCGTTTTCCCGACAACTCCGCAATGCAAAATAGGACTTCTCATATACCAAATCAAAGAGAAAATCGTGCTCTTCGACTTTGGTCTTGAGGAAACTTTGGCTAGAAACGCATGGTTTGGGAGTTATTGGCGAAATAAAGACAGGGGCTTATTTGCAAAACGGGAAATTAGTGTAAAATGGGTTTTTGGGTGTAGCGGGGCCTACGGCCGGAATTGAGGGGGCTGGAGGGGGGCGTGGGGCCTGAGGTGGCGTGGGGAGGTGGCTAGGGGCCGGCGGCGGTGGTGGTGGGGCCCGTGGTGGTGGCGGTGGTGGCTTGAGGTTTAAGGATTTGCAAATGGAGAGAGGAGAGAGAGGAGGAGGAAGAGAAGGAGGAGGGGAAGAGGAGGAGGGGGTGCGGCGCCTGGAGGGAGGCCGGTGGTGGCGGTGGTGGAGGAGGGCAGCGGTGGTTTGGGGTGGGACTCCATTTTTGAGTTTTTGTGAAGAAAGAGGAAGAGAAAGAAAGTGAAGAAGAAAAGGAAGTAAAAGTGTTTATATGCTAGTTTCTCGCGTATCGTCCAAACACAAACGATCTCCGATGGCCGCGGATTTCGGACACGAGATAGTAGAGGTGAAGACGAGTCCAACGAAACAAGTTTCGTCGAATTCCGAGTTCGTTTGACCGTCCGTTAAAAATCACAAAAATGCTCAGATAAGCTCTAAAAATGCGATTTTGGCGCACCTTTTCTTCTCGCACGCTCACATGCTAACTCAAAAAATCAAGCCCTCTTGGATTTAACCATTATTAGATGATACGAATTCATAAAAAAAAAACGAAATCGAATTCTGAGGTCGTATCAATAATGTTCCTTTGTAAAATGACTACTCGCTTTACCCGGAACTGTTTCAGCTCGCACGGCCACATACCAACTCTGTTCGACGCGCCATTTGAAACTCAACAATGATTTGTCATTATGAATCCATAAAAATTTATCTCGTCGAATTCTGAGCTCGTATGCAAAATTTCACTTTTTAAGGGTTATGTTTTGTTAACCGAACAACTCCAGCCCATAGCCACTATTCCGGATATCGGAATATATCGAAGCTTATACTTTTCGGAGTTCTAAACGGCATTTTGAACTCAATGGAAGTGGTTTCGAGTCCAATTCATCCGTATGCAAAATATGACTTTTTGGGCCTTGTATAATTTACATAGCGACTATTCTGAATTTTCAACTGGGCATAACTTTTGATTCCCGCTATGAAATTTTGATTTTTCGGATTCGTTGGAAAGATATTCACGAATAGATTCTATTATTTTTGGTTTCGCCAAAATCCGGATTGTTTTGCACCCGGTATATTCAATTGAAGTTTGAAATCGAATTATCGAACTACTACGCCATTTTCAATTCGATTTATAATTATATATAAATATTATATTCTAACGACGACGTATATAATATATACGTTCTAATTCTATTCAAAATAAATTTTTCGTCGATTTTATTTAAAATAATCTATTTTAAATATTCAAAATTCGCTAAAATTGCCAAAATAAAAATTTTATACTGGCCCAGAATTTCCGGGTTATTACAATCTCCCCCACTTAAAACTTTTCGTCCCCGAAAAGGAACAAAGTCGAAAGTGGTTTGATCAATCAACTCTACGTTCGATCTGGCTTGCATTCTCCAACTTTTCAGTTTCTGAAAATTTTCAAATTCTCAAAAATTTGACTAACACCCGGAATTTTCGAAAAATTTCGCCATAACCTCCTTTGTACGGGGAGCACGGGAAAATCCCGAAATTGCCATATAGGCCTTCTGATCTCAAAAAGAAAAAGAAAAAGCCAAGCGGCTAGCCAATAGGCTCATAAAATCATCATCACCCCAACAAAACAGTAAATTATATAGTAAACATGTACCTATTTGTCGGGCAAACAAATTTTATTCTTCGGCTTTAGCCTCCTTGCTATGACCTGTTCAATGTAAGAACATATATATGCATGCAAGCAAAAGCGACCAATTTTTCAATACAATTCAATATTTGATGCAATTAGGCATAATGGTTAAAAATTATCAAACAAATAAACAAACAACACAAACATCAATCAATTAGTGAATTAGAGTTTAAAATTCATAATTTTGATACATATACAAAAAATCATGTTTTTGATGCCAATTCACAACAAATGAATCTATCTATATAAGTTTTGGTTCTCACACCAGTCTAATGGAGATATATAGATATCACACCTTCGAAACACGAATATAAATACTGATGATGTGGCCACATCACCAGAATTATCCCCGGGTGTCTAGAATGCGACTCTATATCTATCCAGTATATTAAAACTTCGACTATACGTTCATGACGCGTATACGCGAAATCTATATATACTCGATTGTCCATATTCAATATAAAAAAAATTCAAATACGTATAATTGATTTAAATTTTCAAAACAAAATGGTTTTCGTTTGAAAAATATACTCTTCACACTCGTTCTAGGATACTACTGATCCTATCTCTAACGAGTCATTCTAATTGGATATTGCTAATCCAATATCTGATGAATTCTTTCGTAAGGTTCTAATGTGTCTTGTTCTCGAGCCCTGTAAACCAAAGCTCTGATACCACTATAAGGACCCGTAACTTCCCCGTGAAGGAAAGCACGAATACTTTGAGAACAACACACAAAATAGAACGCAGACGGAAGAACATTTCATTGCTATTACAACAATTCCATCAGATACAAGAATATACAGAGTATAAATGAATAAATTACATTCGATAAATATCAGAGATTTAAATTACATTTAAATACATCGCAGCGGAAAATAATACAAAAGCACAACTAGAAGTAATGCACGGATACAGAGCTTTCCGAGCATCGTTCCAGCTGTAAATCAGGATCCTGTGAATATAAATCTGCAAAACCAAAACTACTAGCTGCCCGTGCAGAAAATAGGGGCACCCAGAGTTTAGGTTAAAACAATAAACTCCAGGTCAGTCATGGGACTGGTGTGAGAACTAAAACAGTTATTAATCTTTATTTTTAAAGTTAGGTAAATCAAGGGACCACGCCGTATAACACGGAACGGGTTTCCTCCCAAGAATACCAGTGCATAAAACAAACAGCGCAATGCTAAATAAAGAAAAATGAAGCTGTTATACGACCCAGGTCCCATCACACAATGCAACGCAAGCCGGAGGATAGGGTTTTTACCTTATAACAGCCAAAGCATGCTTGATACGTTTAAAACACATTATTTGATACTATTAAAAGTGTATAGTGTCAAAACAATTTCAATCATAAATATCAATCATAGGCGGCATGAATGACCCATACCACTATGTCGCCATACTAGGTTCTACAAATAAAACCGCAATATCACGTATTGGAAATTGGATTCCGTCATGAGCCGAGGCAAGGGGCAAGCTCCTCTCCGCGTTCGAGACACTCTAGCAATGCCTCAGGACCCCACTCTGATCCTTTGGAACCTCCAAGGCCGGTCCTCTCTTACTTTTGAGGATTAATTATTCCTGAACACACGTTTCCCGGTCCTTACAGACCTATATCCGAGGCGCCTCATATCCAACAACCACACAGGTGAAAAGTATATAAATGTCAGGGCTGGTAGGTCACTGACACCACCCTAGCTAGAAAGAAACGTCGTGCACTCCTTGGGTCTGTATCCCGTTTTTGACTCATACCGAGGTGTGAGGCTCGCGAATTCACGTTATACACAAAGCTACGCCACACAGGCCGTGCTTTGATCATCAACCACAAGACTTTGCTTTTCAACAGAAGCCTTGATCATTTGCCACTTACGCGTGCCACATTGGCAATTCACTCCATGCGACTGATGTCCATCGATATACAACCTCTGAGCTCGTACGTCTCGGAGAAGGGCGTTAAGCAAGAGAATAAATTCTCCGCCGCCAAACAGATGTATATTTAATAGAGATCAATCAACACAGAATAAAATCCAATGTCAGACACACAATCCATTTACAAGTTCGTTCTGGGTCTGAACGAAACCGGAGGCACTTTCCTCGCATATCCATCGATCTCCAAGTACGTCTGGACGATCACCAACTGTTTCCCTCATCTTGGGTGTACAGCCCAATCAAGATCATCAGTAATCACCCAAACGATGTGAAGACTTCCGGTCTTCAACCACCGTCTTCATCTTCGACATCTCGTCGAATCGATTATTCAGAATGGGTATAAACCCGGCCTTTCTGAATAACCCACGTATATGATAAACAAATGTTACACAAACACAACAAACGCCTCATTCCAATTCAGAATATTCTTTTATTCACAAAATCACATTCTTAGGGAAATGTTCCCATTAATTTTATCCAAGATAAATTCTTCTAAATTTATTCTTTGATCTTCCATTGGATATCATTTCAAACCATTTTATGGTTTTCCAAACTAGTCGGGATTAGCGAACCACACCGAAGTAATTATTTATTTTATTTCCCAATCCCAACCTATATATCCCATGGAGCAAAACTGGTAATACTCCATATCTAACACCGCGGTGTTATAGGTAAAATTAATTACCATTTCACGTTCAAATCTAAATAAAGATTTAACTATCGCTTTGGAGAAAAACTGGTGATACTCCACTCTCGATCACTTTCCAAATTTGATAATTTAAATTATCAATTCACATTTCAATCTAATTAAAGATTCATTAAAACTCCACTTAGTTTTAATCTTTCAAAAATCAACATCCTGCCTTTAACTGGGTTAAAGAACCAATGTCATCTAAAACACGATTCACGATAAACCCAAATCACATTTGATATTAAATACAAGGCTCTGAATAGAAAATATACCGGCTTATATTCAATATCAAATTCTGAAACCAACAAATATCGTATTGGAAATAACGATATAAAATATATCTTTCAAATTCCCATAACAATATCTATATAGTCACGAATTCCAACATCAAAATATTCCGAAGATAATTTCGATTCAACTCCAGTCCAATCCACGTATTGGGAATATTGATTATTTTTAAAATCACTTTCAAATTCAATTTATTTATTTCAAAAATAAATTGATTTTAATTCTAGTTCAAAACTAGTTCATTTCGATAAAAATCTATTTTTATCCTTTCAAAATATGGAATTTTTCATCCCAGTTCTTTCCAATCCATATATTATGGTTTTACACAAATTATTGATATTTTAATAATTTTATCAAGGCCCGTACAGTCGATTTCCATCAATGGCCATCGAACTGCACTTACAACGACCTTTTTCAAATTTGATTTGGACATAATTCCAAATCCAATCGTTAGATTTCAAATTTCTAATATTCATGGGAAAGCTCTTTTCGATACAAACCCAACGGTTCCGGTTTTAGGAGAATCCGACGGTCGGATCTCCCGCAACGTCAATTCGAAGTCAATGGTCGAAATTCACGAACTACCGCGGAGCGGCGCATTCTATTCAAGCCATTATATATAATATATATATATATTATATATATATTTCGTCGATTTCCTTTTAAAACGTATTTTATAAATCGTTTTAACTTCGTTTTCAAAACCACTTCAACTCTATATTCAATTTCAAATCAAAATTGGATATTTCACATCATTACTATATAAATGATAATATTTTCAAAATGTTATATTTTGAAATCACTTCTTTTCTATATTCATTATAAAAACGAATATAATCGATATAAATATCGTTCACGTCAAAATGGCGCAACTCTAATCAACACGGCTTTATATATTTCAATAAATCCGTTATTCTATTCAACAAATGAATATTTATTCTATTCAACACATGAATCTATATTTCTTTCAACACACGAATAATCTCAACACATGAGTACTGTCAACACATCACTATTTTTGTTATGTAAAATAGTTTATAAAACTATGGTACGTATCGTTTGATTTTCAATTAGACTTCAACCGTAAAGTAGTTCTAATTTTAAATATGATAAAGATGTAAATTTCATTGTATAAAATATTTCACTCAACACATGAACATCGTCAACACATGATTATTTTTATATTCAACACATGAATTTTCTTTTATAATATTCCTTATTTTCCCGATTGGAATGAGGCCCAATCAATCACCATATAATGTTAATTATATGGATTCCATACAACACATGTATATAATAGCATTGAAAAATAATCAACCATCAACCAAAGTGCACTACACTGTATAAGCATCAAATATAGATATCTTACGCTTATAACAGCATGTCAATCAATCGATCGACATATTTAATCAATCAGGATGAGTGAACTTCCAAATTTCATCCCAACACCCGTGTGGGGTTTCAAACAATCAAACCCAGATTTTATTTGTGCAGTTGGGCGATGTGTAAAATATATCGTCCCAATCAATGTCCTTCAAATATGTGTACATAAACAAACCGTCAAGTTTGTAAATGAATATTTTATTTTATTCACTTCCACGTTAAAAATTATATTTTTAACGATAAAATATTTTATTTCAACACATGAATTTCTATTCATTTACACAATAAAAATGATATTTTTATTTTTCTAACATATTTTGGGAAATTTCGGCGGCATAACGGCACGATACTAGAAACGGGACGAGGCCTAGCCTTATCCCCGGTCTAGTGAAGGCCCACGCCATTCACACATCAATCAAATCCATTCATTTCACCAAACAATTCAATTCCAACCAAATAAACAAACCAACTACTCAACCAAACAATTTAACAAACAAGTCATCCATGGTCTGTGGATGACGGGTGTCGGGTGCTACTAAGCACCATCTGCGTCCTAGTATATATATATATAACTAGAGAAAGAGAATTTAGAGTGAGAAGTTCTCACCGATAGCTATCCAATCATCTTGACTCTTCTTATGTAGAAAATCTTGTCGTTCTCGCCTTTTGTCACTCTCGTTGCCCGTAGCCGCTACATGTATAAAAATCACATTTTTATTATCTACATTATATAAAAATCTCATCTTTATATCTTCTACAAGCTAAAAATCGGATTTTTATCCTCTCTATAATATAAAGATCATATTTTTATTTATTTCATATGTCACAAACTGTAGAAGCTTTAAAACAGAGAAAACTCACTTTTTTTCTAATGCCCGGATTCGCTGTTTGGGTCCTAGAATTTGCAAACGAGCTTCAATCTTCAGACCGTCTTTTTTTCTAGCACAAGCACGCCATTCTGAACAACTTTTGCCTTGCCGAAAATGTGCCATTTCGCCGGAAATCGCGAAAAGACAGCATTTTGACAGTGTTTGATCAGCATACTTCGGACGCGTTTTCCCGACAACTCCGCAATGCAAAATAGGACTTATCATATACCAAATCGAAGAGAAAATCGTGCTTTTCGACTTTGGTTTTGAGGAACTTTGGCTAGAAACGCATGGTTTGGGAGTTATTAGCGAAATAAAGACAGGGACTTATTTGCAAAACGGGAAATTAGTGTAAAATGGGTTTTTGGGTGTAGCGGGGTCCACGGCCGGAATTGAGGGGGCTGGAGGGGGGCGTGGGGCCTGAGGTGGTGTGGGGAGGTGGCTAGGGGCCGGCGGCGGTGGTGGTGGGGCCCGTGGTGGTGGCGGTGGTCGCTTGAGTTTTAGGGATTTGCAAATGGAGAGAGGAGAGAGAGGAGGAGGAAGAGAAGGAGGAGGGGAAGAGGAGGAGGGGGTGCGGCGCCTGGAGGGAGGCCGGTGGTGGCGGTGGTGGAGGAGGGCAGCGGCGGTTTGGGGTGGGACTCCATTTTTGAGTTTTTGTGAAGAAAAAGGAAGAGAAAGAAAGTGAAGAAGAAAAGGAAGTAAAATTGTTTATATGCTAGTTTCTCGCGTATCGTCCGAACACAAACGATCTCCGATGGCCGCGGATTTCGGACACGAGATAGTAGACGTGAAGTCGAGTCCAACGAAACAAGTTTCGTCGAATTCCGAGTTCGTTTGACCGTCCGTTAAAAATCACAAAAATGCTCAGATAAGCTCTAAAAATGCGATTTTGGCGCACCTTTTCTTCTCGCACGCTCACATGCTAACTCAAAAAATCAAGCCCTCTTGGATTTAACCATTATTAGATGATACGAATTCATAAAAAAAACGAAATCGAATTCTGAGGTCGTATCAATAATGTTCCTTTGTAAAATGACTGCTCGCTTTACCCGGAACTGTTTCAGCTCGCACGGCCACATACCAACTCTGTTCGACGCGCCATTTGAAACTCAACAATGATTTGTCATTATGAATCCATAAAAATTTATCTCGTCGAATTCTGAGCTCGTATGCAAAATTTCACTTTTTAAGGGTTATGTTTTGTTAACCGAACAACTCCAGCCCATAGCCACTATTCCGGATATCGGAATATATCGAAGCTTATACTTTTCGGAGTTCTAAACGGCATTTTGAACTTAATGGAAGTGGTTTCGAGTCCAAATTCATCCGTATGCAAAATATGACTTTTTGGGCCTTGTATAATTTACATAGCGACTATTCTGAATTTTCAACTGGGCATAACTTTTGATTCCCGCTATGAAATTTTGATTTTTCGGATTCGTTGGAAAGATATTCACGAATAGATTCTATTATTTTTGGTTTCGCCAAAATCCGGATTGTTTTGCACCCGGTACATTCAATTGAAGTTTGAAATCGAATTATCGAACTACCGCGCCATTTTCAATTCTATTTATAATTATATATAAATATTATATTCTAACGACGACGTATATAATATATACGTTCTAATTCTATTCAAAATAAATTTTTCGTCGATTTTATTTAAAATAATCTATTTTAAATATTCAAAATTCGCTAAAATTGCCAAAATAAAAATTTTAAACTGGCCCAGAATTTCCGGGTTATTACAATATTGAAATGAACATTGATGTTTTTTATATTGTTTAACATATGTGGGTGAAGGGAAACAGGTTGGAGGGATCCAACTGGATTCCTTAATATTTATAATACTGCTTTTTTATATTGTGATATATGATGTGATATATAATATGTGATTGATTATGATGACACTGGTCTTGTTATTTGGTATTTTAAATACAATAAGAAATACTGGAATATAAAAAGGGAATTTTCAAAGTGTTTATTGATAATAAAATATTTATATAAAATAAATAGAATAATAAAAGGAAATATTCGGGGAAATAAATAGGATTATAAAAGGAAATTGGCGAGATATAAAAGAACCACGAGAAGATGGATATAAAGTAGATTTTAAATAGAATTTGTTTTAACAGATAAATTGAGAAGATTAATTTTTAAATAACGTTCTGTAAATTAAAATAAATATTTATCATTTGATAAATGGAATATATAAGTCTGAAATTATATAGAGAAGTAAAATCAGTTTCGACACTGATATTTGAAATCGAATGTGAACATAGCAGTTGTAAAGGGAGTTATAAATAAGATTTTTACGAATAGTCTATAAATAAAGTTTAAGTAGAATTTGGAATTGGGAAATTGTTTTTAAATGTGAAATCATACTATTGGGTTTGTATAAAAGGAGTGTTTTTCACATTTGATGTGAATAAGAGATTTAAGTAAATATTTTGCAAAATGAAAATATTATAAAGGAAACTAGGTTTTGAAATAGGAATTTAAACTGGTGTCAATGAAATTAGAAACTGACTGGAGATTAGCTATGTTTAACGGCTGTCTGGGTATTGATCTGATGTTGGTTTCGGCCTTCGGGGTTAATACGCGGGGAGTTGTTCTCTTACTAGTTTATAGTTAGAGACTGATAGATGTGGGAAGATAGTGATGTGTGAATCAGAAATAGAAATGTTTTCCAAAGTTAATAACGTATATTTTCTAAAATTAGAAAATAAGGATTGATGAATATACGAAAACGGGAAATGGGAAAATGAATAAATTAATGATAAATTAATTTAAAAGGGAAAATGTTGATTGATGATTGATAGATAGAATTTCCATTTGGAAATAAGATCGTTGTGTGTATGGATGTTTTCCTTTGATAGTTAAATAACCGACTATCAAAGATTTGACCATTTTTCCAACGTCAATACGGGGAGACCGGGATTAGATTTATTATCTGGAAACTACTCCGTATGGGTATTAGCGCTGCGAATCAAATATGATGAAGATAATTGAAGATGAAGTTTATGCAAGGGCTGTTCTGGCAAACCCTACGTAGAAATTGCCTAAGATGGGTTTACAGAATAGTGCCTTCGGTTTTTCCAATCCCAGGTCAACCTGTATCGAGGAATGTCTGGTAGACTATATTTAATAGATCACGTAAGTTGATCTTTTCAAATGCATTTATGCTTGGTGGTGGAGGAATTCATTTCTCTTAGCTATATACCCGTGGTACTTTTGGGGAAATCAATTTGTGTTTTGGCGGGTATGACGATGTGACATTCAAAGTAATTAAAGGTGTAATCTGTACGTTATGGTCTCTAGCCTCACAACCGAGAAATCGTATAAAATCGGGTACGCTGCATAGCTAAGGGAGTAGCTCCCAATTAAGGTGTATTTCCACCTAATCTAGAGAAATTCCATTTACTTGTTTAAACTATTTTGATGTTGTCCCTTTCGGGAAACGGTTGCTGATCCAAACCGTTGGTGATAATACAATCGGTACACTCAATCGAAATGAGTGACCAGTCATGTTTATCCTGGGTTACAAGATGTTCTTGTTGAGCCCGTTGTATTCCTTTCTAGAGATACACTGTCGGAAGGTAGTCCCATACCTTTACAGTTGGAATCCATTACCCAATAAGCGCCCGAGGTTTTTGATTACATATTATATATGTGGAACGTGGATAAAACCGTTCACTAGATTGCTATTTATTTGATTTAGACATTATTATAATATTAGAAGAGTATGGATTTTAAAAGAATGTTTTAGGTTATCGTAAGGTAAAAACCTCCCGTGTTTATGTGTGGATTGGTCTTTATGATTATTTTTTATTTTAAATGGATTTAAAAGTTAAACAAATGGTTGGAGTTTACTCACACCAGTCATATGACTAACCCAGATTGTATTTTGTTTTGTTTTCCCCAAACTCTTGGGTGCCTAATTTTGTATGAGTAGTTAAGTAGTTAGGATTTTACAGATATACTTGAGGAGCTGGAGCAGGAGGCTTCAGGATTATATAGTTATTGTTTATTTCCGCTATGTTGTAAGTGTTGTACTCCGATAATGATATTGCATACATATACTGCTTTTGTTTCAAAGTTATGCTATATATTATGTTTATTCGTTCCGTTGTAAGACTCGTGTTACTCTAATTCTGTTGTTATGTCCTTCTTCTTCTATTCAAATTTTCTATCTTATCAATTCTCACCCTCTAATGTCTTTCTATTAACTTTTCGGTATTTCCGATTTTTGAATAGTCGACATGGTGTTGTTTGTCGATTTTCGAGGTCGAAAATTCGCGTTCGTTATAATTTGGCTCATTTAATTAAAAATATTCGTTTAATAAACCTCACAACCTTCTAATAATTCGAATATAACTTTTCACTTCTTATTTTAATATAAGAGTTTTCTCAAATCAATTTTATCTTAACACTTAACAATATTCACTTTTTCCATTAATTATCATTTTCACCACATTATTCATAATCTAAAACCGGAAAACTAGTTTAACTTATTATTCGTAAAACAACTTCATTACGAAAAATCACTTTATGTTTCATCACTTGAAAATCATAGCCCACACTTATCTTTTAGAATTAAACCATTCTAATTCTCATTTCCATACTTTGGATTATAACATTATGTTTTCGCACAATCTCCTTTTATTCCTTTACTCTAGAAATTTCATTTTATATATATTCTCGAGTTCTTTTATTTTCGTTACTTCAACATTCATTAGTCCTTGACCGTAAATTGATAAGAGAATAATTTCCTAAGTATCAACCCTGAAGATCGAAATCAACATCAGATTAATACTCAGAAAATCACTCTACTCAACCAAACTCCAGTTACATTACAATTCTTATCTTAACTTGTTGTCAACCCATTATATTTCACTTGTAATCCATTCAACCATTTTCCATTTAAAAATCTCATTTCAATTCTGTTCATTTCACTTAATTTCGTTATTAATTATCGCCAATTCAAAATCAACATTTTAATTTCACATTCCTTTAATAAACCTTGTTTATGAACTCTGGTTTAATATAAAAACCTTTTTATCTCTATTCCTTCTTACTTAATTTAAATATTAAGTAAACATTTATTTTAAGCTGTCGTATTTGCTTAAAACCCCTTTTACAACTTCATTAAAAAAAACTCGGATTTTAAATATATACCCAGTCATAAACCTTTCCACAGTTTAACTATATTCCATTACATTATCGATTACATACTTAAATCATTATCTTTTAAAAACAAATCTCTTAAATAAAATTAAAAAATTTACTTCAACATTAACCATTGTAAAAGTAGTTAACTACTTTATTAACTAAAATAAATAATAAATTTCTTTTTAAAATCCAATTAAAATTAAACAATTACTCGTTGAATTATCCCATTTGATTTATTAAATTAAATTAATCAATTAACAAATTCTAATTAAAAGAGTTGACTCAATCAATCCCAAAAATTGATTATCTCATTAATCAATTCCAATTTGTCTTCCTTTAAATTAATTAATAATATAATTAATTTAAATAACTCCATTTAATTGTCACTTGGAAACAATTTGTCCCAACCGTTAATCCTAAGTTTAGTTCCTACTCAATATCTTATAAATCTTATCACCAAACGACTTTGCTTTATAAACCATTCAATAATTACTTATAAATTCAAATAATATTATATATTAATTTACTTTTCAATTAACTCTCATTCAAATAATATCTCAATAAAAATCCATCTTTGGTTATAAAATATATTTTATAACTTCATTCCAGTCGATTTACTTGACGATAAATCCATATTTATAAAACGACTTGTTTTCAAGCCATCTGATGCCATTTACTCAACCAATATTGTTCATTGGTTAAAACCACAAAAACATTGAATTTTCAATCAACAACCAAATTAATTATCCAATCCATATTGGTGAAACAATTCATATAGTTGTAATATGAAAATAACAATAAATTTGAGGAATGAAGGTAGATCCCTCAAACCTGTTTTCCCCTGCATCCAAATAAGTTACCTCAATAATAATATTCAATTCAACAAATAAATGTAATATTAAATAATAAATAAATAAAAATAATCCAAGCATTTCATAATTTAATTTATTACACTTATATTATTATAAACGTAACAAGGTAAGTTACCTCGTTTGGAAATAATCGTAACGATTACATTTCGTTTAAAATAAACGAACGTTTAAATCAACCAATATATCCAATATATAAATAATATTCAACACACAACAAACAATTATCAACTATAGCATACAAAATAAATTCCGACTTATATAAAATATAAGTGGGTAAAAAATGAGTGAGTTATACTCACTTTGATTTTCATTTGTTCACGGTGGCGATTCAGTTACAGTTAACTTAAATAGTTGTTTAATTTGACCGTAAATTGTAATAACCCGGAAATTCTGGGCCAGTTTAAAATTTTTATTTTGGCAATTTTGGCGAAGTATGAATATTTAAAATGAATTATTTTAAATAAAATCAACGGAAAATTTATTTTGAATATAAATAGAACGTATATATTACATACGTCGTCGTTAGAAAATAAATAATTATATATAATTATAAAAAGAATTGAAAATGGTGCGGTAGTTCGATAATTCGATTTCAAACTTCAATTGAATGTACCGGGTGCAAAACAAACCGGATTTTAGTGAAAACAAAATTAATGGGATTTAATTGATGATATCTTTCTAACGAATCTGACCAATCGAAATTTCATAGCGGAAATCAAAAGATACGTCCAGTTGAAAATTCTGAATAGTCGCTATGGAATTCAGGCCATTAAAAATAGACATTTTGCAAACGACCTCGGATTTCTACGAAACCAGTTTTGTTGGGTCCGTGATGTCAAATTATTGCTAGGTTTCAAATTTCATAATTTTTCGAATCAATATGTGAGCGTGGCATAGGAAAACGCGTTTGACCAGTTTCAGTTGATTTTAATCGACTGGAAATTGGCCATTTTTCAAACGGTCTCAGAATTCGAAGAAACTAGTTTTGTTAGGACCGTATCGTCAATACGAAGCTAGAAAATATTTTTCTGCAATTTATAGAGTTAATATGTGACCCCGGTAATTAGAAATGTACGTTTAAAATTCAATATAGCGATTTAAATGTAGATTTAAAGGAAACTGATCGAAACGATCAAATCAGCTAGCGATACATATCCCATTGTGTTCGGAATGGGGGTAAAACGCTATGGACGATAGGCGGTGGGCCTCGTTTTGAGGTCGTATGTAAAAGTCCACTTTTTACAAATAATTATATAATAAAATAAAATAAAAAAAACCTTTCTCCCCTTTAATTCGTTCTGGCCCCCCCACGTTCATTCTGCAAATCGATAAAAAAAAAAAGAGAAAAAAAAGAGGATCGTCGGGGGGGGGGGGAGAAGCCGCCGCCCTCGTCGTGAACGCGTCGCGCCGCCAGCTCGAGGGGCGTCGCCCCCACCAAGTCCGACCGCACCCTTCCCCGCTCCTTCCTCAGCTCACCCTCCTTGTTTCTCTCTCAATTCAACCCCCCCCCCCTGCGCCAAAGGATCGCCGCCAGCTACGGAGGGGCCGCCACCCCTGCCGACCACCCAGTGCTCAGCGGTGCCTCCCCTCAGCCTACCCCGACCCGTGGACCCCCCCCCCCTCAGCACCTCCCTGTAAGTTCTCATTTTAAACTAATTTTTGTTTGCTTTAAAAAAAAACTGAATTTTTCTAAGGAAAAAAAAACTAAATTTTTCTAAGGGTAAAAACTGAATCTTTATACGGTTAAAAATTGAATTTTTTTCATTGTGTTAAAAACTGATTTTTTTTTAATGATGTTGAAGATTTTAAAAAAAATAGAAAAGGCGAAATCTTTATTGAAATAAAAATATGATTTTTATATGTTGAACTTCGAAATAAAAATATGATTTTTATATGTTGAACTTCGAAATAAAAATATAATTTTTATATATTGAATAGCATAGTAAAAATTCGATTTTTATATACTGAATAGCGAAGTAAAAATGTGATTTTTACATATGTAGTGGCTACGGGCGAAGAAAGTGAGAAGAGACGAGAACAGTGAAGATTTCCTGCATTAGAAGTGCCGTGTGGTTAGGATAGCAATTCGGTGAGAATTTCTCACTCTTCAATTTCTATTTCTAGTTATATATATATATATATATATATACTAGGATGCAGACGGTGCTTAGTAGCACCCGACACAATCGTCCACAGACCATGGACTCGTTTGTTTGGTTGCATAGATTAGTTAGATGATTGATTTGAAATCGAATTGTTTGGTGAAATGAATGGATTTGATTGATGTGTGAATGGCGTGGGCCTTCACTGGACCGGGGATAAGGCTAGGCCTCGTCCCGTTTCTAGTATCGTGCCGTTATGCCGCCGAAATTTTCTAAAATATGTTAGAAAAATAAAAATATCATTTTATTTAAAGAATGAACTGAATAGAAATTCATATATTAAAATAAAATGTTTTATCGTTAAAAATATAATTTTTAACGTGAAGTGAATAAAATAAAATATTCATTTACAAACCAGACGATTTGTGTATGTACACCTATTTGAAGGACATTGATTGGGACAACAAATTTTACACATCGCCCAACTGCACAAATAAAATATGTGTTTGATTGTTTGAAACCCCACACGGGTGTTAGGATGAAATTTGAAGTTCACTCATCCTGATTGATTAGATATGTCGATCGATCGATTGACAGGCTGTTATAAGCGTTAGATATTTATATTTGATGCTTATACAGTGTAGTGCACTTTGGTTGATGGTTGATTATTTTTCAATGCTATTATATACGTGTGTTGTATGGAATCCATATAATTAACTTTATATGGTAATTGAGGTAATTGATTGGGCCTGATTCCAATTTGAAAAATAAAGAATAATATTAAATAAAGGTTCATGTGTTGACAGTACTCATCCATTGAGATTGGTCATGTGTTGAACGAAATATTTTGATAATAACAACTATTTTGAAAAAAGAAATATTTGAAATAGAATATTTGAAAATAGAAAAATATGAAGCCGTGTTGATTAGATTGACGCCATTTTGACGTGAACGATATTTATATCGATTTTATTCGATTTCGAAATGAATTGAATATATAACGATTTCGAAATGAATTGAATATATAACGATTTCGAAATGAATTGAATATATAACGATTTCGAAATGAACTGAATATATAACGATTTCGAAATGAATTGAATATATAACGATTTCGAAATGAATTGAATATATAACGATTTCGAAATGAATGGAATATATAACGATTTCGAAATGAATTGAATATATAGCGATTTCGAAATGAATTGAATAGATAATGAATTCGAATTGAATTGAAAACGAATTCGAATTGAATTGAAAACGAATTCGAATTGAATTGAAAGCAAATTGAAATGAATTCAAATTGAATTGAAATTTGAATTGAATAGAAATGAATTTTAAAACGAATTTATAAAGAAGAATTCAATTTTGATTTGAATTGAAATGGAAGTTGAAATTGCTTTTGAAACGAATTTAAAACTATTTATATAATTCGTTTTAAATAGAAATCGACGAAATATATATTATATATATAATATAATGGCCTGAATAGAACGCGCCGCGCCGCGGCAGTTCGTGAATTTCGACCATTTATTTCAAACGGACATTACGGGAGATCCGACCATCGCATTCTCCTAAAACCGGAACCGTTGGGTTCGTATCGAAAAGAGCTTTCTAACGAATATTAGAAATTAGAAATCTAACGGTTGGATTTGGAATTATGTCCAAATCAAATTCGAAAAAGGTCGCTGTAAGTGCAGTTCGATGGCCATTGATGGAAATCGACTGTACGGGCCTTGATAAAATTATTAAAAATAGTAATAATTTATGTAAAATCATAAGAAATGATTTAGAAAGAATTGGGATGAAAAACTCCATATTTGAAAAGATAAAAATAGATTTTTATCGAAATGAACTAGTTTTGAACTAGAAATATAATTCTATTTATTTTTAAATAAATAAATTGGATTTGAAATGGTTTTGAAAATAACCAGAATTTCCAATGATTGCATTGGAGTGGATTTGAATCGAAATTGTCTTCGGAATATTTCGATGTTGGAATTCGGGATTATGTAGATGTTGTTATGGAAATTTGAAAGATATATATATTTATATCGTTATTTCCAATACGACATTTGTTAATCGTAGAATTTGATATTGAATATAAGCCGGGATATTTTCTATTCAGAGCCTTGTATTTAATATCAAATGTGATTTGGGTTTGTCGTGAATGGTGTCTTCATTAACACTGTTCTTGAACCCAGTGGAAAAAAAAGATTAAATCTTTTTATTTAGATTTAATGAAGTGTACTAATTAAATAATGTTTAATTGGAATTGAATTGATATTGATTTTTGGGTTTATCGTGGACAGTGTTTTAAATAACACTCGTTCTTTAACCCGATCATTAATGAAATGTGATTTTGGGTTGTCGTGAACGGTATCTTCAATAATACAGTTCTTAGACCTAAAGGAGTTAAGAAAATCAGAAACTAACTAAAGATTAGTTAAGTTGAATAGTTTCCGAGGTATTGATCTGATGTTGGTTTCGGCCTTCGGGATTAATACTTAGGGAATTGCTCACTTGCTAATTTACAATTAGGGACTGATTGAAATGTGATGTGATTTTGGGTTTATCGTGAACCGTGTTTTAAATGACACTGATTCTTTAACCCAGTCACAGATTAAAACTAAGTGGAGTTTTAATGAATCTTTAATTAGATTGAAATAATCGAAATGGAGTATCACCAGTTTTGCTTCAGGCGATAGTTAAATCTTTAATTAGATTTGAACGTCAAATGGTAATTGAATTTACCGATAACACTGTGGTGTTAGATATGAAGTATTACCAGTTTTACTTCATGGGATGAATAGGTTGGGATGGGGAAATTAAAACCAATGATTACTTCGGTAAGGTTCGCTAATCCCGACGAGTTTGAATTGAGATTCAAGAATAGAATAAAGAATAAATTCAAGGAATTTATCTTGGATAAAATTAATGGGAACCTTTCCCTATGAATGTGAAATTTAGAAACTAACTGTCGGTTAGCTAAGCAGAATGGTTTTCTGGATATTGATCTGATGTTGGTTTCGGCCTTCGGGCTTAATATTTGGGGAATTATTCTCTTGATTAATTTACGGTTAGTGACTGATGAATTGGAATGAGGCGTATGTTGTGTTGGTGTAACACTTATTTAAAATATACGCAAGTTATTCGGAAAGACCGGGTTTATCCCATTTTGAATAACTGATACGACGATAAGTCGAAGATGAAGACGATGGTCGAAGACCGGAGGTCTTCACGTCGTTTGGGTAATTACTGATGATCTTGATTGGGCTGTACACCCAAGAAGATGGAAATAGTTAGTGATCGTCCAGACGTACTTGGAGATCGATGGATATGCGGGGTACTAGGTGCCTCCGGTTTCGTTCAGACCCAGAACGGATGTGTAAATGGACTGTGTGTCTGACATTGGATTTTAGTCCGTGTGATTGATCTCTATTAAATATATATCTGTTTGGCGGCGGAGAATTTATTCTCCTGCTTAATGCCCTTCTCTGAGACGTAGGAGCTCAGGGGCTATATATTGATGGATATCAAACGCATGGAGTGAATTGCCTGTGTGGCATGCCTAAGTGGCAAATGATCAAGGCTTCTGTTGAAAAGCAAAGTCTTGTGGTTGATGATCGAAGCACGGCCTTTGTGGCGTAGCTTTGTGTAACGTTTACTTCGCGAGTTTCACACCCGGTATGAACCAAAAACGGGAGACGGACCTCAGGGAGGGCATGCGTTTCTTCCTAGTTAGAAGTGGCGTCAGTGGTTTTACAAGCCCTGACGAGTTTGACTTATGTGGTTGTTGCTGTTGCGAGGCGCCTCGGATTGATCGGTCGTTCTCGAACCGATGGAGTCATTTAGTTGGCTCATTTACACCCCAAAGGGCGGGGAAACGTAGTGTTGAGACATTTTAATCCACATCGGTGGACCGGCCCTGTCGCTCCTAGGGTCACTCGAGCTCTGATCCTGAGACTCGGGCTAGGCAGTCTCGAATCGGTTGAGGACTATCTATTGCCTCGGTTCATAGACGGAAATCCAATTTCCAAATACGTGACATTTGCGGTTTTAATTGTAGAACTATTATGGCGACATGATATATGGTACCCATGCCGCCTATGATTGATACTTATGATTTGAAGTTGTTTTATACACTATACACTTATAATAGTATCAAATGATTTGTTTGAAACGTATCAAGCATTCTTTGGCTGTTATAAGGGAAAACCCTATCCTTGGCTGCGTTGCATTGTGTGATGGGACCTGGGTCTTATAACAGCTTCATTTTTCTTTATTTAGCATTGCGCTGTTTGTTTTATGCACTGGTCTTCTTGGGAGGAAACCCGTTCCGTGTTATACGGCGTGGTCCCTTTATTTACCTAATGATTTAAAATAAAGATTAATAACTGTTTTAGTTCTCACACCAGTCACATGACTGACCTGGAGTTTATTGTTTTAACCTAAACTTGGGTGCCCCTATTTTGACACGGGCAGTTAGTAGTTTTGGTTTTGCAGATTTATATTCACAGGATCCTGGTTTACAGCTGGAACAATATCTGGAAAGCTTTGTATCCGTATATCTCTTCTAGTTGTGTATTGTATTATTTTCCGCTGCTATGTATTTAAATGTAATTTAAATCTCTGATATTTCTATGTAATATTTATTCATTTATACTATGTATATTCTTGTAATCTGATGCATTGTTGTAATATACAATGAAATGTTCTTCCGTATGCGTTCTATTTTGTCGTGTTCTCAACGATAGGGCGTTTCGAACGGTCTGGGTTGGTTTAGCGACTGGTTCAGACCGAGCGAAATTCCTTGCCGTCACAGTTGGTATCGGAGCTTTGGTTTACACAGCTTAGAGAACAAGACACATTAGAACCATACGAAAGAATTCATCAGATATTGGATTAGTAATATCCAACGGGAATGACTCGTTAGAGATGGGATCAGTAGCATCGTAGAACGAGTGTGAAGGGTATATTTTTCAAATGAAAACAATTTTTGTTTTGAAAAAATAAATCAACTATTCGTATTTGATTATTTATTTATATTGATTTTGGACAATTCAGTATATAAAGAATTTGCATATACGCCTTGCAAACGTATATTCAAAGTTTTAATATACTGGATAGATATAGATTCACATTCTAGTCGCCCGAAGGTGATTCTGATGATTGTAGCTACATCATCAGAATTAGTGTTCGAGAGTCGAAGGTGTGATATTTATATATTTCCAATTGACTGGTGTGAGAACCAAAATTAGATAGGGCCTATTGTTGTGATTTGGCATCAAAAATCTGATTTTTGACAATATATCGAAATTATGAATTTGAAACTCTAATTCACTAATTGATTGATATTTGTGTTGCTTGTTTAATTGTTTGATAATTTTGAACCATTTAGCCTAATTGTATCAAATATAGAACGATATTGAAAATTAGTCGCATTTGCTTGCATATACATGTACTTGCATTGAACAGGTCATAGCAAGGAGGCTAGAGCCAGAGAATAAAATTTGTTTGCCTGACAAATAGGTACATATTTACTACATAATTTACTGTTTTGTTTGGGTGATGATGATTTTATGAGCCTATTGGCTAGCCGCTTGGCTTTTTCTTTTTCTTTTTGAGATCTGAAGGACCGGGGAAGCTATTTGAAATTCCCCGATGCTCCCGGTGCTGGGGAGGTTATGGCGAAATTTTTCAAAAATTTAGGGTGTTAGCTAATTTTTTTAAATTTTTGAAAATTCTCAGAAACTGAAAAGTTGGAGAATGGAAGCCAGATCGAACGTAGAGTTGATTAATCAAACCACTTTCGACTTTGTTCCTTTTCGGGGACGAAAAGTTTTAAGTGGGGGAGATTGTAATAACCCGGAAATTCTGGGCCAGTTTAAAATTTTTATTTTGGCAATTTTGGCGAAGTATGAATATTTAAAATGAATTATTTTAAATAAAATCAACGGAAAATTTATTTTGAATATAAATAGAACGTATATATTACATACGTCGTCGTTAGAAAATAAATAATTATATATAATTATAAAAAGAATTGAAAATGGCGCGGTAGTTCGATAATTCGATTTCAAACTTCAATTGAATGTACCGGGTGCAAAACAAACCGGATTTTAGTGAAACCAAAAATAATGGGATTTAATTAATGATATCTTTCTAACGAATCCGACCAATCGAAATTTCATAGCGGGAATCAAAAGATACGTCCAGTTGAAAATTCTGAATAGTCGCTATGGAATTCAGGCCCTTAAAAATAGACATTTTGCAAACGACCTCGGATTTCGACGAAACCAGTTTTGTTGGGTCCGTGATGTCAAATTATTGCTAGGTTTCAAATTTCATAATTTTTCAAATCAATATGTGAGCGTGGCAAAGGAAAACGCGTTTGACCAGTTTCAGTTGATTTTAATCGACTGGAAATTGGCCATTTTTCAAACGGTCTCAGAATTCGACGAAACTAGTTTTGTTAGGACCGTATCGTCAATACGAAGCTAGAAAATATTTTTCTGCAATTTATAGAGTTAATATGTGACCCCGGTAATTTGAAATGTACGTTTAAAATTCAATATAGCGATTTAAATGTAGATTTAAAGGAAAGTGATCGAAACAATCAAATCAGCTAGCGATACATATCCCATTGTGTTCGGAATGGGGGTAAAACGCTATGGACGACAGGCGGTGGGCCTCGTTTTGAGGTCGTATGTAAAAGTCCACTTTTTACAAATAATTAAATAAAATAAAAAAAACCTTTCTCCCCTTTAATTCGTTCTGGCCCCCCCACGTTCATTCTGCAAATCGATAAAAAAAAAGAGAAAAAAAAGAGGATCGTCGGGGGGGGGGGGGGGGGGGAGGGGGAAGAAGCCACCGCCCTCGTCGTGAACGCGTCGCGCCGCCAGCTCGAGGGGCGTCGCCCCCACCAAGTCCGACCGCACCCTTCCCCGCTCCTTCCTCAGCTCACCCTCCTTGTTTCTCTCTCAATTCAACCCCCCCCCCCCCCTGCGCCAAAGGATCGCCGCCAGCTACGGAGGGGCCGCCACCCCTGCCGACCAACCAGTGCTCAGCGGTCCCTCCCCTCAGCCTACCCCGACCCATGGACCCCCCCCCTCAGCACCTCCCTGTAAGTTCTCATTTTAAACTAATTTTATTTTGCTTTTAAAAAAAACTGAATTTTTCTAAGGAAAAAAAAAAAACTAAGTTTTTCTAAGGGTAAAAACTGAATCTTTATACGGTTAAAAATTGAATTTTTTTCATTGTGTTAAAAACTGATTTTTTTTAATGATGTTGAAGATTTTTAAAAAAATAGAAAAGGCGAAATCTTTATTGAAATAAAAATATGATTTTTATATGTTGAACTTCGAAATAAAAATATGATTTTTATATGTTGAACTTCGAAATAAAAATATAATTTTTATATACTGAATAGCATAGTAAAAATTCGATTTTTATATACTGAATAGCGAAGTAAAAATGTGATTTTTACATATGTAGTGGCTACGGGCGAAGAAAGTGATAAGAGACGAGAACAGTGAAGATTTCCTGCATTAGAAGTGTCGTGGGGTTAGGATAGCAATTCGGTGAGAATTTCTCACTCTTCAATTTCTATTTCTAGTTATATATATATATACTAGGATGCAGACGGTGCTTAGTAGCACCCGACACAATCGTCCACAGACCATGGACTCGTTTGTTTGGTTGCATAGATTAGTTAGATGATTGATTTGAAATCGAATTGTTTGGTGAAATGAATGGATTTGATTGATGTGTGAATGGCGTGGGCCTTCACTAGACCGGGGATAAGGCTAGGCCTCGTCCCGTTTCTAGTATCTTGCCGTTATGCCGCCGAAATTTTCTAAAATATGTTAGAAAAATAAAAATATCATTTTATTTAAAGAATGAACGGAATAGAAATTCATATGTTAAAATAAAATGTTTTATCGTTAAAAATATAATTTTTAACGTGAAGTGAATAAAATAAAATATTCATTTACAAACCGGACGGCTTGTGTATGTACACCTATTTGAAGGACATTGATTGGGACGACAAATTTTACACATCGCCCAACTGCACAAATAAAATATGTGTTTGATTGTTTGAAACCCCACACGGGTGTTAGGATGAAATTTGAAGTTCACTCATCCTGATTGATTAGATATGTCGATCGATCGATTGACAGGCTGTTATAAGCGTTAGATATTTATATTTGATGCTTATACAGTGTAGTGCACTTTGGTTGATGGTTGATTATTTTTCAATGCTATTATATACGTGTGTTGTATGGAATCCATATAATTAACTTTATATGGTAATTGATTGGGCCTGATTCCAATTTGAAAAATAAAGAATAATATTAAATAAAGGTTCATGTGTTGACAGTACTCATCCATTGAGATTGGTCATGTGTTGAACGAAATATTTTGATAATAACAACTATTTTGAAAAAAGAAATATTTGAAATAGAATATTTGAAAATAGAAAAATATGAAGCCGTGTTGATTAGATTGACGCCATTTTGACGTGAACGATATTTATATCGATTTTATTCGATTTCGAAATGAATTGAATATATAACGATTTCGAAATGAATTGAATATATAACGATTTCGAAATGAATTGAATATATAACGATTTCGAAATGAATTGAATATATAACGATTTCGAAATGAATTGAATATATAACGATTTCGAAATGAATGGAATATATAACGATTTCGAAATGAATGGAATATATAACGATTTCGAAATGAATTGAATATATAACGATTTCGAAATGAATTGAATAGATAATGAATTCGAATTGAATTGAAAACGAATTCGAATTGAATTGAAAACGAATTCGAATTGAATTGAAAGCAAATTGAAATGAATTCAAATTGAATTGAAATTTGAATTTGAATTGAATAGAAATGAATTTTAAAACGAATTTATAAAGAAGAATTCAATTTTGATTTGAATTGAAATGGAAGTTGAAATTGCTTTTGAAACGAATTTAAAACTATTTATATAATTCGTTTTAAATAGAAATCGACGAAATATATATTATATATATAATATAATGGCCTGAATAGAACGCGCCGTGCCGCGGCAGTTCGTGAATTTCGACCATTTATTTCAAACGGGCATTACGGGAGATCCGACCGTCGGATTCTCCTAAAACTTGAACCGTTGGGTTCGTATCGAAAAGAGCTTTCTAACGAATATTAGAAATTAGAAATCTAACGGTTGGATTTGGAATTATGTCCAAATCAAATTCGAAAAAGGTCGTTGTAAGTGCAGTTCGATGGCCATTGATGGAAATCGACTGTACGGGCCTTGATAAAATTATTAAAAATAGTAATAATTTATGTAAAATCATAAGAAATGATTTAGAAAGAATTAGGATGAAAAACTCCATATTTGAAAAGATAAAAATAGATTTTTATCGAAATGAACTAGTTTTGAACTAGAAATATAATTCTATTTATTTTTAAATAAATAAATTGGATTTGAAATGGTTTTGAAAATAACCAGAATTTCCAATGATTGCATTGGAGTGGATTTGAATCGAAATTGTCTTCGGAATATTTCGATGTTGGAATTCGGGATTATGCAGATGTTGTTATGGAAATTTGAAAGATATATATATTTATATCGTTATTTCCAATACGACATTTGTTAATCGTAGAATTTGATATTGAATATAAGCCGGGATATTTTCTATTAAGAGCCTTGTATTTAATATCAAATGTGATTTGGGTTTGTCGTGAATGGTGTCTTCATTAACACTGTTCTTGAACCCAGTGGAAAAAAAAGATTAAATCTTTTTATTTAGATTTAATGAAGTGTACCAATTAAATAATGTTTAATTGGAATTGAATTGATATTGATTTTTGGGTTTATCGTGGAGAGTGTTTTAAATAACACTCGTTCTTTAACCCGATCATTAATGAAATGTGATTTTGGGTTGTCGTGAACGGTATCTTCAATAATAAAGTTCTTAGACCTAAAGGAGTTAAGAAAATCAGAAACTAACTGGAGATTAGTTAAGTTGAATAGTTTCCGAGGTATTGATCTGATGTTGGTTTCGGCCTTCGGGATTAATACTTAGGGAATTGCTCACTTGCTAATTTACAATTAGGGACTGATTGAAATGTGATGTGATTTTGGGTTTATCGTGAACCGTGTTTTAAATGACACTGATTCTTTTACCCAGTCACAGATTAAAACTAAGTGGAGTTTTAATGAATCTTTAATTAGATTGAAATAATCGAAATGGAGTATCACCAGTTTTGCTCCAGGCGATAGTTAAATCTTTAATTAGATTTGAACGTGAAATGGTAATTGAATTTACAGATAACACTGTGGTGTTAGATATGAAGTATTACCAGTTTTACTTCATGGGATGAATAGGTTGGGATGGGGAAATTAATACCAATGATTACTTCGGTAAGGTTCGCTAATCCCGACTAGTTTGAATTGAGATTCAAGAATAGGTTAAAGAATAAATTCAAGGAATTTATCTTGGATAAAATTAATGGGAACCTTTCCCTATGAATGTGAAATTTAGAAACTAACTGTCGGTTAGCTAAGCAGAATGGTTTTCTGGATATTGATCTGATGTTGGTTTCGGCCTTCGGGCTTAATATTTGGGGAATTATTCTCTTGATTAATTTACGGTTAGTGACTGATGAATTGGAATGAGGCGTATGTTGTGTTGGTGTAACACTTGTTTAAAATATACGCGAGTTATTCGGAAAGACCGGGTTTATCCCATTCTGAATAACTGATACGACGATAAGTCGAAGATGAAGACGATGGTCGAAGACCGGAGGTCTTCACGTCGTTTGGGTAATTACTGATGATCTTGATTGGGCTGTACACCCAAGAAGATGGAAACAGTTAGTGATCGTCCAGACGTACTTGGAGATCGATGGATATGCGGGGTACTAGGTGCCTCCGGTTTCGTTCAGACCCAGAACGGATGTGTAAATGGACTGTGTGTCTGACATTGGATTTTAGTCCGTGTGATTGATCTCTATTAAATATATATCTGTTTGGCGGCGGAGAATTTATTCTCTTGCTTAACGCCCTTCTCTGAGACGTACGAGCTCAGGGCCTATATATTGATGGATATCAAACGCATGGAGTGAATTGCCTGTGTGGCATGCCTAAGTGGCAAATGATCAAGGCTTCTGTTGAAAAGCAAAGTCTGGTGGTTGATGATCGAAGCACGGCCTTTGTGGCGTAGCTTTGTGTAACGTTTACTTCGCGAGTTTCACACCCGGTATGAACCAAAAACGGGAGACGGACCTCAGGGAGGGCATGCGTTTCTTCCTAGTTAGAAGTGGCGTCAGTGGTTTTACACGCCCTGACGAGTTTGACTTATGTGGTTGTTGCTGTTGCGAGGCGCCTCGGATTGATCGGTCGTTCTCGAACCGATGGAGTCATTTAGTTGGCTCATTTACGCCCCAAAGGGCGGGAAAACGTAGTGTTCAGGCATTTTAATCCACATCGGTGGACCGGCCCTGTCGCTCCTAGGGTCACTCGAGCTCTGATCCTGAGACTCGGGCTAGGCAGTATCGAATCGGTTGAGGACTATCTTTTGCCTCGGTTCATAGACGGAAATCCAATTTCCAAATACGTGACATTTGCGGTTTTAATTGTAGAACTAGTATGGCGACATGATATATGGTACCCATATCGCCTATGATTGATACTTATGATTTGAAGTTGTTTTATACACTATACACTTATAATAGTATCAAATGATTTGTTTTGAACGTATCAAGCATTCTTTGGCTGTTATAAGGGAAAACCCTATCCTTGGCTGCGTTGCATTGTGTGATGGGACCTGGGTCTTATAACAGCTTCATTTTTCTTTATTTAGCATTGCGCTGTTTGTTTTATGCACTGGTATTCTTGGGAGGAAACCCGTTCCGTGTTATACGGCGTGGTCCCTTGATTTACCTAATGATTTAAAATAAAGATTAATAACTGTTTTAGTTCTCACACCAGTCACATGACTGACCTGGAGTTTATTGTTTTAACCTAAACTCTGGGTGCCCCTATTTTGACACGGGCAGCTAGTAGTTTTGGTTTTGCACATTTATATTCACAGGATCCTGGTTTACAGCTGGAACGATATCCGGAAAGCTTTGTATCCGTATAGCTCTTCTAGTTGTGTATTGTATTATTTTCCGCTGCTATGTATTTAAATGTAATTTAAATCTCTGATATTTCTGTGTAATATTTATTCATTTATACTCTGTATATTCTTGTAATCTGATGCATTGTTGTAATATACAATGAAATGTTCTTCCGTATGCGTTCTATTTTGTCGTGTTCTCAACGATAGGGCGTTTCGAACGGTCTGGGTCGGTTTAGCGACTGGTTCGGACCGAGCGAAATTCCTTGCCGTCACATAAATTCCAGCTGTCTCTGTCTTTGTCCAAAACAGTTCCATAATATAGGGTTTGTTGATATGATTCCAACGACGTTAAATTTTGTTTTAAGTACGAACGAGATATAACGTTTTAAGTTGTGCGTACATTATAAATTAAAACTAACCATATAATTATTTTAAACGGGCCTTACTTATTTAAACAAGCCCAATTGTAACTAACCCATGCTCCTCTTGTAATATTGAAGCTGTTGTGAACCCACCATGCTATTCATTCCCATCTCTTCTTCCTAGCTTCTTCATTTCGAATAGCCGTTCTTCGATTCATATTTTTATCCCTTTTTTCTTTGGTTCCTACTACCTCAACACGAAAAAACCCATGCTTTGATTCTCGAACCTGCCATCATTCTTATTCTGGAATCAGCTTACCATCCTCCATCCCAATAAATGCCACGTCCTCTATTGTGTACATTATTTTTGAACCCATGTGAGCCACGCTGTGCCTCATATCTTGTCCATCCAACCCCATCTCTTACACAACACGCCGAGCTCTAGAGCCTCCCATGCCAGCCTCCTTCCTGCTGTGTTCGTGCCCCATTTTTTTTCGGTTTCAAACCTGTTGTTAAAACCTCAAACTACCCCCATACTGCTACCACACGCAAGCCCAGTTCGCCATGCACATGCGCCTACCGTGCATGAATAGCCTTCCTCGCCTCCATCAGCTCCCAAGCAACCAGCGCCATACACACCCATAGCCGCTCCAACTAGTTGACCTTGCCCCACTGCATTGTCTTCGCAAGCCAGTCCTAGCCTTCACTATAGTATTTCGAACTACAAAGACTTGTGTTCAGGCCTTCCAAAGCGTATCTCAGTTCGAAGAGCAAGATTTCAGAATCCCAATATATAAGTTGCACGAATTATAGAGGATTATTTGGGTTGAAATAAATTTTTAATGATCTTGATCACCATTACTTACGTCGGTTTCTTCTTCTGCAAATGAACGATTTGTGTTTGTGTGTGTGTGTGTGTGTATATATATATATATATATATATATATATATGACAATCGTTCGGTTGCACCAAAAAATGGAGCACCCCAAATGCCCCTTGATTTCCACCTCTCATTTATATTAAAGAAAGTGAGTGAGAGAATGAGTGGAAGAAGAGAGTGAGGAAATGTATGGTGGAAAATAAAAAGACCACCGGGCTGCTCCACTATTTCGGATGCCATTGAACCTGCCTCTAATGTGTATACACACACACACACACACATGAAACAACGGATAGAATCAACGTCCCTTACTGGGTACGAATGGGTGTTGTGCGCTAGTATGTAGGGTGGTACATTTCATTTAAGTTGATGGGGACTAAACGATGGTGGAACAGATAGCTTAGGCAAGAGTTTATAGGGTAGATTGCTGAAGATGTATGTTTCCATGTGCTGAATTTTCTTAGCAATGCAGTTGTGCACATATTTTGTATTTACTAATTTAAATATAGGTTAGGCATACATAGGAAACAATGGGTAGGGTAAGCTTTCATTTCTGCTGAAGCGGATTGCATTGAAAGACATGATATGCACAAACGTAGGCTAGGCATGCATATACATATATATATATATATATATATATATATAGTACATATAACCTGACTCGTGCCTGTGCAGGTGTACTTGAATTCTTAGTTATTAAGCTTAAATATATTATCTAATTTTACGGTGTTAAACTCTCCTTCTTGTATCATTGTTCACCGGAAACCGTTATATTCGTACAGCCACACGCAAGCTTCAAACACAATGAAAATGAGCACACTGCTACGTCTTGGCGTTCTAGTCTCAATAAAATTAATTTCGTGGTAAACCGGCTACGTTTGCACAACGTCGTTATTTTAATTTCAATTTATACATCAGTTCACCTTTAAATTGCACGCACAAATAAAACAACTCCGATTGGCTTCAAACTGGAAATCCAGAAATAATTGGCAATACGTATTCCAACAAAATTCATTTCGTCGAAAACAGATGTTGTTTGAAAAGAAAACACTTTTAAGGCTTATATAATATCGATATAATATAATTAAATCTAAAATAATTTAATATAAATAATAATAAATTATTATTATTGTACATCTCCGATACAACTTCGAGATATACCAATATATATTTTAAACTCAGCATTATATAAATTTTTGGTTAAACGTATTAATTATATCAAAAATCCTATTAGATTTATAAAATAAACATTATCGTTTATTAACGAATTCCATAGGGACTATTTGAAAATTTGATTTGGTCATAAGTAACAATCTATAAGCTAAAATCTCCATTTTTCTCTTTCATTAGGAAATTAAATTCAAACGTTTCTTATTTCACATAATTCCGGCTTAAATCGCATCATGTATATTCAATTGAAGTTCAAATTGTAAATTACGAACTACCGCGACATTACGAGCTCGGTTTGTTATTATATACAAATTTAAAGTTCAAACTTGGTTATAAAATGAATTATATATTATAAATTCATTTAAAATCCCAAATCAAAATTTAAAATTAAAATATATTTTATATCTGACTACAAAAAATACGGGACATTACAGAATTAATGTTTTTCAAATATCAGACGTGCCAATTATTCCGTCCATAATTTCTAGAAGAATTGAGATGTTTTATCAAACTAAAAAAGGGTTATTGTTTGTCACTAATACTGGATCAAGCTCGAAAGTACTCCTCGAAATTCCTTTATGGATATAGTACTTATTGAGGGAAAATGTCAAAAACTAAAATATTTACTACATATATTGTGACGGCCTGCCCTAGACCAGCCGACATTTCTCCGAAATGCGATGTGCTAATGCCTGACTAGCATGGGACGGTCGTCAATAGAAAGGGTTTTAAACTATGAATCACCAAAGAACCTGTAGTATATCTCACAGCGCATGGAATAAAATATAATAATAACATAACTTGACATAAAACATGCGAGACAGTGCATAAGCTGAAAACTAAACCATGTCCATCAGAGTAGCGAAATCTAAGATACAGCTTATGATCCAAACCATCATTATTACAACTTCAAAATATTGTCTCTAAAGAAAAATAGAAAAGGTACACTACCAATGCCTAAAGTAGTGATTAGTAACAACACAGGGAGAATATATGTAACTAGTACGTGGAAACCTCATGCTCATCTCTGGACAGCTACTCGTGCATACCACCTAACCTATCTCTAGTCTTCTCATTTAGGAGAACCTAGAGTAATAAGAAGAGACTGTAACACCCCACACCCGCTACGGTCACTCACTAAGGGAATGCCATAACATCGGTGGAGTATTTTAAGTGAATATAGATCAGAAAAATTACAACAAGACAGATATAAGTAATACTTGAGAATTTAAAACATCATTTCATTGCAGCGGAAAGTAAAACATGTTTGGTTACACCAAAACCATAAACAAGAGTCAAGTACATAATATCCATCCTGATAAAACAAAAGTAAATAATCCTACTACATAACTTAACATCCATAATGGAAAAGATAAACTGAGCTTTACATCCACGGTCCAAGCTCCAAAAGATAGATAAAGCGGTCTGATCAAAGCCCACTAGTGCTAGGCCCACTCTGAAAACCTGAGGGTTGGGAAAAAGATAAAAAAACAACGGGGTCAGACATAAGTCTGAGCGAGTCCTATAACCTTAACAATACAATCATTAAAGTAATTAGGGTATGATATAAAGAAGGTACGGTACCTCTGGGGATAATGACTACACTAAGTAGCCAACTAAACATAGGATGTACTAAGATAACCGAAAAGACGCATTTACCCACCCAAGGATAATTACTACACTGCACCACCCCAGATCAACCCACCCAAGGGTAATTCCTACACTGCACCACCCCAGATCTACCCACCCAAGGGTAATTCCTACACTGCACCACACCACACCCAAGGGTAATTCCTACTTAAGGTTGATCCCACTAAGTGTACTTAGTAATTTTTAATAGTAGTTTCGTGTACCCCTAGCTGACTACATAGGTGCCGTCTGCCCCTATCTCCACTAGGTGTACGCACTACTCCCCAAGCGATCGGCTCCCTAACGTAGATACCCGTGCTGGCCCCACAGTGGGGTGTATCATTCCCCAAAGTGGCAACCTGATAATATCAACGGTGCACGACTTATACCTACACGATGCAACAACGTCTTACTTACCAGCCCGGGTCCACACACGCATATGAAACCCGTTGGACTTGCGTTGCCACCGCTAACCCGTTTTGGCCTCTTACAGTCAAGCCCAATATGCGTGTCCCGTCCTCGACTTGGGTCGAGCCCACAAAGATACGTTTGGGATATTGGTTGAAATGGGTCCCCACAAGCTACCCACCTAAGCTTGTCATTTCTAGTGAATCCCACTTAACCCTTTAACCATGTCCACTTACATGTTATAAATTTTGGTTAAGTCTTTTAATCATATTTTAATTGCCACTCAAGGCACCCACTAGATTTCCACATGCCACCCAAGGCACTTACTTGATTCCCACATGCAACCCAAGGCACTTACTTAACCCTTTAATCATGTTTAATTACATGTTCCACTTTGGTTAAGTATTCTAATCGTATTTTCTATTGCCACCCAAGGCAACCCACTAGTTTCCTCATGCCACCCAAGGCACCCCCACTAGTTACTACTTGCCACCCAAGGCACCCACTTAACCCCTCATGACCCACTACATGCTAATTTGGTTAAGTGTTTCTTAATTAATTAAGATCGTAACCTTTGTAAAGACCTCTCACATTAGACTGTCTTTTATGGCAGCTGGATATGCCGGTTGGTTCCGGGCAGCCTTACACCATAACAGAGTCTAACCTCGTGTCTTTACACTTGTCACGTATTTAGTTTATGACTAAGACCTCTTACATTGGGACAATCATTTGTAGCCGCTGGATTTGCCGGTTGGTTCCGGGCAGTCTTATGCTACAAAAGGGTCCAACCTCGTGTCTTAGTCGATTAATTACACCTAATTAATCACCCCCATAATTTGTATTAATTATCCCTAATTAATTACCAATTTCAAGAATATGGGTAGACCTAACTCAATAGGTAAATTCCCAATTCCATAATATGGGTAGACCTAACTTAATAGGTAAATTCCCAATTCCATAATATGGGTAGACCTAACTTAATAGGTAAATTCCCAATTATGTCCATTCACTTTATGTTATGCTTAAGCATACCCATTTCACACCATTTTATTAACATGCATATTAACCCCATCGTTCCCCCACGTAATTCGTTCTCATAACATGACATAATAAAGGGAAGATTCATCACAAATGCCATGGGTTTAACCAATCATAGCATATAACTTTATCATGGGTTTAAAAGGTGTCAACTTGCATATATGAGCATACATTAAACCCAACTAGCATTTAACCCAAACATGCATGAAGCACATATGTCACAAAGGGGGTAACTTGCATATGATTCTTATGTCATACAAAGGTGTGAACTTGCATAGCATGTCACATGTTAACTTGCATATAACCAAACACATAACTTGCATAACATGTTACATATGAACTTGCATATAATCATGCACATAACTTGCATATAACCAAACACATAACTTGCATAACATGTTACATATGAACTTGCATATAATCATGCACATAACTTGCATATAACCAAACACATAATCTTGCATAACATGTTACATATGAACTTGCATATAATCATGCACATAACTTGCATTACATGTTACATATGAACTTGCATATAATCTCACATATAGCTTGCATAACATGTTACATGTGAACTTGCATATAATCTCACATATAGCTTGCATAACATGTTACATGTGAACTTGCATATAATCTCACATATAGCTTGCACAACATGTTACATATGAATCAATGTTCAACATAGTGTTTTGCATAATGAGCATCATAAAACATAGCATTAAACTTGCATAACATATAGCATAAAACTCGCAAAACACACAACATACACTATACTAAACTTGCATAAACACATTGATCCACAAACATAGCCATATCTTATCATATCCTATCATAATCAATTTAATAATTGATTATTAAAGCTATAGAAACTCACCACTAAACTCCAATAAGCAAACCCTTGCCAAAAATAACCCAAAAACTATAGCCTTGAAAATAAAGCTTGCAACTTGATGATGAATGCAAGCTAATGATCACTCATACAACTTAAAAATGCTTGTATGAACATGAAAGCCTTCATAGAAATAGTTTAGAAAGAGGATGGAGGCTAGGGTTTTGAGTGGAGGCCATGATCATAGAAAATTTTGGCATAGTTTAGTTAGAGGATAGGATTATGATCATTTAGGGCTAGCTTAGGGTCTTATTTATAGGATTAGGATGTGTTTTAGACCCTTAGATTAACCCTAGGTTAGTTTAGGTCCGTCAGATTTCGTCCCAAGCCCTCCAACCCAGCCCAAAACTCAACCAGGTGCACCCAGGCCAGAATCAGCCGACAGGGCAAGTCGACAGCCCTGTCGACTGCCAAGTCGACAGGCATGTCGACAGGCAATTTGACAGCCCTGTCGACAGCCAAGTCGACTTGGCTGGGTGGGAGTTTTCCCGCCTGGCCCCGATTTCTGCATGTTTCGAAATTCAAATTTCCCGAAAACTTCTTTGGGCCTTAACCGGGTCATACTTACTCCGATTTACAAAATTTCGGACTCTATTTCACGTATTTTTCCGAGACGAACACAATGACGTAACCCGTTTCCCCTGATTCTCACATCTGAGATTATTAATTCTATAATTAGTGAATATCGGTGTTAACTGAACTTCGGGGTGTTACATTCTCCCCTCCTTAAAGGATTTCGTCCCCGAAATCTCCAAGTTAAGGAGAATGCATATCATACCATCCAAAAAACCATCTACTCAATCTATCAAACACGGGCATCCATTGTCCTTAAAACAATTTCTACTGATGTATGAGCATATGCAAAAAGTGTGTGTATATGTTCTCTATCTAATGCATGAACATATGCAAACCGTGATAGTGCCATGCATCCAATATGTATGCGAAAGAACCCTATCGACACATACTATATCTACATGAGTGCACAATCATTCACCAAAATGCATCATCCATATGATAACACAACCATTATAAATCCATAAATATAGCTACCTACACACAATTATATGCAATATGCAATATGAAGTGATTGAGCCGATCTAGTGTCTAGAGTGTGTGTGTATGCATCCACGAGCAACCACTAGCAAACACTTGCATCCATCAATCATAACATGTCTCAAACACATGTTTCAACCATAGGTTTACCCTATCTAAAGGTCAAAGGCACCAACAAGAGGACATACTAAAGATAAGATAAGTACTAGACAAACGATAAAGGAGAAGTTAAAAGACATACCCTCAAAAAGGAATGGGTATAATGAACGCATTTTCGCTTCCGTCTCCCAAATAGCGTTGCTCTCATCTTCTCCCCATTGCACTTTGACTAGTTGAACCTCCCTGTTTCTCAACCTCTTAATCTCTGACCCAAGGATGCGTGTAGGAGCTCGTCGAATAGTCGCATCACGCTCTATCTCTACTTCTCTAAGCAAGCTCGGCTCTACCACCTCTACGGTCTCATGTAGGCACTTCCTCAAATGTGACACATGGAATACATCATGTACACCACTATGTCTGTCGGGCAACTTCATTCTATAGGCCATCTGTCCAACCCTTTCCTTAATAGGAAACGGTCCAACAAACCTTGGTGCTAACTTCCCAACAGATCCAAAGCGAACCACATTCCGTAACGGAGATACTTTGACAAAGACCATGTCCCCAACATCAAACTCAAGCTCTGTTCTCCTCTTGTCCGCATAAGATTCTGTCTGTCTTGCACCGCTTTCATCCTTCTTCGAATCAAATCAATTTTTTCCGAAGTCTTCCTAACCATATCGGGCCTAAGCAAGATCTTATCCGTAGATTCCCACCAACATGTAGGTGATCGAAAAGGCCTTCCATAAAAAGCTTCGAAAGGAGCCATGCCAATACTAGACTGAAAGCTGTTATTATATGCGAACTCCACCAATGGAAGATGCTCTTCTCATGTACCTTCAAAATCTAAGATACATAGCCTCAAAAGGTCTTCTAAAATGTGATTCACCCTCCCGGTCTGGCCGTCCGTCTGAGGATGATTTGCGGTGCGCAAACACAGCTGAGTCCCTACTGCCTCTTTCAAACTCTTCCAAAACTCGCTAGTGAAGATAGGATCTCGATCACTCACTATACTGGAAGGTACACCATGCAATCTAACAATCTCTCGAATGTAGATTGAAGCTAGCCATTGAGCAGTCCTCTTACTCTTCATGGGTATAAAATGGGCACTCTTAGTAAGTTTGTCTACCCCAACCCAAATTCCCTTATTACCCTTCCTCGATCATGGTAATCCATTGACGAAATCCATCGAGACACTATCCCACTTCCAAAGCGGAACCTCTAGTGAAGCAACCCACCGGGTTTCTTTTGCTCCGCTTTTACTTGTTGGCACACCAAGCATCTAGCGACATACTCGGCCGCGTCTTTCTTCATACCGGCCCAAATGAAAACTCGCTTCATGTCTTGGTACATCTTGTCCCTACCGGGATGAATGGTCATCTTCGAGTCGACAGGCAAGTCGACAGGGCTGTCGACAGCCAAGTCGACTTGGCTGGGTGGGAGTTTTCCCGCCTGGCCCCCATTTCTGCATGTTTCGAAATTCAAATTTCCCGAAAACTTCTTTGGGCCTTAACCGGGTCATACGGACTCCGATTTACAAAATTTCGGACTCTATTTCGCGTATTTTTCTGAGACGAACACAATGACGTAACCCGTTTCCCCTGATTCTCACATCTGAGATTATTAATTCTGTAATTAGTGAATATCGGTGTTAACTGAAATTCGGGGTGTTACATTCTCCCCTCCTTAAAGGATTTCGTCCCCGAAATCTCCAAGTTAAGTAGAATGCATATCCTACCATCCAAACAACCATCTACTCAATCTATCAAACACGGGCATCCATTGTCCTTAAATCAATTTCTACTGATGTATGAGCATATGCAAAAAGTGTGTGTATATGTTCCCTATCTAATGTATGAACATATGCAAACCGTTATAGTGCCATGCATCCAATATGTATGCGAAAGAACCCTATCGACACATACTATATCTACATGAGTGCACAATCATTCACCAAAATGCATCATCCATATGATAACACAACCATTATACATCCATAAATATAGCTACCTACACACAATTATATGCAATATGCAATATGAAGTGATTGAGCCGAGCTAGTGTCTAGAGTGTGTGTATATGCATCCACGAGCAACCACTAGCAAACACTTGCATCCACATGCATCCATCAATCATAACATGTCTCAAACACATGTTTCAACCATAGGTTTACCCTATCTAAAGGTCAAAGGCACCAACAAGAGGACATACTAAAGATAAGATAAGTACTAGACAAACGATAAAGGAGAAGTTAAAAGACATACCCTCAAAAAGGAATGGGTATAATGAACGCATTTTCGCTTCCGTCTCCCAAGTAGCGTTGCTCTCATCTTCTCCCCATTGCTCTTTGACTAGTTGAACCTCCCTGTTTCTCAACCTCTTAATCTCTGACCCAAGGATGCATGTAGGAGCTCGTCGAATAGTCGCATCACGCTCTATCTCTACTTCTCTAAGCAAGCTCGGCTCTACCACCTCTGCGGTCTCATGTAGGCACTTCCTCAAATGTGACACATGGAATACATCATGTACACCACTAAGTCTGTCGGGCAACTTCACTCTATAGGCCATCTTTCCAACCCTTTCATTAATAGGAAACGGTCCAACAAACCTTGGTGCTAACTTCCCAACAGATCCAAAGCGAACCACATTCTGTAACGGAGATACTTTGACAAAGACCATGTCCCCAACATCAAACTCAAGCTCTGTTCTCCTCTTGTCCTCATAAGATTTCTGTCTGTCTTGCGCCGCTTTCATCTTCTTCGAATCAAATCAATTTTTCCGCAGTCTTCCTAACCATATCGGGCCTAAGCAAGATCTTATCCGTAGATTCCCACCAACATGTAGGTGATCGAAAAGGCCTTCCATAAAAAGCTTCGAAAGGAGCCATGCAAATACTAGACTGAAAGCTGTTATTATATGCGAACTCCACCAATGGAAGATGCTCTTCTCATGTACCTTCAAAATTTAAGATACATAGCCTCAAAAGGTCTTCTAAAATGCGATTCACCCTCCCGGTCTGGCCGTCCGTCTGAGGATGATTTGCGGTGCTCAAACACAGCTGAGTCCCTACCGCCTCTTTCAAACTCTTCCAAAAATCGCTAGTGAAGATAGGATCTCGATCACTAACTATACTGGAAGGTACACCATGCAATCTAACAATCTCTCGAATGTAGATTGAAGCTAGCCATTGAGCAGTCCTCTTACTCTTCACGGGTATAAAATGGGCACTCTTAGTAAGTTTGTAACACCCCACCTCCGCCAGGGTGACTCTTGCAAGCACTCTGACTTTGGAGGGGCGTTTGAATCAGGTAAACATGCATAATGATATATCAAGGCAGAACAAGAACATATGTATATATGTAAACAGAGTAAATAACATAGATAAAACAGCGGAAGATTTCAAACCATTTCAAAACCAGTCTGGTACAACATAATGTCAATTTTCCAAATAAACAAGTCTAGATAAAACAACATCAACTGAAAAACTGAAATACATAAGTACTAATCCCCAAAAGAAGTGATAGCCATAGCTAGCTTCATGTCAAACCGTACATGATCTAAATCCCTCAAGCAAGCAGTCAGAAATCCAAGCTAAGCTCCAATATTCCCTCCCTGAGAACCTGGGGGGGGGGGGGGGGAACGGAAGAAAAGAGGCGAAAGAAAACAGGTCAGTCAAAAAGACTGAGTAAGCCCTACTACAATCAATGTAAACTGATAAAGTTAACCGACATGAGAAGCAGGTATGATCATAAGGATACTAGCATGATGATTTACTAACAAGTTAGATAAAGGTGTCATCGCATAATCAGGATTAAGGTTTTGCACCACAGGTGTACTAGCACACTAACATGACTTGAATAAACAAGTATTGATCCCTTGGCCCAAGCTTTGGCCCAATAACATGAAATGACCCTAATACAAGGTCCAACCAAACGGTCTAGTCGATTGGCTCCCTAAGCCTAACTCGTCACGTGTTGGTGTCAATACGGCCCAAACATAATTGTAGTCGAACTGTGCCTGGTCCACCCTTCGGGTGTATCAAGCCCTAGGGTGCCAACCCCTGGACACCATAAGCATGAGTGCACAGTCTCGATCTACTGGTTCCCGTGGGTGACTTCTCCAAATACGGATTGCGTGCACGACCATAGTCCGTCCGGAACTACATCGGCGTACCACCCGGCCGTCGTTTATTGGGTCGCTTACCTCCAGCCCAGTAATCGTGCCCCCTCCCTAGCCTAGTCCCTAGGGCCTTAATGATACCAATTTTTGGGGATTTACTGCGGAGTGGGCCCCCCATTGCTAGGATTTTCTAGTGGGTTAAGTACGGATTAACCCTCTTGCTAATCATGGATTAACTTGGTTAAGTGTAACGATGAGTTCACGACTTAACCCCGATTAATCTACCAAGCCCAAATTGGTTAAGTATCAAGTGGACCATGATTTAACCCTAATCATGAGGCATTAATTAATTTTAATGCGCCTTAACCTCTCACATTAGACCTTGTTGTGGTTACTAGTTAAGCCGGGCGGGTCCGGGTAGCTTTACACCACAACTTGGTCTAACCTCGGGTTCAAGATACAACATGGCCAACTTCTCACATTGGGTCCTATTGTTTGTAGCAACTAGTTAAGCCGGTCGGTTCCAGGTAGGTTTACGCTACAAACTCAACCCAACCTCGAGTTGGTCACACTTATCTTTTCTATGTGTCATGTCCATCATGTTTCCAAAACATGTTACAAATTTTCAAGCAATTGGGTAGACCTAACTTAATAGGTAAATTCCCAATGGGTAGACCTAACTTAATAGGTAAATTCCCAAGCTTATGTTTTTATGTCTTTTACTTTTACCCAACCCCAAACGCAATCCCATCGCTTACATATCGCAATAGCGCATAAAGGATAGAAAGAGGGAACTTGGCATAATCATGACATAAAAGGTGTTGAAGCCACAAGTTCAACATGGTTGCATATGAAATGTACATATGTTCATATACTTGCATATTACATTTTTAGGCCCCAAAAGCATGCATAAAATCAAACTTGGCATATTGATGATACATGGTGCTAAATGACATGTAGAAATGGCCATAAGTTCGCATTTAGCCTCACATGCAAGTTATCATAAGAGATATGATAACTTACATGTTGCCAAAATGCAACCTTTAGCATAAAGCTTGAAGCTTTATGTTCATATACTCAAGATAAGCTTGCATAACATGATAGCATGAACAAAATGTTCAACCCAAACTTGCATAACACAACTTGCATATCATATGACAACTTGCATATCAAACTTGCATAACATAACATGATGAACTTGCATATCATATCATAGCATACTTGCATAACATGATAAACTTGCATATTACATCATAGAAAACTTGCATAACATGATAAACTTGCATATTACATCATAAAAAACTTGCATATCATACATTTAACTTTAGAGTTTAAGTATGAAAGTAGAATAGGGCTTACAATGCTTAAGAAGTCACAAAAATATGACAAAGCCCTTATGAAATCAATTAAACCCAAAAATGCAAGCCAAAATGATCAAAACCCTTCCTTTATGATGCAAATATAGAAACTTGACTTGAATGCAAGCTAATGATGCTCATACAAGTTTGAAAACACTTGTATGCATGGAAAATCACTTAGAAATTGATTTAGGAATTTTATGAAGAGAGTGGAGGCCATGAGAGGATTGATTTTGTCATAGTTTAGTTGCTTGGATGAATAATGATGATTTAGGGTAGGTTAGGGTCTTATTTATAGATTAGGCAAGTGTTTTAGGCCATAGGATTAAACCCTAGTTGCAATCTCAGCCCTTAAAACCGAATCTGGCCCCCAAGCTCAACACAATCTCAAAATGGTGCACCAGGCTAAACAGCCCGGCTGAGCCAAGTCGACAGGGCTGTCGACTTGGTCCAACCAAGTCGACTCCCAAGTCGACAGGGCTGTCGACTTGGGTGTTCTGGCGGGATTTTTCCCGCCTGGCCCAATCTGTCCAAATTTTCAAATTCAAACTTGAATTTGAAATCTGTTTTTACTTAGAAATTTTATGAAAACTTCGTTGGACCTTAATCGGGTCGTACGGACTCCGATTTTCGAAAACTCGGACTCTATTTCGCGTATTTTTCCGAGACGAACGCAATGGCATAGCCCGTTTCCCTTGATTCAGATATTTGAATTAAATTCTGCCTCGATTTATGCTATAACAAATTATTGAAAATACGGGTTGTTACATTCTCCCCACCTTAAAGGATTTCGTCCCCGAAATCTTCAAGTTAGGAAGAACGTATCCTACCATCCAACATCCATCAACTCAAAACATCATCCACGAGCAATCATTGTCCTTACAAGATTCTAAATGTTGTATGAACATATGCAAAGGTGTGTGTATATGTCCTTATCTAATGCAAATATCATCGATGCAAATTATGTTAGTGAAATGAATCCATATGCATGCAATTCCTAACATAATGTATAACATCTATATGTGTGCACATAATATACATCCATATGCAACATCCATGTGATAACACAAAAATTTTCATCCATGAATAAGCATAAACACTCATGCATATGCAATATGAGGAGTGTGTGAGCCGATCTAGTGCCTAACGTGTATCATGCATCCACGAGTAACCACTTGCAAACACTTGCAACCACTTGCAACCATCAAGCATAACAAGTTTCAAACACATGTTTCATCCAAAGGGTTTCTACCGAAGGTTCTCATGAAAAGGTTAACACGATAAATATGGATAGCAAAGAGAAAGATATGTTAACAAAGAAAAGAGATTGAGAGTGTACCCTCAAAAAGGAATGGATAAAGCCCACGCATCTTCTCCTCGGTTTCCCAAGTTGCGTCTTCTTCAGCTTCACCCCATTGAACCTTCACCAACTTGACCTCTCGATTCCTTAGCTTCTTGGTCTCCGTCCCGAAGATACGAATCGGAGCTCTCCTCAAGGTAGCCTCTTTCCCCACTTCCACATCTTTCAGAACACTTGGTTCAACAACCTCCGTTGATTCATGTAAACACTTCCGGAGATGCGAGACATGAAAAACATCGTGTACTCCGGCAAGCTTCTCGGGCAACTCAACTCTATAAGCCATCTGCCCGATCCTCTCTATAATAGGGAATGGTCCAACAAATCTCGGTGCCAACTTCCCAACGGCTCCAAATTGGACCACATTCCGCAAAGGAGAAACCTTCACGAAAACCATATCCACTACATCAAACTCCAAATCAGTTCTTCGCTTATCAGCATAGGATTTCTGTCGGTCTTGGGCCGCTTTCATCCGTCTCCGAATCAACTCGATCTTCTCGGATGTATCTCTGATCAGATCAGGCCCAAGTATAAGCTTATCTGTAGTCTCCCACCAACATGTAGGTGACTTGCACGGCCTTCCATATAAAGCTTCAAATGGTGCCATCCCTATGATTGCCTGATAACTGTTATTATATGCAAACTCAACAAGAGGAAGATGGTCTTCCCAAGTACCACCAAAGTCCAGAATACAAAGCCTCAACAGATCCTCGAGTACCCTATTCACCCTTTCGGTTTGACCGTCCGTCTGTGGGTGATAAGCAGTACTTAGATTCAACCTCGTGCCCATGGCTTCTTGCAAGCTATTCCAGAATTGACTTGTAAAGATTGGGTCACGGTCACTGACTATACTAGAAGGGACTCCATGTAGTCTCACAACCTCACGAAGATATACAGACGCTAGCCAAGATGTGGTCCTCTTGCTCTTCACCGGAATGAAATGAGCACTCTTCGTAAGTCTATCCACAATAACCCAAATGCTCGTATTCCCTTTCCTTGACCTTGGTAGCCCATCGATAAAATCCATGGAAATACTCTCCCACTTCCAAAGTGGAACGTCTAGAGGATGCAATAGCCCACCGGGCTTCTTCGACTCGGCCTTAACTTGCTGGCAAATGATACATCTAGAGACAAACTCTGCCACATCCTTCTTCATCCCAGGCCAAAAGAAAATGCGCTTCATATCTTTATACATCTTATCTCCGCCTGGATGTATAGTCAACTTAGAGCGATGCGCTTCCTCAAGAACTCTTCTTACTAGATCTTCTACCATTGGAACACATAACCTTCCGTCTCTCCTCAGCCAACCCTTGTCATCAATAGAATATCGAGCGAGATGACTAGACGCCTCTCCTCGAATCAGCTTATCCATAATCTCAACTACCTGAGGGTCTTCTCTCTGCGAAGCCCCAACTTGATCAAGAAGGGTAGGTCTGAGTTCCAGAGATGCTAAAGAACCGGTCATCGACTCAATCGCCAAAGAGAAATCAAAGGTTGCCACATACTCTAAATTCTTCATCTCAACGAATAGAGGACTTAGGGTCAACCTTCTTCTACTCAATGCATCTGCTACCACATTCCCCTTGCCAGGGGTATAAGCTATCTCAAAATCATAGGATGCTAAGAACTCCATCCATCTTTGTTGCCTCAGATTCAGATCCTTCTGAGAAAAGAGATACTTCAATGACTTGTGATCGGTATAAAGCTCAAATCTCTCGCCCAGAAGATAATGGCGCCAAACCTTGAGTGCATATACTATTGCTGCCAACTCTAAGTCATGAGTGGGATAATTCTTCTCATGCACTTTGAGTTGTCTACCGCCAAAGCATATCACTCTTCCTTCTTGCATCAAAACAGCTCCTAACCCCGTGCCACATGCATCGGTGTATACTGTAAATAACTTCCCTCCATCGGGCAAAGCTAGAACAGGTGCTGATGTAAGAGCTCTCTTGAGCTTCTGAAAAGCAAGCTCGCATTCTATGCTCCAAGCAAGAACTAAATTCTTCTTCGTCAATTTAGTGAGAGGAGCAGAAATCTTCGCGAAGTCCTTGATGAACTTCCGGTAAAAGCCTGCAAGACCTAGAAAACTCCTCACTTCGGTTGCATTCCTTGGAATCTTCCAATCCTGAACTGCAACTACCTTTGCGGGATCCACCGCTAAGCCTTGCTTAGATACTATATGTCCAAGGAATCTAACTTCCCTTCTCCAAAAGTGACACTTGGAGAACTTGGCCTTCAACTGATGCGCTCTAAGCGTATCCATCACCTCCACGAGATGCCTTGCGTGCTCTTCCTCATCCTTAGAGAAGATCAGAATATCATCTACGAAGACCATGACAAACTTGTTCAAGAACTCCCTGAACACCCTACTCATCAAGTCTACGAAATATGCGGGTGCATTAGTCAAGCCGAACGGCATGACAAGCCATTCGAAGAATCCATCTGGAGTCCTGAACGCAGTCTTGTCTATACTATCTTCAGCTACCCTGAGCTGATGGAATCCAGTAGCAAGATCAAGCTGAGAGAAAACAGAAGCACCGACAAGCTGGTCAAAGAGATCATCAATCCTCGGTAACGGGTGTCTGTTCATCTTAGTCAGCTTATTTAACTCTCGATAGTCAACACAAAGTCGGAGAGAACCATCTGCCTTGGTAGCAAATACCACAGGCGCTCCCCATTCAGATATACTTCGTCTAATGAAGTTCTTCTCAAGCAACTCCTTTACTTGCTTACTTAGCTCCCGCCTTTCACGCGGAGCCATGTGCCGAACGGGCAAAGAAACCGGCTTTGCATTATCCACCAGATAAATGCGGAAATCAATCTCTCACTTAGGGGGCAACCCCCTAACTTCATCGAAAACATCCGGATACTCTCGAACCACTCTCACAGACTGAAGAGTCTCCATTGACGAGTCGAGTGATTCAAGATAGCACAACATGACGGGACCTCTCGGATCACAAGAAATCTCTAGGGTATTTCCGAGGCGAGTCACGAGCCTCACAACCCTATGCTCACAATCAAGGATGGCTCCATATCTGGATAGCCAATCCATGCCCAATATCAATCCGTATCCCCTAAAACCAAGAACATAAGCACAACACAAGAACTCTACACTCAGTATAGAGATCCTAAAATCCCCACATATCATAGACAAATGGGCGGAACCCCCAATAGGATTTGAGACACAGACGGGATCATCTACCAAGCTAGTACTAAGGTGCAAACTATCAACAAGATCAGATGAGATAAAGCTATGCGATGCACCAGAATCAAACAAGGTACGAACTGGAAAATCAAAAATATATACAAGGCTCTCAACAGAAATACTACCTCGGTCGGGATTTGGAGCGACATTGAGAGCATGAACTTGCCCTCCTGAAGGTCCAGCACGCTGAGTCTGACCCTGGCCTTGCCCTTGCTTATTCGGGCAATCCCTACTGAAATGTCCAGTCTTACCGCAGAAAAAGCATTCACCGTTCTTCCTTTTCCTCTTCCTACAATCCTTAATAAGATGCCCAACTGAACCGCAATAATGGCACTTCTCCTTGTTGTTCTTGCTCTTGTTGTTGTTCCCCTTGTTGCCTTGACCCTTGTTCTTGTTCTGATTGCCTTGACTGCTTTGACCACTTGGATTACCCTGATTTCCTTTTCCCTGGGAATCAGTCTTCTTGGCTTGAGTATCATTCATCTTGGTCTCTTTCTTGACATCTCCCTGAAGTAATGCCATATCAATCAAACTCTCAAACGTGGCCCCATGGGGAATATGTGACATAGCCAATCCCTGCAATGGCTCATTCAATCCTCTAGCAAAACGAAGAGCCTTCTTCTGAGGAGTATTCACCATATCCAAGCCAAAACGAGCTAACTGATTGAACTTGTTCACATATTCTTTGACAGACATATCTCCTTGTTTCAAAGTTATGAACCTCTCCATTTGCAGATTCTCCTCAGCAGAAGATAGAAACTTAAGCATGAACCTTGCCCTGAAATCGGCCCAAGTCTCAACAGGCATAGTACCATTGGTGACTTCCCACCAATAAGCGGCTTCATCCTTCATAAGCCAAACCGCCAACAAGATCTTCCTCTGATCGTCTAACCCAAAGATAGCAAATAAATCCTCGGTCTCTTTCAACCAATTTCTGGCTTCTACAAAAGTCTCAGTGCCTTGAAAGTTCTTGCCACCCATTGCTTTGAAATCTTTGCAAGTCTTTGCGAAGTCAGCCTGAGGATGCTGAGGGGGAGGAGGAAGAGGAACCTCAGCGACAGGAGGAGGAGGAATATTAACTACCGGAGGAGGAGGAGCATTAACTACAGGAGGAGGAGGAACGTCCGCGGGGCTGGCTTCGGTCGCCCTAGCCTCCAAAAGTCTCCTATACCAAACAGGTACGTGTACTCCCTCCGGAATAGCAAAGTTATCGGCCATACTGAAAATGAGAAAAAAGACAGATTCAGAATGGAGAAAAACGAAGGAATTTTGCTAATGGCTTTTTGGGGAATAGCCTTTTAAAATAAAATAGACTTTTCTTTGGAAAATACTTTATACTTTGTTTTTAAAAAAAAATTCCAAAAGTTTTCTAAAAACCTTTTTGTTCCTTCTCGTAAACCATATGCTCTGATACCAAATGTAACACCCCACCTCCGCCAGGGTGACTCTTGCAAGCACTCTGACTTTGGAGGGGCGTTTGAATCAGGTAAACATGCATAATGATATATCAAGGCAGAACAAGAACATATGTATATATGTAAACAGAGTAAATAACATAGATAAAACAGCGGAAGATTTCAAACCATTTCAAAACCTGTCTGGTACAACATAATGTCAATTTTCCAAATAAACAAGTCTAGATAAAACAACATCAACTGAAAAACTGAAATACATAAGTACTAATCCCCAAAAGAAGTGATAGCCATAGCTAGCTTCATGTCAAACCGTACATGAGCTAAATCCCTCAAGCAAGCGGTCAGAAATCCAAGCTAAGCTCCAATATTCCCTCCCTGAGAACCTGGGGGGGGGGGGGGGGGGAGGGGGGGGAACGGAAGAAAAGAGACGAAAGAAAACAGGTCAGTCAAAAAGACTGAGTAAGCCCTACTACAATCAATGTAAACTGATAAAGTTAACTGACATGAGAAGCAGGTATGATCATAAGGATACTAGCATGATGATTTACTAACAAGTTAGATAAAGGTGTCATCGCATAATCAGGATTAAGGTTTTGCACCACAGGTGTACTAGCAAACTAACATGACTTGAATAAACAAGTATTGATCCCTTGGCCCAAGCTTTGGCCCAATAACATGAAATGACCCTAATACAAGGTCCAACCAAACGGTCTAGTCGATCGGCTCCCTAAGCCTAACTCGTCACGTGTTGGTGTCAATACGGCCCAAACATAATTGTAGTCGAACTGTGCCGGGTCCACCCTTCGGGTGTATCAAGCCCTAGGGTGCCAACCCTGGACACCATAAACATGAGTGCACAGTCACGATCTACTGGTACCCATGGGTGACTTCTCCAAATACGGACTGCGTGCACGACCATAGTCCGTCCGGAACTACATCGGCGTACCACCCGGCCGTCGTTTATTGGGTCGCTTGCCTCCAGCCCAGTAATCGTGCCCCCTCCCTAGCCTAGTCCCTAAGGCCTTAATGATACCAATTTTTGGGGATTTACTGCGGAGTGGGCCCCCCATTGCTAGGATTTTCTAGTAGGTTAAGTACGGATTAACCCTCTTGCTAATCATGGATTAACTTGGTTAAGTGTAACGATGAGTTCACGACTTAACCCCGATTAATCTACCAAGCCCAAATTGGTTAAGTATCAAGTGGACCATGACTTAACCCTAATCATGAGGCATTAATTAATTTTAATGCGCCTTAACCTCACACATTAGACCTTGTTGTGGTTACTAGTTAAGCCGGGCGGGTCCGAGTAGCTTTACACCACAACTTGGTCTAACCTCGGGTTCAAGGTACAACAAGACCAAGTTCTCACATTGGGTCCTATTGTTTGTAGCAACTAGTTAAGCCGGTCGGTTCCGGGTAGGTTTACACTACAAACTCAACCCAACCTCGAGTTGGTCACAATTATCTTTTCTAAGTGTCATGTCCATCATGTTTCCAAAACATGTTACAAATTTTCAAGAAATTGGGTAGACCTAACTTAATAGGTAAATTCCCAATGGGTAGACCTAACTTAATAGGTAAATTCCCAAGCTTATGTTTTTATGTCTTTTACTTTTACCCAACCCCAAACGCAATCCCATCGCTTACATATCGCAATAGCGCATAAAGGATAGAAAGAGGGAACTTGGCATAATCATGACATAAAAGGTGTTGAAGCCACAAGTTCAACCTGGTGGCATATGAAATGTACATATGTTCATATACTTGCATATTACATTTTTAGGCCCCAAAAGCATGCATAAAATCAAACTTGGCATATTGATGATACATGGTGCTAAATGACATGTAGAAATGGCCATAAGTTCGCATTTAGCCTCACATGCAAGTTATCATAAGAGATATGATAACTTACATGTTGCCAAAATGCAACCTTTAGCATAAAGCTTGAAGCTTTATGTTCATATACTCAAGATAAGCTTGCATAACATGATAGCATGAACAAAATGTTCAACCCAAACTTGCATAACACAACTTGCATATCATATGACAACTTGCATATCAAACTTGCATAACATAACATGATGAACTTGCATATCATATCATAGCATACTTGCATAACATGATAAACTTGCATATTACGTCATAGAAAACTTGCATAACATGATAAACTTGCATATTACATCATAGAAAACTTGCATATCATACATTTAACTTTAGAATTTAAGTATGAAAGTAGAATAGGGCTTACAATGCTTAAGAAGTCACAAAAATATGACAAAGCCCTTATGAAATCAATTAAACCCAAAAATGCTAGCCAAAATGATCAAAACCCTTCCTTTATGATGCAAATATAGAAACTTGACTTGAATGCAAGCTAATGATGCTCATACAAGTTTGAAAACACTTGTATACATGGAAAATCACTTAGAAATTGATTTAGGAATTTTATGAAGAGAGTGGAGGCCATGAGAAGATTGATTTTGCCATAGTTTAGTTGCTTGGATGAATAATGATGATTTAAGGTAGGTTAGGGTCTTATTTATAGATTAGGCAAGGGTTTTAGGCCATAGGATTAAACCCTAGTTGCAATCTCAGCCCTTAAAACCGAATCTGGCCCCCAAGCTCAACACAATCTCAAAATGGTGCACCAGGCTAAACAACCCGGTTGAGCCAAGTCGACAGCCAAGTCGACAGGGCTGTCGACTTGGTCCAACCAAGTCGACTCCCAAGTCGACAGGGCTGTCAACTTGGGTGTTCTGGCGGGATTTTTCCCGCCTGGCCCAATCTGTCCAAATTTTCAAATTCAAACTTGAATTTGAAATCTGTTTTTACTTAGAAATTTTCTGAAAACTTCATTGGGCCTTAATCGGGTCATACGGACTCCGATTTTCGAAAACTCGGACTATATTTCGCGTATTTTTCCAAGACGAATGCAATGGCATAGCCCGTTTCCATTGATTCAGATTTTAGAATTAAATTCTGCCTCGATTTATGCTATAACAGGTTATTGAAAATACGGGTTGTTACAAAGTTTGTCTACCCCAACCCAAATTCCCTTATTACCCTTCCTCGATCTTGGTAATCCATTGACGAAATCCATCGAGACACTATCCCACTTCCATAGCGGAACCTCCAATGAAGCAACCCACCGGGTTTCTTTTGCTCCGCTTTTACTTGTTGGCACACCAAGCATCTAGCGACATACTCGGCCGCGTCTTTCTTCATACCGCCCAAATGAAAACTCGCTTCATGTCTTGGTACATCTTGTCCCTACCGGGATGAATGGTCATCTTTGAGTCGACAGGCAAGTCGACAGGGCTGTCGACAGCCAAGTCGACTTGGCTGGGTGGGAGTTTTCCCGCTTGGCCCCCATTTCTGCATGTTTCGATATTCAAATTTCCCGAAAACTTCTTTGGGCCTTAACCGGTCATACGGACTCCGATTTACAAAATTTCGGACTCTATTTCGCGTATTTTTCCGAGACGAACACAATGACGTAACCCGTTTCCCCTGAATCTCACATCTGGGATTATTAATTCTGTAATTAGTGAATATCGGTGTTAATTGAAATTCGGGGTGTTACATTCTCCCCTCCTTAAAGGATTTCGTCCCAGAAATCTCCAAGTTAAGGAGAATGCATATCCTACCATCCAAACAACCATCTACTCAATCTATCAAACACAGGCATCCATTGTCCTTAAAACAATTTCTACTGATGTATGAGCATATGCAAAAAGTGTGTGTATATGTTCCCTATCTAATGTATGAACATATGCAAACCGTGATAGTGCCATGCATCCAATATGTATGCGAAAGAACCCTATCGACACATACTATATCTACATGAGTGCACAATCATTCACCAAAATGCATCATCCATATGATAACACAACCATTATACATCCATAAATATAGCTACCTATACACAATTATATGCAATATGCAATATGAAGTGATTGAGCCGATCTAGTGTCTAGAGTGTGTGTATATGCATCCACGAGCAAACACTTGCATCCACATGCATCCATCAATCATAACATGTCTCAAACACATGTTTCAACCATAGGTTTACCCTATCTAAAGGTCAAAGGCACTAACAAGAGGACATACTAAAGATAAGATAAGTACTAGACAAACGATAAAGGAGAAGTTAAAAGACATACCCTCAAAAAGGAATGGGTATAATGAACGCATTTTCGCTTCCGTCTCCCAAGTAGCGTTGCTCTCATCTTCTCCCCATTGCACTTTGACTAGTTGAACCTCCTTGTTTCTCAACCTCTTAATCTCTGACCCAAGGATGCGTGTAGGAGCTCGTCGAATAGTCGCATCACGCTCTATCTCTACTTCTCTAAGCAAGCTCGGCTCTACCACCTCTGCGGTCTCATGTAGGCACTTCCTCAAATGTGACACATGGAATACATCATGTACACCACTAAGTCTGTCGGGCAACTTCACTCTATAGGCCATCTGTCCAACTCTTTCCTTAATAGGAAACGGTCCAACAAACCTTGGTGCTAACTTCCCAACAGATCCAAAGCGAACCACATTCCGTAACGGAGATACTTTGACAAAGACCATGTCCCCAACATCAAACTCAAGCTCTGTTCTCCTCTTGTCCGCATAAGATTTCTGTCTGTCTTGCGCCGCTTTCATCCTTCTTCGAATCAAATCAATCTTTTCCGAAGTCTTCCTAACCATATCGGGCCCAAGCAAGATCTTATCCGTAGATTCCCACCAACATGTAGGTGATCGAAAAGGCCTTCCATAAAAAGCTTCGAAAGGAGCCATGCCAATACTAGACTGAAAGCTGTTATTATATGCGAACTCCACCAATGGAAGATGCTCTTCTCATGTACCTTCAAAATCTAAGATACATAGCCTCAAAAGGTCTTCTAAAATGCGATTCACCCTCCCGGTCTGGCCGTCCGTATGAGGATGATTTGCGGTGCTCAAACACAGCTGAGTCCCTACCGCCTCTTTCAAACTCTTCCAAAACTCGCTAGTGAAGATAGGATCTCGATCACTTACTATACTGGAAGGTACACCATGCAATCTAACAATCTCTCTAATGTAGATTGAATCTAGCCATTGAGCAGTCCTCTTACTCTTCACGGGTATAAAATGGGCACTCTTAGTAAGTTTGTCTACCCCAACCCAAATTCCCTTATTACCCTTCCTCGATCTTGGTAATCCATTGACGAAATCCATCGAGACACTATCCCACTTCCATAGCGGAGCCTCCAATGGGTGAAGCAACCCACCGGGTTTCTTTTGCTCCGCTTTTACTTGTTGGCACACCAAGCATCTAGCGACATACTCAGCCGCGTCTTTCTTCATACCAGCCCAAATGAAAACTCGCTTCATGTCTTGGTACGTCTTGTCCCTACCGGGATGAATGGTCATCTTCGAACGATGTGCATAATCAAGTATAGCCTTCCTCAAACCCTCGTCTTGCGGTACACAAAGTCTACCGTCTCTACGCAACCACCCATTACCATCTAGGGTGTACCTACTCAAATGGCTGGAGAACTCCCCCTCCTCATGAGCTTCTCTACTAACTCAACCAACTGTGGGTCGCCTCGCTGCGCTCCGCCAATCCGCCCCAAAAGAGTAGGCCTAACCTCCAAGGAGGCTAGCAAACCCGGTACAAAGTCAACGGAAGGTCTAAAGTCAAACATAGAAATAAACTCTAAGCTCCGTCGTTCAACGAACAATGAACTCAAGGACAACCTTTTTCTACTTAAGGCGTCCGCTACCACGTTACCCTTGCCATGGGTATACGCTATCTCAAACTCATAGGATGCTAAGAATCCCATCCACTTTTGCTGTCCTAAGACTATGCGCTCGAAGAGTCTCCAACACTTCCCTAAGATGTAGGGCATGCTCTTCTCCACCTTTATAGAAAACCAGGATATTACCCCATCCAAAATCATCACAACTGTCCATCTCTCACGCAGACCACCCTAGTCGAACTCGACATCCCCCAAATGCAAGCCCCAAAGGCCTAAACCAATATCAGACAAACACCCAAGGGATACCTCCTTCGAATTCAGACGACCTACGTGAGATGATACTAGTAAAAACGGCTAAATAATTAAGCCCTTGTCCAACTCTGGATGTCCTCGCCAGTCTCACTCCAAAACCACCGTTTATCCCATAACTGGCTTTGCTCAACCTATTGAGCACATACGAAAACTTATTTCGCTCCTAGAAAAGATCAAGATGTCATTTACAAAGACCATCACGAACTTATTTAGGTACTCCCTGAACACCCTTCTCATCAAATCAACAAAGTATGCGGGGGCGTTCATCAAACCAAATGGCATCACCAGCCACTCATAAAAACCATCCGGAGTCCTAAAGGTAGTCTTCTCTATACTATCCTCAGCCACTCTCAACTGATGAAACCCCGTGGCTAAGTCCAACTACGAAAACACTGAGGCGCCAACCAACTGATCAAAGAGATCATCAATCCTCGGCAATGGGTGTCTATTCTTCTTTGTTATCTTGTTAAACTCCCTATAATCTACACAAAGTCTGAGGGACCCATCCGCCTTCATAGCAAAAACTACTGGAGCACACCACTCCGGTATACTTCGTCTTCTAAACCCCTTCTCAAGCAAATAGCCTACTTGCTTATGGAGTTCCCTCCTCTCACGAGGAGCCATGTGGCACACTGGCCAAGATACTGGTTTGGCATTATCTACCGGATATATTCGGAAGTCAATCTCCCGCTCCGGAGGTAAGCCCTTCACCTCCTCAAACACATCCGAGTATTCCCAGACCACTCTAATAGATCGCAAACTCTAGACCGACGTGTCAAGCGATTCTAGATAACTTAGCATAACAGATTCCATGGGATTACAAGAGATCTCGAGAGTGTTACCCAAGCGGGTCGTAAGCCTAACAACTCTCCTTCCACAAATAAGAACGGCACCATTACTGGATAACGAGTCCATGCCCAAAACTAACCCATAGCCCGTGAAGCCCAAGAAGCATCACATCTAAACTCAACGCTAAGTATAGAAACTTTTAAACCCAAACACATCATGGAGCCCCCAATTGGGTTTGAAACAACTAAGGGATCATCTACTAAACTGGTGTCTAAGTGCAGTGACTCAACTAACAACGATGAGATAAACGAACTCGATACGTCAGAATCAAATAAAGTTCGAACCGGATAATAAAGAAATCCAAATTCCAACCTAGACGGTCTTATCCCCATCTGGTACACTAGCCGTGAGGGAATACAACTACCCTCCAGAAGATTCCATACCTTGCCCTTGCCCCTTTGGACAACCCTAATAAGGTGTCTTATTCCTCCCAAAAGGATAACTACTCGCCTTCTTCTTCCCATTCTCCACTCGTAACCTCCCACCAATGAGGTTTCATCCTTCATTAACCAAACAAATATTTGAGCCTTTCTCCCATCGTCTATCCAATAGGTACCTACCAGTCCTCCTCCTTCTTGAACCAACTTCTAATCCGACTAACATCTAAGTCCCTTGAAGTGGTTTTCCATTCTTATCTATCTTAGAAAGATCATCTATACACGGAGGGGAAACTCAAAACGAGAGAGGAAGAGATTCAAAACGGAGAATTCGAAAGATAAAGATATGGCTATCGGGGATTATGCTTTTCTTTCAAAAACTTTTCTCTTAAAAGACATGTTTTTGAAAATACCGCTTTCAAAAATATTCTTAGAAAATAGTTTTTCTAAAAGAATTATCTGTTCTGGTAACCTTAAGCTCTGATACCACGTGTAACACCCCACACCCGCTACGGTCACTCACTAAGGGAATGCCATAACATCGGTGGAGTATTTTAAGTGAATATAGAACAGAAAAATTACAACAAGACAGATATAAGTAATACTTGAGAATTTAAAACATCATTTCATTGCAGCGGAAAGTAAAACATGTTTGGTTACACCAAAACCATAAACAAGAGTCAAGTACATAATATCCATCCTGATAAAACAAAAGTACATAATCCCACTACATAACTTAACAGCCATAATAGAAAAGATAAACTGAGCTTTACATCCACTGTCCAAGCTCCAAAAGATAGATAAAGCGGTCTGATCAAAGCCCACTAGTGCTAGGCCCACTCTGAAAACCTGAGGGTTGGGAAAATGATAAAAAAACAACGGGGTCAGACATAAGTCTGAGCGAGTCCTATAACCTTAACAATACAATCATTAAAGTAATTAGGGTATGATATAAACAAGGTACAGTACCTCTGGGGATAATGACTACACTAAGTAGCCAACTAAACACAGGATGTACTAAGATAACCGAAAGACGCATTTATCCACCCAAGGATAATTACTACACTGCACCACCCCAGATCAACCCACCCAAGGGTAATTCCTACACTGCACCACCCCAGATCTACCCACCCAAGGGTAATTCCTACACTGCACCACACCAGTTCTACCCACCCAATGGTAATTCCTACTTAAGGTTGATCCCACTAAGTGTACTTAGTAATTTTTAATAGTAGTTTCGTGTACCCCTAGCTGACTACATAGGTGTCGTCTGCTCCTATCTCCACTTGGTGTACCCACTACTCCCCAAGCGATCGGCTCCCTAACGTAGATACCCGTGCTGGCCCCACAGTGGGGTGTATCATTCCCCAAAGTGGCAACCTGATAATATCAACGGTGCACGGCTTATACCTACACGATGCAACAACGTCTTACTTACTAGCCCGGGTCCACACACGCATATGAAACCCATTGGACTTGCGTTGCCACCGCTAACCCGTTTTGGCCTCTTACAGTCAAGCCCAATATGCGTGTCCCGTCCTCGACTTGGGTCGAGCCCACAAAGATACGTTTGGGATATTGGTTGAAATGGGCCCCCACAAGCTACCCACCTAAGCTTGTCATTTCTAGTGAATCCCACTTAACCCTTTAACCATGTCCACTTACATGTTATAAATTTTGGTTAAGTCTTTTAATCATATTTTAATTGCCACTCAAGGCACCCACTAGATTTCTACATGCCACCCAAGGCACTTACTTGATTCCCACATGCCACCCTAGGCACTTACTTAACCCTTTAATCATGTTTAATTACATGTTCCACTTTGGTTAAGTATTCTAATCGTATTTTCTATTGCCACCCAAGGCAACCCACTAGTTTCCTCATGCCACCCAAGGCACCCCCACTAGTTACTACATGCCACCCAAGGCACCCACTTAACCCCTCATGCCCCACTACATGCTAATTTGGTTAAGTGTTTCTTAATTAATTAAGATCGTAACCTTTGTAAAGACCTCTCACATTAGACTGTCTTTTATGGCAGTTGGATATGCCGGTTGGTTCCGGGCAGCCTTACACCATAACAGAGTCTAACCTCGTGTCTTTACACTTGTCACGTATTTAGTTTATGACTAAGACCTCTCACATTGGGACAATCATTTGTAGCCGCTGGATTTGCCGGTTGGTTCCGGGCAGTCTTATGCTACAAAAGGGTCCAACCTCGTGTCTTAGTCGATTAATTACACCTAATTAATCACCCCCATAATTTGTATTAATTATCCCTAATTAATTACCAATTTCAAGAATATGGGTAGACCTAACTCAATAGGTAAATTCCCAATTCCATAATATGGGTAGACCTAACTTAATAGGTAAATTCCCAATTCCATAATATGGGTAGACCTAACTTAATAGGTAAATTCCCAATTATGTCCATTCACTTTATGTTATGCTTAAGCATACCCATTTCACACCATTTTATTAACATGCATATTAACCCCATCGTTCCCCCACGTAATTCGTTCTCATAACCTGACATAATAAAGGGAAGATTCATCACAAATGCCATGGGTTTAACCAATCATAGCATATAACTATATCACGGGTTTAAAAGGTGTCAACTTGCATATATGAGCATACATTAAACCCAACTAGCATTTAACCCAAACTTGCATGAAGCACATATGTCACAAAGGGGGTAACTTGCATATGATTCTTATGTCATACAAAGGTGTGAACTTGCATAGCATGTCACATGTTAACTTGCATATAACCAAACACATAACTTGCATAACATGTTACATATGAACTTGCATATAATCATGCACATAACTTGCATATAACCAAACACATAACTTGCATAACATGTTACATATGAACTTGCATATAATCATGCACATAACTTGCATATAACCAAACACATAATCTTGCATAACATGTTACATATGAACTTGCATATAATCATGCACATAACTTGCATTACATGTTACATATGAACTTGCATATAATCTCACATATAGCTTGCATAACATGTTACATGTGAACTTGCATATAATCTCACATATAGCTTGCATAACATGTTACATGTGAACTTGCATATAATCTCACATATAGCTTGCATAACATGTTACATATGATACAATGTTCAACATAGTGTTTTGCATAATGAGCATCATAAAACATAGCATTAAACTTGCATAACATATAGCATAAAACTCGCAAAACACACAACATACACTATACTAAACATGCATAAACAAATTGATCCACAAACATAGCCATATCTTATCATATCCTATCATAATCAATTTAACAATTGATTATTAAAGCTATAGAAACTCACCACTAAACTCCAATAAGCAAACCCTTGCCAAAAATCACCCAAAAACTCTAGCCTTGAAAATAAAGCTTGCAACTTGATGATGAATGAAAGCTAATGATCACTCATACAACTTAAAAATGCTTGTATGAACATGAAAGCCTTCATAGAAATAGTTTAGAAAGAGGATGGAGGCTAGGGTTTTGAGTGGAGGCCATGATCATAGCAAATTTTGGCATAGTTTAGTTAGAGGATAGGATTATAATCATTTAGGGCTAGCTTAGGGTCTTATTTATAGGATTAGGATGTGTTTTAGACCCTTAGATTAACCCTAGGTTAGTTTAGGTCCATCAGATTTCGTCCCAAGCCCTCCAACCCAGCCCAAAACTCAACCAGGTGCACCCAGGCCAGAATCAGCCGACAGGGCAAGTCGACAGCCCTGTCGACTGCCAAGTCGACAGGCATGTCGACAGGCAAGTCGACAGCCCTGTCGACAGCTAAGTCGACTTGGCTGGGTGGGAGTTTTCCCGCCTGGCCCCCATTTCTGCATGTTTCGAAATTCAAATTTCCCGAAAACTTCTTTGGGCCTTAACCGGGTCATACTTACTCCGATTTACAAAATTTCGGACTCTATTTCGCGTATTTTTCCGAGACGAACACAATGACGTAACCCGTTTCCCCTGATTCTCACATCTGAGATTATTAATTATGTAATTAGTGAATATCGGTGTTAACTGAAATTCGGGGTGTTACAGAGACATAAAACTCTAGGTCAGACAAAAGTTTGGTATGAGCGATAGCAGCAAAACAGAACAATAACAGATATAAATAATCATACCTGAACCTGGATCTGCAACCAAAGAGTTTGCACAACAAAATGTACAGTACTATAAGGTAACACTAACATAAAGTGTAAAATGGGAGTGTGCATGTCATGGTGATAGTAAACATCAAACATAGCAATCAACCTCACATCTCTCACTCAATGCGTAAAGTATACGACATCCACCACCTTGATCACCAAATCCTTTGCTACGACCACTTTGCCCTCGGGAGTCTTAACGGTCCCATTGCGTTGGTCCATAGCCACTAATTCTTTGCTACGATCACCTTTCCCTTTGGAGTCCTAACGATCCCATTGCGCTGATCCATAGCCTTGCTACGATCACTTTACATTGGGAAGCTTAACGGTCCTATTGCGCTGATCCATAGCCGCTAATCCGTCTCTCAGTAGTGAACCAAAGCTATAGATATTGATAACCCCTTTGCACGCGTCCTGTAGCAAAGCCCAATCATGAAGTTAACTCGTTGGTTCCCATCTGGATCTGGAGTAATAATTTCTCACTTGGACTTCCTTTGCATCTCGGGTTTTAGTCTTCTCCAGTTCAGTTCAGTCTTCGTTCAGTTCGAGCGGAAGATTCAGTTCGTGGATGCATAACTCCGTGGATCGATTCAGAGTACTTCATGGTTCGCGGCTCGTTGTGTGCTACTCAGGTCGGTTCTATATGAGCATCCGGGTCGGGTCGGACTCCTCGGTTCGTAACAGTCCACTCATGGTGCTTCGGTTCATGGTCACCAAGCGGTTCGGGGTCAAGGTTCATGGTCCGGTTCGTGGAGCTCGAGTAGAAGCGACTCGATTCGTGAGTCCCTGATGTGAGCGGGTCGGTTCGCAGGAGGTGGGGCGGATCGTGAGGAGCGCGTTCGGGGACCCCATCCGATCCCATTTAGTGCACTTCCTTCAAGCAAGTGTTTACACCATATGACAGCGTTTTCGACCATTCTAACATTCCTATGCAATCTCAAAGCATACTAAACTGTAATAGTAACATGTGCAATCAATCAAAAACATTAAAAATCAATCACATGTGTTATTTAGGATCAAACATACCCAAAACCATAATTTCCCCCTTAATCATGTTTAACCATATGATTAGCAAACTTATTCCAAATTAGTCCAAATTTATACTAGAGGCATAAAATAATATTTAAGAATTTCTACATATTTTTCCACATATTTATGATGCATAATTTTGCTAATTATCACTAATCACCCCTAATTAGCTGTAATTGGTGAATAAAAGTGCAAATCACTCACCTTAGCCACAAATAAATTTTAGATCTGAAACTCTAACTAATTTGACACGGACCCCAAATGTATTGCAGCAGCTCTATCTCAATTTTGATGCTAATCCGCCTTAATTTGATGTAGTTTTGCTTAATTAGTGATTAGGGATGAATTTAGAAGGTGGAGGCCATTACTAGAGTTAGAGAAAGGTAAGTAGAAGCTGGAAAAATGAAAATGAATCATCCTCTAACTCTTTTCATCCCTCCCATAACCCTAATCCCGAAATGGGTTATGGACCTAACCACTAATCACCTAATTAAGCCTGGTTAAGCTGTTTTTCCATCTTCAAACCTTATTTCAGCTATATCTCCCAAACGTTAAGTCCGTTTGATTAGTGTGACCACTCTACGGAAAGGTAAACCATCATCCAAATCCAATGAAAGTGGTTTCAGATCAAAACTCCTTATCAATCAAAAGTTATAGTCGAAACAAGAATCCATAGGGGAAAAATGGTCATTTAAAAATTGGCAAAATCGTGAACATCAGAAATGACCCCAATAGTCGTTCCCCAAAGTTAAACGACCATACGACTTCGTATGTGAATGAAATAAATATTATATGATCATCCATTGCGTAGAATGCTGGTCGTTACACTCTCCCCGCCTTAAGAAATTTCACCTCCAAAATTCCTTAATCAAGAAAACAACCAAAAGGTCCCGCATGCCTATCAACCATTTACAATCAATCATACATACATGACAAACACAACAAACCTGTTTTAGCATGCGGAATAACTATATTACTATTAAAACCTTACCAGGCAAAGAGTTCTGGATGTGACTTCCTTATGTTCTCCTCTGTTTCCCAAGTATAGTTATTCTCATTATCGCCCCACTGAACCTTGACCAGTTTCACCGTCTTCCTTCGAAGTTGTTTCGTATCGTGCACGACAATACGAATCGTCCTACGGCTCCCAACTGCCTCGGATTCTACCTCGATATTATCCAACTGATCTGGTGAAATAATCATATCAGAATCGTGCACGAACTTCCTTAACTGGGAAACATGAAATACGTTGTGAACTCCTGCCATCTTGTTAGGCAATCCAACTTTATATGCTAAATTCCCAACTTGTTCGAGAATTGGGAACGGACCAGCAAACCTTGGTGCCAATTTACCTCTCCTACCAAACCGAATCACGTTCTTCAATGAAGAAATCTTGACGAATACCAAGTCGCCAACGAAGAATTTCAAATCTCTTCGTCTTTCATCAGCATAACTCTTCTGCCTATATTTGGCAGTCTTCATTCGATGTTGAATAATTTTGATCTTATATGAAGTTTCTCTTATAACAACTGGCCCAAGCACAAATTTCTCACCGGTTTCCAACCAACATGATGGTGAGTTGCACAGTCTTCCATAGAGCTTCAAATGGAGCCATACCAATACTGGACTGGTAACTATTATTATATTCCAACTCAACCAGATGTAAATGGTCATGCCATGATCCACCAAAATCCAATATACAAGCCATCAAGAGATCCTCTAATACATGATTCACCCTCTCTGTTTGACCATCGGTTTGGGGATGGTACCCGGTACTGAGATGTAATTCTGACACTAAAGCCTATTGTAAGCTCTTCCAAAACCCACTAGTAAATAATGGGTCTCGATCACTCATAATACCTTTAGGTACTCCATGAAATCTCACTACCCATTCATATACAGTTCCACTAACTTAGCTATTGTTCTGTTCGACTTGACCGATATAAACCTTGCACTTTTGGTCAATCGATCCACAATCACCTAAATGCTATCATGACCCGATATAGTCCTTGGCAAACCGTCAATGAAATCCATTGAGAGTTGTTCCTATTTCCATTCGGGAATTTCCAATGGTTTTAACAAACCACTAGGCTTCTTTTGCTCGGCTTTAACTAACTGGCAATTCATGCACTTGGATATAAACTTCCCAATGTCTCTCTTCATCCCTTCCCATTAGTAGGTCTGCTTCATGTCTCGATACATTTTGTTACCACTGGGATGTATAGTCAGTTTTGAGTAATGACACTCTCTAAGCATTTCTTCTCTCAATCCATTAATATCAACTAGTCTCCCACTCTTTCAAAGCCATCCATCTCGATCAAGTCCGTACTGGTTCATTTCCTCACCATCGATATTCATCTCTGCCTTGGAGATGATTTCCAATAGGTTAGGATCGTCCCTTTAACAGGAACCAATTTGCTCAATCAAAGTCGGTCTAATCGTCAAACTTGCTCGCATCTCTGGATTCAATTCGCACATAGGTCTGAAATTGTAACGACCCGGGGATTTCGCGATCCTGGATATCGGCACAAATCACTATGTTGACTATTCAAGCATCGAAATCACCGGATAGTCCATGAAAGAAATTAGAGGGTGAGGATAGATAAGATAGAAACTTAGAATAGAAGAAGAAGAAGAACATGCACATT